>JACBWW010000003.1:57232622-57657985 GCA_020086605.1 Lanius collurio
AATGTAGCTCTGAAGTGTGGACATCACTAAAATAAGCATACAGTCTGATACTTAGTCGTGCATCCTAAACATCCAGTTTCCTTTTGATTGTGATTTTTAAAATTATTTAACAAATATATGTGCTTTCCAAGCACGTGGAGCAGTAAGACACTCTTTTGTGCTGGGAGCTGCATATCTCTGATAAATGCCAGCTCACAGCCCAGGGAGGTTCAAGCCATTTTATATTCACTATGCATCATTTTAGGAATGCACCTCTAACTTTATTCTTTCCCCCTCTCTCTTCGGTCTCTCATAGCATTAAGTCAGGAGTAGGGGTTACAGTTAGCTTAGGAATGTTATAATTCCGATTGGTCTGACTGTGCCTCTGTGTGTCTTAAGTTGCATTAAGATAATCAGTGATACAGGTGCAGTTTGTCAGCCAGTGGGAACGCCTCTATACCTGTTTGGAGTGAAATGTATGTGTGTGACCTGCATCCCTGGGAGAGGGGCTGGCCCGGTCAGCCTGCACAGGGACAGCAGGAGCTGTGCCAGCTCGCTGCCTCTGCACAGCCGGGAGGATTTGGCATCGTTTGCATCTGCACGCTGATGTCCAGCCCACGTCAGAGCCGTCTGCAGTCCTGGAAATAAGGAAGGGCTTAGGCCTGCCGCTGTCGAAGGGCCCATCTGTTGCAGAGAGGAATCATGTGCTCCAATAAGTTTGTAAATTGGAACATTGGCTTCCTGGATGAAAGTGCACGCTTGGAATTTAACTTTGGCTGGAGCTGATGGATTTCAGAGGTGACGGTGAGTTGTGTGTCCTGGTGGCAGCACAGTTCTGCGGCTCTGTGTTATGGTGTGCTCTCCTCTCTGGGCCCCCGCACAACCAAAGCCCAGTTTTTTGTTTCATTTAGGACTTTATCTTCTAAAACTGGAACTTATGCTAAATTCTTTGTGGGGTTTGAACCATATCTTCCTATTTTTAATCAGAATGATTCACAAAGGCAGCTTATGCTTCCTGGCTGTATATATTCCATTCATTTTTTTTAATGAGGAATTGCTGTCATGGGAAGCCGATGTGGAGTAAGGCTAGAGGTAAGAAAAGTGTATCTATGTACTTTCAGGGAACAGCACCTTTCAGCTGAATGTGTTCAGTGCATTATTACAATATCACTTTTTCTACAGGCCTCTTTCTACAGGCTTTTTCAGTAATTATGTTGGTGCAGGTCTACTCAGAATTGCAAGGTTGTACTTACAAGTGTGACAGCTTAAAAAATAATAATGTTTTTCCCCATTGGTCTGGGCAGACAGTAGTGGTTGCAAGCCATTGGGAATATGCTGGGTTTTGTGACATGGAAGGTGTATCTTGCAGGATTACTAGGGGTTTGTCTTTTGCTCCCAGTAGATGAATTTAGTGAAGTCTGGTGTCAGGAACTCCTGGTGCAGTGCACTGCAGCTGTGTGCCAGGCAGTGCAGCAGTGCAAATGGGTCTGTTAGAGCCTCAGTGGAGCCTCTGTGCTGCTCTCAATGCATCACTGCTGGGATGGAGATGCTGGGATGGTGGGCACGTCACCCTGAGCCCTCACTGCTGTCCAGGGGGCTGGTGGTGTGTTGTGACGTCCTGCTTTGTGAGCCAGGAGGGATGCAGAGCTGCACACTGAGCTAGCAGAGGAAAATGCATACCTGGTCAGGAAGTTTTTGCCTTTTTGCAACAAGGTGATACTGATCTTATTTTGAAGTACAGTGTGTTGTTTTCTATCTCCTTGCTGGATGGTAGCTTTAGTGCTGAACACCTGCATAGTTCCTGGTGAGATTTATGAAGAGTGAAGAGGGAATGAAAATATCATCTGTCTCTTGGACTCATTATAACTGCATATGGGGCACGTTTTCCTGTGTCACAGCTGCATCTGCTCCTGAGATTGTCCATCTTCTTATATAGCAAAGTGCTCAGTGTCCTGGCAAGCAGTACTGGTGATGTGTGCCTGCATATGGCATTCTTATACCTGGGGGTGCAGTGCCTGCCATTTGCTCGCCTTGTGGGTACAGTTGAGTGAAGGACAGCATTTTTTTGAGCTACCAGTGTTGCAATAAAGGAGTGTTCTCAGTTCTCTCTCTCTCTGGCAAGTGCCAGAGATTGTTAGAACGGGGCTTGCTGGTGGTGTTTCTTCCCTGTCACTCTGAGGGTGGCAGATGAAAAGCACTGAGATGGTTACCTGGAGCATCAGCTTCCCTCAGCTGAACACAGCAGCCTGCAGTGACTCCAGCACTGGGACCAGCCAGGCATTTGGAGTGGTCTGGATTTATATGATCTAAAACATGCAGATGTGTATGATCTGAATGCCTTTTAATGCATGCTCGGATGGTATAATTCTTTATGTGAATTCAAGGTATGGATGGGCATATCAATGTGGAGCTCTATCCTACAAATCAGGGTAGGATACCCCAAGTGCTGGGGCTATACCGGTTGACTGTCTCCCAGGTTTTCCTGACAGGTTTGTCCCACCCCTTCTGATTCCGGTGCTGATGCATCTTCACTGCTATTGGTATCTTATATTTGTCAGCAGATACTACAATTAAATCTCTCATCACCTTGAGGAAAAATGATCCATGAATTACTGCTGGTATAGTGCATCATGCAGGAAGGGGATGTCAAATGCAGCAGTGACAGGCAGAGCTAGAACCAGTGGCTGGTAAATAATTCAAATCAGATATTATGGCAAATTAGGAACAGCAGGAGTGATTAGCCGTTGAAACAAATTGCCAAGAGAAGGGCAGGTTCTCTCTCTCAGTCATTTCCGCCTTAAAACCTGAGTCGGAAGAAGCAGTAGAAGAAGCTTTGTATAAAAATTACTGGGCAGGTTCCTGCACATCAGCTTGTTACAAAGTTCCTTGACAAGAGAGGGGAGGTTTGACTGTGCCTCCCACACTGTGAGGTTGGGTTGTCCAGCCACTGAGAGCCCACCTGTGCTGCTGAGGAGTGGGCTGAGCTGAGCTGCAATGAGTGGAGCACTCAGACAAGGAAGAGAAGCCCAAAGCCCTGGAAGGACTGTGTATTTGCATGGAAGTGTCATTGCACAGTAGAGTGTTTTTGCCGTGAGATGTTTTGGAAATCAGCCTTTTGTCACCTCTTTTGCTTATCTCAGTCAGGAATACCCAGTGCCAAGTCATGTACCTGGCCAAGAGCTGCAGGATTTTGAGAGCTTTTGAGGGGAGAGGTTTATATCACTGGGGTTGTCATCTGTAAGGTGGGGGTTTTTCCAGGCACAGGACCCAGCTCCTCTTCTAGAGGATGAGTGGCAGAGAAGCCTAAAGAAAACTCCAAAAGGCTCTCCTGCTTTGGGGAGAGGAGGCCTCTAGTGCAAGAGCAGAACCCAGAGCTGTAGGCTGTTTCCTTAGAGGTCAGTGCAGAACAGAGCTGAGTGGAAGACCACATCCCATCACGTAGTTTTGTAAGCAGCTTGAAGAGACCCGCAGCACAATGTGGGTTGTGCTGGGAGCCCCCAGACTTTGAAGTGGTCCAGTGCATGGATTTTGAGGTGCAAAACTCAGGTTTCCTAATCACCCATCATCATCTTCCCTTCCTCCAGCTGGATGGTCCAGTCTCCTTCTCTGTGGCTTTCTCTGAATGGCTGTTCTGTGCTGCCTGGCTTCCATGAGTACCTGCTGGCCTCATCTGTGCTTTAGCTTTACTGCTGGAATGGAGCTGGTTAAGGGGTATGTCAGCCCAGTAACACCATCACTTTGGATGCAGCATCCTGATTCCTTGCTTGGATTTAGTAGAAGCCATCATATTGGTACCGCTGTATACTCTCCGGCTTCATGGGATTTTTTTAAGGCAGCAAATCCTACAGGTTCAAAGTCATTCCCAAGTAGGCATGGTACAGGTTGTCTGCTGCCTGCTTATGTGCTGCATGCCTTTTGTCTTTGGTAATTTTGTACATTTCCCACATTTACAGCACCTGGTTTTAAGAGGCTGCTTGCCTCACTTTTTTCCTCCCTGTAAGCATTGCTATGCCCCATCAGAAGAACTAAAACTTTAGATCTTTTCACCAGTACTGCAGGGGTGGCATCCTATGAGGTCCTGTATAGATCTCAGCTGGTATTGGGGAGCTACTGCCAGCAGCTTGAGAAGAAAAATTTCATTTAGGAGTGTTATCTTTTAAAAAAAGAAGCAACCTCCAACTCTTGATTAGCACTTTGTATTTTGAGGCCTAGATCTGATCATGCTGCAACCATGTCATCTTGAAAATGTCTGAGAAAAATTCCAGACAAAATAAAATGCATTGCATTGCCTTGCACAGTTCCCTGCCCATACTTCGGGTGAGCCCTGAATGCACAAGTGGAAGGGGCACACTGGCTGTGCAGGGAATATGTAGTGTGGGAGGCTGGAGGCTCTTACAGACTCTGTAGGTTTAGGAAAAATGGCTTTTCCTAGCTATCTCTCAACGAGGTGCTGTGTCCTTGCAGCTTAGTGTCAGATCAGGTATCACTGTCCCTGCCAGCGGTGCAGCGCTGGCGTTCGTGTGGTGCTGTGGGTGCTGGTTTGCATGGTGAAAACAGCAGTCCTGGGCTCCTGGCTGAGCCTGTGGGATGTGGAGCAATCACACCAAAGCCCAGACTGTGCTTGAACCCTTGACATCTCCCTGATTGGATAAAGCATGGGTCCCTCTTTGCTATTATTGATGTTTGGTATTATCCTCATCAGTGTAACCATCATTATTATTTTATAAGCTGTGTTGTAAACATAATTTTATTGTACAGTCATGTAGTCATGCTATAGCAGTCTCTAGATGTGATGTACCAAAACTCCTTTATGCCTCAGCTGGGGTTGTAAATTGTCACAGCTATCAGTGCAGTGGCCTGTAATTTAACACACAGAGCAGAAAGCTGCCATACATCCTTTTGGAGATATTTAGCAATGTTTCCAGCCCTATTTAAATAATAATAATAATAATGGGTTGTTTAGTTTTGGTCCTCCTTCATAAGAGTAGGAAAGTCTGAAATACATTTCCCCGGAAGTTCTCCTGGGGGGAGCAAAGGCCAAGAGCTTCATGCTGTGGCACAGGCACCTGGGATTCTGCTCAGGGGTTTTAGAGGATGTTTGCAGTTTGAATTGCTGGATCCTTGGGTTTACAGGTATCTTACATCTGGTTCTGGTTCTTCTTAGTTAGCTTTTGGGGGTGAGCAAAGCTTTACACATTTCTTTACGGTTGAAAAGTCTGCTGTTAGATTAAATAAAATCGCTAACAAAAATGTACTTGTGTTAGGTATTACAGAGAAAAATTATCAGCCTTGTATATGAACTGGGAGGTTGGACTGGAGACCCCAGCAGGTTCTTCCCACCAGCATGTCTCTGTTTTTGTGGTATCTGAGGCAAAATGGAAAAGCTGAGCTTCAGGTCTCCATTTGTGGAAGAGATGAAAGGAGGCCCAGCTTTCCTGAATATACAAGAAGAGTAAATAAATATGATTAAGATAAATGGGTTCAGAGAGAAAATTTGTCTTGAAAAGTTTTCCTTGTCTTGGGTTGTTAGCATGAAGACCCACCAGTTCAGCTTGTTAGAAGCATCTTGAAAAGATGATGAGGTTCCCAGTGATTGGCCATGGGGAGAGTTTGGTGTCTCAAGAAGGCATTTTTCTCCCCCCAGCTTCTACTCTTCTGCTTGACTCTTTCATCTGCAAATGTGTCAGGGCAGCCACTCAGTTTCATATGGTTGTTCACAGCATGGAATAGCAGAGCTGTAATGTCAGGTGGACCCTCAGAGCCTCATGGAAATGTTTGTGCTCCTGTGCTTGACATGGTCAGAAATGGCAGTGATGACTTGTGTAGATTGCTCTTTAAGGGGTAGGTCTGGTGGCTGCAACTGGCACAACCAGACAGAAAAAAAGCTTTTGAAAACTTCTCACCAAGCAGCTCTGTGTTTCAAGTGCAAATGCTGAATGTCTGGAAATAAGACCTCCCCTAGCTGCTGTTTTACGGTGACAGGTAAGAGTGAGTACTGGCTTTTCATCTTCTTAGCATGGTCAATGGCCATTCTTCATATAGAGGAGGAAAAGGAAAAGGGAAATTTGCAGTGATTTTATAATTTTAATTTTAAGGCTAAGTGTATCAAGTACAGTCTACAGGTTACTAGGTGGTAGTTGGGGTATAACTGTCTTTGAGACAGGTTGTAGCCTCTTCAGAGCTCAAGATGTTGCCATTAGCATAAAGCACAACATTATATTACCTGGGGATTCAGCCTGTGCCTCTGTTGGTACCCTCTGTCCCTGCCTTCCTTATAAATCTTGATGAACTGAGAGACTTTTAGCAAATAACTTATTTTGCAGGATATTTTTAATAACTTCTAGTGAGTATTTTTCTTGGGCACTTTTGTGAGACAAATTACAATAAATAGAATTTAAATTCTGTACATCCTTTTGTTAATTAACACCACCTCATGGATCACAGCAGTATCGTAGGGGAATGTGTGGCAGGGATCCAACAACCTTCAGTCACTTGTCCTGATCCACTGAGATTGGGAGAGCTTACAGTTGTTCTTGCTAATGCATTTCACCTTCTTGTAATAATATTAGGAGTGCTAATGTTCATAGTGATAAATACCTGTATCTTGTTCTGCATGCTGAGCAGGTAAAAATGTTGTCTCCACTGTGGCAGCAGAAAAACAACTCAGGCTTGTGAAGGTACAAGATACCATCCAGGATGGGCTGACATGTGGGATCCAGGCTCTCTTGAAAATCAGGGCAAAATCTCTTTAAGGTTTCTCTGAGGCGACAAAGCCTGTAGATGCATGGAATACTGCTTATAACATTAATATTTTATAAGATATTCTGAGATCCTGATGCCCATTAGAACCTGCCAAGCGTTAAGGCTGAACTCCCATGGCTGCAGTTTCACTGGAGGCTTGACCAGCAGAGCAGGTCTGCGCAGAGGCTCCTGACCTCTTTCCTCACTGGCAGGGCAGAGTCGTGCCAGAAGAAGGAGCTTGAAGTCATGAATGAGTTCTTTGAAATGGCTGGTACCACAGGAAAGATGATGAAATTGCTTCCTCCCACACCAGTCTTGGCACTTGGAGCCCCACACGGCCTTGCAGGAGGTGACCTGGCTGGGCAGCCCAGGCCCAGGTGGCCACAGTGTGAAGATGATCTGTTTAAACTTCTTGTACCCAGCTACTGCCAGGGAGACAAATTCCTGTACACTGTTGGTTCATTGACGAGGAACAGCTCTTTGAGCTCCAGCAGTGCCCAAGAGCAGGAGGAAGGGGGTGAAGAGCCTGCTGCTGCCATGCTGTCCACAGGTGGTCAGTTGAGTGGGATAGTTAGGAGGGCTCTTGACTTTCTTCTGAAAAACTTTCTTCTTTTGATGTTTCTGTTGCCTTTGGCTGTTTATCAGGTCCAGCACCTCTTCATGGGAAGAGTCCTGGTCTTGTGCTTGACGTTTGCTGTGTCTTGGCTTGACAACAGCAGTGACATACTTGTGTAGGGAGCCTTTGACTGAAGAGAGCACCAGCCCATCCAGAAAGCTGCAGCACATCTCTGCTGTGTGTCTTTCTTGGCTGGCTTTTGTATGAAATACAGATAAAGTTTTGAAGTCTTTTGTTCTCTTGTTAGTGTGCTCCCTGAATTGCCTCAGGTAGCAGGAAGACTGTTTAAAACTTTGTGCCAAAGGCCATAGGAGCTTTCTGCAAGGAAATGAAGCTCTGCTCTCTGAGGGTCCAGTTTTGCATAAATTGTGCAACCCCAAGTGATAATGATCACCATAAACCTACCTCCTAGTATTCTGCTCCAAGTTATGTTCAACTCAGGGTCCTTTTCCTAAATACATAGCAGTGTTTTGTATGATGTTTAAAGACAGTTAAGGAACACACAAGCAGAACAAGACACTCTACTGCTGGGTTAGAGGCAAGAAGAACATGTATCAGATGTTAGTTCATCAGCTAAAACAGTACCCAAAAGAGAATGTGGTGATGACTGCAGTGTTTAAACAGCATTGAAAAAAATACATTTGACTGCAATACCAGTTACCTGCAGTGATTTGAGCCTTTTAGGAATATTAAAAAAAGTTAGGAAATTGCAAGATTAAGGTACAGGCCCAGACATCCTTAGCTCTGCCCTCCCTTTCTTCACCCATTTCAAACTAAGGTTAATTATCAGAAATTTCCTGCATCACAAGACTGGTTTGTAGCACTTTGTCGCATTAACAGGTTAATGCAATAAAGAGTTGCAAGCTCTATTATCTGGCAGATGTATTGAATGTTAAATTAATATTTTTTTAAAACTACGTTGCCTCATTTATCACCTGGGATGGTCTCAAGGATTCCAAGTTAATTAATGTAGGACTCTTGGTCCCCATCTGTTTTGTGTGTCTCAAAATGTGACATTTAAACAAACCAGCAGTTAGAAGAGAAATCTCGAAGTCAAGATCTTGATGGACATTGTGGCCATTTTAGTTAGTTTGTTTCGGTGTGGTTTGATGGATGTGGTGGTTCTGATGTGGGCTACTGCTTACTGCTGGTTCTTTTCAGTAATGGGGGATCTTTACACCATATCCATTAGTGGTTTAAGCAGGAGTTCAGAGAACAGGGAATGGCTGGGTCTTTGCTTGTGCTTTGTTGTGGTTGACCCCTTCCCAGCTTCCTGTCTAAAGCAGGATTCTTAGATGTGCCCATCCAGGATTGCCATGTATGGTGAGTTGACAGTGTCTCCTTTGGCATGGCTCCATTCTGGTCAGCCTGCCTTATTTGCTTCTGCTTTCTATCTATATCTTGGTTTTACCCTAGGTCATTGGGTCTCTGGGACAGGGTTTGACCTTTCTGTTCTATTTTTATATAACATCCAGCACAGACACGTTTGATATCTCAAGCTCTTGGTGGTGCTGTATGTAATGTCAATAACTAACAGTGCTGATACTCCTCCTGGGCATCTGTGGCTGTTTGTGCATGCAATGACCATACACTGCTGTAGAGAGAATTTTCTTACATAGCCGTGTTGTCTCAGCTCTGAATAGAAGTAAAAGTGGCAGCCAGCTTGGTACAAGAAGTGTACAAAAATCATTTCCATGCCGGTGAAAACTGTCAGTGCTGACCTGGCTGGTGGTGAAGATACAGAATCACAGAAATCGTAAAATGGTTTGTGTTGGAAGGTCATGTAGTTCGAGCTCTCCTTCCACTAGAGCAGGTTGCTCAAAGCCCTCTCCTGTGTGACCTTGAACACTTCCAGGAATGGGGAGTTCTGGCCACACTGACAGGAAAGAATTTGCTTTTGTCCAGGGCAGTGTAGATAAAGCATAGCACAGTTTTTCTACTTATGCTTGTAAGAAATAACATTTTTTGTATTTTATATATGCGCAAACATATGTGTGAAAGCATAATTGCCTATGTATCTCTAACTTTGCTTCTTCCTCCTAGTTTCTTTCTGCTTCTTTGTTTCTGTTCCACTTTGTGTTTGAGTGTTATGCCTATGGTGTTTTTCATAAGCCTATTTCCCCTTTTTCTTACCTTCTTTCCCCTTTCTTTTCTATTCTGGCTTTTCATTCTTTACCTTCTTGTCCACATATTTCTCCTCCAGGTTGATTTATGATTTCTGTTTTGTGTGGCTTCTCCTTTCTCTCACCAGGGCAGGTTGGCCAAGCACCCTGTTAACCTCTCAGCACACCCCAAGGGTTGGTGACCTCAGAATAATGGCAGCTGTGCCCTTAATTCTTGGAAAAAAGGAATAAGAGAGGAGCTGCTCTCATTTCCCTTCCTTCTAAAGGATTGTCAGCCTGGATGTTTTGGTTTCCCTTGCCTGCTCTGGATTGCAGCTGCTGTGGCTGAGTGGATATTTCTCAGATCTGATGGTTAACAATAAAATTGAGGTTAATGGCCACAGTTATCCCCTGCACCTCTGACTGAGTGGTGTTCTTTCCTTGGTGGTTGTAGTCTGCACTCGAAGCCCAGACTCTGCATTCCTTCTGTTACCTCTTATCTTTCTGCTGCTAATTTTGGTAGCCTCCCCTGTCATGCTGCAAGCCCAGGGCTTTTCCACCTGTTTTCAGCCCAGTTTCTGCCCTGTGGAGGGGCTGAGGCCCTGGTTTGTGCTGGTTCTTCAGGGCTGCCATGCCCTGAGGGCAGAGGTTTTGGCTGTGGGAAGAGTTGAGGTGGTGGGTTTTTGTGTGCATTGGTGATGCATTTGATTGCATTTGAGCAATCCCCATCCCCCTAAGAAGATGCCACCCGTGAAGAGCAGCATCAGGCAGCTGGGAGCAGGAGCTGGGGACATGTCCTGTGCAGCACTTGCCAGTCTGTGCAAGCAGTGAGTGCTGCCAAACTGCCTCTTTCAGACAGTAAAACAGCATTTTGACTGCTTTCGATTATAGAAACAGAGAGATCTGAAATGGAAAGGCTTTGATGTTGGTGATCTGCAGAACATGCTCAATATCGCTTGACAGCAGACATTTTATTCTCAGCTGCATTTATTCTCAGCCCTTGCAGCAAGCGCATTGGTTGGGTGACTTTGCTTGCACAGCTGTTTTGGTTTTTTTTCTCCCCAAAAAATCCCAGGACTCAGCACTACATTTCCCATCCTAGAAAGCTGATGCTTCTAAGCCCCAGTTTGTGGCATTGGTTATTTTCAGTGCATGGCAATTCCTGAGCGTGCCCAGCCAGCACTCTTGGGGGGGTCAGGTCGGGTGAGCTCTACTGAGTGTGGTTGAGGCACGCAGACCTGTGGAGGGGCTTTCCTTCCAATAGATGGAAAGAGTTTTTTTTTGTTTCTTGGAAAGATGTAACCCAAGCAGAAAATTTCAAGGGATGTCATCAAGGTGAATAAACAGAAATCATACTCCAGACTGTTCCCTTCATGTGGCTGATGATAATACGTGAGGCTTCTTATGTGAAATGTGAACAGTGTCATGTTTCATCCAGGATGACGCTTCATTTTCTTTTCCTTTTTTTCCCCCCTCTGCAATTCAGACTTTCACAAGTGGTGCAAGTGTCCTGTGCCTCTCACCCCCACCCCTGAGCCCCTTGGATGAGGGGCTATTTCAGGCCATGCTTATAACCTGATCCTGCTGATGGCCTCTTGCACCCAAGGATCATATAGTGAGAATTGTTAGGGTGACGTGCTATTTTCAAGACACTCGGGCCTGATCCTGTTTCCCTTGCTTGCCCAAATGGGATTTTTTTTTGCCCTGGTTTAGTTTTGGCTCAGGAATGGGCTGTTTATCTCCACATGAGTTTGGCGCTGTCAGTCCACTGAACATAGCGGTGGCATCTGAACTTCTCTGATAGCTGCGGCCTCGGAGTGGGACACTGAGTGACACTGGGTGACTTGGGGAGTGCCAAGGACCTTGCCTTGGAAAGCAGAGGAGCAGATCATGGCTGATGCAATCTGTCAGACAGCTCAGAAAATTTGTTTCTAAAGCCAGGTCTACCTAATGCTGAGCTGTCACTGTGCAGGTCCTCCCAGATTCAGTGGTGAGGCTTGCAGTGCTGCTGGTCCTACATTTTTGGGCTCAAGTGGGGTAGACTTGCAATACTGGGAGACATGCTCACCTCGTTCTTAGCCAGCATCCTGTCTGTGGTGCTGGTCAAATGCAGGTGCTTCAGAACAGAACAGAACAAAATGAACTGTGGGTGAAAGTGAAGTAGATGGCTAAAAAGTAGCCAGGTCATATGAGCAGTTTTCTACCAAAAACGTTTCAAGCTCATGTTGGCTTGTGCCCGAGTCATGCCTGCTCGCCAGAGGGCTTGGTGATGAGTTGAAGGTGTCGTATTCCAGCTAGTTTACAGCGTCTGAACAAATAAATCTTTCCTTTCTTCCCCTCCAGTATCTAAGTGTGTGGCCTTTGCTACTTTAGTGTCTTTTAAGCAGCTTAAAAGTTTTCCTAAGTGAAATATGCTTCTATGCTGCAGTTCAGAGATAAATATAGCTGATGAGTTGAAATAAAGCCATAGTATGTGTTCTGTTGCCTTAACCAGTATTTTTTTTTCTTTTTGTGGTGATTCTGTGCTAACTCAAAATGGAAAAATCTCCTGAAACATGTTATTTTTCCTGTTTAAAGAAATTACAGGCCAGAATACCATTCACTGCCTTAAACTTCATCCAGTAAAGGATTAACCCCCCACTCCTTTTCTCCAGCCCAGCGCCGTGTGTTTGGAAAGCGGGTGCATTTGCAGCTGAGCCAGCTCTAATAATAATAATTCATGTTGAGAAGCACAGAGCAGCCTGTGATTAGCAAAATAATTTTTGCAGAGTATGTAAATTGAGAGGTGGGGTTTTGTCAAGGTGAGAGGAGTGCACACTGAAGCTTCCTGGGGCAGCAGTGGACTCCTGTCTTCCTGTTGATGTTCTCCCTGTAAAGTTGGGTGCAGGAACTGTGCAGAGCAAAACATGTTTGTAAAATGATGATTGCTTTTGAGTTTTTCCAGTAAATTCTGGTGATGAAAGAGCAGCCAGAAAACTTGTAAATAACTTGTAAATTTACACTGTGCTTGGCTCCCTGGGGTAATTTTTTTTTTTTAAGGTTTGGATGCTATTGTTGGATATGATTTCTTAGCTTGCCAGGAGGCCAAACTTTGACTATCTGTTGGCTCTGGAACCTAAAAAATAGCCTAGGAACTCTTCCAGAACTTCTCCTTCGTGGGTTCTGGTTCAGATCCAGCTCAGTGGGATGGAGAAGGATGTCTGTATTACAGGACTCTGCTCTGACAGGTATAAAGGCGAGTTTTAGGCTCGTAGCTGGTGACTCGTTGCCTTAAAATCTAATCTGTCCTGCTGCCTAACAATGAGCAGAGCATTTTTATGCTTTCCCCTCAGTGCTTGGTCAGCAAGGGCAGAGTTTCTCCCAGGCAGCTGCTGTGACAACAGAGCTGCCGGCTCAGAGCAGGTTGGGAGGTGGCACAGGGTGCACACAGTTTCCACTGGTGCAAGGCTTTGGGGTAGAGCTCACCCCAAAGACAGGCCCAGGATCAGGGGCTGGTGGAACTCATCTAGCCCAAAAAAGCAACAGAGCTTGGGAGATGATTCTTAGGGGTGGTGGCAAGACAGGCATCTCCAGACAACCAATCTGTGGATGGACCTCTGCCTGGGTGCTGCCCAGCCTATGTACCCTCCCTTTTTGTAACATAATTTATCTGCAAATAAGTATTGTACCTGATAGAGACAAGTCTCTAAAAAAATAGGTATAGGCTAAAATGAATAGGGGGTATTCCTTGTCAGTCTAACTGAAGCCAGATCAATCTCTTCCAGACTGCCTTAAGTGTTTGCAGTGGACTTGTACAAATAGGACTTGAATCTTCCCCCTTGATGCTTGCTACTGTAATAGACAAATAATAATAATTTTTAAAAAGTGCCTTAGTTAGATTTGTTTTACTTGAGGCAAGCAGGTGGAGTGCATCCTTTGATCCTTCCCATCCTTTGTTTGTTGTGATTTTGTGTTTCTTTCCTGTATCTTTTTTGTTGACAATAATCAGAAGGACATGTGTGTCCATGCATGTATGTGCATGTATGTGCATGCACATGGCACACATTAACACACACTTACCTTAAGCTTTTCCTGTATTATAAAATACACAGCTGCTTTTTTCCTCTGTGTCAGAGACAGCTGGTATTGCCTGCATCCAGCTAAACAAGCCACTGAGTTAATACCAGAATGTAAAGTTCAGGAAACCCGGTGAACATTTTTCTAATAAGAGGATATTCTGGTCCTCTTGATAATCAGCCCCCCATTGTAAAGTCATTTTGAATCAGAGGTTTAAATCTTTGTTCCAGTGGAAAAGATTTTTATGGGCAGCACAAACAGGCGTTACATTCTGGGTATATTTTTTAGCATAATTGCTTAAAATAGCATAGATTCCAAATCCAAGGGAAGAGAGAAAAGTTGAAACAATAGAAATCATGGTCTGGTGGCACAGACCTTTTGCCCCACCCCATACCCTGTTAGAAATTTGGCAGAGGCAGCAGGCTGGGTTTCCTTGCTGTGAGACACTGAATCACATGCTGGTGATTGCTCTGGGCAGTTGGGTTTCTGTCTCTGCTGGTGGACACCCTGCTTTCATTTTGAGGATGTCATACTATGGCTTTTGAAGTCAAAATTATGCCCATTTTGTGCAGATTTATTCTCCTGCTTCCTTCATCCCTCTTGTATTTGCAGGCAAAAGACTTTTCTGGGAAATGGGCATTTTGGACACATGTTGCCCCCATGATTTTGGGTTTTGACCCCTTTTCCTTGCCTTTCTTTCTTACTGTGAGTAGGACATCCTCAAATGGGCCCAGCTCTTCCCACCAGTCCTGCACAACTTATTCATTACCTTTGTTTTCAGTGGCTGGAGTTGCCATGGCAGCAGCAGCCCTTGGGATAATGATTTTGTCATGGCAGAGCAGCAGAATCCACACCTCAGGGAAGGTGTGACTTGAGTGTTGATGAGGGGGCAGATGGCTCAGAGGAGATGGTACCCAGGTCAAGGTGAGCTGGAAATGTATCCAGCTTTTCCTGTGTTGTAGAGGATGCTCCTGGGTGTATGGCGGGTTTTGCCATCAGCATTGCAGCAATGGAGCTCAAAGCTCTTAAATCTTCTTCTGCTCTTCATTCCTGAGCAGTGTGGTACTGAAAGGTGGCCATGCATCATTTTCTGTTTCCCCTTCTGATCCAGATGCTGGTGCTGGTGCTGGTGCTGGTGTAGCAGCTGGGTACACTCAGATGTGGCATCAGCCTCGCACCTGCTGTGCTGCAGGTGATGGATGTGCTGCCTCCAGAGCAGCCTCTTGCTTATCCCTGCAGGTCCTTGGTGAGACCTTCTCCTGGCAGGTGAGACAGGCTCTCCTCTTATCTGCCCTCACTTATCTTAGTGCATACCCCTGCTGTAAGAACTTCACCTGAGCAAACAAGAACAGCACTTTGATTGCTGCTTTATTGCACAGGAATGGCAGCTGTGGTGCAAAGAGCTTTTACACTGAGCAGGGGCTCAGATTGCCAGTCCTTGGTCCCAAATACTTCCTTCATTCTCCTGACTGATACTGAAACATCTTTCCAAAATTAAAAAGTGACAGCAGTCTTACTCTTTTCCCTAAAGCAGTCCCTGAGGATGGAGGAATGGCAGAGTTAGCATCTGGAGCTGATGCATTTATTATTGATAATGTCTTTAAATGATTAAACTAAATTTCCTTGCATTATTTAGGGAAATTATGATATTCATCATTAATGGAAAGATGTCTGGGGAAATGTGTGATTCACAGCTGTAAATACCTTCTCTCCTCATTTTGTCACTTGCTGCCTGTCTTCTCCCAGCTCTTGTTTGTCATTTTGGAGTCAGTGTTTGTCTTTCTGTCAGTACCTCATGCTGCCTTCCCCCTTGATGTAGGTGACTTGTGGTTGCATAAGGGTGAGGTGACTTTTATTCTAGACAGGTGACTTAATTTTCAGTGTCACCAGGGCTTACATAAGAGTTGTAATAATCTGGATAAGGAAATAAGGTTTAGAAACTCTTAAGTACATTTAAGAGCTCTTCCTAGCAAATGTTATTCATAGTTGGGTTCGTTATATTACTGTCAAGGATAAATGGAAGCATGAACAACCCTGGCATTAGTTATGCTTATCTCCTCATGATATGGTGCAGTATTATAGCTGGGGTTTATTGCAAAATGAGGCATTGTTAACAGATAATGTGGCTGTGTCAGGGTAGATTTCCCTCTGCAGAATATGGGAGTCCCTTTGCACCAATTAGTTTTACTGAATCCTTCACACACAGCAGAAATACTTTTTACAGGGTGTGATTTGAAACGTGAAAGTTTAGTTTTTAGCTTACTTGCTGTCCCACAGGACATCAACATCCATCGGTGAAGCTTGGGTTGACCTCCATGTAGTAAATCCTGTTGTCTTAAGTCATTAATCTAAAAGCTATTTTTAAAAGAAGAGGGTATTTAGATGGAATCTCAATTGTTGATATTCAGTCTTTTGGCTGAAACTGTATGTCTGCCTCTTGCAGAGTGGTACTGAGAGGTGAGGTGGATAGGAGGAATGTGAGGTTGCCTCCAGGTTGGGAGGTGAGAACCTCAGCTTCGAAGAGGTTTGTGGAAAGATTGAAAACTACACTAGGAGTCAATGCCTTCCTCTAGAGCATGCAGACAGAAATAGCCTTAAGCAAAAAAAAATGTAGGTACGAGGTTCCACCTCTTCATTCTTCTTCCTGCCTTTACTAACCTTTTTTTTCTGGTTTTCAGACTTCAAATCATTCCTGTAGGATCCTGGGAAAGGGTTCATGCTTTTGTAACTTCTCCCCACACAGCTCTGTAAGGGAAAACAATTTCTTTGCTACTTTTTCACCCTGTTTCATTGACATGAGAGGTGAGAAGAGGTAAGAGGTGCTTCTCACCTGACATCTCAAGCTTGAGTGCCCTTACAGTGCCTTTCTGGTCTGAGTGGGGTAGCATAAGCAGGGATCTCACAGGTGTGTGGCAGCCTGGGAATGTAGTGATTTTGGAGTGGACCTGGATGAAGGCTTCTCAGCTTTTTCTGTACTCTGTATTTTGTAGCCTTCATCCTTTGGGCAGGCTGCTGAACCCCAAAGCACTTGGTTATGCAGGGCACTGTGGTGGTGCTGGGGGAAAGGAGGCCCCACTCCTTGGCTTTCCCTGCCAATCAGTTCAAGTCCAAGAACATAAGGATTTATTGTTTTCTTGTTCCGCCTAATCTCTCTGCAGAGGCTCTGTTTAATATCTTACCCTTGTTTGAAATGTGGAATTCATCTTCTGCTAATATTATCCCAACACAAAGGGGCCACGAAACTCTTTTTTGGTTCAGCCCAGCCCAGATCACTTTGTGGGGATCCTGGCTGAGGGATGGGGCTGCCCTGGCTACATCCTCTGCAAAATAATGTTTTTTCCCCTGTTCTGCTGCTACAGATGCTATTTGTCTAAAAACTGTGATTAGGGTGGGAGGGTGCACAGGATGCTTTTGGGGGCCTCATTCTCTGAGGAATCTTTCATTACCAGTGAGCGATGCAGAAAGTGCAGAGGAGACGTAGGATGGTTTTCCTTGCTTGAAACCTCTCATGTAGCCCCACTGTCTTGCTTCTGGATTCCTTCCCAGCAAACTAACCCATCCCAGGAGTTAAACTGGGTCCTTTCCAGATGCTTCTTGTAATCTTCTTGTCACCTTCTTGTGACTGGCAAATGACTGCCACCTCTCCAGAATTGCAGTCCCACCCCTCCCGGGAAGCACTTGGCAGCCAGCTGTCCCCTGTGCCGTGGATAACATCAGATTTATCCGTCCTGGGCTGTGCCTGTGCTCACAGCTGGTCACGGGGCTGTGCTGGCTTTGCCAGTGCTGAGCAATGTCACAGGCACATGCTCCCGGGGTGCAGCGCTCGCTCCCTCCGGGCCCTGCTTTGGTGGGAAAGGAAGGGAAAAATCCCCTGAATTCTTCACCGCTGACTGTGAAGGGCAATTATCTTATGGGATTTTGGGCACAGGGAGCCCAAAAAGGTTAGGCTGTTCTGAATCTGGGCCATGAGGCTGCACCAGATGAGTCACAGTGAGAGGAATAAAAATCTCTGAGTCATAATCCCTAATACTACAGAGCAGATTGCTTTGGGGTGTTTTTGTGTTCTTGTGTGCTGACTGATGTGCAGAGAAACAGTGAGAGTGCTTTCTCTGCTCTTTCACCCGTGAAGAATGCAGTCCCGTGTCCCTCTCCTCCATGACTTACCCAAGCCTGCAGTCCCACTGCTTCCCAAACAGCTGAGCACCACTCATCCTCCTCAAAACCCCCCAAATTCCAGTGGCAGCAGGGTGGGCTCTGGCACTTTCCCAGCTGAGGGGACATGCCAGGGCAGCTGTTTGTGCCCCTGCAGCTCTGCACCACTGGCAGCAGGGGAGCAACCTTGAAATGCCCCATCTTGCAATGGGCACCTGCTCTTTGAGAAGCTCAAAGTGATTTATGAATGGGGTTCAGCAGGGTGGCAGCCACCCAGCACCTCCAGCTCAGTGATAAAAATACAGTGAAGTGAGCTAGCTGCCATTTCCCTGGAGATATTCCTACAGCTTACCTGAGCCTAAGACCCCAAGAAATTTGAAATCTATGTATTTTTAGAGGACATGTCAGTTTTGCCATTTTATTCTGTCAACCAACTCTCATTGTAATTTCAGATTCAGATGGCACCATGATTCCTTCTATCTTAAATTCATTTTGATTAGATCTCCTCAGAAGGCATGTATAAAATCAATACTCATTTAATAAAATATACCTGCCCCTAGCCCTTTTCATGCACTATATTGAGGCCAGGGATAGAATATTAAGAATATTAACTGAGTCCCTGGGACTGGTCTTTTCAGCAGTGGCAGAAGCATTAAGGGGCATCAAACATCCCCAAAAATGTGGTTGAGAGGCTGCAGGGGGTCAGGTTGTGGGTGACTGAGTGGGTCCTCCAGAAAGGGCAGCTTCATCCTTGGGAGCCGAGTTTTGTCTGTCTTGTTACTGTAACTGATTAGATTCAATTCCTGGATGTGACAACTGACTGACATTTTTTATGTTACTTTATCAATATGAACTGCTGGTTTAGACTCTGTAATATTTAAAAGATACTTTTAGGGTTTTGTTTTTTTTTTTTTTTGCTTAAGGAGTGTAGAATTGAAAACCGGATGAACACCTGTACTTGATCACACACAGAAAAGTGGTGCACAGAGAAATTTTACAGAAATTGTAATTTCAGTGAGCAAAGTTGTTTGTTAGAATATGAGGCTGTTCGTTTTCCTTACAAGGTCCTTAATTAATTTTTCATTATCACAGGTATTGGTGATAAGGTAAATGCTCCTCCCCAGACAAGAGCTGGTGGCATCCTCATCCTGGAGTGGCAGCTCAGAGTTCCTACTGCTGGATCTGAGTTCCACTTCCCTTGGGTTTTGTACACCCTAAACTGCTCAGATGGAATGGCAGTCTGCACTGTGAAGTTCCTACATTGTTTCATTTGGGTTTTATTCCTCCTCTGTAAGATTACTTTTTGCTTCCCTGGTGGTATTTGCAGCCTCTCTGCAGGAAAAGAGGAGACAGCAGTTTGGAGGGCGGTGCACAATTGGGCAATGCAGATATCACTTAAGGGAGGTTATGTTATCCACTGCCCTGTTGCTGAGTACAGCCCTCTGCTGTGCAGCCCAAAGCAGGAAAAAATAAAATTTCTTCAGCAGAAAAAACCCTTTTTTTTGTTTTTTCTTTCCCACTGTCTCCTTAGTACTCTTTCCAAATCAATTGTATTTCCTCAGCAGAACTGCAGAGGTTGTGGCTGTGGGTGTATTCTGAACTTTATTTTAATTTATTTTTCAGCATTTCACAGGCTCCTGGGACATCTTAAGTATGGATCAAGCCAAGGCAAACGTGAGATGCCTTGGTTGCTTTTAGAAAGGGCCTGGTATACCTTTGGGTGTGAGTATAGGGAATTTGCAAGTCTCTGGATATGGATTATTTTTTTTTCTTCTGTTGTGCTTATGAGATTTAAGGGGGAAAGGAAGTCTTTGTATGTTAGAGTGAAAGTTTTTTTTTTTAAGTGCGACAGCATTTCTGTATATGCAAAGTCTTCACGGATTTGATATTTAATTCTTTTATCTTTTTTTAGCCACATTACCTGTAGCGATGCAGATGTTGGAGTAAGTGCTCTTACACTGCTGTGCTGACCTGGAAAGCAGACAGACATTTTCCAAATCAAATCCAGCACTCTAACATAGGATCATGCCCCCTGCCTGCCTGGATGCTGCCTTGGGTTGCAGCCTCAGCCAGACTTGCCTGCTGTGACCTGCAATGCTGTGATGGTAGCAACCCCTGCCTTGTGAGCAGGCAGGGAGGGTGATAATGTTTTAAATAAATATCCATCCAGCTGAGCCTGGTCAGGGGTCTGAAATGAGAAGTGGATTTCCTTTGCAAACATCCCCATCCTTTATACAAAATCTAAATGAAATGGGGATAATTAAATTCATGCAATCCTGGCATGTAGAAGTGTGTGTTAAAGCAGGTGACACAATCCCAACAGCTTTACTGGAGGGGGGGACATATCACTGCTGCCAGGCTGTGATAGAATGAGGGCAAACCTCTATAAGATGCTGATGTTTCTGCTTTGCCTTATATTTGCATATTTCCCTGTGCTTTCACAGGGCTGCTTGCTTGCAAATGGTTATCCAAACATTAAGTAATCCTCAGCACTTTGGAGCTGTCATTGGTTGTAGTTTTTTTGCTTGAAGGGTCAGAGGGCCTGCTGCTAGATGTTGAAGGTGGAGCTTCTCCAAGAGATTGGACCACCTCCACCTGGGACAGCCCAGCGATGCCCAGCAAGACCTGTCCAAACTCAGACTCATTATATTCCAGAGTACACTTGGGTGCTACTGGAATCTGGATTAAAAGCAGAGCTCCTGGTTATTCCTGACCAGCTGCAGCAGGAGCATTTTAGGGGCTATAGCCTGTGGGTTATTGTGCTGGAGTGGCTTGAGGTTTGTCTCCAGCTGGTTGTCCGTGATCTTCCTGCAGGCTGGAGCGCCTGTGCTCAGGTTTTCCCCTAAGTCCTCAGTGCCAATGAGATATATTTCAGCTTAGGTGGAGGCAGTGCTGCAGCTGTGCCTGTGTACACACAGGTTTTCCTGTTCACTTGGCTGAGAATACGAAGGCAAAACCGGGGTCCCAGACTTTCTGTGGAGCCTGTGGGACCCCTCAGCAGATGTGCATGGAGAGACCTCTGCTGGGGTCTGGGGTGTGCCCTGACTGATGCAAACCCTCTGGTCTCATGAACACCCTTGCAGCTCCTGAGTCCAGCCTTACGTTAGAAGGCAGTGGAATACAAGAAATGAATCCATTTGTGTATCCTGGTAGTTGTATCAGAGCCACTTGGGATGTCCAGGAGGAAATGGTGTCACATGTTGGCAAGGCAGCAGCCACATTTACTGGCTTTGCTGAGATCTGGTCATTGAAAACCTGCAGCTGAAAGGCTGGACTATGAATCTTGGACTTAAAAGTAATTTTTATCTAAACACAGGGATCTGAAAGCTGGAAACCTATCAAAGGTGCAGGCAAAGTATCCGAGTACATCTGAAAACAAATGGCTTAGAAGAACACTGAGCGGTAATCTCCAAAGACAGCCCAAACAAATGCTGGAATTATTTAGGGAATAAGGAACTAGAGTGTCTGATGTAGCAAAGGGACTTGAGGGCAGTGGGATGGGGATGCACTGGGAGGTGGTAGCGATAACATCTCTCTGTATACATTGAGAAGATGCTGGATTTATCACAGCATGCATCTGAAGGGCTTTTGGTAGTGGACAAGGGTGATGGAGCCTTGCTTGTGCTGACCAAAATAACAAAAATCATTGGAAAGCTCTGGGAGTTCTTGTCCTTGGAGGAGTGGGGTTGTAATGCTGCATGGATCATGGAGGTCTCTTCCTTAGCCTCATGAGCAGCCAAGGCATATAATCTCATTAACAAATTTATTAAGCTGCATCTTAAGACTGATTGGGCTGCCTGCCCTGTGACTGCTGAAAGGCATCCAGAGCTTGGTGTGGCAAGGGACCTTTGTGCTGCAGCCTGAAGTCATTCATAGCCAGCTCATGCTCATTTGTTGTTGTGTCAGTGTTGTCCTTTATCTTAAATCCCTGTTTCCATGATGCAGACAGCATACCTCATACCTTTGCATACCCACTGAGCTGTGCAGGTCTGACACCATCAGCTGACTCTGTTCTCTCAGATGAGAGGTGTTTGTCATTCCCCTCCTGCTTCTGACAGCTGGATCCTCTACCAGGCTCTATTCAAACATGGTCTTTTTTGACATAAGCTCCCAGGTGGGACAGAGCACCTCAGAGCCAAGGTCTCTTGCTACTGCTGGTACAGCCTGACAGAAATACTTTGTCCTCCAGCTGCCAGCAGAGCCTCATTGCCCCTGAAACCTTGCTGTGCTGTCATCCCCAGTTCACTTGCACTTACCTGCAGAGAGGTGAAATTTTTAGTGAGATGAACCTTAGCTAAAATCAACCTTCACCCAGCTCTGGTACTAAGCCCCAAGCTTGGTGGCTGATGGAAAAGGCAGTACTTAAAAGGATCAACAATGAAAACTGTTTCTTTTTCATGATTATGTCTGCTTTAGCAGGATTGTTTGGCAATGTCATACAATCCTAGAATGGTTTGGGCTGGAACAGACCTTTAAAAGATCATCTAGTTGAACTGCCTTGCTGTGGGCAGGGATGTCTTCAACTCTTCCAACAGTTAAGTTGCTGAAAGCCCCATCCAGCCTGGCCTGGAAAGTTTCTAGGGATGGGGTATCCACAACTTTTCTGGGCAACCTTTTCCAGTGCTTCAACACTTTTTGGGGAACCAGTTCCAGTGTTAAGCACCTTCATTCTAAAAAATGTCCTTCCTTATATCTAATCTTTATCAACCCTCTTTTAGGTTAAAACCATTGCCCTTTGTCCTATCACAACAGGCCCTGCTTAGAAGTTTCTCCCCAAAAGAAACTATATAGGGTATAAAAACCCAATATATGTCATAAAAAGTACATGTAATATAAGGGTGTATTTATTTTGGGTTATAATTTTGTCAGTGATGACTAAGAAGATACAGTTGTAATGCTGTGATGGTTTTGTTCATAATAGACCTTCTGCTGCTAAGCTGAAATTTTTACTTCAAATTTTCTGCAGATTTTGAGTGCTTCAGTTCTTTGTTTAAACTATTTACATCTTCTTAAATGGCGGTCACATGGGCTGGAGTGAAACACCAAAGCTTTTAAGTGTTATGGTTCACTTGGCTTTCAAGGGGTGCTCCTCAGCACTGTGGGTTTATTATTAGCTCTGGCTATTCAAGCACTGAAGTCAGGACAAGACCCTGCTGTGGAGGGTCAGAGAAGCTGTTTGCAGTGGTGCAGTTTGCAGTAGGCATGACTCTGCCATAGATTAGGGATTTATCTGTCCAGTTGTACTTGTGGTGACTGTAGTTTGAGGCCCATCACACTGGCTGGCCCTTAGGATTGAACTGTCAGTGCACAGCAGATGCTGACAGGGGCCCTTGCTTTCCATGCTTCGTTTCATGTGTGTGGAAGGAAAGGGAAAAAAAGACGGAAAAGCCAGGAAAAAAAAAAAAAAGGCAGAATTTCTGCTGCAGCCGTTTGAAACAATGAATGAACCATGATGTGATGTTGTGTGTGTTTGTTTTACTTTTCCCCTCATTTCCTTATCCAAGTTTTATTATTTCTCAGTCTTGGAGGTGGGAAGGACCATTCTCAAGGCCTGATGCCTTGCCCTGATGCCTTGCCCTGAATCCAGACATCCCTCATTAGCTAGAGTCGTGGAGCAAAACCACAAGAACAAAGATATTTGAGATAAAAAATATATGTCTATATATCTACCTGGAAGTAAGTGTTTGGTTTAAGCAATGACCTTGTGGTACAGTGGACTTCTGGAGGTTGTAGCAGGTGATCTCCCAGTGATGCAACCCCCATGGCAGATGTTGTCATCTCTGTCAGCTGCTTGCTCTGCATCCTGGAAGCTGCCATGCTTGCCTTGGGTGACAGAAGGGGAGCCGTGTCAGCTTCTCAGCTGCTACTAGTCAAAGCTGAGGAATCAGTTTAAACTGTCAGTTTAATTAAGCTGGAGAATGCAGCAAATAGTTTGTACATGCCAGTAATGGGTGCCAGCAGGAGTGTCCTCTCACTCCTGCCAACTGCACGGGTCTGCTCTCCAGAACATCTGAGAACCGGATGCTGACTAAGAGTGATGGTTGGGTTTGATCCTATCTGGTGATTTTTGTGTCACTATGTTTAAAAAAACATCCCTTTCACTGAGAGGGTCATCACATGGTCTTTGGAGGGTTCACATTCTTCAGAGTAATTCTTGCTGCCTTTAGATACACAGAGCTGTGATCTTTAGGTATTACGCCTGATGTGCCCCAGGCCATCCTAATGAAAAAGACTACATTAGTGCAAAGGAACCCCTTAAAATAGTATACAATAAACTATCACAGGCCTCTGGGCTTGGATTTAGGAGGCAATTCACAGAGATCTCTTTCTTAGGGCATGTGGAGAAGGAGAGTGGCAGGAAGTGGTGACGTTAAAGCAGTTGAGGATCACAGATTCTCTCATCCCCTAGTATCCCACAAGTGGGGCTATTTGTTCCACTTCATTAGGCCGTGTTAGGGTTGGAAGAGAACAGACTCCTTTCATCCTTTCCAATGCCCTGTGTGGTCTTCAATGATTTTACACTGTTCTGAGTGTTCATGAGAAGACAGGAAGATGGAATGCCCTCATAATAGCAGCTTGGGTGCATTGACTGCACATCTCTACTGATAGAACTGTTTTGGTTCAAGGAAAACCAGCAATTTCCGTTGGTTTCAGGTCCTTACTTGGGGTGTTTCTGGTACATGAACTGCATGGGGAAGCATGTGGCAGCTGTGTGTGTTTCCAAATGTAGTTGAGAGTGGTTAGACCTTGTCAAATGAAGTTAGAGTGTGCTCAGAGTTGATGCAGACACAGCTTTTGCTTTCCATAAGCTGTTTGCATCCAGCTTGAGCACCCAGGTGGATTGACGTTGGCATCTGTGAGGATATGTAGCCTTGAGAGGGTGAGTTCTTCCACAGTTTTGCCCTGTGTCGGTGAGAATAACAGTTGCCGGTTAAACGGGCTTTGTCAAGTCAAGGCCAGAACTTTGGTGTCGGAAAGAGCAGGCTGCCTTTGGCATGTTTGGATACCAACATGATACATTTGCTGGTAGTAGGTGGTGGGAAAGCCCACGTCTGCTGTGAAAAGAACACTCTTTCCTTGGAAAAGTGTTTACTGAGATAGCGATGATAGACAAGTCTCTCATGATAAATGTGACTTCACAGATCATGTTTTCAGCCTCGTGGAAAAAATAGAAAAAGTATCTTACACAGGTCTGGAGGTTTGAAGGTAAAGTGTTCTAAAAATAAATACTAAAAATTATTCTTGAGCTTGGGCCATGTTGTTTCAAGATCAAAATCAAGGCCAAGGCACTTTAGTTTAGGTTTCCAGGTCAATTTTATTGCCTTTGTTAATCCATGCTGCTTATGAGGTAGGAATAAATGGTAATACTTACAATGGTCTTCCAATTTTCTTCCTGAAAACATGTTTCTAAGGAGTTCTGACTTTTCTGCCAGATATACCAGTCTACTTTGATATATACAGTTTATCCATTGGGAAAAAACTAGTTGTTGGTGTTTTTTTGTATAACCAAGAGTCTTGTGACAGTGTTTTGGTGTGTTGACGTATATATAGTGACAGTATGTGGGTAACTTCAAAGGGCTGTAGAAGGACTTCAAAAAGATAGATGGCAAAACAAGTAAATAAATATAAAATTGCTGTTAACATGAACCCAGATAGACAGACCAAAAACGTAGCAAATAAACAGCTGGAATAGTTTCTTCTTTGGTTTTCTGACATCTCAAAGGCTAGCTCCAGCACTTCTGATAGCTTGGAATTCCATCCTGCTGGATGGCAGAGCTGCAGTGAGCACATCAGCCGGAGCCAGCTAAGCCCTGGGGAGGATGTAGAAGAGAACAAAACCCAGTTATGACCAGGTGTGCACAGCCTGATCCAGCACAAGAGGCAGTGAGAGCATTTTGATGGAACCAAGATCAGATTTAGGTCTAGACATTCTCTTGATGGTGGCTTCTGGCATCTGTCTCTGGGGCTGGCTGATGATTTCTTATGTTTTCTCTTTGAATTTTCCAGATTTTTGTTGCTAGCTCTCAGGTCCCAAGTCTGTCATGCTTTGCTCCCAGGATGGAGAGACAGGGAATTGGAGCTGAAAAAGCCATTGAAGCTTTCTGACATGCTGGCACTGTTCCCTGGTGCCCCTTTTTGGTAAAGGCGCATCAGTCCCCTGCCTGAGACAGCTGGGCTTTTGCTTGTCCCCAGCATGGAGCCAGCCTCTGGAGGGGTGAATGGAGCTGAGCACTTCGGGAACCACTGGGAATGGGAAGAGGTTCTCTTCCTAGGAGAACCTGTTCTGATCCCCCCATCACTGGGGATGGCTTTGAGCATGGGGTCCCCCTCTCCTGCCCTTAGCTTACTGTCCTAGAAGGACATAACTCTGATCCCAGGACCAGTTGGAGCGAGCGGCCACGACAGGGCTTGTTTTCCCAAGATAATCTCATAGCAGGAAGGTGGCTCGGCAGATGTAGGTGAAAGGTGATGCCGGCACGCTGCTGGAGCAGGCTGGCTTCCACTCTCCAGGCTGAGTCCTCAGCTTTTTATATCCCTGCTGCATCACACCGCAGCTGCCACCCTCCTCCCTGCGCTGCGGATCACCGGGCAGGGGATCGTGAGCACCGTGTCAGCTGCAGGAGCAGCGCTGGGCACCGCACTGTTACAGCAGGGTTGCATCAGCCACAAACGTGTCTGACCCGATAGCCAGACTCCCAAATAACCAGCATCAGGTCAGAGGAGGGCAGGAGGTGTCACTGTCTTGAGAAAAAAAAATTATTACATTTAATCTGCTATAACACTTTAATTAGTGTGGCTGGTTTTTAGCCCTCAATCATGAAGTTCAGTTGTCAGTATGCCACTACCTGTGATATTCTTATGATGTGTTTCATTATCTTCTGCTTCCTCCTTTTCTTCTTCTTTAACCTTGGAGCTTTTTTACCAACCATAGCCCACATTCTGATTATCTACTGTCAGTAGCAGTTCTGCACTTGCCATCTTAAGTAAATAGGGAAAGGGCTCTGGAAAGGGCACTGATTTCTGTTGCAACATCATCTCCAGGAGAATTGAATTCAGCCTAGGAAGCAGATTGGCAAAAAGGGTGTCTTGATGAGCAGTCTTCAGAAGGAAGTTATTTCAGATATTTCAGCCAAATAGCTGTGAGGACTTAGGAAATGGGGCTAACAGTATCTTCAGCTAAGGAAAGACAGCGTCACCCACAATGATCTCTCCCCATTCTTTGTGATAAAACAAATCTGCATGAAAACAGATCTTCTGTCCCTGGAGCAGATTATGACCACAAGAGAGAAATCCTGACTTCATTGAAGTTAACAGAGAGGCAGAGGTGGGACTGTTTGCTCCTGGCAAGGGTAAGTCAGATGCTCAAGAAAGGCTGGTCCCCTCCAGCAGCTCTTAGGGAGGAGAGTCATAAGCTCAGGCAGCAGCTTCACAATGGGGTGACAGGTGGCTGGGCACAGGTGGATCTGCTGTTGGTGTTGAGGATTTGCACAGCTGGGAAGAGACATCCCTGACTTCACCTCTGAGTTTGGTAGACTTTCTGGTTGGCCTTCCTTCTGCAGGGAGGCTGTGTGGAGGCTTTGGCTGAGTCTTGGCAGTGGAGCCATGGAATTGGTGGACAGTCAGTGCTGCAGGACCAGTTGTACAGGCTCCAGGTTTTCCCTCCCTATCCAGTGAGCTCAAGTTGATGTTTAAACAGGTTCATCCAACCCTAGCTTTTTTATTTTATTTTAATTTTTTTTTCTGGAGCAAGTCGAAGGGCATTCACCTGCATTTCTGCCCTTGGAGGAGTGGCAGTGCTTCCATCAATGGGGCTGTGGCAAAGAGCAGAGAGGACAGAAATGCCAAACTCTGGGATGTGTGGATGGAGAACCCTGCACCCTCCAGGACAGCATCATCCCTGCAAAAGAGAGGAGACCCTTTGGACTGGAAACATTGATTGATGTGACTGAGCAACTTGATGGAGTTGAAGATGTCCATGCTTGTTGCGGGGTTGCACTAGATAACCTTTAAAGGTCCCTTCCAACCCAAACCATTCTGTGAATTTCTGATTCTGTGTCTGTAAGTTCTCCTGAGTCTCACAGGCTTTGTATGCAAATACTGTTTAATAAACATTAATAGCAAGTGGTATGTGGCTAGGAATTCCTTTGATGCCTTTAGATGCTAATGTAGTGATAAAACAATCCCTTCTTTTTCCCTTATTTTTCTCACAGCATGTAAGCTCTTCAGAAAACCAGGTCATTAAGTATTTAAGAGCCTAGACATGATTAAAATAAAAATATTGTTCGAAATAAATGAGTGTGAAGACGTGCAATACTTTGTCAGTCTTGGAATAAAAATTTAGAAATCTCCAGGTTACAGGAAGGTTAGTTGAATTTGTGAGCATATTCAGGCATCAGAATAATGGGGATGCCAACCAGGGGAGGTTATCCACCCAAGCTGGACCCTGGCTGCTGCCCTGTTTGTGTGAGGTGCAGGGTTGGTGGGGGGCAGCTCCAGGGCTGAGGAGCAAACAGCTGATTCCCTGCAGCTCCCTGTCGCTGCTGGGCTCTCTGCTTGTTTTGCAAACCCAAAGAGGGTTATGCAGGAGCCAGACACATTTTCAGAGGTCTTGTTTTTTCCCTCTTGAGGTGGCTGCAATAATAATCACCAAGGATGGAGGTGAAAGCAGAGTGGTAGGAACAGAGAGTTGGTAGGACTGAATTGTTTTTTTCAGTAGAATTAAAACTGGTGCATGGTCAGGAGTGCTCTGCGACTACAAGACAGTGAGCAAAACATCCCTTCAAAAACATGTAGGATGGGACAGGTAGAGCTGGAGTGCAGTCCCTGGTAGGAATCCTTGCATCAGCAGAAAAAGGATTTACTCTTGGATATCAGCAGAAAAATGAGTCCTGGGCTGTAACTTGATAGTGTAACTGCATGATGCAATAAATAGAACTTTTCCATGCTGATTTAATTAAACCAGTGCAACATCTATGTTTAGATGAAGCCAAATCCTACACTGTTACAACATCTTTTCTAATAATAGTATTTTTTTTCACCTCATGAAGGTCCTGATCACTGAGCTGTATGTTAAAGCTGCCTATAACACCAGAGCAGGCATTTATTTGGATCTGACAGCTGGAATGAGTCAAGGCTATTCCGTGGGCTTTGGTTTAATGGCAAACATGTTATTATTTACTGAATATTGAACATGTGCCCTTAATAAGTAGGCCCTTTCAAAAAAGTAACAGGAAGACAGAGCCTAATCTGCCAAAATGTTTCTGTACTGGTATTCCCAGAGCTGTTTTGAAATCTTCACCTCAGTTGCCTTTGTGGAGCCTTGTGCCAGCCCTGGAGCACGTGGGGCTTCTCCTGGGCTCCACGGGGATGCTTGGACTTCAAGCCAAGTGTGACAGTGCACAGGGAAAGTCATTACCACTGGACTTCTGTCCTATTCTTGCATGAGGAGGTAACCACCAAGGATTCAGCTTTTAAAGGAGCCAGATATTAAGCTGGAAATGTGTCGGTCCTTCAAGGGGTGACTTAAGCTCATTAAAAAATGTCTTTTTCCTTCTTGGCCTTTACCCCCTCACTTCTTCTTGATCTGCTTTGTCCACGATAAATGCTCCCAGCAAGAGCAGAGTGTGGTTTCCTTTGTGTTGAGGAGTTGAGGTCCAGAGGGACCCAGAGAGGGGCTCAGGAATGTCCCCTTTTGGCCACACTGGGCCAGCAAATCAACTTGTTGTTTGTGGGGCTGGAGCTGTGTTGGTCCAGTGCCACAGGGATCAAACTTCCCCAGAACTGGAGCCATTGGCTCAGTTTTTGTCCCACCAGTGCCTTCAGAGGACCAAGCCCATCATGCCTTCCCTGCCTTTTTGGAGTTGAAGGAGCGACAGCATAGATGGTATGAATGGGGACAGTGATGGCATACATGGGGACAGTTGCTAATCCATTTTAATAGAGGGGTTTCAGGAGGCTGCAGTGGGTGGGGGGTTGATGAAAGCAAATGTCAACTGTGACCAAGATGCCTGGAGTTGGTTGATTTTATCTTTGAAAAGTAAGGGGCTGGTATCTTCTGTTCTGTGGTTTGTTTTTTTTCTTTTTTTTTAATAGCATCCAATTAATCTCTCTGTTAGCCACTTTTATAATTTTAGCACAACTCCTCTGCTCCTGGAGCGATGTAGTCTTGTGAGAATTTCAGCATTTATTTGACTACAAAGCATATTGTTAGTCTGCATAGTGACAGCCCATATCCTGAAGGTTTAAAGTATAGGTCTAAGATAAAGAACTGAAAATGTAATGAGCAGGAGGATTATTTTTGCAGCTGGCATAGTGATTTTTCTTTCCTTTCATTGTAAGCTAGTAACTAATGCAGTAGACTGAAAATCATAAATAAAAGGTAGCAAAAAGTGTCTGCAGGCTTCAGACTGAGCCCTTCTCTGGGTAACCAGGATGGTTTGTGGTGACCAAGCCAGGTGTGGGGAGCTGTGGGTCATTTTGGCCAAGGCACAAAGCGAGTTTGCAGTGAATTTCTCCAGTTTTCTGTGAATTGCAGCAGTGCCCAGTGAGGGAACCTGGCACTGGGCTGTGTGTTGGTGAGCAGCTCTGGAGATGGAGCAGCAACTCCATGTCACAACTGTGAGAGGTCTTTGGTGCTAGACATGGGATGGTGGGAGAGCTGCTGTGTGCCTGCAGCAGGGACCAGGGGAAAGAAAGAGGCTCTTGCTTGAGCCTGCTGGCAGCATGGGAGGTTAAATGGTACCCACCTGGGTGTGAACAGTGGGATGGAAGGGCCCTTCCTTCACCCAGGTGTGGGAACCTGACTTTTCATTTTGATGCACAGATCTTGACTTTCTTGTGGTAGTTGAAGTCGATGACAGAGATTGTGGATATAATTGAGAGCAAGCCAACAAACAAAAAGAAGATGCAAAAATCCATTCCCTCATGCACTTGAAGGATTACAGTTTATCTCTGCAAGATTAGCCTGGGGATCAGTATTTCTGTAAAACAGCTTTGAAGCCAGAATGCACAGCCCTGGGAGAGCAGGAGGCATGAAGTGCTGTCCTGAAGTGGTGTCCCCTGCATTACACTGCATCTACTACAATGCATCTGCAGATCTGATTTTCCCCTCACATGCATCTTGTGCCATCAGCGTTTGGCAACTGGCCAGACTGGTCTTTTTTGTTTGAGTCTGTTACTGAGTATCCCACACTCTTGGATCCGTGAGTGGTCCAGGTGGATTCGCCTCCTACCCGAGGAGCCTGATTGCATCTCAGAAGGAGTGTGGTCATTGTCTGAGCTGCAAGTGGTTCAAGGCTGAAATGGTCATTCTTTGTGGGCTTCATTTCTCTGTGGTCTTTCAATTTTTCCAGGTGAGGCAATCCAGTATCTCTTAATAATCATGCTCTTCAGTTCATTTAAAGACATCTTTTGCCAAGAGGAGGATGTATGGAATGCTGTGTTCCGCATTAGAGGTGATTTTGATAGCATGAAATAAAATTACTTTTTCTTGGTATTGTCCTCCAAGTTGGGAAACATTCATGTCTTGAATACTATAAAAAGACTAGTTAATATTTATCTTACAGTTTGTTCCTTTGGTCTTTTTATGTAACAGTCTGCCATTTATCAGGAGAGTATCTCCCCCCACTTCTCCTTAGGGAATCTTTTAAAGATTTTTTTCTCTTAATGTATCTGTGTCAGCTGGTGCAGACAGAGAATAAGGTTATTAAATTTTGCTTTGAAAATGGTCCAAGGTGACATTAGGTGCTTAAAATGTCAGATCATGTGACATTTGCTTAAGATTTTGGTTTTTTGTCTTCAAAAATGATTAAAAGAATTGGGTTAATTGTAGGGCATCTCAGCAGTGCTTCAAATTTTAGCATCCCAGCTTGTGATCCTTATGTGGAGTCATTTTGTGAAGTCAAAATAGCATAGTCATGACCTGCATTTTGTGTGAGAACTTGAGCAGTAAATACACAGCCTGTTGGTCACTTGGGTGTTGGCTCAGGTTGGTGGGCAGACCCACCCTGAGTATGGGTGAGGAGTCCGGGGTGGATGCAAGGGACACAAATTTGTATGATGATACCTTCAATGGAATAGCTGGACTTACATTTTAAAATAAACACTTTATTGCGAAACTGTTACAAGCGTTCTTGGAAGCATTTTTATGTTGCACTTTCATTGTTACCAAACAATGCTTTTCTGGGTGCAGTGTAGGTCGGAATTCCCAATCTGCCAGGCAGTCCTTCTGTGCTTGTCTTTTTTCAGCCTTCTCCTTTTCATTGGAGTTCCCAGAAGGGAATTGATTTTTAGGATGAAAAATGGTAGGGTGAGGCAAGATCAATGGTTCTTACCTTCATCTTGTTTTCCTGAAATACTCAGGTATTGGATGTGCAGTGTCATTGCCTGGTCAGAGACTGGTGGAGCATCTGTGAAGTGCCCTCCCCTCATTAATCATGTCCCGGCCATAGCTGCTGTTTCTGATCTGGGAGCAAAAGCCCCAGCTCTAGGGACTGCCTGGGATGTTGGCCAAGCTTGTGAAGCCCTCAAAAGCAGCCAGGTTACTCCAAAAATTTGGTGTTGCTGAGTGAGGAGAAAAAGGAGCTGAGGCCTTTACACTATTTTCCTATGTGTTTCTTTGGGAAATAATTGGTTTTGTTTATTTATCTTCTATAAGGATGTAAATATTATAGGCACATGATATAAGAGACTGTTAACTGGTGTCCTTCCATAATTCCATAAAGCAAACAAGTTCATGTTTCCTCACTGATACAGAACACATATCCTGTTGACCCGTAACCCTCTGATTTTGCCACCCTCATTGCAATGTCAGATTCAGTCTATAGCTCTTCTAAAATTTCATGCCAAAGAACAGGAAGCCAAGGAGAGGTTTTGGAGGTGACTTGTGCTGATTGATCAGCTGGATGTTATTGCAGGGGACAGTCTGGGCTTGCTCCTGTCCTCTTTCTTTCCGCCAGGGCTGGTGCTGAGCCTGCTTTGGCTCACTAAACCAGGAGAAATGCATTCCCTCGTGGTAGCTGAGATACTCGCTGCAGCAAATGCTGCCTTTCAGCAAATATATCTGCAACCATTCACTGGAGGATTTACAAAAAAACAGAAAAGTTGAATTGTTTTCTTTTTTTCCCCCTTTTTATTCTCTGCTGGGTAACATTGACCTTGATAAGCAGTCTCTGTATCTGGAAATGTTCTTCTGCGTGGGGATGTAACAAAGCCATTTTGGGATGCTCACCTAGTGTCTAGGAGGGGATTTTGGTAATGACAAACTGAGCACATACTGCTCACAGTGCCTGGTGGCAGGAGCAGCAGCCATGAATGCCCCAATTGCCTTGTTGCCCATGGTAAAGTCACTGCTGGAGCTTACTGCAGTGATTGTGATGTTTAACAGGTCCATTACTACATTTAACTCACATGGCTGGGTTGTAATAAACATGCTAGAGTGTAAAAAACCCAGCCCTTGCCTTAAAATAAAACACAGGCACAGAAAACTCTCCTTGTTTTGTGAAACGAGCCATTGCACTTGGGACTCTTTAACATTCAAAATTTAACAGGTGGGACTCCTACTCTCTTCCTCACATATTTTTCAGCTAATGAGGAACAAGTCTTTTAATTCTTTTTGTGTGTTTATTAATCATTTGGGGTCTCTGTGTTGCAGGGCACACTTTGCTCATTGCTGGTTTCCTCCAGCTGGTGTTTTCAGGTTCTGCTGCCCTTGGAGAGGAGCCATGGGCTCAGGGTGCTGCTCTGGTGTTGATGGTGATGCCTTATTTGCTCAGAGTTGACATGTGCTCAGTGCATGGTATTCCTGCGTGTGAGTGATTCAGCCCATGTTGTGCACAAGTAATGGAGTTACTTCTTGTCAAGGGATGGAGAAGATGAATGTGTTTTTCAAGTGCTGGCCCATGACTTGAAAAATCTGTATGTGCTTCATGGCTTTGCTGCCAGCCTACTGCATGACCTTCAGCGAGTTGATAAGGGCAAGACCTAAACTGTTGGGCAATGCTTATGGACTGTCTGCAAGGAAGTCCCTGCAGTTTGAGGGGGAATCAACACTGGAGTGAGCTGGAGTGATGTTCTTCCCAGCAAGCAGTGTATTCAATCTTAAAAATCTCGCACATTTTAAGGGTAGAGTCTACACTACTGGAAGGTTGTCTTTTCAGGCATGTACGGGGCACAAGGGTTTGAATTTCATCTGCCTCTCAAACTGGGAAGCAATGAGACAGTATCTTCACACATCCAGGGGTGGAAGGTACTGAGGTTCCTCCATACCACAGAGGAAGATGCTTAAAATGAACATTAATCATCAGCCATTGGTTTATCTGTTACAATCTGACTAGAAAAGCCCATATGTTTATGTATAAACCTAACTTTTGCAAGATGCTGGTCACTGAGCTCTTGCACAGCCCATGTGTCCTGCTGCCATCCAGCTGGCCTTGAAGGCAGATGGTGGGAGTGCTGTGAGAGGTGTGGTATATGCAGGATGAGGGGGGATATAAAAGATAGAAAATGAAAAAAGTACGTTTTCGCTTGTTGGGCAGTGAGGACTGCTGAGCTCATCTCCCAGGAGAACTGAGCAAAGTACATATTGACACATCCGTGTTGGAGCCTGGAGAAAAAGCTCTGCTGGTGCATCAGGCACAGCACAGCAAGGGGCTAGGCTGGTGGGACAAGCCTCATTTCTCTGGAGACAGAGCTTCATGTCTGTTTACATGCTCAATATTTTACAGGTAATTGGTTTATGGAGAAAACAGCTCGAGGATTTTGGGCAGGTATTCTTGCTGTGGAGAAACAGGTTTTACAAGCATTTTCAGTGTCATATAGTTATCAGAGTGGCTGAGATTGGCTGTGTAATTAGTGGGATGGAAGTTACTTTGGGAGATTCAAATCCTTTTCTGAAATGTTTTCATCAGCTCAGAGACGGGTCAGACCTTCTTCAGCTTCAGTTCATCTAACTGGGGGGAAGTTAGGGAACATTTCATTTCCTAACTCTTCCCATCGCTGGGAAAACACTAGAAGCAAGGACAAGGCAATTCAGGTTTCTTTTTTCACAAATTAGCAGACTTCAAGTGCAACTTCATCTGCAAGCCTGTCTGCCGACTTCCAGTTGCCTTGTACTGATTTGCTGGGCTGATTTGCTGGGTTTTGTAACAACAAAAACACGTTGAAAAGGCACCAGATTTTTGTGGGTTATGGTGTTGTCCCCATAAGCCAGTTTAGCCTGAGTTGTGGTAATGCTGCATCTTTCTTGCAAAGAAGGTGATTTTGACTGTTTTCCCAAGGGAAAAAGTAGTTTTGGTTCAAAGTAGATTTTGTACACGAGGTGACTTAAACATGATCAAAGTCACTGGAATTTTATTTAAAATAAACATGTGATTCTCCTAATCAACCCTTTAAAGAGACCATCTGGGGAAAAAATGTCGGGTTTTTGTACATTTAATTATTCACTTGATTTTTCCCTTTTAAATATCTGATGACGTTTCCGCTGTTTGAGGGTAGATAGGACTTTATTGACACAATTAGCAAAACAAATGATTATCACACCTTTTCCTTAACCCTGTGCTATTTGATCTATTTGCTTGCACTTTCATTACTCCTTTGCTTGGTTACATTACACACAATGTTATCACCTTCCTGTGCTGCTGCAGCTAAAACAAAGTGAAAAAACCTCTTTTGGCTCTCAGCTGCTCTCTGCTGTTTTCTTTTTACAGATGAACTAGAAAGCAATGTCGGGCAAAGAGTTATTGGAGTTTCCTTTCAGCACTTGCTGGGCATTATATCTGGGCTTATGTGACAGCTTTCATATTTTAAAATAACCAACAAAAATCCCATCAGCTCTATTCCCAGCACAATCAGTAAGATCAAATTAAAAGAACTGAAAAAACAAACACCCCCAAACCCTTAGATTATGATAGGTTTATATACGTCAAGTACTAGAATCTTTATGACTAATTCCTTGGGTATTTTGAGGCACTTTGCTGGGATGTGTTTATTTTCTCTGACAGTAGAGGTGGGAAGTGTGGCTCTGCCTGGTCAGAGGTCACAGTGGGTTGCTGTACTCAAGAGCTGAGTGTTTTTGCTGTGTCGCTGATGGGTTGGGCCGGACGTGTATGTGGGTAGCTGAAGGTGTGATTCTCCTGATGGTGGGTAGACATTTTCCACTGAAGCCAGGAAGGCAGATGATGCTGCTGACCTTCTTTACAACCCTTTCCATCCTTCTCTTCCCTCATAGAGAAAATACTTCATTAAGTTTAGAAGCTGTGGAAAAAAGGAGAGGAGAGAAGGATCTGTCCTTTCACCTGACAAAAAGAAAAAGAAGAGAGTTTTGGAAAGATTTGTTGGTTAGGGGAAAACTTTTTTCAGTTGCTGGTTTGTCATCCTCCTTGTCTTACATCAACTAGCACCTGTGAGGCATCTGGAGGTGGTGGCTCCATGTTGTGCTTACGCTCACTGTTACATTCATTTAAGTAAATCATACAAATTAAAAAACAGAACAAAACAAATCACTAAAACTTTCCTTCCATGAAAAAATAAATCAAAAGATAGGAGTTTCCACGGGAATAGACCTTGTCCAACATGGTAAGAGCTGTTGTGTAATGGCCTGTCCCTTTCTTCTCTCTGAAGGTCCCAACCCCATGCGTCCCACTGGTCTGGAATAACGTTTGGAGGAGCCTGGCAGTCTGGTCCTTTTCATAGCTCCCAAGGATTTTTAGGATCATGGGATGCATGGACATATGGACCCACAAAACCCTCTGGAGAATGCTGGCTGTGGATACAAGCATCTGGAAGTTCCTACCATCTTTTTACCCTCTTTTTTCCTGGGTCACCCTGTGTCATTTGTGGCCCTGTCCTGAGGAGTATAGCATACAGTCACTTACTGGAATATCTCGCCATGCATCTTCTTAAGACGGAGCCATTGCTTTACCCAGCTGGAAGATATTTTTTCTTCTCCCAGAGCTTTTCCAGTGCAGCAGCACTCCTGTCCAGCAGGTATGTAAATGGTTTTGTTGTTGACTGCCCAGTTTGCTTTCTTGATCTTCAGATCAGTCACTTTTTTCCTTACTAGCTTCTGCTGAAGGTAAGACTTTCTAAAGTCCCTGGTGCCATACTCTGAAGGTGGCTTTTCTTTGTTGAGGCAGACCCCGTTTGAGATGTAGGTTCTCGTGGATCAGTGGTGTCAGCTTCTGAAGGTTTCGATGCCCAACTATAGCCTCACACATGAGGGAAAGGATGGATCTGATGCTCCGTATTCCTCCACCTGGATCCTTCTGGACTCTTGGGCAGCTGTGTTTGTAACCCACAGCTGCCACCAGCCATGTGTGGATCAGCTTATTGGGCTTCATAGTCTCATTTCAAAAAAGATGACACAAGTGTTAAACACATTTTTTCTCTTCTTAGTTTAACAGAATTTCTGCTGAAGTACATAATTTTGAGGATCATTTGTCCCATATAAAAGGAGATGCTTTTAGCTCTAAATTAAAACTATTCCTATTCCATATAGATTTGTATAACTCAACAGCATTGGTGATAACAACCAAATCTGCATTTTTAGAGTAATTTACAATGAGTTAGGTGTTTATGTGAAGGTGACAAATTTTTTTTCCCATTCTTTCTAGAAGAGAATTGAATAATTGTTTTGGTGTCTGTGGCTATCAATTTGCTGTGAAAATCATTCTTTTTGGCACTTATGCTAGTTTGGTGAAATGCTCAGGTGCTCTGGTGAACAGATTGCTCCTTCTGCAGGGTAGACAAAAAAAGTAGCTCTTTGTATCTAAGTTTTACTATACAAAAGAGGAGGTGCTGAAGGAAAAGGGCTGAAAATGCTTTGCTGTACATTTATTCTGCATGCCCCTCAGCATTTGTGAGGCATTAAAAGTTTCATCTTCTTGCTTTGTAAGCAAATTTTGCATCAAAGGAAGGAAATGCGGGGGGCAGGGTGGATAGAGCATGTTCAGTAGGAAACATAATCAGTTGCCTCGCTCTTCAATTTGACTGTGACTCGTCGGCCAGATGGAGATAGTAGACAAAGATTGCTTTATCAATGAGCAAAGTCAGGCTGTGCTTGCTGTGCTTGTAAGAGAGGCCCGAGCAAACAGCAGGGATTTGGACTTGGAGGTGACCAGCAGCATCCTGCCAGACTGGTGGGCATGGGCATGGGCATGGGCATGGGCATGGGCATGGGCACGGGCACGGTCAAGCCCCGTGCATCGTGGTCGTGCCAAGGCAGAGCCTTCTCCCGTAGGATTGCCTGGAGGCTCAGCCCTGCAGTGCCAGATCCCTTTGCTTGCTCGCATGGACTTTGTGCTTTGCTGCAGAGACATCCCCTGGAACCAGCTCTTCATTTGCACATAGGAGTTTTCCTTGCTTAACCTGAATTAACAGCTTTCCCATCACTGAAATCCCTGGTGTTTTATTAATTAGCTCCTAACAGCTTCTGAAGCACCTAAGAAAGACTGGATCACTTGCAGTTGTTCTTTTCATCTGCAGTTAAAGCAAACACCATTGATACTTAAAAACCTTAGGGTTTTTTTTTTCTTGTAGTCAGCTGTTAAAAGACATTGCAAACCAGATCTCCATTTGCTCCTGTACGATGTGAAAAGGTCCTTTGTCAGCAGCACATTGCGGTGGAATGAGCTTTATCTTTTATAAGTAACTAGGAGCGAATGGGGCATCAGTTGCTCTGCTCTAGTGCTGCCAGGCCCTTTGGTGCTTCTGGAGATGCCTTCTGGAAACCAAACAAACCTGCCTGTGACCTGGGTAACCCAGAGCAGCCCCAAGGTGCTTGACCCTCTGCATTGTAGGGTCTGCACTCGCACTAAGCAAGGAGAGAAGCCGTGGTAGATGTACCCTGGATTTTGCATTCTGCATTGCCTCTTGCAGTGTGACTCCCTAGTCAGACAGAGTCTGACAGGCACCTGGCACACCTGGGGGTCCTGGGGGTGGCCCAAGAATTAGAGCTTGGCCAGGAACGATGTTTCAGTTGCAAATATACAGCTGTCCTTTACAGGGAGGAAAAATCTTGTCAAGTTTTAAGAGCAGGTCTCACCCTTTACAGACTTCAGAGGTAATTAGTTTAAGGGCTTTCCTGTTGGTCAGCATGAGGATCCAGGCAGGGGGGCTGCCAGCTACATCCCTAGGTGCTAGTTGAAAGATGAACGCCATCAGCATTCAAGATATTTGCTTGTAAAGTAGCAAAAGTTTGCTTTCAGTCAGGTTGCAGATCCTTGGATCAAAATATCCTTTAGGGGGTTGGTCTGTACACAGATGCATTTTATTAATAATAATGTAAAAATACAGAAAAGCTTCTATTTGGCTGCCTGTGAAGATTATGTGTGTGGGTGTTTGTTTCAAAAGCACATAACTGATTATGAAAATCATTGATGGACTAAGTCTGTATTAAGGATGGTTGGATGACAGTGAAAAGCAGCCCTGGCACACTGCAGGGATGTTCTTGTCATGACTAACCCATCTCACTCTCACCCCTGTGGAATTTTTCAGTGCCCAGCACAGACCAGCACTGAAATTGCAGATTTGCAGAGCTTTTTAAATCTCTCCCAGCTGGCAGCAAATTAAGGAATTGGAAATATTTATTGGTTCAAGGATAAAAAATAACCTCAAAGCTATAAAAAATTTTGACAATGAGGCTTTTTTAAGGGAGTCTTTCTTTATGGTTTTGTTATTCGAATGTGTCGAAGCTTGACAGAGGAAGAGGTTTTAATCTACAGGTGCTGTCTCTTGCTTGATGGTTTCCTGCTTCTAAAATTACTTCCATGTTTTTTGGAATTGGGGCTGAAACCAGTTTCAGTTTTCAGTTTGTGGGCAACCTTGCTTACCACTTCAGCAGGATGGATTTGCAAGGGTTGGGGGACAGCAAATGCTAGTGCTTTTAAAGATTCTTATTTTGACTGCCAAAAGTCCATTTGCCACTTTTAAAATATTTACAGCTGAATGTTTGGATTCACATCTGCCTCTGCTCAGGGAAAATGCTGAAGCTGCCGATGCTGAAATTTTGCTTTGATCTTTCTTCTCCTGCATGGATAATTTGGAGGAGAGGGTGCCCAGGGAGAAGGATGTTGATCCACCTGTGCTCATCCTGCACAGGTTGACTTTTGCTCATCGTGCAGTAGTGAAAGCCAACATGAGCAAAGCAAATTAATGGTGGATCTCTGTCCTTAGTTTATGCTAAAAATGTCATGCATTTTCTCTCCTTAAAGGTTGTCCCTCTCTTGGGGCATTTATTAATGAATGCCATTGGTACCCAGACTTTGTGCCCTTACTGCAGGGCGTGTAATTTGGGATACTTTAGGCCATATTTCTGTCTATTTATATAAGTAAATAAATATTTATGTATTTTAAAATATCTGGAATAATCCTGCTAGTATGTCTTGAACGATCCTCTACTGATTGCTTTAAGACCTTGCTTGGAATTTTGTATTAACCAAAGAATCACAGTCATTACTTTCAGAATAAAAATCTTTCTTTATGTGTGATCTTTGCTTTTCCATGAGTTGCCTGCATCTGCAGGTGCAGACTTACTGTGCACAGTAAATACTGAACTATCTGCTGACTTGCTGTGCTCTTCAAGTTGCAAAGAAGCAGTGACCTATCACGAGACATATTGTTAATGCCAGCAAGAAAGCAGGAGGTATCTGCTTGGCTTCTGAATCCTCTGCGTTGCTGTGAGGGGTTCTGTGCAGAACTGGAGGTGTCGACAGGCTGTTTTCTTCTGCTCCCATCTGCTGAGCAGCATTATGTGGATTAGTACTGAGGAACTCTTAGTGAAATTTGTCTCATGCCACGAAAATGTAAAGCCTCCAAAGCTGGCTGGCATCCCAGGGCTGTGAGAGGCCCTTGGAGGGGCTCTTGGTAAAGGTGGCGGGGCCGTGAATGGGACATGATCTGAAGGGTTTCTGATTAATCATCTCCAAGCTGGTTTGGTTGCTTACATGGGGCAGCAGACAAAAACTGCTGAGCAGGAATGGCTGCCACGGGGCCAGTCTGCCCCCGTGGGAGGGCATCTGCCTAATCTTCTTGTCCTGCAGTGTGGAGCTCAGTTCAGAAACACGAAATGCCATTTTGGGCAGTATTTTATTCTCAGGGTGTTTCTTGAGCTGGAATCAAACCTCTCACCTGGCCTCCCAGTTTTTCCCTGGTATCCTCTGGTTTTGCTGGCTCTGCTTTTGCAGGGTACCATCATTGTGCTGCCTCCTCTTTACCTTTGCAGTATCAAAGCCAGGAGGTCGGATTAGAGACCCGAGGCTTCAGCAGCAAAAATGGGACCTGAGTGTGTACAACAAAAAAAAGTACATATATTTATAATGGTTATTGTAGACAAGTTGGGAGATGAGGCACAGCTTCATTCCAGCCCTGGTGCCTCTGGAAGGTGGATGTATTACTATCCAGATGAGAAATGTCTCTTCAGCCCAGGCTCAGCACTCCAGTTTGCCTGCTGGGGGGCATTCCCTGGGGTGCTGAGCGATGCTGGGAACCCCGCACTGCCCTGGCTTGGCCCTCTCCACAGCTTGGATGTGCCCTTCTGCCACTGGCAGCATCCTCGAGGCACATGGATGTGGAATTGCCATCACCCTCCCCACTGGCACCATCTCTTGGCTTTCATTAATCTTTTTGCAAAGAGCAGCTCTTTCTGGTGGCCCCTGTGCAGTTTTATCCGGGGCTCCATTTGCATCACCATCAGGTGGTTTTCATTTGACCTCTGCCCTGCTTAAAAATTAAGTACCGATGTATTAGGAAGAGAAGTAATCTCCTAGATAAGCACTTTTCCCCTGCTCTTCTGTAATTCATGGGGGAGCGGACTTACCCTGCCTGTGTATGACTAAGGAGGAAATTCTTTTTTGGTTAGGATAATGCTGACAGTTCACTGGAATTTTTTTTATCATGGGTTTATCATTTCCTCCCCACGAATTCCTAACTCCTATGTGCAGGGCAGGAAAAAAATAGTGGTGACCACAAGTTATGGAATTTGCCTTCTGTGGAAAAGCTGTTGAACAGCTAAATGATGCTGTCAGGTTTGCCATGGTTTGCATGGAGGATTTGCTTCATATCCAGTTATATAAACAGACTGGGTAAGAGTCGTGAATATTCTAGCAGCCATCATCTTTCAAATGTATTTTTTTTAATTTTGGAGTTAATTAATGCTCCTATCTCTTGAATATAGGTGAGTGTAAGCCTGCTCATCTTTCAGGTGGGGAGGAGGTTTGGATATATCACCCATCTCTCAGAGATGGCAGGGTCAAAGTTGAGTTTATGTGTAAAGAGTTTCTGGATCACCTTGTTAATCTCCCTACCTCCCTTATTTTATAGAGGGGATCTGAATGAATGTCTCTAGAGAAGGCAGATGGAATTTGGCCAGAGAGACTCTGCCTTTTGGTTAAACATATGTGTGTTCTTGCAGTGTTTGCTTCCTGGTGGTGCTCAGTGATTGCTCTGTTGATCCTTCTGCAAATGCTTGACGCTGCTGCTGAAAAGCTGTGACACTGCAAAGCATTGTTTACTTATGAAAGTGTTATTATATTTTGAATATCTATTATTCATCTCTTGTGCTGAAAGTGACATTATGTCATAAAATTGCTCTTAGATTTCAGAGCTTTGATGAAAAGCTGTGTTTTTGTCCCAGACTCTCTGACAGTACTGGAAAGTGCCTTACCCTTTGTATCTCTGTAGACCTCTTTTATGAAATGTGAGTGACAGCAGGAAAGTATAAAAGAGTGCAGAGGAGCTGTTTTTGATGTTTATAAAAGGCTTTGATAAAAGATGCAGCACACAGACTTGATGTTATTTCCTATTTTTAACTTCTTAGGAGCATAAAGTGCTCAGATCCAATATTTATGTAAAAAGGGAAAGAGGGGGGCTGTATTTCTTCTTTTATTTTCCCTCTATTTTTCTTTTTTAGGGCCAGGTGAATTAAAATAGAAAAGTGTCTCTCATCTATGCCCTAGTAAAATTTTCTTTCATGAAGCATCAGTAAAGCCAGCTCCACAGTGTTGAATGTGTGGATGATGCTGGAGGAGACCAGCTGCAGTTTTGAAGGCTCCTTTTTTGTTGGTTTGTGCCTTCAACCTCCCAGCCATGGCTGGCTCCAGTGGGCCCAGCAGCCATGGTAATGTGTGTGGTGATGCCTGCGCTTCCAATAACAGGGAATGAGAGTCAGAGAAATAAAACATGGGAAAGCCAGGGCAGCTCCTCTTTCTCTACAAGTCAGATCACAGTAGAGGCATCTCTATAATGAGTAGTTTTGCTTGCTCCACAGAGATGCAAGGCTGTGTGCTGACTGTTTAATTGCAGTTTTACTGATGACAGTGCTTGTCATGCTTTCCAGCTCTCTTGTTGCAGTCTCTTCTTTAGTCTCGTCTGACAGCATGGCTGGCTTGTGGTGGGCTTCTGTACTCCTGCTTATTCCCATGGGTGTACACATGAGCATGTCCATAAGGCTTCATGGCACTTTCCCATGTGTGTGCATAGGCACATCTGGATATAAAACATGTGTGAGGATGAGTGTGGGCTGTGAGTGCAGGCATGGTGTTGGCACAGATTGGTCCTTCATCCATGCACAGGCCTTCACACTGGATGTCCAGACTCCTAATGAATGGCAGTGTGCAAACCTGTCCTTGAGATCCATCTAATGACAAAAGTCATCCTCTTGCTTGAAACACCACATTTTCTATTTTACTGGGGCTAAATGCCTTGAAACACCCTGTGCAGGGGAGAATGAGTCTTGCTATCCCCTTGGAGAACCCCTGGACAGAGCAACGTTGCTGAGTCCCATCTTTCTGCAGTGATGATGAAGAATTCTTATGGATGGGATGGGCACAGCAACAGCTGTCAGTGGAGGTTTGAGTTCTTCAGCAACATGCAGTCATCCAAGGGGCTGTTCAAAGCAGATGATGGTGTGAGGCAGCTGGACTTGAGCAGAGATGTCCCAGCCTCCCACTGATGTGAGGGGAGTAAACACCTTCTGCTCTGTTCTTCGTGCTTGAGCATTTATGTGAAACCGTAAAAACAAAGGGAATTACCAGCCTTGGGTGGCCACTGGAGGTGTGTTTGCTTGGTGTTGTCTCTGCTGTTCCTCTAGAAGCTTGCCAAGCTAGACACTGAGGTCTACAGGGTGAGATGTTCATTTGGGATGTGTTGGCATAGGACTCTGCCTGCTTGGTAGCCTTGCATCTTGTGTTCTCCTTTGTGCTGATGAGCCCCCAGTTACATTCCAAAAGGACGACCCTGGTCACACACCATTAAAGGGGATGAAGCACAGTCTTATTTTTTGCTTGCCTCTCCCATGAAACTGTGTAACACCACATGTAAGCAGATGACTTGTTGGACTTGGCTAGCTTAAAGCAGTAGTGTGTTGGCTCATATAGGTGTCTTTTCAATTTCTGACAGGTTGTTCAGTTAGGCAAAAAGTTTGGGTATCCTTAGCTCTTTGGCAAGATATGGGAGGACTTTTTTGTTCCACTGGAGTGGAAACTATGGTAAATTGGAAAAGCTGTTGCTGAGTGCAGAAGAGACAGGTCAGAGTAGAACTTGTTAAGCTGAAGTGATAGACATTGTGCCCCACATGTGGCACAGGTATTAGGGATGTTCTCACCGTGCCTTGGTGCCTGCTGTTCAGCAGGTTGGGTGCTTCAATTGCATTTCCGCCAGCAGTCCCTGTGCCTAGATCTGGAGCACAGATGAGGGCCCCTCAAAACCCGGGGCTCTGTGTCATTGAGTAGAGCTGTGCCAAAGTGTCTGATGAAACATGGACCTTGGTTGGCAAGAGCTATGTTTCCTAGTCTTTTCAAAGAAGCTGGGAAAGGCTTCCCAAAACAACCACCAGAGAAAGTGTCCAGATGAAAGATCTGGTAAGTGTCAGTGTCCCCTCTGCAGTGCTTTCAGGCTCTTCTGTAATCAGCTGTCATTTCAGGGTCTGGACATATTGGACCTCGGGGAGTATGGATTGAAACTTAAACAAACAGTGACTCTTCTATAAATATTTAGCTCACACTGTTTAGGACCTGCTGGGAGTCAGAGGCAAAAAATAGTTTAAAGTTCATGACTGTCTAGAAAAGCTATCAGAGGAAGGCACTCAGTCACCAAATTGCCTGGCATGTAGGTTTTGAATAGCTAATCCTCTTTTTTCCCTCTCTGAGGAGCAGGATGTGTTTAAGCATCCTTTGGAGAGACATAAGGTTGCATTTTTCTGGTGCTTACACGGCTGCACTGGGGTCTCAAAGAAGTTTTCTTCAAGAGAGGACCTGGTATGGAGTAAATGGATGGAGCACCCTGGCCATACATATCTTTGCAAATTTGGACTGGTCATCTGAGGTTCATACATCTGCATGGGAGAGGGGGATGTGTCTCCAAGCGTGTGCTTTTTTCTGGCCACCTTGATACCAGGACAGAGGCTTGTGCCTGGGCCAGCTGCTGCTGAAGGATGTTGGGTCCCTGATGGGGCTTGTGCAGACAGCACAAGATCTTGGGCTGCCACATTGTTCTTGCTCTTGCAAAACCCTTGATAGTGAGCTAGACTTATCTCTGCCAGCCGTTTTTGTCTCATAAGTATGGAGATAATGCACTTTTTTTCACTTTGCAGAGCTCTTGAAAGAATGGGAAAGAATGAAATGTGCTGATAAGGAAGGTTTTGATAACCAAGACAGGCAGAGGCATGCAGGCTTTGAATAAGCAGGGAACCTCACTATGCACAAGAATCTGGGATTATTGATTAAAAAAAAGGAGAAGATAATTGATTATTTTCTCTCTCCCTCTGTCTTGCTCTTCTAACACAAAGTAGTTGAACTAACTAGATGATGGTTGTAGGTCCTTTCCAACCTATCCTATCCTATCCTATCCTATCCTATCCTATCCTGTCACACTAAAATAACAGTAAACATGAAATGTTTGCCATGCCCTGTGAAACATTTAACACCTGTTTGCACCACCCCTGCCCCCAATTACAGCACCCTGGGGCATTCGGTACCAGGATGATCAGTGTGCCCTGTCCTTGTGGCCAACTGCTTTGCCTGGAACATTAATGGCAGAGGAGAAAATGTGAGGGAAGGATAGGTAAGAAAAATGTAAATTTCTCATTTGCTAGGTTGGTGAAACTACTTTTGAGGTTTGAGAGAAAATGTCAGTATTTGAGTTGGAGGTAGTGGCAAGCTTGATGGTTTTTCTCTTTCAATAGTTTCTTTTAGTGCCCTTCCTAATTTAAAAGAAGGTGTTTAAATTATTTATGTTTTACCACTGAAGCAGAGGGATTCCAAAGCCTTTGGCAAATCTCTGCTAAAGCATCTATCTTAAAAAAGAGCTTCATGTTTTTTCCTGACTCCATCTTTGACAGAAGCTCCCCTTCTATGAGAAGCACTGAATCTACAGAGGTGGACAAAGAGCTTGATTTATGTAGAAGGTAATTTTCTCCAGTGGTGTTTGGCCAGAAAAAAACAAAGATGATAATGATTTTTAATTTTTGGCATAGCCTTTGCAGATCTCTGTGCTTCTACCTGTGGCTGAAGCAACACTATGCCATGGGTGAGTGCCAGCACACAGTACATGATGCTCAGGTGCTGCCTGTGAGATATGGGTACCCTTATCTGGTCTTTCTGGCTGCAACATCCTGGAGATGAGAGGCAGCTGAGGCTTCAGATACTCTCACCAAAGCTGTATCTAGAGCTCAGGCCTCCCATTCGATTTACCACACATTTTCCTCCTTATTCTCTTTAGGAATTTGTCCTGATTTTGTACCAAATCTCCTTCTTGCTACTTGAACTGAAGAATAAAGTATTATAACTCTGGCTTGGGGCAACTGTCCAAAGGATATATTGGGATACATTTGGCCTTTGAAAAGAAGGACTTCAGTCTCCAGCTCTGTCAGTCCTTCTGGCTCCTGGAAGTTTTTCTTCCAAATGGTTATTTCAAACCTCAGAGAAGAAGTTTGTGTTTTTTCAGAGCTATGATTAATACCATTTTTATGCTTCGTTGCAAAATGCCACACAATGAATGAGACCAGCAGGGTAGTGGTTTATGGGTAGGAGAAAAAAAAATCAAACAAACACCTTCAAATGCTGTTTTGGAAGAGTGATGTGTGCATGCATGTTTTATAATCTGCTGTGAACTGTGGGGTTGCATTCCTATTAAAAGAAAGGGGGGGGGGAAGGCTTAAACCTCATCTATGGAAAGAATGTCAGAAATAGTTGAGAAGATGAAAAATTACAGTCTTTTTGCGGGTAGTGAAGGCAAAGGATTGCGATGCAGTTGGTTTGCAGTTAAAAAGGCACAGGATGGTCGAAGCTGGAAGGGACCTGTTCAGGTGGTAGGTAGCTACAGCCAGTTGCCCAGGACCATGTCCAGATGGCTTTTGCATATCTCCACAGATGGGGACTCCACAATCTTCCCGAGCAAGCCTGGTTGCCTTCATGGTAAAATTAGGCATAGTGCATGGTATTTCAGCACATTGGCCATAGGTTCCTGCTCGTTACTGTTGCAGTCTGGAAAGTTTGTGGGGGTGTGTGGTGTTGGGTTAGAGTGGGTTGAGTGCATGAGTGGGTTGGGAACATGGGTCTGCAGCTGAACCCTGTGGCTCGGGCTCAGCTGTGCTTGGCTGGGACTTGGGAGAGTTGGGCTTGGCATAGGATGCCAGGAACAGTTCCTCCAGCGGTGTGCAGGGAGTCTTGCTGCCTGATGGCTGGGTCTGGGAGCTCGTGGTCCCTCTGATTTGGTTTTGAGGCTGCGCTTATAGCTGAGCCTCCAGCCAGCTCTGCTGCCTCTTGCTTCCCTTCCCTTGAACACTGTGTGCCTCTTCCCAGCTGGCAAGTCACTTTGCCACAGGAATTTGGGACTCATTTATCAGCATAAAATGAGGCTAATTACACCTCTGAAGTATTCAGTATCAGTCGTGCTACAGCATCAGGTGCTTCCCCAGAAAGCTGTGTTGGTGGCAAACCCCAAACACAAGGAAAAGAGGCCCAGAGGTTTCTTGTGACTTTGTGCTTAATATATTCCCATCTTGGGGCAAAGAGGATGCTGGGTCTCCTGACCTCCTATAGAGACATTGGGGTCAGCACAGATTTGCTTCCTGGTGGCTTCATGTGCATCCCTCACACATGGAAAACAAGCAAAGCCTAAGACTACACTCAGCCTCCACTTGGTCTCTGGTGTTTCCTCCCACCTTCCAACCACGGAGGGCAGTAGCCCTTGTTTGTTGCCCTGCATGCCGGTTTTATTTTTTCTCTAAGCCATATTCTTTTCATCCTGTTTTTGTTGTGGAAAAGTGATGGGAATAGCAGTATTGAGATGATGGCTTCCAGTGAACACTCCCACTGTCCACAGATGTGTGCCATATAACCCTTGTGCCAGTGACAGGGGTATTTTCTCGTTAAAAATAGATCACAGACAATGCCACTTCCCAAGGACTGTGATTTATCATTTAATAACAAGTGGTTACTCATTTCCTTCGGAAAACTTCCTGGAAGTGTTATTTTTCCTTTTCCCCTTGCTTCCTTTTATTTTAATTTCCTTAAAAACTCTGCATTACCCATCAGAGCCTCTGTGTCTGCTAAATGAAATGTTCCCTTTTCAAGTGGAAATCATATTTATGATTTAAAGTTAATGAAAATAACAAGTCTTAACCCGTTGGGCATGAGCTTTTCTTTGTAAGTGCCTGCAGCCCTGAAATCTTAGTTCAGCCAAGGGGAATAGCAATGGAGATCTGGTTAGGTAAGACTTGAAAAACTGTGATGCTGATGCTAAATGGGGAATGGATGATTTGCTTGACCTGACTTTAAAGAAAATTTCAAGTAACTTTAGAACTCGTGTTGTCTTGAGTTGCCAGCCCTTAGCTTTGATACTTCCTGGTGTGCCAAGTTCTCCTGAAGGATGGAGAGCCTGCAGAACTACTAGGCAATCTCATACCAAGTCTAGTATTTTAGTGATTTACCAAAGAGTTCAGAAAGTTGTAGAGTATTTCCTTGAGGAAATTCTGACAGCTCAGTAAACAAACTCGGGAAATGTGCTGAAGATGAAATCATTATAAGGAGGTACTTAAGCTAAAAGAAATAGTTCTCTGTTGGATCAGGAGGGCATTTTCAGGGTCAGTAGCAGATTAGATGGTAGACTGCAGGTGATACGGAAGATGAAATGGAACCAGGGACATTGCAGATACTTCAGGTGATAAAATCTTCTCTTACAGTTGCCTTAATGACTGCAAATTTAAAGATAAGAAAAAATCAGTAAAGACTAATGCAAAGCAGCATTCTTGGAAAACAGATGCACATACCCTAAATGTGCAGTAACTCTCAAAAAGAGCAGGTTAACTACAGAAAGGGATCTGTGAGCAGCAGTGAATCACAAGCTGGTTGTGAATTGCAGTCAGATGCTGTTACAAGACAGGCAGATCTTGAATAGCCCAGAGAAAAATGGCAAAGGTAATAATTCCAGCTCTTCAGTCTTTGTTGTCCTGTAAAAAGCCCTGTTTGAAACACAACATCCAGTCTCAGCCCTTCTATTTTAAATATGAAAGCAGGCAGCTTGGGAAGATGAAGCTTCTATTTGGGAAAATTTACTTATGAGGAATAGATGGAAGATTTGCATGGGTTACACCTAGGGAAAAAAAACAAACCAGCAGCCCACAGGTGTCAGGCCATGGTTTGGTGGGATGCTTCAGCAGTAGTTTTGGGGCTAGGTTTCTCTGCTCTCCTGGTGTTGACTGCTGCAGCTCACTGTATGGTCAGTTGTGTAGCTACAAATTGTTCCACACTGTGATCTGAGACAAGGAACTTCTCTAAGTATAGAAAAAGCTGAAGTGTTTCCAAATTTATTTCAAAGTATGGCCACACAAGTTTGCCTGGACAACAGATGGCATGCAGGAGGAAGGAGGGCAAGGAGAGGAACTGGGATTGTGATCACCTGGTAGAGTTGAGACTTGAAGGGAACACAGCAGATGTGAGACATCCAGGAGGGTGTTGTGAGGAGCACAGCACACGATGTCTCTCCATGTCTGAAGACAGGACTAGACAAAAATTGTGTACAGGGAATTGCTTCTCTAGGCACAGTCTTCCAGTGCATCGCCTCTGACATGCCTGGTAGCAGTGGGGTAGGTTGGCATTTCTCAAAGTGTAGGTTCCAGCTCCTGGTGGTGGTGATGAAGGAGAATGAGTGATGCTGGAGCTGACCCAGAAAGCATTAGAAACCTCTTTGTTAGCAGCACAGCAGCCCTTCCCCGGGTGGTGGGGCAAGTGGTGCTCATCGCTGGGAACTGCAGCTGAGTCCTGCTTGCTCTTGGCAGGGCTGTACCAGTGTTGCCTTGGAGAGCACCACGAAGACAAGCCAAGAGAGGGTTCCGGGCTTGGAGGCTGTTTGACTTGCCTCTGGCCCAGCATTTCTGCAGTCCTTGCATCCAGATTTTGGCGTGGCTTCTACCCCTGTCAGTCCTGCTGAGGCTGAGTGTCTCGATGCCTCCTGATGTTCTGAATCCAAATTTCTGTCATTACTGCATTGCACTTGGCTTTTTGGCTCTTGGGAGTAGTTTGGTTGACCACAAATTGGTCACTCTGTGCTGTGATGTAAGCTGATGATTTCCTCTGCTGTGGATGCTAAACCAAATCCCCCTGCAACTGCTGCCTGATGGGGATGTTACCGGGCTGGTGTTGGCGGCCAGCGGGAATGTGCTGGAGCTGTGCAAGCCTTGGTGATTCGAGCTGATACTTATGTTTGTGATGAAACACTAAATGCCTGGTCTGTTCTGTCCAACCAGCTCTACCCCTAGGGAAAAAAAAGGGGATTTACTGCAAGAAGGAAGGATATTTTGGTATTGGTTGGTTGATAATGAGAACACAGAGCATCAAAGGTGAAACAGTGTGTGCTGGGTTTTGAAATCACTGGTGGATGCAGAAGTGCCTTGAAGAGGAGGATCATAGGCAGACCTACAGGATACGCCTAGTTGATTTTTTGTAGGCTGCAGAGCTTTCCCCTGTGGTTTGCAGGATTCCCTTGCCTTGCTGCATCCTGGCACAGCTCAGACCATAGTGTCTGTGTCCACGGTCTTGGAGGATATAGATGTGAGCCTTGCTAGGAAGATCTAGGCTTCAGTTCCAGTCTTCTTGATGCTAAAATTCCTCTGAAAAAAAAAAAAGCTTATTGTACTTGTTTGTGACATGTTTGATATGCTGGCGCTGAATCTGACTTGTGTTGATCTAGGTTGCTTAAAAAATAAAAGAGGCATGGTAATTTGTCTTAAAAAGGGTACAGAGAAAGTGAAGAAGAGAACAAGCAGTTTGCTATTCATTGCCTTTTCAGGGCTGACAGGCTGGCTTACTCTGGGAAGAATTCAAATTCCCAGACAGTTCCATATAATATCACCAGATGAAGGAGTGACCACCACATGAAGCTTGCTGGTGGCAGGGCTGGTGTGGCAGCAGGACTGCTGGTAGGGGAGCGGCTGAACTCCTCAGTCAGCCAAGTTGTAGTGGCATCTCAGGGATGTGTCTTTGGACACACAGAAAACCCATCTTCTGCAAAACACAGTGGGTGGTTTGGGTGATGCCGAAGGATCCAAGCTGCATTCCTGAAACCAGAGTGCCATACAGGTGACTCAACAGAATCGACTCTAAATGAGGAAATGCAGAGTATGGCAAATGCTGGACTTCAAAGGACAGTTTGGTAAAAGGGAAGACTGCAAAGACACTGGCAAAAAGGATTTTTAAAGGAAGACAAACTAATAACAACTAACTTCCTCTTTAGAAGTCGCTTTTCAAGGAACAGATCTGTTATGTTAACAGCAGTGTATGTAATTATATGTAAGGATGAAATCTTGGCTTTGGTGACTTCACAGGACTAGTACTTCATGCAAAGATATGTTCTTGGAAGCCAACCTGGAAGTACAGTCATGGCAGGAGGAGTAGGATGCAGAACCAAGTGGGACTTGTCTGATGCCCACAGGAGATGTTTAATGTTGTTATTTTTCCCTTGATGCATTTGTCCCAAGGCTGATGGTACTGCAGGGCATTCTGAGCAGGTGTTTGTGCCCAAGTCCCTTCATCCATCCTCTGGTCAGTTTTCCTGTAAGAGCATCTCTCAGGTGGGATCAGCACCTTGCCTGAATGGTACCTTCAGAAAGCTCTGTGGCATCTTCCTGGGGTGGATGCTGGTGTGTGTGCAGGACTGCCATAGCTTTGCTTTCCCCTGCTCATGTCCCCACACACTTGCTCAGGGTGCTGAAAGCGGGGAGCCTCAACAGCCACCGAATGGTGACAGAGCATACACAGCTCTCCACCCCAGCTCTTTTTCCCCATCACTGTCCTCAGTTTTCTATTCACCTCCCTCCAGCTCTATGGCTGGGGGCTGCTGTGAGCACAGTGAAGCCTTGCTCTGGCATCTTCCTCCTCCTCTCTTCTATTCTGCTTTTCCCTCCCTCTCCAGCTGCTGGGTTGCTCTAAGCAACTTTGGCTCCTGTCCCAGGAACAATCTCTCAACACACACAAACCAGGAAGGCTAAAATAACACTTAAAAATTGTTAAATAAATAGCAATGGAGCTCTGCTTAAATGGGAAATGCAGCTTAATTTGTTAAAGGCTTTTTGTCCTCCCTTGGACGGGGATTCGGCTGCCTGTGTGTGTGTGTGTGTGCGCGCGAAGCATTTCTTGTAGCTCGTAAGCTGCATCTCGTGGCCCCAAGTGGGCAGAGAGAGTTATGTGACTCTGAGTTACTAAACACTTACAGTAAAAGTGTAGTCATCCTGAACCTCAGCCAAAGAGCTGGAGGTTTTGTAAGGGTTTTTTTTTTTTATTTTTTTTATGTTTTCCCTTCTCTCCCTGCAGGATGCTGCTGCGTCACTTGCATTCTTCACCCCGGCCCAGCAGTAACTCTTTCCAGACTACCAGCAGCAGTCCAGGCACTTACATCCTGCCCCATTGCCTCTCCAAGAGCTTTGTGCACAGACAAGTGCATCCTCTCTCCCTCAGCAAAGGAGCAGCTGCCAGCACAGACAGAGGTGCCCATCTTTCTGAAACCTGAAAAACACTAATTTCTCTCTTCCACCTTTTCAAAGTAGTTACTGCCATGTGAGAGAGTGAGAATGGGAGACTCTGGATAAGCATTTGTAAAATGTCCAGGGAAAATGGATGCCGGCAAAGGCTCTGCTGAGTGGGAGTGGGTGTACCAAAATGTGTATGTCAGGATGAGAAATGCATTTCTTGGGAAGATCAAGGAGAACTAGCTGCTTCCCAGCACACAGCTCCCTTCTGGGGCTCATCCTGTGGGAGCTCTCTGCACTTTTATTTTTTTAATGTGTGGAGTATCCCCAGTCCACTCTTCTGAGCAGAACCTAATCTGTGTTTTGGGAGAGAGTTGTTTCCTATTAACTCTCTGAGCGAGGAAAAAATAACCTTTGCTCCCTGCAGTGGGAATTGCACAAGTCAAAATTTTACATTCCCTTCTTCAGACTCCAAAGTTGTTCCTGGAAGGATGAGTTGTAGGTCAGAGAGGGGCTGTGCCCTCCTGCCATACCTGCTGTGAGGGCTGCCAGGTCTGGCTGTCAGTCTGAATGCATGATGAGAGCAAAGTAAAACTGCAGTCATGGCCTGAGCAGGGATACCCAAAATTAACAGAGAAAGGAAAGGAGGGAGTTGTCCAAATATAGCCTGCAAACCTTTAATTCTGTGTGACAGTGATACCCCGAGCCAGGTAATCTCCAGCATCAGTGTTGCTGCAGTGATGGAAGCAGATGATTCTGTGGGAAAACAGAGGTTTGATAGAAGGTATAATAATCTATCTTAGATGTTTTAATTTTCCCTTTTCATCCCAAACGTAAGGAGAAGAGTTTCCTCCACTTTGAATGGGTCTTTTTATGTTCTCATTTTATAACTGGGTAGAACAAAATCATGTTTCTTCAGTATATAAAATGAATCTGGCAGCCTGGTTTTGTACTTCAGCCTCCCAAAGAAACAAGTATGCATAAAGCAAGAAGACACACTGCCTACTAAAATGTCCCACTTACTAAAAAACTCACAATAAAATCCTCTGTGAACATCCTGTTTCAACTGTGCAGTAAAACTCATTGGTCAATTAATCGTGGATCTCCTGTTCCCATGGAGAAAGGCAGTTGCAAACTTGAGGTTGCTGTGGGAAAGGGGGAAAAAATAAAATTAAAAAGATCCCGTCTTGGTCTTGCAAACAAAGGTTGCCTTGGATTGCAGTCACATGTTGCAGTTCAGCTGATCTCACTCATGCCAAAAGGGGAAAGATTCCTGGGACTTGCCCGAGCCCCACTGAACTGGTTTAGGGAATTAATTAGAAGAAAATTACTTACCTTTTGTGGTTTTTTCCTATCTAGTTTCTTCTTAGATTTGACTGCCCTGACTAAGCTCATCAGGTTAGGGGAGCCAGGGGCAGCTGGGACAGGATATGTGGCCATTGTGTGAATTTACCTGTGATTTAAAATTACACCACTGGCAAGTGTCTTCTGGCTTTTCCCAGATGTGGAAAAAGTCTCTAGGTATCCCAAATGTGGGATACCACTGAGCTTTGTAAATCATACCTTGTGGGTGAGTTGCATCAGCAATATCAAGGCAGAAGCACATGAAAGACCATTTTGGGGTTAATTGCAATCCCCCAGCGCATCAGATAAACTGATAAACTGGTGTTGGTCAGAACCTCACTGTGCATGTCTGCGTTCAGTAAGTGGTTTTGGCCAGGTCAGGCTCCTTCTCTTGGGTGCACCCCTCTGTGCCAGGGGTACATGTTCAGAAGACCCTCATGTGGCTGGACATCGTGTGAAATTACACGGAATCCACTGCTTTGGCTTCACAGAGTTGATAGGTGTGCTTTACATGGCTTTTTTGGGGCAAAGCCAGCATAACAGGTTTATCTTTCCTCCTGGGTGGTTTACTCAGGCCTTAGGGCTCACTTCTGATCTTTATAAGGTGTATCAGGTCCCTGAGTTTCAGAAGGTCAGAGGGTACTTTCAGTGAAAGGTATGATCTCATCAGAGCTAGGTATTGAAAAACTTCTCAGGATTTTGTTACCTTGCCCATGTGTGTGCTGTGTCTTGCTGTGCCTAGAGAGCTTCTGGGTTGGCGGTCACCAGGAACATCGCTGCCCAGCTCAATCTAGGCTCTTGCCTCCTTGGTACCATGCCATGTATCTTTAATTATTGTGGGGAAAAAAAATCTAGTACTTGTAAGATCCCCAGACCTCTTCATTTTTAATAGGTTGGTGGTTATTTCCTTTTTTTTTTTTTTTTCCCCAAACCTGAAACATTATGGATTAAGGCTGCTGAATTAAAAATGAGTGAAAAATCAGATATATATCTATAAATTTTAATTTTACAGTGAAAAGGCATATCTCTGCTTCTTGAGTGAGGTGGTATGAAACACCTGCCCCTTCCCAAGTTTCCTGTGCTCCCTGGTGGCATCTAGCTCCTTGTTTGCAGCACCCCATGGCAGAGATAAAAAGCTTTGGTGTATGTTCCCTTCGGGGCAATGTGGATTTCTCCTCAAAAACCTCAGTTCTGGCGACCGGTTTTATAAATGCCTAAAAAATGAGGCTTGTACCTTATCTCTTGAGAGATCATCGACGGATCCATTTCTCAGAAAGATATTTTATTCAGTCCTTTAATGCCACGCCACTCCCTTCATTCAGATGCCTGGAGTCTTTTATCACGTCTCCTCTTACTCATTGCTTAGCCAGGTTGGGCATATTTAGTTCTTTTAATCTTTCCTGCAACTCAGCTGTCTTTAATCATCCTTCTTGATGTCAGAACGTTTGATGCCCACTTCTACCGAAAACAAGCCTGTTTTTTTTTGGTGTGTGTGAATTGCTTGGGAAATGTCTCCGGCCGCTTGCCCAGGCTCATGCCTGAATTCCTCAAAAGCTCCCTCGAACGTCTCAGTGTAGATTCTGGGGAAAATTTCTGGCTCACCTTGTACACCATCGGACTTGGCACGCTCTGGGATTAATTAATATATTTATTTGTTGGGTGTGGGCAGCAACTACCCCTCCAGATGTTCCATGGGTTGTGTTTCCAGGGGCAGATTTCTCTGGGCATCTGCAGAAGGGTGCAGGTGCTGATGGTGTTTGTGGAGAACAGGCCCAGAAGGGTTACTGTAACCTGCATTTCCTTCCTGTACCTGCCAGCAACAAGGAGAGAGAGGTTTAATTTGCTTCTGCGATCTCAAAAGCAAAGCCTGGTGATAACTGTTTATAGGTGCTGCAGGTCAGGGTAATGCTTCTAGATGCCGACAAGGATGGTGACCCCTTCCTGCTGCAGCTGTTGATGCTGTCTTTCCTGAGTAGTTCATCTATTTTGCACCCAAAAATAGTCATTCACAGCCCCTTAAATCAGTTTGAAGGTGGGGATTGCTGCTAGCTGGTAGGAGGCTGAGCACTGCATCCCTTCGGGGCAGAGTCTTCAAACTCACTGTCTGAAGCTGATGTGTGGAGGTGTTCAGAATTCCCCCCACAGACTGCCTGGATTCCTGTTATTTCAGTGGGAGCTGTTTCCTATAGCCTGACTCAATCATTTACTTAAAATAGGCAAGCTCAGTCGCTGACTGGAAGGGGTTAAGGCACAGATCTCCTGGTTTGCTGGGTCTGGGCCATTGCTGTGCAGCTCTAGGGGTGGCTTCCCTGACATGGACTTTGAATTACAGAGCACTTGGCAGGGAGTTAAAGAAGGCCAGAAGCCGGTTTGTCCCTCCCCCACCTCCCATTATGAGGGAATGCTTCTCATACTCTCCCAAATTTAGCAGTGTAAATGTGGCTGGGTTGAGTAGGCTGAGTGATGAGGCGATTTTGATGGTAATAAAGGTCCCCTTCCCTGCTCTGCCTCAACTCACGCTGCCAGCAGCCTGTGCGATAGAAAGCTGTTTGATATATGGCTCTGTGATTTATGGCTGTGCCAACAAGGGCCCTGTAGCCTGAGAAGGAGAGGATGGAGACTTGGATGGTGGCAGAAAACAGTCTGCAAGGACCGCCACCCAGCAGAGCACTGAGAACCTGAACAGCGTGATGTCCATCTGGCTGTCCTGGCTGACCCTTGGGTTGTAGTGATGGGGGCCAGCAATGTCTGGAGGTCACCACAAGGAAAAGCCCATGTCCTCTCCACGATGACAATGGGATACTCTGGGTCATGGAGCAGGAGTCTGCTGCCTCCATCCCTTTTCCTCACAGCTCTGGGCCACCCAGGCTCCCTGGCACTTGTCTGTGTTTCCTCCCACTACTCCTTAGGAGTGTTTGGGGGATTGCTGTGGAGCTGGCAGTGAACATCTCAGGAGGACCTCGTCATGCTCATTCTTACACCACATTGCTGGGTCATCGTGGGTGTCCAGCATGGGACAGGCTGTAGGGCTCCATCACTGATGCCTGAGCTCTAGTGGCTGCAGAGGAATGTGCTGCTGCTTCAAGCACTCCCATGGGGCCATGTTCCTTCACCAATTTATATATTTATATATAAGTATGTATGCATGCATATATTTAAATAGGTAATATATATTAAATAGATGTATAAATATTTAAATATAAATAAGTTGCAGTTTATATAGAACTGGTTTCCAGTGCAGCCTTATGTTGAAAAAATAAGGAAATTAAAGTTTTTTGGTTGGAGGGAGGGGAAAATATTAAGCTTGCTGACATTTCTTTTGTTACAATGTCATATAGGTCTCAGTTGACTGCAAAAGGGAGAAGGGAGGAGTGTGTCAAACGGAGGTCAGATCCTGCCAAGGTTTCCTGGGAAATGAGGTGAGTGGTGATGTCTTTCAGCACTCATAAGCCTGAAGACAGAAGCCCTCTTGGTCTTCCCTGCACCTTTTGGATGAGACCTCTTCTGTTGATCCTCCAGATATCCTTTTGGTACAGATTTCCCTGTATTTTGCCTCTTCAGGGCTGATGGGAGGATTGTAGACTGCTGTTGTGCTTGGGAGTGTCAGAAGGGCTGGAGACTATCTGGAATATGCTGAGGTTGTACATCACACAGACCTTGTATCTGGCCGCATTTGGGCTTCACAGCAGGGGACTTTACTCCTCTGGATTTAGAGAACTCAGCTGCAATTACCTGCTAGTGATCCAGTTCCGCCCCCCCAGCCTCCCTTTACAGTCACTGGAGGGAAATGGATATTTTTAGGAAGTGCCTGACCCTGACCTGCTGTAGGTATCTGAATGGATTGAATCATTCCCTACAATACCTGCTTCTCTGCACTGTCAGCACAGCTGGGGCAGCTTGTTTGGATGTAGGGTCTGCAAGGCATGTGTAATGTCTGTTCCCTATGTAGGCGGACTGGAGTTCAGGGAGCTTGCTTGTGGTTTGGGGTGTCCAAAGCCACTGCATGAAAGCTTGGCCTCTCCTAAACTGCCCTTAAATTTTCTTCAAGGTTTGGACACAGCTTAAATCTCTGAGCCACTTGTCTGAGCCTGCTCTCGGCATTTATACACCCTGACTGGCAGCATATGTACATTCCTGAAGGATAGGGTATGATTGCTCAGGAGGTTTCAGTCCAACTGGGTCATCTCCCACTGACTTGCAGCCTCAGTGAGAGTCAGCAAGATGATTCCAGCCTCAGGAGTTTGTTTCAGCCCCAGGAGCCGCTGCACTAAGACCCACTGAGGCTGCTTGGGCTGCACTGTAACCTGGGAACCAGCCCTGAAGCTGCTCTGCACTTTGGCATTTTGAGTGATGTGGCTTGTGGCTTTTCAGCCACAGGAAGGTTTGGAACAATGTTTGCCATCTCCCCATGGGAGCCTGACACCTGTAGAGGGAGCATCCACATCCTGGTACCTTGGCTAAGGTGCAGCATTCCCCCAGGTGTGATTCTGTGGAGAGCTGGGACCTGCATGCCACATCTATGTTGATTAGAATCTCCATCCAGAGCACATCACTGCATCTCTCAGCTATCCCCCCAAAGATATTTGCCTCACTTTTCTAGGCCACCTCCTCTGCTTCCCCTTCTAGTTCTTTGAGGGACAAAAACATTGTTTTCTGCTTGTGTTTGCAAGAGTGCTCAGCCTGTGCTGGCTGATCCCTACTGCAGGGAGGATAAATACCCACACTGGTTGAAATTTAGATGTATAAGGTGTTGTACCTAAGCAGAGGTAACCCTGGAAGATTTTATGTATGCTTGTACTTCTGCCCTCAATACATTCTCTGAGGGCAGTCTGTTCGGAAAGAGGAATTGATATTGATGGTCCATCATCAAGATTGTCACTTCTAAGTCAAGGAACAAATATAATTTGCTGTAGTACATCACTCATTTAGTTTTAAGTGGGCAAAGGGAATGTGCGCATGTGTTATTCTTCATTTATTTAGTGTTTTCTCTGCAATTTACTTTAGCTTTTCTGTATTACTAACAATTGGAGTATTTTCATTGCCACCTTGGAGAGAGGAATCTCTTCTTTTTATAGCAAGGGAAACTGTCACAGTGAAATGATGTAGTCACTGCCCTTTGCCTTAGCCTGACTCATGCATCTCCTGCCTTCCATCTGTCTGCCTTGGGGACCAGAAGATATTGCAGGGACTCAGGGTGCCCTTGTATCTGATGCTTGCTTCTGCCACTGGTCTCTTTGCTCTGAATCTGTCCCTTGATTCTCCATCCAGAGAGCAGGAATAAACTGATTATGTGGAGTTGAAGGGCAGAATAAACTGATTTTTTGGCCTTGCTATGAGAATTAACGTTAAGGATGAGCAATTTAACAGGCGATCCAAGGGCTATATCTAAGATGGGGGGATGCTTTTCTCAGTATCTGATTCCCAGGGAACAGCTTCATTTTCACTTGGCCGCTGGACATCTCTCTGGATTTTTCACAATTAAGTTCTCTCCATCTGGCTTTCTTTCTCTATCACTCCTTTTTATTGAAGCGTTTTTGTGCTGGTCTGGCACCGTGGTCATCAGCAAGAATACTCAGGGCTCATAGATGCGAAGCCACCAAGCTGGTGGCCTGGTGTGAGGCTGTCTGCTGTCTTTGAGTTTGGGATTTCCTTGAGCTGGGATGCTTTGGGATTCTGGGACATGGTAAGCAGAAGAATCACGTCATCTCAATCTTAACCAAGATAAAATGAGCAGCCTGTCTGAAGTGAGGAGCGTTTTGCAAGCCTCAGTGACACCAGTTAAGTACTGGGAAGGAGTGTGAATTGGGGGTGGGTGGAGAAGGAGGTTTGTTATGTGCTTCCCGGCAGCTAAAAGCAGGTGTTCAGTCAACTGAAAGTTGCCCTAAAGGCAGAGAATATGGATGCAAATGATCTGTGAAACATAAAAGGAACCATCTGAATGCCCCTTTTCTTGGTTTACCTCCACCCTGGGTAATTTGCATGACACAAGTCGATCAACCCTGAGAAAAAGCACTTCGGTCCAACAGGACAAGATAACTTTGTCAAACCTAACGACCTTGCGAAGAGGCGAAAAGAGGCAAAGCCCGGACGCCTGGAGATACAGAGAGGAAAGGGTGGTCTGTGGCTCTGCTGTCTTGGTGGGGAGCTGGGTTCCCCCGGTTGGCACTGGTCAGGTCCCAGATTTCTCCAGGTTTCACGGTAGCCCACTTGAGTCAGTACAGGTGTGTGAATTGCAGTTTAAACCCTCCTTGATGAAGGCAGTGTGAGGAGCACTGGGTGAGCAGAGCCTGCTGAACTGCTGCCCCAGCAGGTACCACAGGAGATTGGTTAGTTTAAACCCATCTAGAAGGGCTTTTAGGCCGTGCTTGGCCTCATGTTTGATGGAGTAGCGATACATGAATCCAGCTGGTTGCTGCAGCTCAAGGGGTGGCTGCTCAAGTGGTGACAATGCCTTAGCTTGAAACTGGTGTGGATCCAGGACCCTCCATGGCCAGCCTGCCGGTGCTGAGTGCAGGAGCAGCAGAGCTGAGCTGTTGCTCTGCCCCTCCTGCCCAGTTCTGCTGCAGCCGAGTTCTGCACCCAGCCTGGATTTACACCCAACCAGAGCTTTTAACCAAATTAATTTTTTTGCTCTGATTTCGGCCTGCTCCTGTGTCTGATGGCTGTTGTCAGCTCAGTTGTAGCCACAGATGGCCGGTCTTCCCCCGCCTCTCACCTGTGCTCTCCTGTCGTGCATATGACCTCCTTCATTTCATTGACAGGTTCACTAATTTTCCTAAGTTAATGAGCTCTTCCCCAGCTGCCGTTTCCCCCTCTTCCCCAAAGCCAAGACGTTGACTCTTTCACTATGAGGGTTAATTGCTTATTTGTTTTGTGGACTGCACCTCCCTCTTTTCGATTTCATTTGATATGTGCAGGATGTGGTGATAAAAATCTGTCTCCTTTTTCAGACATTTATGCGTCTTTAAAGTAACTTCCAGGGGCAATGAATGAGAGGAAAGATGTGTGCTAATGTCTTTTCAAACAATTTCATGGGTGTTAACGTCTTTGGAATGGGTCTGAATGCCTGTACAGACTTTGGGCGCAGGTTCCTTACCCGGCCCAGACAGCTTGGCTCCTGGAACAGACAAGGGTCTGCGCAAGCCTGAACTTCTGAACTTTGGGGTAAAGCAGTAGGTTCGGGGGGATACGGGATAGGTAGTTCGGGAAGGCCGTACCTTCCTAGTACCTCAGCCAGCGGGGAAAGGAAGAGGAAAACATGCGGCCGGGAGTTAGGATAGAAGGGAGGGTCTGCCCTCCGAAACCTCGAGAGAAAAAATCTCAGGGGCGTGTGCCCCAGTGCACTCTCTCCCTTTATTCAAATAAAGTTGAAGGGCTCCTCTGTCTCCTTTTCGGACATACACTTCTGGCGTTGGTGGATTTTCCTGACCGAGTGTGTACATGGGTGCCTGGATAGGAAGGTGGGGCAGGAGCAGCAGTCTGAGCAGGCCCGCACTCTGCAGGCTCCATCCTTGCCCGTGTGGGCACCCAGGCGTTTGAACGAAGGTTTTGAGGCGTTACATCCTCACAGAACCATTGGTATAAATCTGGGGGGGGAAAACCGTGGCATTGTTCACTCTGGTCTCCCCATAGCTCCTTGCAGACTTGTCTTCAAGATCCAGCTGCTTCTCATCAGCTGCTCGCAGGGTTGTCTGGGCCAGTTGGCAACTTGCCACATTCAGTGGTGACACAGCTGTGTCTAGAGAGAGCACGTCATCAGGACAGATCTGTACAGTGTCCTTTGCAAACTGTGTGGTGTGTATGGCCGTGCAGTCCCTTCTTCCAGCCTTACCCGTTCTGTCATTCTGTGCCATTTTCTCTGTTCATGGAGGGCATCCAGTTGCAGACTGCATATATTTAGTTGAACCAGGTGTGTTCTGGTCTATTTTGTTTAGGTTTTGCATCAATGGTTTGTTTGGTTTTGCTGTTTCCTCCTAAAGTAACGGTGTCTATGGATGGTTTACTCACGCACATGAAAAAGCTGCTCTCAGAGGTGGTTTATATTGTCTGTATTTTTATCTTGAGTGTCTGATCTGCAGCATGTCCTGCAGAAATGGCTCCTTTGGGAATATGTTGTCCTTGTGTGGATGTTTTTCCTCAATAAATTTGGCCTTTTTGAAGAATACTCTGTTCATTTTCTGAATTATGAAGTTGTGTATAGAAAACCAATATGGAGTAAAGAGGGCTGAGGTCAACCAGGGTTGATTAGTAAAACTGGAGTGTATTCTGCTAACATCCCAGTGCTCCAGGGTTAATGCTTCCTAGGTGTAACCCTGAGTCATAGCTGCCTGCCCCAGTGCAAGTTGCAACCAAAGCAGTATCACCTTGGAGAAGTCAGCATGGAAGCTGGAGCCTAGAGGCTTGAGGGGTCCACATTGATGGGGCTGGTGGGTGCATGAGGCCAATATGCCCTCATGGAAAGGGGGATTAGAAATTGGGCAGGAAAACAGAGTGTCCAGACTGCCAAATGGCTGCATGTGTTGGGTATGCTTTTTTTTTTTCTTTCTCTTTTGTTCAGGTCTGTTTGCCTGAATTTGTCAACTGGATTGCCCCAAAAAAGAGGACCTGCGAGGTCTTTAACAGCAATAAAGGGAGCTCATCTGTGGAGGAAAGGGTTGCCCTTATTGCTCCAAACAGGCAGACTGGGAGCTGCTGACTTGGAATGAGGTGGGTGGTGGTTTTCCATCTTGTCTTTCCTTGTGGTCATGACAGGGAGAGCTGATGTTCTTTCTAATTGAGTATGTGTAGTGACATGCCAGGAATACGTATGTCCTGGCTGGATTGCATTCTTCTGTGGGAAGGCACCAGCTATACATTGTGACGGGGATTAACTCATTAGACCTTACTGTATAGATAGTGCTTTACAAATTATCTTTTCCTGGGAAGATTTCCTTACTGGGCATAGTTCCAAAGAACATGAATTGGACTATTTTATGTTATTCCCAATGCCTTGGTGTTTTGGATGAACATCTGAGGCTGCAGCCCTTTCCTCGTGCTCTGCTGTGATGGTGCCACTGATGCAGTTGTGCAGAACCAGGTGGGAAGTGGCAGAAAGGTTATTCCTTGTGTTTGATTGCTGGGAAGCCCCATATGATGTAGATTATCCATGAAGAGATGTCTCGATGATGGAGGAAAATGCATTGTCTTGCTGAATTGAATTTTCATATTTCTTTAACAGTTGAGCAAAAAAACCAACCCACCTCTAAAAATCTTGATGCTTCTTGGGATTAATTTTTGTGTGTTTTCTGAGAGCACAAATGAAGTCTTTGAAAGTAGTTTCATTTTCCAAAAGGGGAAAGAGCTCAAACCTGAGTGTGAAACACTCTGGTCCTGATGTTGCAACATACTTCCCAAGTGACCATGGGCAGGTCAGATAGCTGGACTAGAAATGTCCAAAAGTGTGACTTGGCATCCAAAATGCTGATCCACATGGATATGTTGTACCAGCATGACTTGCCAGTTTGAGCTGCTGTTTGGTGGATTTCATGGCTCCTGAATGGCTGTGGTTCGGAGTCAGCTGAGGTTGGGTGTGAAATCCAAAAAATGGTTTTCCAACGTAAACACCACTTAGATTTTGTGGGAAGAGTGGGAACAAATAATGCTTTGGACCAGGCTGTTTCTCTATGGATCATGGAAAGTTTCCAAACATTTGGTTTTTGTTAGATGTCCAACTTCCAAACAGGTGAGGCAAGGGAGAGTACTCCTACCTTCTAGTTTCTTGATGTCTCTGTTGCTTGTATGTAAAATGAGTTTAGTATTAAGTCCTTGTTTCCCTGAAATAGAGAATAAATACAAAATTTGGAGCTGTGTCCTGGCTACAACAGCAAATGAATGCTTGTGTTTGGGGTAACAGGCTGATCTTGGCTATGGGTAGCATCTTTGAAACTGCCAGCACGCTGGGAATTAATGAATGTGCTTGTATTTCTCTTGATGAGCTGGTGTGTTAAGTCTTTAAAATCAATTTTACTGCTGCGCACCACCGCAAACCTTTTTATTTAAGATGTTCCTTTCATGAAGTTCAAATAGCACCCATGCTGGACTGAATTCCAAATCTCCAGGAGAGTTTAGGACAATTTTGCTTGAGGTTTCTGTTGTGGTTGCTTGCAGGAGAAAAAAAAACAGGGTAGAGTAACCAAGGTCAGCACCTCACTTCAAGCTGCCAGTAGAGTTCCTCCAGGGAAAGAGGGATTGAGTTACCCTGTGCCTGAAATTCATCCTTCATGCCCATAACCAAATAATCCAGTAAAACGGCGTCAGGAAGGATGGGAAAGTCAGGAAAACTTTTTGCTGTAAGTTGAGCTGGGCAAATGATGCTCAGAGCTATGTTGGTGTCTCAGGCACAGATTTCTCTTCAGAAAGTGCTGGGGGGTTGGGATTTTACCCAAGTAAAGTGCATTAAAGTGCTGATGCCCATAAAGTGTGGAGCAGAATATGTGTCTTCAAATGCACCGTGCTTGCCCCCATCTCGGTAGTAGGTCTTAATTTTGAGTGCTGTGATTGTGATTACATTTTGTGCTTATTATTGGTCAATATATATAGTGCTTTTATTTGAATTTAATTAGTTCTTGTTTAATATTATAGATTAGTACTACTTGGCATTTATTAGTTTTTTTTTCATTCTAGAAGATCTCTTAAGTCTTCCCAGGGTTGATTCTTTACCTTAGGATGCCCATGTGCCCCCTTTGATGCCCTTGAACACATTATCCAATTGTGGTAAAAACTGTCTGGCCTGTTTTCATTTATTTTCTGTATCCTTTTGCACTGTAACTTGATTGTTATGAAGTCTTTGAGCTAGCAACAGTATTATTTGGTTCCAATTTGTATGCATTTGACATTATTGACATTTCAGCTTTTTCTGGGTTAAGTCTCAAGGGTGGCATCCTGGTATTCCCTGCCAACATTGCTTTTTGTCTCGTTAATGTTGGACTAACCTTCAAGGAATAGATTTTGAAAAGTTATTTCTGAGGTTATGCTAATTTTTGCCATATAAGAGCTGTGTGACTTTAAGAAAGTTGCATTTCAGCAGCAGGCTGGACTAGACAGCACACTGGTGCACTATGTGATGCCAAGGAAATAATTTGCTGCAGCACCCTACCACATGCAATTCTTGTTTTTCTTGGGACATCTACCATGGACCTTCTGGCCGATTCTCCTCATTCTTCAATCTGATGTGATTGTCATATGTTGTGGTATGTAGGGCTCCAAGCCAAGAATATCCAATATTTTTGAAATGTGTTCATTGCTGTTCAAAATAGGCCTTTTTTTCCATTATCTTATGAGATTTTGCCACTTCTCTAATATGCTAATTTTATCCCTTCTTTGGCATCCATACTCCTTGATGTTATTTTGGTGTGTACTGTATGTGTATCTTATGTATAGCTCTGTGTGAGTATTTGTTACTGTATGTGATTTATATAAAGCTTATCTTGTCTTTGCTGTCACAAGGAAATAATTCTCACTTTTGTGGTGGGATCTTGGCTTGGATATGCTGGGTCCATCCAGTCCATTTCCAGGTCTCTCTGTTATCTGTCTTGCTTCTCTTCATCCCCAAACAAGGCCATTGCTCCACCAGGCAAGAGAAGACACAAATTACCAAGCACCATTTCAGGGGACTGCAGGTGAGGGATGTGGAGGCTTTGGAGCTGCTGGGTGGAAGTCTCCAGATCCCTGAGTACGCACACTCATGAGCTGTGTGTCTGCAAATGAGCATGGGTCAACAAATGTGGGCAGTGGAGAAGATGGCTTTAAAAATGGGGATAAATCTGCCCCGAAGTAGAGGGGGAGACATGCTGGACCATGACTAGAGTGTCCTGGGCATGGATGAAGGGTGGAGACAGCGTCTGGGGCAGACATGGATTGTGTGGGTGGGTAGAGAAGATGTGAGAAACTGCACTGGATGGCAGACTTGAAAGAAAAAATTCTGATTTGGATTAGGAGATCATTAAGTGAGCAAATTGATTCCCCTGTGGTTTCTGGAACACCTTAACTTTGCTATTTTGCTTTCCTAGTGTGCCTGCTTGGGTCACATGTGTGGACCCAAAAACTGGGTAGAAGTGCCACCATGTTTGACGACAGGAAAGGAGCTAGAGTTAACTGTGGGATCCAGTCATGGAGGAAGAGTGAAACTTTGTGGTCAGCTCTGACTTGAAGGAACCAGTGGAGCAAAATCCCCACTTAATGTTCCCATCTGTTGGTCCTGCTTAGAAGAGAGTGATCTCTATTGCTTGGACATTCGTGTTATTTGTTATGATAACATCTCTTTAAGGGTCTCCACATTGTCATGATGGTCTCTACCAAAGGGATGGAGACATTGTCAGTTTTACATATTTGCCCAGGTGAATTGTGATGGGCTTTGTTGTGGGCAGGTAAAGGTTTCCAAGAAGCTCTGGAGTTCCTGGACTCATGACCTGAAACAGGAGGCATAAAATATGTGAGGTGAAAAGTGAGAAGGGCTGTTTCTTTGAGACAGCTGGGTGTTTATTAGGAGGAGGATGTGAGGCTGAAATTATTGCAGGTAAAGGCACTGTGTAACTTGGCTGCCAGTTTCAAGGTTGTCAGCTGAGGCTGGTGTTATGCCAGAGCAGGATATTGCCACCTCCAGAAAGGATCTTGGTGGGTCTGGCATGACAGGGAAGACTGTAAACTGGATTTTTACTCAGTATTGCACTGGGTTTCTGGGCTGAAGAGGCAGCTCTTGGTCTAAGGAGCACTGTGGCTTGTCACCAAGAGGGGTATGCCTGATCAGCGCTGGTGGGGTTGCTGCTGGTGGTGGGGTCAGAAGTACTGATCCTTTCCTGCAAAGGAGAACACCTTATAGTGTGATGGAGGCCACAGAGGTGTTAAACTGTTTAGCCTGTTTTGTCACTAAATGTCACCATCAGTCAGTGAGAGCTTTGAAGATGGAAAACTTTCATAGTGTGAATTTACTGAAGGAAGGGAGACACTCAACACGATTAGCTTAATATTCATTCACTTGAGCCATAGGAAGTGAGTGTATTGACGTGATTAAGCCTCCTGAAATCTGTTTTGTTTATATCAGCCAAAGGGAGATTTTCCAAGATTGGTCCTTATGTTCTCCAAGCAAAGCTTGCTGAATATTGTTGTGTCTGACTCTGCAGGAAAGCTGATGGCAGTGGCAGCAGCTTTCAAAATTGTGTATTATTCCCTTCACAGCCAAAGCTAGAACAAGAAAAATATCTTGTGTCAACCTGGCCTTTGAAATACAAATGAATGAGCTCAAGCTCACTTGTAAATGTCACGGTGTGCTTTGTGCTCTTGCTCCCTAATGTGGTTGCTTTGCTTTCCCAGGTAACACATTCTCAGGCTCTTGCTTCAAGTGATGCTTTAACAACAGGGAGAGGAGAAGAGAGTAGCTGTGCTTTGTGTTGAATCCTTCAGGGCTGTTTTCCCACTGAGGAGCTGCACTGACCCTGAGCCAACTTGAAACCATCAGCAGAGGCACTGTGCTCCCATGAAAGCCCAGCTGCAGCCTCATGTTCTTCTGTTGTCAGACTTGGGGGAATGGTGTATGAAAGGGCACTTTGCAACTCTCTGGCTTGGCAGCCTTGGCTCTTTTAATGTACTCTAATTCTTTCCTGGGGCATTTTTGTGTCCCTCTGTCAGGTAGTCTGTGCTTACTTGCTGGAACTCATTCATCTTGTTTTAAGGGTGAGTTGTCCTGTACTGGACCACTGGCAAACAGCCGTGCCTGGCCAGCTGGCCAAGCCTGCTGCAAGTTTGAGGAAACAGAGGGGCCTGCACTGATCTCTTCTCTCTGGTGAGCAGTGACAGGACTAGAGAGAATGGCATGAAGCTGAGTCGTGGTGGTAGGGGGGTAGATTGGTTATTAGGAAGCAGTTCTTCACCTGGAGGGTGTTCAGGCACTGGAACAGGCTCCCCAGGGCACCAGACCTACTGGAGTTCAGGAAGTGTTTGGACAATGCTCTCAGGCACAGGGTGACTCTTGGAGTTGTCCTGGGCAGGGTCAGGAGTTGGACTTGATCATTGTGGGTCCCTCTGAGCTCAGGACAGTTTAGGATTCTGTATTTCTATGGCAAAGCATTGTGCAATCACCTTTAGAGCCATCTTTACTGCCTTTTTACAGGATGCACTTCTGGGGTTTGCACTAACTCATGCAGCTTCTTTGTGAACCTCTTCCCCTCAAAACTGAATCACAAGGCATGTAGAGAGCCAAGACTGGAACAGGATATGTTGCTTCTGTAGAGAAGCCCATTGTGGAAACTAATTGTGCTATTTCGGGTTATACCACAATGGGCTGGCTGGGTTTGATGACATTTCTGTCCTGTCTGGGATTAACCTGATGGGGACGGTAAGACAAAAAATAACATTAGAAGTGAATAAACCCCTCAGAATCGCATTTTGGATGCCAGAGGATGTTCATCCTCAAAACCTAATTGTTTTAAACCAATTTGCTGATTAGTTCAAGCCAACTTTAAGACTCCTGTCTGAGTAATACACATTTCTGTGGAGTTAGTCAGAAAGAACTGCAGTTTCTTCTACCATGAGCAAAAATTAATGTCAGACTGAGGACAATGTGTAACAGCAATGACTGGATTTGTTGACTTAGCCAGAAATACGCAGCCAGTAAAAAATAAAATCATGTGGAAATACCTCACAGGCCTCACTAATCAGTGTTGACAATCCCTCTGGAGCTTTACTTGTAGTTGGTGAATAAAGTTGTTGAGAGGAGTAGCAGGAGTGTAGCAGTGCAGGAGATTCCCTCTGGGTTCAGGTAGGTACAGAAATGCTCCTCCTCCTCATTTCTCACCCTGCCCATCTGCAGGGGCTCAGCATCCCAGGGTGGACTTAACTCCTGCCTTTGTGCTTCTGTTTTGAGAGAGAGAGAAAGAACCCTGTGGTAAAAAGTAGAGTCCTTGGACAAACTCTTGACTGGTAAGTTTTGCTAGATCAGAGCTGTTTTCTGAGCATAATGGAGCCGAGAGAGGGCTCATCCATCCCAGCTTGGATGCAGTTCAAATGCTCACAGCCAGTGCTGTGTGGTGGGTAAATGAAGTGACACGGCTGTCACAGAGGTACTTGGGTGCCTTGGTGAGCAGCTTCTCAGGATCTCCCATCCAGCCTTCATTATTGTGGTGAGTTGACACTGGCTGGATGCCAAAAGCCACTCTGTCATTTCCCTCTGCAAGGGAAGAGGGGAGAGAAAGTAGTAACAAACGGCTCATGAATTGAGACAAAGGCAGGGGGAGATCATCAACTGATTACTGTCATGGGCAAGACAGGCTTGATTTGAGGAAATTAATTGAATTTATTACCAGTGAAAATATACCAATCAAAATCAGAGCAAGATAATGAGAGATAAAATGAATCTTACAGAGACGTTCCACCCACCTATTCCTCCTTCCCAGGCTCTACCTCCTTCCTCTTGGACAGCACAGGGACTTTACAGTCAGTTTACCACAGGTTGCATCTGCTGCTGCTCAGAGAGAGGAGTCCTTTCCCTGCTCCAGCATGGGCTCTCTCCCACAGGAGACAATCCTCCATGAACTTCTTCAGCGTGAGTGCTTCCCATGGGCTGCAGCTCTTCATGAACTGCTGCAATGTGGGTCACTCTTCTGAGGGATGCAGTCCTTCAGGGACAGGCTGCTCCAGTGTGTGTTCCCCCCTGGGTCATAAATCCTACCAGGAAACCTACTCTAGTGTGGACTCCTCTCTCCATGGGTCCTCAGGTCCCTGGCAGGAGCCAGCTCCAGCACAGGTTCACAGTCCTGTTTCAGTCATCCACCAACACTGGTGTGCGTCTTCTCCACAGGCTTCAGATGGATCTCTGCTCCCCTGTGGTCCTGCATGGGCTGCAGGGACACAGCTGCCTCACCATGGGCTGCACCACGGGCTGAAGTGCCTGAAGCACCTCCTCCAGCTCCTTCTTCACTGTCCTCCATAGAGAGTTCATCACTAATCCAACTATGTGAGTTTGGCATCATATTGGGGCACTAGAGTGTGGAGGAAGCAGCTACAGTGTACTGTCTTTCTGGCTGGTTAGTACCCTAGCTTGCACTGAATCCTCCCTCCCTCCCCACCTCTGAAATGGTAAAATGTTTTTTTTACCATTTTAGTTAAAAACATAACCTGGTGTTGTGTAACAGGCTGCCAGGGCTTGTTGCTCATTCCCCACCATGCTCAGCCATGGAGGATACTATCACACAGGAGCTGGTGCTCCAGCCCTGTGCCTGGGTTCCTCCCCATGCATGACTGTGATTTAAAAATATGTGGTGGGAGACTTAGCAGACTGGAAAGGGCTTCATCTTCCCTGGATGAGCTCAGCTTTTTTTACAACACTCCACTTCCACTGGTTGATGTCTTTCCAAGAGTCTGAAGTCAGGATAGTGACCCACAGCCAGAGCCTCTGCCAGAGCTCCCTGGATGAAGTGCTGAGCCTGCTGCTGTCTGGGCAGGAGCCTGCCAGGAGGTTTGCCCATAAACTTCTGGTATTTAGTGTGGTAAAACAGGGGTTTATAAAAAGTTTTAATGGTGGCAAGGGTGTGCCAGTGTGCTTGGATGCATTCATGAAATATTGTTGTTGTTTGAAGGAAGTTGCTGAAATGGTACCCAAGACTGGTGCAATCAGGGAAGATTTACCTTCTCTCCATTTCTCCTTCTATTTCCTGTCCATCTCTTTTGATAATTTTGAGTCTTTCTGCTTTGTGCTTCTTTAACTTTTTGTTTGCTTACAACCTCCAAGGAGTGCTGTTAACGTCATTGAGTTTCAGTGCTTTTGCCTTTGCTGTGTTGAGCAGTGCATGCCAGTTGGATCATTGCTGTTATTTCAGGTTTTCCCAAGTCTTCCCACAGGCTCCTTTTGATTTCAAAGACACTTGTTGGAAAAAGAAAGATTTCCACCAAAAAGCTTATCACACCTCTGATGCTTTCAAGCACAATTCCTGTTGAGCATCTCTCCTGTTTTCCCTTGTCAATTAAAAGCTGATTAAAGGGGTAGGAATACAAATTTCAGCTATTTTTATGGCATGTGTCACTTTGATACTTTTGGTGATGGGTGCAGGGATTTTGGGGCATGCACGTGAGCCCCAGGCACTGCTGCCTGTCAGGGCACCGCAGTGCTGAGCATCGATGTTACAGCCCCTTGGGCTGATCAGCAGCAGAGGCTGGGAGCTTGGGGAAGCTCTACAGCAGAAATATGGACTTCATCTGGCCAAACCCTCTCCTTTGGAAACTGGGAATAGGTACAAATTTCCCACTTGCTGTAGCTTTCCCCTCTGTGCAAGCTCTCCCCTCTCCTTCTAGATTGCTGTCCATTTCCCAGTGTGCAGCTGACACATGTGGGTAGGATCATCATGGGCTTCTGTGCAACACATCAGCCTTGTACTACCATGCTGACTTCCCTCAGGGATATCCCGAGGGATAGGGATAGCAGTGATGACAGATACCCGCTCTCACCCAGCAATACCCTTCTCAGTGCAATCCTTCTTCATGGCGTGTGTTTCCCACCCTGCATGGAGACAGCCAGAAGAGTCTTTTGAAGCCTGAGCATCACCTTGTACCTGTGGAACCTCTTTTGGATATGAATCAGGAGGCAGCATCCCTAATTTGGATTGTCAGAGTAGTATCACAGCCACAGGTCAAATCTGTCAGAGCCTTTTCTGGCAAATCACTTCAAAAAGGGTGTTTCAGCATTGTTTAATGAACACAAGAGAAAGCCCAGCATGGCGTGCAGACAGGCTGCAAGGCAGGAATTAACAGCTGCAGGTCCTCCAGGAGCAACCAGAGCTTCACAATACCATAGCCAGTACCAGGGCCAAGAGCAACTTTCCTGTCTGTTCACTTACTTTGCTTTCCCACCTGAGTGTTTTCAGAGCATTGTGTGCATATTCTGATTCTCTTCCCCTGGACTAAGCAGGTGTCCTTTCTTTCCTTAATTGGTTTCTTCACACATAGGTAGGGAATGGCAAAATATTTGTTCAGAGATAAAATAAATGTGTTTATCCAGTCAGGAAACCTGGGTATGGGCAATACCTGAGTATAGTTTTTGTTTGTTTGAAACAGATTGGAATTTTTAGGAAAATCCGAGGAATCTTCTCAGGATGAGCTACTTACTTAACAAGTTTTCTGCCAACCAGGCTGATAAATGCCAGGCAAATCCAAAACAGACCCCAGCCCTGTTCTCTCCAGATGCCAAGTTTGTGTTTGCTTTGTGGTTTTGATTATAGGCAGTTCTCCCAAAACAAAAAACGAGTGTTTTATTTGTTATCAGCTTCCCCTCTTCCTCCTCCTCCTTGTCCACTTCTCACTTCTGCTGCTTGTTGGCTGCGTGCTGGGCTGTGCTGGGCTTTACTGGGCTGTCATCATTCCTGCCACCATGGGGATGGCACTGCTCTTGTCTCCAGCCCTCCCAGCCCTTACTCTTGCTCAGGCACTGATCCACCCACAGCTCACTGTGCTGATGAAAGTCCTTGTGTCTGTACTGGGTGAGCTTTCTGCTGGTCAGTGAACTGCATCAGCAGCTGGAGGGGTTTGGGGTGCACCAGGGCCAGCAGTGGCTGTAGGAAGTGAGGAAAGGTTACTTGGTCTTTTCCAGTAAGAAGTATTACACTTGCTTACATTGTGGAGCTTTCGGCCCAGTCCACCTCACCCATGAAGGTTGCATCCACATCACTTAAAGGATGAAGAAGTCTTGTGGATTTTTTTCTCTCTGCAAAAAGGTCAACTGCTTTGAGAGTCCCGAAAGCACTGAGGTATAGATAGATAGTCATTGATTTTTTTACCTCTAAACTATTTTGAAAGTAACCCAGGTCCTCTGCAGGTAATCATGGCATAGGGTAAAATTTTAGTTCAATAGAAGGGAACAGCCTGGTAGACCATCAGCTCCTTTTATTTCAGTGTAGGGTTGTCTTGTCACCTATGCACCTGTAGAAATATGCTTCGTTCTCATGTGTTAACTGATGCATTCAAGCTAAACATGATTGACCCTGGTGGCTGCTTGGATAGGGCATTCAGGTGCCTTCTGTACATGAGGACACTGCTGATGCAGGGAATGTTGTTTTCCCACCTGTATGAGACATTTGTTATTGGAGGTGCCTTTTGATGATCCTTCGAGATGTTAAAGTGTTTCTTTGTACATTTACATTTATCTTTGTATTTGCTAAATTTCCATTTGCTTTCTTCCTTCTGAACAGTTTTCTTTTTGTTGAATAAACTGTTCCTCACAAACCATACCAGTGAGGTCACTGATGTTGTGTGAGGTTTGGGTGATTGGGTGTTTAACAGCACTTTTCCACCCAAGGGCGGTTTCCTTTCATTATTCGCCTTCTAACTGGTTTTCCAAGCCTTCCTCACCTTGCAAGTTCCTAAATATGTTTTTTTTAATGAAGCTGTGGGATTCTTTCAAAGAGATTTAAGCTTTCTGACAATAGAGCTGCACATTTTGTGTTATTTTCCACAGACCCCTACAATATGGAACATTGTTCTCCAAGGACCAGATGGCTTGAAATACACCATTCAACTAGGGTAGAGTAGCACAGTTGTTCACTTAAATCTGTTCTTTTTTAATAGTTACTAGTTATGGTTATTAGGAATTTTCTGTGCTGTAGGTGATTTATAACCCTTCCATTCTCATATAACTGTTGTGGATGGCCAAATCAGAAGTCTGGTTGGTGTTTGCCCAGGGCAACCATTTTGGTCATATGAGCTTGGGCAGAGTGCTGTACTAATGTGGCTCTGTGGCTTTTGTCTTAAGCTGGATTGAGTCCCAGTCAACTTTGGGCACAAGCAGAGCAAGCCCAAGTCTGTCTGCACATGTCTGGGTGGACACATCCCATTCGGATCATGTGAAATCCCTACTCATCACAGCCTTAGAGGGACCTTCTCGCCTTTGGCTATGCCTGTGAACTGTGTAGCATTGGATATACAAAATAATCACAGGGAGCCTGAAAATGCCTGTGATGTGAAATTGTAACATTAATAAAAACAAAGGAATTGTTTGTGTTCAACCAAGCAGAGTCGTGCTTGGGTTTTCAGTCTTACACTCCTTGGAGAAACCCTGATTGACAGTGCTGTTGCTGACCTGCAGAGTAGGCAATTGCAAGGTGGCAGGCTCAATCTCTTGCCCAAGAAACTTTCTCATGTGCTCATGTGCAAAATGTCTGATGTGAGCATGTGGGGAAGGCAGGGCCTGTGTTGTGCAGTGCAGATGCTGTGGTGTCCCTCTGTACAGGGCGTGTCAATCCCGAATCTGCAGAGATGCAGCTCAGCCCCAGCGAGAAGCACTGAAGGAGGTAGGGAAGCTCTCCCTGTGTGTCTGTAAGGTCTGTGGTTTATGCCTGGCTTCTGTCAGTGCAGGGTTAGTTAAGGTCATGTTCATCTAATGGATGGGTGTAAAGGGAGAACAAACCCATACCTGCTGCGTGTGCATCCCTGTTCTGTGCTGCAGTGCTCAGGTCCCATGTGGCTGTTGGATTCTCATCAGTCAGCGGGTCCTGCTTGGGGCTGCTGGCACTGGTGGCTGGGCAGGGCAGGCTCAGCCCTGCCCACTGCATGGCCAGCCCTGGAGCCTGGTGGAAGAACTTGCCTTGCAAGTCTCTCCTGGGCAGCGGAGGGAAAGTCACTTCCATGTGGGCTTGCTTTTTTTCCCTCTCTGTCTTTCAATTTGGTAGAAGCGCTGTGTCAGAGCTGCCCAGGGTGTGAGATGTGATACTCATGGGATGTCTTTGTAGCCACTTGAGCATCTTCTTGATTGGATAGCAGAGATGCCCGCACACATATGGGGGTTGGAGCTACTGGCAGAGTTTGGACCAGAGCACTTTGGTGACAGAGGTTTGCTCAAGGCTGTTTGGGGCCAAACAGCAGCAAGGGATGCTTGGTGTTGGTCACCTTTAGATGACAAAAGGGGAGGGATAGAAAAGATTCAGGGATCCAGAGCAGCTCATCTGGTCTCACAGTGACCTTGACGAGGATGGGCTGAGAGAGCTGGAGAAGAGAAGACTCCTGGGAGACCTTATTGTGGCCATTCAGTACTTAAAGGGAGCTTATAAGAAAGATGAGGACAGACGTTTTGTCAGGGCCTGTGATGATGAAGGGTAATGGCTTTAAACTAAAGAGGGGAAATTCAGACTAGAGATAAAGAAAACAATTTTTTACAGTGTGTGTGGTGAAATGGCAGAACATGTTGCCCAGAGCAGAGCAGATGCCTGATCCCTGGAAACCCTGATGAAGGTCAAGTTGGGTGGAGCTCTGAACCACATGATCGACTTGATGTCCCTGCTCTTTGCAGGAGGGTTGGACTGGGTGACCTTTAAAGGGCCCTTGAGTCCAGCCTCTTCTGTGATTTCCAGTCTGATAGAGAGAACATCACTGCAGTGCAGTCATAGGAGTAGTCAGCAAGCAGCTTGTGCTTGCAGACAAGGGTAATGTTGTGGTCTTTGATGTACAAGAAATCGTTGTAGGATGCCTTTTATATTACCAAGAGTATTGTGTTAAGAGGTGCTGGTAGTAACTGGTGGAAGCACCTTGTGCTGCGATTTGTTTGGGAACAAATAGGGAGTTGTTGTAAGTAGATGCAGCAACAAGTCAGCTGGGTCTTGGTGCACTGTGAAGTGTGCTCAGGTAACTTGTGGCTTCCTGACTACATTATGCAGGTGGCCTTCTTGGTCATGTTGTCTGCTGTAAACCTGGGGATCATACTCAGTGCAAGCAGATATCTCTTGACCTTGATGGGTGTTTAAAAGTGTTATTTTCCCCACTGTGACAGTAAGAGCACTAACTGTGCCCCAGAGCCTGTTGTCCTTCGTACAAATGTTGAATCAAAGGCTGTCCATCCCCCAAGGAGCTCATGGTGTGGATCAATGACAGGAGGTTGTGACTGCTACATGCATATGGGAGAGTAAAATAAAAATGCCAGGGCTCTATTGATCATCTTGCCAGACATACCTCAGAACACCAGCAACCTTACAGTTATTGAGTTTTTTTGTAAATGTCACAGCAAAGGAAAACTTTTATGAAGTCGCTGAGGTGGTTTGGCAGACATTTGAAACTAATTTCTACCTGACAAGGGGCAAGAAGGGAGAAAAATAATTCAGTATCAAAGGCATTTTCCATTGACTGGCCCAAGAGACCAAGTTCGAAAGTAACAGTCAACATCATAAGAGTCAACAGCAGATAGTGTAGGGCATGGGGTAAGCATTGAGAGTTACAGAGCTGGTGTGATGAAACAGGGAAAGGGGCTATCCTTGAGATGATGAAGTGGGATAGAAGGCATGACCCATGTGGTAGTACTCTTACTGGTCAGGAGGGTCTCAGGAAAGGATGGGTGTGTTGGCTGTGATGTGGGAAAACAAGAGCTTCAGTGACAATGGCAGATTTGGATGCTGGATGGAAGAGCATTCAGATGTCCTGAGACTTATTTTTGAACATAAGGAGACCAGTCTGGAGTAGAGAGGAGAGTCTGCATGGAGGAAAGCACAGACCATTATAGTGATACAAATTTCTGGTGGAGTTGAAGGGGAGGTAGAGAAGGATGGGAGCATGAGTGGAACACTGGGCCCATGGGGAGGGAAATCTGAAGTTGGAGGATGATGAAGAGTCAGGAAGGGAGAGATGAGAGACTGTGTTGACAGAGGCAGGTTGGAGAAGCCAGGGCCAAGCAGAAGGACATATGGATTTTGACCTTTGGCTATGGAGCCACTACTTTGTTCAGTAGAACCATGAATAAATAATATTATTGCTTCCAGACCCAGACAGGATCCTCTGCAGATAAAGCAGTGCAGACAGGGAAAGGCTTTGTGTGTAGTGTCATCCTAGGGTGCATCAAACACAGCAGAACCAGATGGGCAAGAGAGGTGATTATCCCACTCTGGCCAGCATTGGTTTGGCCTCACCTTGAGCTCTGTGTGCAGTTCTAGGCCCCACCAGTTAAGACGAATGTGAATGTCCTTGAATGCATCCCAGGGAGGGCAACAAAGTTGGTGGAAGAGCTGGAAGTCACGTCCTGTGAGGAGCATGTGAAGGCTGTGGACTTGTCGAGTTTGGAGACAAGGAGGCTGAGGGGCGACTTCATTGCTCCCTAACAGCTTCCTGAGGAGGGAAAGGGGAGAGGAGAGGGCAGTGCTGAGCTCCTCTCCCTGGGATCCAGTAGTAGGATGTGTGGCAATGGTCATAACCTCTTTGCCAACAGTTGTCAAACATAGAAACAGGCTTCCTAAAGAGGTGGTAAATGCCCTGAGCCTGAGAGCCTTTAAGAGGCATTTGGACAGTGCCTTTGATTATGTTCTTTAACTGTTGATCACTCCTGAAGCAGTCAGACATTTGGACTACATGGTTGTTTTTGGTCTCTTCCAACTGAAACGATCTATTCTGTTCTGTTCCGTTCCATTCCAATCCTATCCTATCCTGTCCTGTCCTGTGCTATCCTGTCATGAGAAGTCTCTGTGTGTGTGCTTTGGTCAGGGACCCCTGCTGCACTCCTGCCTCGGAAGGGATCTACCTGGCTCCAGGCACTTTCTATCTCATCTCCCCACTTGTGATGGGGATGTTGTTCCCATAAAATAGGCATGTGCTGATGTCTCTGCCTGCTCTGCCAAGCCAGCTCTGGAAAACCTCAGCTCCTAGATTACCAGCATAGCAGGGCTCTCTGTCTGCAAAGGTGTAAGATTACAAAATACACACTCTCAAGGCTTAACCAAAACCACCTCATTTTTAGCAGTTTGTGAGGGTTTATTCATTACACTTCAGCAGAGGAATGCAGGAATGTGAGCAGCATTAAACCTATTCATTTGGAGGGAGGCATCTCCTCTCCCCTGCTCCAGCCTGCTTGGCTTTAATGATAATTGCACCTCTTGAGTTGCTGAGTTGGCTCTTTGCCACACTGGCCCTCCCCACGCAGATGTGTGTGGCACAGTGCTGGGAAGGAAGGCTGGAGCCGGGAAAGAGCTTAGGCTAATGCTTTGGAGCAGGGCTGTCCTTCCCTCTGGGATGCACTCCACACACTGCTTTGCATCCTGCCCTGCATCTCATCCTGCATCCTGCCCTGAATCCTGTCCTGCATCCCATCCTACTTGCACCTCTTCCCAAACTCCCCTGCTGTGGGCAGCTGCCTGCTTCAGAAAAGGCTTTTCCTTCTCCCTCACAAGCCCTCAGCCCTGCAGATGGCCTAGGCTGAGGTTTGAATGGCTCCCATTTCCTTTCCAAAGAGCCTGTTCTGAATGTCCTGGGCCACCCTGCCTGTGCAGCACTGCCCCAGTGCCAACACGGGCAGAGATTCATGGATGTTCTTTTGCTCTTGACTCTGGACAGGGAAAAAATGACAGTCACTCCCTAACTTTTACATATCCTGGTGGGGAATTCATGCTGTTGTTATGATTATTATTGTTATTATTTCTTTAGTGTCTCTGATTAACCATCCCCAAATGCATCTAACAGTATCGTAGCATCTAAAATTTAACTATTGATTTCAAAAGCTTTGTCACTTTAAAAATGGGAAATAATAATACAAAAAAAAACCCCAAACCAAAAACCAAGGCAGCAGTAATTTTTGTTGGCTTGTTAAGAATTTGAAAGATGCAATAAAATCAGATTTTGGCTTTATTCGTGCTTCCCATTCCCAGAGGAAGAATGTGGTGCTGCATAACCTGGCTGCTTGCAGCAGCTGCTGCCGTCACTACTTTCAGCTCTGCTGCTGGAGTTTCACATAAAGGGCCTGGGAAGCTGAGGGAACCGGTAGCGCTGGATTGCTGATGAGAAGACAAGTATTGTGTGTGTGAGCTGGGGATGCACAGGCTGGGCAGCTGGAGAATTTGTCAGCAGAAGTGAGTACCATGGGTACAATAGCACTGTGGACCTAAGAGAAGCTGATGCAGTTGAATTTGAGCCACAGAGATATGGAGAACATTTTATTGAAGGTAGCTTCAAGGTTTGTTTAAAGGGCACTGTTTCGAAGGGTCTGTAGTGAGAATGGAAGCAGCCTAATTCAGTTCATTAACTGGGGACCAGCCAGCAGCTGGGGGCCCCAAGGTTTCACCTGCTGCACAGCACTGAAGAGACAGCCTGTTCCTAGAAGCTGAGATGAAATTAATTGTGTTTCAGCAGCTGGGATGCATTTGGACAGTCTATTAACTGCACATGTACTTGAAATACTAATTAAACCCTCTTTCCTGACAGGACTAGGTGATAGAGAGTTAAGTGGTAAAGAGGTTTTCTTAGTGCCCCCATTCCCATGTCTGGGATCCTCAGGTGCATTGCTTTGGTACACAACTTCTGGATTTTGGGCTAAGTCACTAAACTGCTTCATGCCTATGGTCCAGAGTTGTACAGCAAGAGCTAGGGCAGAGGTGGCCTTCCATGCGCTGTATCAGCCTCAGGTTTGGTCATGGGTATCACCAGTAGATAGTCCTTGTACAAACAAAGTTTGCTCTTGGTCAAGTTGGACCTCTCTGAAGGTGTGACTTTTAGACACATTATTCTCAATTGCTATGATGATAATCCCTTAATTGTTCATTTGTACAGTAATTTAAGAGTTAAGAAGGCCAAATGAATTAATCTGAGGAGGGTGAGAGGATGGGATGGACAAGACGGGGCCACTAGAGCAAGTGAAAGAATTGAAAAAGACCAAATAAGTCTGTGGCAAGATGAGGAACTCTACTGTCTGCTCTCTCCACCTAACACATTCACTGCCCTGGACTGAGCAGAAGCAGCTGCTCTACAGTACATTGGAGAATATATATAGCAAGTAGAAATACTTTGCATCATCTTCTGTCTTGGTAGTCTTCCAGTCAGGGTGGACCTGCTGACAATGTGGTGCCCTCCATGGTCACCTGTTAAAGTGATTTGAACAGTGAAGCACCATCACAGCCATAGCCCCAGGTGTTGTGCTGCTGGAAGGGTCAACTTTGCAACCCTCGGGCTACTCTGAGAGTTGTTTGCTTTGATAGGGACTCTGTATGGCAAGGTCCGCACACTGGTAGCTCCTGGTTCTCTGAAATGCCCTCTCCCAGTCACCTTAGTGTGTAGTTCTTTAACTCAGACCTTGGACACAGAGGGTTTGGGACAGTAAGAACAGAACAGAAATACTTAGTGATTTTTTGGTGTTTTTGTTGTTTGGGTTTTTTTTTTTTTTCTTGAAAACACCTGCAGAAATCAATCTTATTTCTTTAATGGAGAACAGAGAAACTGATCCACATGTGCTACCTGCCCTGAGAGCCCTTGCTCTCTGCATGCAGTCTGCATTCCTGACCTTTAAACACAGAAAAATTCTAATGAGGAAAACAAAAAACGTGAAACAAAAGAAAGAATCGATATATTTCCGACTACCCTCTTAGCAGGGACAGCACACAGTTCTTCCCAGCACTTGTAAAGGTGGGGCACACCCTATCCTGGGAAATGGCTGTGCCATGTAACCACCCTGCTCTCCTGCCGGTAACTCATACCCTGCAGCAAGGCAGCACAGAGGGATGGGTAGACTTGTGCTCAACCAGTCCTGCTTTCTCCTTGCCCAGTGGATTGTTGCTCAACTTAAGGATTGCTCAACCCAGTGGAAATTTCTCCATCAGGATGACAGTCATTAAGTGCTTTGAGATCTATGGAAGCAAATTAAAAGATAAGGAGAGGAGGTGGGGGAAGGGATACAAGTGTCAGGAATTTAATTGGGAAATCTTACCTTCCGTATGTATTCTGATCCCACTGCTACTGTTGGCTTTCTAGAGCTAGATAAAGACTGTGGTGAACCTAAGACCCTGAATCTTACTGTTGCCGCTGGGTAATGCTTGACATCATTACTGTGTTAACAGCAGCAGCAAGACTGATAAAAAATATTTGTGTCTCCTGGAACATAACCTCTTTGGGATGAGAAGAGATCCTGGCACTGCACTCTGCCCAGATTTAGCCACAGATAACGGAGTTTTTCCTACCGACAATCTTGGGACGATGGATGGGTGTACAACACAGTCCTTTCGTAGCGTCCTTGCAGTGCCTGCTCTCCTCCATGGGCTTTCTTGTCCGACGGCGGGTGGTCGGCTGCCACTGTGGGGCTCAGGCTGTGCCAGCCATGTGCTGCCCAGTCAGGCAGGACACAGCTGGTGACTTGCTCTGTGGTTGTTGCAGCCCTGTCCCAGGACCTCCGGCTGAGCTCAGCTCTGCATGTATACACATGCAGGGGAGCATCGCGAGAGCCGGCAGTCCTTCCTCCTCCTCCCTGGTGCCGGAGCTAGCAGGCGAGCCGGCATCAAAGCAAAATTTCCCACTGGTGTCTCTTTCCTCGGAGGCTGCCTGTCTCCGTCGCTGGCTTTCAGTGGCGATGAAGCCTGCCTGGGAATGGGCGCCACTCCCACATAGCTCCTGGGTCAACTCTCATTAGGAAGGGCGTATTCCTTGGAGAGGATGAGCTGTGCCTCTCGTTTTGTTTCTCCACGTAGGAGCCAGGCTGCAAAGCCAGGACACAGAGCTGTGTTTCTTCTCCAGGGCTTGTTCTCACTGGCCCTGGCTGTGGCTGGCAGCCCTGTTAGTCGTGGTGTGGTGATTAACACTGGCACAGTGGCAGTGCCTGGATGGCTGAGCCCTTCCTGCGTGTACTGGGCTGTTCTGCTGGACCCTGGGCGGGTTCCCCATCAGAGCTGTGCCCTGGTTTTGGATGAGGGTCTCACCCCTTGCCCTGAGTTCCCCATGTACTCTGTGGTGGTGAAAGACATCTTCAGCGAAAAAGTCAGTCGCCAGTTCTGGTGCTGCTGTTTCCCAGGGTCCTTCTAGAGCTGGTGCCCCTGATGTAGCTCAAAAACCCCAAACTGGGTACTTAGCTAGAAAAAGAGGGGTAGTGATGTGGGCCAGAGACAAGGAGTGAGTTGTTGTGCCCTCTCCAAACCAAATGATGAGATCTGAGCTTCAGAATCTCCCCAGCGGTGGTTCCCATCTTGGCACTAGCCAGTGTTACTGGATAAAACACCATGATCTTGTCCCCACATCTTCCCACTGACTGCATCATCATCATTTATACTTAGGCTTTATCAGGGTGCAGCCGCTGGTGCAGCTTGGGTGCTCACTCATCTCCTTAGAGGAGGAGGAGGAGGAGGAGAAGGAACAGGTTGCCCGGAGAGGTGGTAGATGGGCCATCCCTGGAAACATTAAAGGTCAGGTGGGTCTGTGCTCTGAGCAACCTGATTGAGTTGATGTCCCTGCTCACTGGCGGGGTTTAGTATAGATGGTCTTTAAAGGTCTCTTGAAACCCAAATGATTCTATGAGGGCAACTCCCAGCCTGGCTGACCCAGAGAGGCAAGTGGGGTGCAGGGCATCCCCCTGACCTTGTTGCAGAGTTGCAGGAATGGAGGACAGAGGCTGGCCCAGCACATGGTTCCATGGGCAACAAAGGCACAGTTGCACGTACTGAGGGGAGATCTGAGCACTCGCATTGCTCAGTTACAAATTCCTCCCAAAATGGGTGTCTCAGGACCTTTTCAAAGGCTATTGCTAATTAATGCAGACCCTACCTGTGCTTGCTCTTCAATAGCGGGATGCATCAGTCTGAAAGCAGGCTGAAGAGGCAAAACAAGTTTTGGGTTTTTTTCATCTTCCCACAAGACATGCCTTTCTGAGCACCGAAAGACATATTTGCATTTTTTGGGACTTCCAGCAAATACTAAAATAAATACACATGTCCATCCCACATGGGTATATTCAAGGCAGTAGGAGATAACTGCATTTGAAGGGATCAGCATCTTGTTACTCCTGTATAGCTTGTTGATCAGGGAGCCTTTTGAAGTTGTCATGTCCTTTGACTGTTTCAGCTCATACCTGTATTGTCCCTGGTGTGTACCAAGCTTCAGCCGTGGGCTTGTCTCTTCAGCACCTAGTCAGAAACAGCTTGCCTTGGGTTTGCACTTGATGTTTCTAGCTGGTTCCTCCAGTGCTGCAGCATCGCACAGTAAGCCAGTCAGCTGAGAAGTGGGATCACTTCACCAAATTCAGTCCAGTTTTTTTGATAGCACACATATATACAGCTAGTCACTAAAAAACTAAAGCCCAAGGCCACATTTGGTGGTTCATTCCTTTGGCAGCTCAGCAGTGCTACTGTAATACCTGGCTGTCCTTCTGCACTGCTACACCCAAAACCATCTCAGGCTGCCAACAGCAAAGGATGTTGCTGAGCACTTGCAATAGGGAACCCATCCAGCTGACATTTTTTCTCTCCCCTGAGTTGTTGTTCTGTAGATTTGGTTCCCCAATCCAGTTTGCAGTCTTGCATGGCAAACTGGCATGCACTGACATGGCTGAGAGGGAGGAAGTAATGGGAACAATATCATGGGTTGGTCCCAGTGCCAGAAAGCTTGTGGGGGAGAGACACAGGCCTAATCACATCGAAACCTTGGGAGCTGCAGCTGAACTGGGAGCCTCCTCGGGCTTTGTGCCTGCCCTACTTCCCCGGGCAGTTTGGTTGACGATGATAAATGGGAAAGTCTCAGCACCCAGGTCCCTGCACACACAGCTTGTTCCTTTGTGCTCTTGCTTTTAGAGTTAACAGCACAAAATGTTAGAGGTTGGGAGAGTGTTTGATAATTCTTTTCACATTCTCATATTTTTCCGTAGTTGCATCCCATCCTGAAACTCTCTATCAGCATTGGTTCAGAGCAAGACCACCCCTAGCAGTTTTGAAGTTTGGCAGGAGTTAGCCTGAGTTCCAGGCTTGGGGCTGGATGCCACACTTAGGTGTTTTGTTCTTCTTGCCCCAGATGAGCCAAGATCCCCCTCCCAGGAGCTGTGTTTCTATTTGGCTTGAGTGGAGCCAAACAGAAACACGGCCTTTGAACCTTTTGTTGACTATTCTCAGCAGTGGCTTGCTTGCCAGCATCCTTGCTGCAGTGTGGAGATGGAACCATTGATGTCCCTGCTCATTGCAGGGGCCTTGCACTGGATCACCTTTAAAGGTCTCTTCCAACCCACACCATTCTAGAATTCTATGATCCCCAGTTATATGGTCCAATAAGTGATTATTTCTAACTGGCCCGTGGGAACTCCTTTCGGAGAAGGGGAGAACAGGCACATCTTTGCAGCCTTCTTCCAGCATGTAGCATCCCTGAGATGCACTGTTTCCCCTGGCTCAGTGTGCAGTAACACCAAGCCTCTTTCTTTTGATCCAGGGCTCTTAACTGAGAAGCATGATGCTCCTGTGCTAGCCAAACAACTTTGATTCTGCCATGCAATGTGGTGTGCATGTGTCCAGGTTGACAGGGGCTGTAAACACCCATTTCCCTGCAGAAGTTGAGAGTAAATGAAACCAAAGCTCAAATTGCAGTTTGGTTTATTTATTTGTTTATTTTTCCTAATGGTCCATGTATTATTGGATGCAAGGGGATGCTGCACCAGTGTGTACCTACAGTGTCCCTTGTTAGCTCACAGCTCTCATCTCGTGGGCAAGAGAGGATGCTAACAGCTACTGGGTTCCCAAAAGGTGTTTTCCTGTAAATCCTGGAGACGAATTGCACTAATGGGAGGTGACTGGCTGCAAACTTGTGACCAGAGGAAGACGGATGGTTTTGAGCAGGGGTGTTGTGACCTGAAACTTAAGCCTGTGGCTGGGTCACTGCCCTTCTTTCAAGTTGTTTTCACTGGGCTGGAAGCTTTCTTGTTATGCATGGAGTTGCATCCAGGGAGGATCTGAAAGGCCGCTTAACCCTTTGCCTCACAGGAGAAAGGAATGATAATACAATAAATCCAAAGCAAGCCAACCATCCTCCGATAAAAAGACCCTGAAAGCCGAAAAAACCCACAGAGGAGGATGCTAGGTTTATATTGCCTGTTCAGCAAATAGCCTGCCTCTAGGTTGAGGTTGCAGCAAAGGTTTATACAGAAATTCAATGCCATTTGGGATGTAACACAGGTAATAGCGGTTTTTTTCCTCTTCTCTCTCCTCCCTTCATCTTTGCTCTAATGCGTTCGACTGAATTACAGTGCAAATCCATGGCTGTATAAATACCAAGTGTGTGTGTGGGGGTAAATGCAGCAGAAACCACAGTCATTGTTTAGGCGGTTCTTTGATGTATTTCACCCATGAATATAAACTGTGAGCCTTGTGGGATAGTTTTGGGCTAAAAGGAGCTTGAGACTGGTTTGTTGGGTGCCTTATAAAAACACTTCACAGACATTTCACTTCCCATCCTTTCTCTCTTGATGTCTGTGCCTTGCAGAAAAGGTGCTTGTACTCTCAGCTCCCAAGATTAAACCCCTTTTACTGCACAAATACTGCATGGGATCTACAATTTGTTCATGTATTTAACACCTTGAAGGATATAAGTCCAGGTTCTGGCACTGCCAGATCCATGTTCTACGTTAGCATGTTAGCTTTAAGCAGGCTTGTTCCTCGGGGCGGATCCTACAGCTGATGTTGGAGTCAGGAGTGGAATCATGCTGGCAGTGGTGGGTCTGCAGTGGTGAAGGAAAGGACAGGGGGATTTGGCAGCTGGGCTTGTTTGTTTGTTTGGGACTGCAGGGGGAGGACTAGTCTGTGATGCTCAGCAATAAATTTGGCCTGATACTTAAGTACCAGTTCCTAGGAAATTGCCATCAGAGTAATTAGCGTGTGCTGACTTATTTGTACAGTGATAACAGCAGGAAAGTATTGAAGCAGGAAAAACAAACACATTATTCATTTGAACCTTCAATCCACAGCCTTTACCTGACAGTTCACTGTTTGCAATATACAGGTCTATTTTTAGGCTTCCAAGTCAGGTGAGCTCTTTTTTCATTTTTGTTTTGCATTTTGGCTTTTATTTTGCTGACATAAATTGGAAATGAATCTGTGCTTACAGATAAACAAACCCAATTTTAAAATAAACTTTTTGAATACCAAAGAGTCTGTGGAAGTGCTGAAGCTTCAGTATAAGGCTCTTGAAACTTGTGCCCTAGCAAGTGGGTTGAAGCTGCTGCAGATGGCAGCTAGGGTAGGCAGGAGGAGCTCTCTGTGCTGATGCAGCTCTGGACAGTGGAATGTGATCCCTGTTTCTATCGGAGGTATTTGGTGTGAGCATCTTCTTTAGCCCATGTTTCCCTGCTTGGTGGTGAGTGCTGCTTAGCCAGCCAGGTTAGAATTGTCCTTTGAGAGGTGAGCACTGAGAAGGAGGTTTAGTAACTTGGGTAATAATTATTGTTAACGAGACTGTGGGAGAGTGGCACAGGGTCACAGGAGTTTGTGGTTGTGAGGCATCTGAGGAGGATATTTGGTGCAGGGCAGCCTTATATATGTGAGTATATGGAAAAGCTGGTAGAGAGCAGGAGATATTGAGGGTGGGGGATGGGTGTGGAGAAATGTGTGGATTCACCTTGGAATGGAAACAATGGGGATGATGAAAGTGTTTGCTCTGCCTTTCCTTTCCCCCCCTCTCCTGCTTACCAGCCACCCGCAGAAGCAATTCCCTTCCAGGTACTTGTGCTAAATCCTTTGAAAGCTCCTCTTCTCCTTTGGCGATTAAATACAGAAAAAAAGGGTGGAGGCAGAAGACAGGCTGTCTGCAGGGGAAGAGAGCAGAGAGGCCCCAGGGTTTCTCCTGGAGATGGATTTTGTGAGCAGCTGAGGAAATCAGGCAAAGCACCTCCTGCAGCCAGCAGCTATATCACAGGCACCCCTGGCTGAAAATGCAGTGCAGATAAATCAGAGTTAAAGTGCCTTTTTTAAATACCAAAGGCTTTTAAAGTGTTTGAGCCAGCCATCAAAAAGGTGACTTGCCATCTCCATATCTTGAGCTCTTTGCATGGAGCCTGCATGCCTACCTGGAAGGTGGGGCTTGGGCAAACACTAGCAGTGCTGCACAAATCAAAGGTAAGAGTGAGACTTGTGACCTCCCTTATGCAAGATTCAGACTGGGTGACCCAATGGTCCTTAAAGTCCTCGGCAGTGATTGCCATGCTTTGAAGCCCCAGAAGTCCATCCCCATCCCTGGTTCCCCCTGTATTTTCCAGCTTCCAAGTGCAGGTTTAGGACTAGTAGAGGCTGGATTTTGACTGCAGCCTCCAGGTTTTCCAGGGAGCAATAGCAGCTCCTTGATTTTTGTGCCACAGGCTAGTTATCCTTTCAATCCCATGGCTGTCACAATGAGCCCCCCCCCCCTTTTTAAGTCATAAAGGAAGAAGAGGCAGGAGTGAGGGAAGGGATTGCAAATTCACTACCATGAACCAGTACCATGATGATGAAAACTTTAACAAACCATCCAGGAGATGAAATTTGGTTTCTGTTTGCAGGGAGGGCTTTCCAGCTCTTCGGGAGAGAATGTAGTCAGGGTCTACATCCTGGGATATGCTTTTGAGGCTTAGAGGAACCCAGCAGATGTGAAGATCCTGGAATCAAGAAGCACAAAGGGAACCTGCAAGCATAATTATATTAAACATCAATGGGCGGTATCAGAGTGTCAGAACTGGGAGCTTCATTCCTTTGGCTCAAGTGCTTGTAGTCAGGAAAGTTTTGTGTGCCTTTCAATAGAGCCAGAGACTGGCCCAGACTGGAAGGGATCATCCAGTCCAATCTTTTGTGGGAAAGGGAGCTGAGGTGATTGTAGCAACCTTGTCCAGTTGTATCTTGAAAGCCTCCAGTGATGGAGAATCCACCTGGGGAGCTTATTCCAGTGAGTGATTGTTCATAAAATGCTTATGTCTTACATTATACTTTGTTTATGCTCTGTGAGTATAATTTTTTTACTCTCTTTTGTCTGGATATGATTTTTCCTGTTTTTTTAGCCGGGAAAAAGCAGCAGAGTGGGTTTCTTGATTTTACAGGATTTTGTTTTACTGCTTGTGGTATGGATGGGGCAGGGATGTCTGGGGCTGGAAAAGGCGGACCAGTGATAATGGGGCATCTTGTTATTTGTACCACCAATAATTGTGCCTCTTGTTCTTTTTACCTCATTAATTTCTAGGCTTTAAGATCATGGTGCTTGTTTAACCTGACCTGATGTATAACAGAGATTCCTTGAATAATTTCCACTCCACAGTCAGCAGTTGTGAATGGAACCAAGCATACATTTTTGGGGCAGCAAGACAAGCAAGGTGGAAGCATCCCATCTTACTTAAAAAATTGCCAGTGCTGGATCCTTGGCCATGCCAGTTGGAGGACTTTTCTCTCTGTAAATTACTTGCAGTGTTGAAAAATGGTATAGTTTCTGGTTTGCTTTCTGTTGAGCTTCAACTTTCAACCTTTGTTCTCGTTATACCTTTGTCTAGCAGGCTGAGAACACTCTTCTGACAGGTACCTACAGGCTGTGAGGTGCCTTTTAACTTTCTCTTTGATTGACTTCCTTGAGCTCCTTGCTACAAGCCTGGGTTTGTTCTTGTGGTTGTCCTCTGAACTCTCTCCAGTTTTTCCAGCAGTACCCTTGAAGTGTGGGTACAAGTATTAAACCTCACACTCCCATCAGCTGTGCCAGCCCAAGGCCCGAAGATAACAGGGCCTTTCTGCTGGTACGTGACATCCCTCGTCTGTGGAGCCAAGCACCATGGACCTGCCTTGCGAGCTCACGTTGTGCTAATTACACCTCTTACCTCAGCCCGTCCTGTACGTCTTGTATGTTTAAAAAGTTTCCATGCACCCATTTCCTTAATATGCCAAGCGTCTCCTTAATCTTTTTGATGTATTTTTTTTCTTGATATATATTCTGAAAGTAATTTTAGTCCAACCTTTCTCACTGTAGCAGCCACACGTCAAAAATCTTTACAAAGCTGAGAGCTGCTAGGAATGTGTTTTACAGAGCTGGGGGAAAGAAAGTAGTTCACAAGAGGAAAGCAACACTGAGATGTATCTCCAGTGCATGGTGGGACAGGACAGATGCATGGCTCTGGCTCCACAGAGTCCTGCAGGCTTTTTTGACCTTTTCAGCTCTTGGTGGATTGTTTTCTCTGACGGAGGTTAACCATGGAGATGGTTAACCTGTAAGCCCTGTGCCAGCCAAACCTGTCATTGCTGGCTAGGGAGTGTAGCACCAAGCTTCTTGCCTGGGGGTCGTGGACTGGCTGCCCCCATTGGGGATTTGGGTCAGTGTTGGTGAATTTCCAGATATTAGATACAGAGAGCTGGCTGTATTTCCAATTGAGGTGTTTTTCTTATTGTTCTATGTTATTTCTTATGTATAATGATTCAGAGGAAACAGAGGTGTTGATCTGATGGGGAACCTAGAAAGCTTTTTAGTAATAACATCCAGATGTTTTCTTAGCACATCTGCTTAAGCCACTGTTGAAGTCAATGCCTTCAGCAGTGCTGCTGGTGTGTTTTACTGCCTGCTGCTGTGTCTGATGCTAATTTATGAGTAATGCAGAAATGGAGGAGGGGGAAGTTTAGCAGCAGAAGCAGGGACAACCAGCTGCCAAGGAAGCGTGGGAAAGGAAGGCAATCCAGACTGTAACCCAAATTATTCTTGCTTTTACCATTCGAAGAGGCTGTTTGAAAGTAGTCTTGCAAGCAATTGTAAGTACTATGCCCCAGGTTTGCCTGGTTACAGGTCACTGTGTACCTGTGCTGTTGCAATTCAGCCATGAGGGCAAGACATTTGTCTGTCTGAACACTGACTTCAGCCTGAGAGCAGGGCAAGCTCTCCTTGTGCAGCAACTGATGTGTGAAAAGATACTCCTGCCTGTCCCCTCATTAGTGGGAAGCTGTTTCTTGCCCTGGTTGTATCTGTTTAGCACTTCAACACTGCCTTGATAATCCCTGTGCCAGGATTGTCAGCATGTGGTATTCTTCCAGGGAGGGTCAGCTTTGGTGCAGCTCATTTGCCTCATGCCAGGGCTTTGAGCAGCCAAGATGCTACTGGGAACTGTGCTTTTAATGTCACTGTGTCAGCGTTGTGCCCTACCCAAGGGAATATTGCCAGCAGCCTGAGGATAACGTTCCATAATTCCCAGTGCCCTGAGCTGTGCAGTGTCTTTTTAGGCTGCACTCTGCAAGCCCTGGGTCGCAGTCCGTCCAGTATAGACTCAGATCTAGTGTGCACTGCAGCTCCTTGCACCACACTGCTCTTCCTCAATGACTTCTGCTGGTGGCTGATTTTCAGTGTCACAGAGAACATGTCTCCAGAGCAGACCAGTTTGTGGTGCTCACTGCAGAGTACTGATGTGGACACCTGGTCTTGAAAAGTGATGGCAGCCACAAGGTCTTTGAAGAAAAGAATCTCATCACCCCGTATGAGGGCTAGTGTGTCACCTCCCTCCAGGGGCAATGAGGTGACATTGGAGGTTGTGCAGGTTAAAATGCAGGAAGAAGGTGGAAGCGTGTGGTTGGGGTGTGGCAAAGCCCTTCTGTGAGGAGGAGATGTTGTTGTGGTAGGTGCCTGTGAGACAAATGGCCCAAAGGCGTAGATCTCGTCCTACTCCCCTCTCTTCCTCTCTATTGCATGACACAGCACCATGAACTGGCCAAGGATGGGCCATCAAGTGCCCTTGGTTATGGGGCACAGAGCAGCCCAGCTGGGTGATTCACAGGATGGAGGTGGACACTGGACATTGTAAAGCCCCAGAGGAGCCTACAGTGCCTTGGTTTGTGTGTGTGGTCCTTCAGAGAGTAAAGGGCCTGAAATGGGGCCTGAAACGGCACTGCAGGTGTTGAAGCAGGAGAGACAGTATTTTAAATGTTTGTCTCATGAACACAGAAAGCAGTAAGAGATGGTCAGAGAGACTCAATTCTGGAGCTATGGATGGCATCGCTACCCTCATGCCTTGGGGCCTGTTTCCAGTTCCCATCTTCTTAGCTGTACTTCTCATGCTCCCAGGGAGTGCCAAAGCCATTTGCCTCCACCACACCAGCTATGATCTTGTTTCTTCTGGCAATGAACCATGCTGCTTGGCTTCCTTCAAAGGTGTGTTTGAGCATCAGTGACTTTGTACCTCCGATGCCACATCCTGCGCCCAAGGAAGGGGTTTCTTCAGCAGCATAGACCAGCCCTCCTGCTTCTCATAGAATCATAGAAAGGTCTGGGTTGAAAGATCATCTATTTCAACCCCCTTGCCATGGGCAGGGGCCCCACTTCACTGTGGGTTTCTGTAACGAGGAACATTAAATATGGGTAGGACCAAACATCCATTGATATAAGGGAGCTCTTCTTTTATGAGGCTATATTACAAGTTATTCCCAGCTGCCTCCTAAACCTGAGTTATTCTATGTCATCTGCCCTGGCAATCCTTCTCAGTTGCTGGGTTGGAGTTAGCTTGCCAGTCATTCCTAATGGGATAGGGCTGCTGGCTTCTTCTGCAGCTCTTCCCACCCAAAGAAACCTTGTAGACATCTCCATTGTGCTGCTTCTCCACCTCTTTCAAATGTCCCCTAAACACAGATGAAGGCAGCTTCTTTCTTTCTCAGGACCATTATGTTGGGCTGCTTGGTGTCTGACCAATGTCCACTGGAGGAGCTCCTGGACATCAAGAAAGTCTCTAGTTTAGATAAAGCACCTAAATGCTGTGTGTCTGTTTCTCTCTGTACACACACACACACACACAAAATGCAATTTTTAATAAAACTTAGAATTTAATCTAGATATGATTTCTGGAGTATTTCCCGCCTCCTCATTGGAGCAGTATGTTACACTCAGCAGAGCAATGTCTGCATTAGTGTTAATCAACACACAGTGTAGTCATTTTGCTAGTCTGTGAGAGTCTGTAATTGAGCACTGAAATTGTCTTAGGGTAGAATTTACATGTAAAGCTAACTATATTGTATTGTGTATTAAAATCCACTTAATTTGATTAAAGTAGCTCAATGTTTCCTTTGTCGACATTTGAGCTGACTGTGACTTTGTCACTAATCCAGTGCCATGTTGCAGTTGAATGCACCCTCAGGAGACAGTCAGCTTCAGTAAATCCTCCTTTTTCGGAAAAGTATAGTAAGAATTTGGAGAGGAGAGGGTTGGCTACTGACAGTACGTCTAAACTTTCTGACTCCCTCTGCATTTTGGTTTGTATTTGAAAGGAGTCTTTGTTTCTAATGGAAGTTATAATACAAAACGTAAAAGTTTATGACTCCGAAGGGAAATTTTCCAACTGTTGAAACAAAGTGCTTCAAGTCAAAGTGAGTTTCAGTTTAGCAACCTTCAAGATTTCAAGATTTTTGTATTCCTTCCCACTTACTCAGGATGTTAGAAAAGCAAGATCTTTAAATCACACAAGGATTACAGAACTGGATTTTTCAGCTTTATTTGACATCTCTTGTTCATCTCTGTTCAAGTAGTACCTTCTGTTGTCTGAGTGTTAAGGCAGCATCAAGATGTTCTTTTGTCAGTACTGCAAGGTCGAGGTGTCCTTTGAAGGATGAGCCAGACATCACTGTCTTGATACTAATAGAAATGATGTATAAAACCTGAAGGTTTGTCAATCCATCCTGATCCAGATAATAAAACTGTGTTTTCTTCATAGGTGTATCCATTTTGATGATGAAGCTTGATGAGCTGCGATTTGGCTTGGATTACAGTATTTCAGAAGACTTTCTGAACTTGCCAGGCAACCCTCCCCCTAGACTTTGGGGACAGAGAAGCTTAAATTTGTATCTCCAGTGTCACACAAGGAGAAAGAGCAGAGCTTGCTGCTTTGTACCAGTAATGAAAATCAAGGCTGTGTTGCCCTTGGGAGGAATGCTCAAAAGGAGAAAAGCCTGGCATGTAGATCTTGGTTTAGAGACAGATTTTGCCTGGGGAGAGTGTGCCCAGAGGAAGATACAGGAAGGAGAAGAGGTGATACTACAAGCCAGCTTCCTGACCTCCAGTGTGGGACTGAAGCTTTGTAACAAGGTAAAAAAAAAAGCTAATTCCAAAACATTTCCTTTCCTTTGTACCTCACTCAAGTATTCATCAGACAAGAAGTGAGATGAGTAATGAGTCTATGCATTAAGTAGTTTCTCGTGCTGCCCCCCCAATCTCTCTCCTGTTCCCCTGGACACTTCCTGTGTCCTGCATCACCCATGCCTTGAGCAGGCTTCATGTAGTAATCATCAGCAGATCTCGACTGCCTTAGTTGTCCACATATCTAAGACTTAATTTTTCAGGCATCTCTGTTCACAAACATGAAATGTGTTGTTTCTGGAGGACCCTTGTGCCGTTACTTTATGCCTGAGGAACTTGCTCCTCTGTTGTTGGCAGTGAGGATGACAAGTCCCTCACACTGTTTGCACTGCACTCTTTGCAGCTCCAGAGCATGACAGTGATGTATTTTCCAAATGGATGAGATACAGAGAGAGCTGCAATGTATGGGCTTGTCACATTGCTTTGGACAAAACCACAAGAGGAGAAAGATGGGAAATAGAGCAAAATTACCTGTTTTCAATTTACTGCCTTTGAAGAACTGAAAAACATTCATTGTGGAAAAGAAAGTTGAAGCTTGATTGAGTTTTTAGCTTCTTTCCTGCTGCGAATGTTTTTCTTCATAAATGTGCATGGTTCCTCCCATGTTGGACCCTGTGCTCGGGAATGCTGGAAGCATTCCTTGGAAGAGAAGACTGGCCAGGATGGCAGAGGGGTGTCAGGCTTTGTCTGTTCCAGCAGTACAACTCCACGGGCATGAGGGACATGTGGCTTTCCTCAGATGCACTTGGTGCACTCTATGGTTCATCTGACACTGTGTGGTGGCGAGGGTGGAAAGGGTTCATCAGACTCTTCCTCTGAGGCTGGTATGTGTGATGTTGTTGTGAAGGCCATGCCATTGTGTGCATGGTGACCTATATTGTCATGACAGTATTCCCTAATCAATTTGGAAATAATGAAAAATGCTGAATTGAACTCCACTGAGATGAAAATTCCGTCCTTTTCTTTAGATCAGAGATTTTCTGGCTGTCCCTCACCCTTGTGTCTCAGCACTGAGCTGGAAGGACCATCACTTTGTATGAGAAGTTTTTAACCTCTGTGACTATTCAGTTGTTGGTTTAACTGCTGATTTTTCCAGTGAGAATGCCAGTGACATGGGTAGATATGGGGATAGGAAGATATCACTGTCTAGGAAGGGACAATGATTTCACAGTAGTCAAGACATTATCTGTGACTTGAGTAGCTGCTACATTTCTAAAGCAGATTTGAATCAGAGAGAGAGTCAAAGTCTGGGTGTAGCCCAGTTCCTTGGAAAAACCAAACTGAAGTATTTGTACTTGAGCCTAAGTTTCTGTTTCAGAGTGGATGTTTAGATGTTAATCTTTAGTTTGAGAGTGAAATTCCCCCATTTAAAGGTATTGGTGAGCAAATGTGTGATACCCATTGAACAGCAGCCACATTGTTGAAGATGAAAAGGCGTAGAATTGGCTGTGAAGAGCGAGACCATCTAGTTTGATACGTCCCTTGATGATAGCTAAGAGAGGAAAGAGTATAAGAAACAGTGCTCTAGGGATCAGCCTTCCTCAGCAGATCCTTTCAGAATCCAGTGGTTAAATGCGCTAAGTGTTTCTTAGGAGTGCCCTTTATGTCCATTTGTCCCCATGGATCAGATGCTTCTGTCGTGTTCAGGTTACAGAGTTCATTACTCTGAGCAACCCTAACCATGCAGTGTCTGGCCCAGTATCATGTTTTTATGGATTAGCCAAGGTCACCTAAATCAGAGGTGCTAGGTTGGCCTCGGTCAGGGAGCATCACAGCACCTGGTGGGCTGATGGTCCTGCTCTAGTGACTAGGAGGTTGGAGTTCAACCTCAGTCCTGTGTAATTCTGTCATTTAACCCCTTCACTTCATCCCCTGGAAAGCATCTGCAGGCCCTTCATACACAGCACCAGTCATACCTGTGGGTGTGAATTCCTATGTAACAAGTAGGTTTTAATGACAAGAACAGACCTTAAAAAATCCCATGCTGCTCAGTCTTCAATTAGTCATGTAGGACTGTTGTCTCCTTGGTGCCTTGATGCTTAAAGGAGAGAGATGCAACCCCTTGTATCTCACAGGAGCCTCTTCCAGGTCTCCAAAGAAGAATAGAGTGTAATTTGGCACTTATTATTTCATTGCATCAGCTTTTCTGTTTCTGGGAGTGCTCTTAGCACAAGCAAATAAATTACCCGTCTCATTTTGCTGCATGCTCTGCAGCCAGCCATATGTTTGAGGCTGATAGAGATTCTTATCTCATAGGCTAAAATTACTGAATGGAGGATGACATTTCTTATCAAGGGCTTTGCTGAATCAGAGAGCAGCCCTGGCACCTAGCTCTGAGACACTGCTCCTCTTTGTCCAGCCTCCCAGCCCAGCAATAAATGGATTTGTGTCTGTAGGTCAGAGGCTCTTGTGTCAAGGTTTTGTTGCAGATCGAAGTTCTGAGGATTGTCTGTGTGCCTGGTAGGACGTGGGATTGAGGAGGGGAAGTGAGACTGTTCATGTGACTAAAACAGGGAGTCTTAGAGCTGTGCAAATGCATCTTCACTTGGAAGTCCTTGTAGGCACAGCTGCCAACTTTGGGCTTCACATTCAGGGACCCTCTTCTCCCAGTGCCCAAAGGCTTTGCTTCTAGCTCCATGATGTGAAAAGCCATCCCCTCCTACTGACAGCAGTAGCTTTTCTCCAAACTTAGAGGTTGCATCTGTCCATCCTCCCACCTCTTTTAAGGACAGGTTGTTTTCCTTTCTCTCCTTGCATTTCTGTCCTTGGAGGTTACCTGGTGGCCTCTAATGGGTCAAGGGGTTGTCTGGGGTGTTTATCAGGTAGGAGAGAGACAGAGAAGCTTCTCCTTACAGCTTCTTCCCACCAAACACCTTTTTTTTGCTTTCTCTTTGCTTCTTAGTGCAGAACTGGCAGCATGGGATGTTCAGCTTCTGCAATGAATCTGAGCAACACTCTTGATGGAGAGTGGAGGGACTCTCCAGTGGACTTGGTGAACTGTCCTTTCTGCTAACTGAGCACTGTCCACAAAGGCAAGTTTGTTCCTAGGAGCCCTCCTGGGCAGGAAGCAAAACTAGCCACCCACCCAGCCACCCTAGCAAAGTCAAACTTAACATAAGAGGTTCCTAAGAAAGGCATCTTTGAATTAAAATGTTTTTTTTCCTTGCAGGAGGGTGTCTTCTGCAGGACAATACACTTGTAGTGTTGTACTACGGGCAGGGTCATCTTCTCAGATCAAAAGAAATCTAGTAAAACACTGTCTTTGATGGAGAGAGACTTAATGTGCACCATCGATTTTTTCTACTAAGTGGTCTCAAATGAGTTTTTCAGTTTATCTGTGACCATGGCGAGGTGCTTCACTTCACCTTTGATTACAAATATCATCAAGTTGGCCTGTGGCAGCCTTGTAACGCACAGCAAGAGGTCAAATCCCCAGTGTCCAGCAGAAGCCATTCTTTAGGTCGGTATAAGAGTGGTAACTGTGCCCATTATGTTGAGGACATCGTGGCTGAAGGTCCCACTATGTGCACCCTTCCTCAACCCTGGCTTGCTCTTGGAAGCATGGGACACATCTTTGAGCAATGCTGCCCAGAGAAGACCACTTTATTTCAGAGCCAAACCACCAGCTCTGCTTTCTGCAGTGCCCCATACGATGCCCAGAGATAACAGCCCTCTGTGACACAGCAGTGGGCCAAGACTGTGCTCTCAGTGACTCCTTGGCTCCTCTGCCACCTGCCACAGCCGTCATCTTCATCAGCCTGCAAGAAGCGCTGGGGCTGATGGGTGCAGCATCCCCAGGGTGCCCCATCACCAAGTTAGGGTGGCAGGGGTCAGAGAGTAGGACAGTGCCACCCTTCTTGTCAATGGCACCTCTGGGGATGTGCAGCCATCTTCCTCCTCTTGAAACAGCATCCACAGCCTAATGTTCAGGTTTTTCTATGTCCTTCCTCCTGCATTCTGATGGTGCAGCCCAGCACGGGGGTTCCAGGCACCTGCAGGTGCTGTCACATGTGGGCTGGGTCCTCCTTTCTTCAGACATTTTCTGTTCACCATTTTCCCCCTGAATCATGCTGAGTCACCCCGACCTCATCAGTGACCTCAGTGGAGCAACCTCAGGCCTGCCCAACAGCTTCTGGCCCTGCACCAGCAGTTGAGCAACCAGTGCCCTGAGGTCATGCTGGGATGGAGGTCTTCAGGGCATTGGATGACCAGCTGGCCCCTGGGCTTCGTTCCCCAGCAGTGTCCACATGCCATCACACCACAGTCATGCTTTGCCCCATTACCTGGCTCCTGCTGAGGTGGCTGTTTATCTCCTGTTTGCCTTGGATGCAGTGCCCTCCTGTCCTGTGGGAATGGGTGGTTGCCTCAGTGGGGGATTGGGGAGATTATGGGGAAGTGCTGTGTTTAGGGCTAGTGACCATCTGAGGTGACCAGCTGGCAACTCCCAGTTGCCAGCCTGGCCTGTCCTGCTGGGTGCCTGCTTTTAATGCAATTGCAGGATCATGTTTGATTTGTTAAAAGAGGAAAGGGGTTTCCAAACCTCCAACTTCCAACTGCATGCTCTGTCTGTCCATTGTCTCAGGTGTTGTGTCTGGCTGTGACTTGTGAATTGCTGCAGATAACCTTGGTGAGCTGGGCTCCGGCAGCGTACGCACAGCGTGCACCTCACATACCCACAGAGTGCACCCCAGATACCCGTGGTGTGCACCCTGTATGTGCACAGCATGCACCCTACACACTCTCACTAAGTGTCCTGCACACCCTTGACATGCAGCCCATGCACCCATGGCATCGTGGCATGTACCCCACACAAAATTCCATGCATACCACAAGCTTGTCAAGATTATGTCCTGGGTGGCAATGCTTGAGGTGATGAGGAGAGCTCACATCTTTGCTTTCAGTTCCCAGACTGAGTTTGCAATTGGGGAAAAAAAAAAAAGGCAAAACCTCATTTTATTTGTCAGCCGAGGCAGTTCTTTTTCTAGAAGCTACTAAGGCTCAGTCAACCTGGAACGTGCAGCGCTCTTGCTAGAAACCATTATCTGGGTTAGGCTGACACACTCATAATAGGAAGGTTGAAGTGGCTCTAACACATGGCTGGAATGTTGTCAGTGCCCAGTTTGGGTCCTGCTCCAGTGCAGCTATGGGTGATATAGTGGCAGAGGCCTCTGGAGCAGCCACAGCCCCCTTGTTGGGGCTGTAGTTGATGGTGACTGGCAGATGTCCCACATGTAGCTCTGGGAGTACAGGAATGGGGGAATATTCCCAAATACTCATATCCATAAATCTGTTCACCATAGATGCTGCCAGTCAGGTATGAATTGTGGAGCGTAGAAGAGCCTCCAAAACTTGGGCTCTATGCTCAGGGCTTCCCAGCACTAGCATAGGCTTGTGCAAGCAGAGCAGGACAAGACAGTAGAAATGCATTACATATGGGGGAAAAGCAGACTGGCTTGGTCCCTACCACTTTAAGCAAGCCAGAATATGTCTTTTAGAAGGGGAATCTTCAGTAAAAGTACCTGGAAACCTCTCCTTTCTGGCTTTGATGTCTTGAAAACACAGAGCCTGTTTTCAGAGGTGCTGTGGGCAAGCCCTGTATCCTGCACCCTTTGCTTGCTCAAGCAAAACCTCAGTGCCAGCTTTTCCCCATTCAGTTTCTGTCCTCATGTCTTGTACTTGATTATCTTCCCATCTGATTTGTTACTGTAACAAGCAGCTCATTTAGGTAATTTCCATCTAGCTTTAATTAAGATTCTTCATGCCTTTTTATTCCAGTGAAAAAAAGGGGGTTCCTCTTGATTGCTTTGGAGTATGGGAGCGTGCAGCCGGGTGCCCTTGACTTCGGCAGTATTTAAGAGCGCATGTAAGTGCTTTCCTGATCTGAACCAAAACTGCAGTAAATCTTGACGACTCCCAGCAGGAGTCTTTCATCTGCATGAAGCTCTGTAAGTGAAGGAAGTGTTGGCAACTCTTGGAGCCCACAGAAAGAATGTGTAAATCCTGGCAAGGAGGTGAATTACTGTGAAGTTCAAAGCATGACATGTTCCTTTATGTACTCTATCTCGGTTGTCAGGAGGGAGTTAGCTCTTAAAATGTGGTGCTGGGGATGGAGACTGAATTATTTTGTGCTTTCTTTTGTGCTTTGTGTTTTGGACTTTGCCAAGCATTCAGGAGGATGGGTGCTTCCCCAGTCCACAAACTCCCAACTGGCTGAGCATCGTGGGAGAAAGGATGAAGTTGCTCTGGAGTCCTTTATTTGCTTTGGTGCTGCAGGAGTAACTTTACAAAGCATTTAGTCCATAGTTCAGGAAATATTTTCCTGCTGACCACATCCCTAGCTAGCAACTGCCCTCCCACGAAGGCAGGAAGAGCAAAGTTCTAGATGAAAGTCCTTCACTTTCAAAATTAGTCTGATTTTTATTTTCATTTTTTAAAGTACTCAATTGCTGGGTTATTCTTCGCGGTATCTTTAACTGGGCTTTGCAGAATATTTCATGTCTTTGGAAAACTTTCAAGAAGGAAGTGTTGTAGTGATGCTGTGCAACTCAGAGAGCTGCAGAGGATGCAGGCAGGTGGTAATGCCAGAAGGAAGGGATTAGAGGTCAAAATAAATGCAATTTATGCAACAACTTCATGAAGAAATTCAGTCTAATGATGGCATGGAGCAGCAAAACACCTTCCCAAGGAGAGACAGAGCATCACTGCTTTGCTCATGTGATACAGGGAAGGATCCAGCTCTCTTCCCCAGGGGATGGACTGGTGCATCTTTTCCATCTCTAATGTCTCTGCTTCCTCATATCTGATGTAAATAATTTATAAGGCTTGAAACGTGATCATGGGGCCGTCTGTGCAGGAGGAAGATTAAAGCCTGGGGCCAGCAGTGTGCAGGAGACCTGGTACCTAATGCAATGCCTGTTCTCCATGGGCAGTATGCCAGGTGAACAAGTGCTGGATTAGTGCCTGAACCCTACCAGAGTCACCCCACACAGTCATTTTGTTCTTTCCATCCCTTTTTCCGTGTCTCCTTTCCCTCCCTCATTTTCCCTTTTCTGGTCTTTTTTTTTTTTCTTCATTCCTACTCTCCTTTTTTTTTTTCTCTTCTGTTTTTCCCCCTCTTCTCTGCTCTTTGCCACTATTCTATATATGAAAAGTCAGCATCTCTTTGTTAGGTAGTAGTTTTTTGGCTATAATTGAGCTGTGGGTATTCTGGTGACATAAGAACTAAACAAAGGAGTTGTCACTTCTCTACTAGTCTGGCTTGAACCTGAGGCTGAAAAATCACCTGTTGTTGCAGAATAGAAGTCTCTGAAAAGCTGTGCTGGCCCTGGGCTGAGAGATAACTTGAAGTGCCCAAATTCAAGACCCTTGAATTCAGCCTGTGTAAATAGCCAGTGAGTGTCAAACCCATGAGGCAGGGTCTGGGGTGAATAGCTGCAGAGCAACCGCAGCCAGATTCACTGACAGGTCCCGGGACATTTGCACAGGTGTTTCAAACTCTCTGGAAAGTAACATAATGCAGGGACAACTCCTGCTGGTTGTGCTGCTCCCCCTCAGCTGGCAGACTTGCTGCTCACCTGGAGCTCCAGAGATTGAGGGAAGACAAATCAGAGTCCTTCAGCCATTCTGAAGCAGCAGCCAGAGGGGTTGATCAAATAGGTAAATAAATAAAGGCCACACCTGAGGGATGGGCTCACTTCCAGGAGAGCTACTTTTATCTTACTCTGGTGTCCTGGTGGTGCACCTCTCCTGTGAGGTAAAGCGGAGACAGTTTGGGTTGTTCAGCGTGGAGAAGAGAAGGTTCTAGGGAGACCTTGGAGCACCTTCCAGTACCTAAAGGGGGCTACAAGAAAGCTGGAGAGGGACTTTTTACAAGGGCATGGAGTGATCGGACGGGGGGGAATGGCTTCAGACTGAAAGACGGCAGGTTTAGGTTGGACTTAAGAAACTTTTTACTGTGAGGATGGTAAAGCACTGGCACAGGTTACCCAGAGAAGTTGTTGATGCCCCATGCCTGAAAATGTTCAAGGCCAGGCTGAATGGGGCTTTGAGCATCCTGGTCTAGTGGAAGGTGTCCCTGCCCATGGAAGGGGGGATTGGAACTAGATGATCTTTGAAAGCCCCTTCCTACTCAAACCATTTTGTGATTCTTGAAATCCTGCAAGTTGTGATCTCATATTTCAGTTGATCCATTTGCATTGAGAGGACAGAAACATGCTTGTGCCAAGAAACTGCTGGCAAGTGCTGCAACTCAGAGGTGACAGGTTCAGCAGAAAGGTGGAGGAATGACTGAACCCTGAGTGTAGTAGCATCTCTTCACCTGCACAGGTGAGCTGGATTAAAGACCCTGGACAAGCATCAGTGAACCTACAGAAATATTCTCTCAGAATATCACTCCTCTCTGATTCTCCAGGGAAACAGGTCAGCCTACCATATGGGACAGGAGTCAACAATAATTACATTTAAAAGTGGCATTTGCTGACTTAATCTCTCCATGCCTTTGTCTTAGCATCTCTTGCTCTGTTTGTGGAGAGCATTTTAAATGGGTAATTGCTTGTCCCTGTGCCTGGGTGGCTAGTCTTGTCAATCCTCCTTGTGTAACTCATGGAAGTAAATTGTAAATATATATATATTTAAACTTAGGGCTTTCATTGCATTATATTCAGTGACATGGTCTCCTTTTTGTACCATCTCAAATTTATCCTTCAAACAATGCACATAATTTTTTTTTCATCATTTCAAAAGACTGCAATAATGTTATTGTAGATGCAAGTATTGTAGCTATTTATAAGAACAGGATGCTCTCAGTTTCCTGGGACTGTAGAGTATTTTCATTTTTTGGCTTCTCTTTGAGAATTGTGTAAACCACTCTTTATTTTCAGGAAAGCATCTGTTTTAGCTTCGCGATTACTTTGTCTTTTAGTCTGAAAGGGGCCTCAGAGCGTTTTAACCTCCTGCTTCCCCTGCCTTGTAATCCCCCCAGGGTTTGCCAGGCTCCTTCCCAACATGAATGGGGGGCCAGAGGGGGAGCAAGGAAAAGGGGGATTCACTTCCGATGAAGTCAGCCGGGCTGTGTCCTGCAGGGGGGAGCTGGGAAGGACCCCTCATCCGTCGCTCAGGACGCTGCCAGCGCCGGATTAGGCAGCGCAGCCCTGGGCTCGGAAGCCGGTGGTGACTTCACTCCCCTGCCGCTGACCTCCTCGTGGGAAGCTTTTCCCAACAGGAAGATGCATGAAGTTGTTAAATACTTCCCAATGTCTGGCTGAAGTTTCCCTTTTCCTAATTTAATTTCACTTTGCTTATGATTTAGGTGATTATTAAAAAAAAAAAAAAAAGAAAAAAAAAAATCACTTTTTTTGGCAATTTTTTTTTCAGTTTGAAACATCTTTTTCTACATTTAAGTAGATAGAAGTCCTTTGGTGTGTAACAGGTGAAGTGGGTATTGGCTTTAGAGAGCATCTCCGTCTCCACAAATTGCTTTATCCCAACATAAAGAGATATTTTAGAAAAAATTAAGTGATAAGTTAGAAAAAAAAAGAAGCAACCTTGAAAAAGAAGAAGGATGCACCGGGCATGTCCATTTTTTTTCCCCCATGGTTGTAACTGGGTGCCGCTTTTTTTTTGCGTTCCCATTGGTGGTTTGTGGAGTTCCACCCCGAGCACCCTTCAGCAGCACAGACCTGCCATGCCCATGTCCTGGGTGCAGCAGCCCTACAGCTGAGTTCCTGTGAGGAACGAAGTGCAGAAGAGAGGGTCGTCCCCGCTTCTGCAGTGGAGTTCTGTGGGAGATAAAACACCTCACCCAAGCCCAAGGAGGGTTACAGCATGGTAAAGCTGGACCTTGAAGTCCTGCTGAAGTTCCAGCACCTCAGCCTTGGGCTAGGTCTTCTCCTGGGGCTGCTGGAACTCAGTAGGGAAACTTGGGCTGTCTTGGACCACGCTTGGCTCTTGAAGCATCTTTAGGTTTCACTCTCCTGAGGGTAGTAAAGGAATTTATGTCCACTAGAAAACAGGACAGGTGTCAGAAGTCTTGAGAAATTTGGCACTATGAGAGCAAGGAGGAAGGTAAACATGGAGGAGGAAGGAGACTACTCCTCCTTCCTGTGTCTCCTCCTCTCCATTCTTCCTCTTCCTGCTGGCTTTCTGCCTCTGGGACACAACCTCCTCTTAAGGGATGCCATCACCCCTCCTGATTAGGAATCCAGTTGTGCAGCTGAGAGATGCTGATTTTTGGAAGCCCTGTTAGATGTTTTTGTTTGCTTGTCTTGGAGATTAGGCATGGGAACAGTTGCAGCCTGAGCTGACAGTAGCTGACAGTTGCATCTGACATATATTTCAATTTTTGTTATCTTCGTGCAGCTGTTTTCACAACACTCATATGAAAGGTCCACTTATCTCGCTCCTGCCATGGTAGAAAAGGCTAAAGAAAACATTCCTGTTTGTTTGTATTGAAACTGGTATGGTTTGTGGCTTTTATGTTTTCTTGCAAGGTTTGTTTTTTTTTTTTTTTATCATCTTGAACTCTTGAGCAGGAGGTAACAAAACACTCAAGGGCAGAGTCTTATCTCTTCTGCATCAGTGCAAAGGTAGGACTGTCACAGACCGTGGGATTGCATCGTCTCATTTCAGAGGCATGCCCTCTGTTTTAAATAAATAAATGAATCCCTCTGCAAATGCTAGGCACATTAATTTTCCACTCCCTTTTCTTACTCATTAGGGTATGTATATTGTAGTTACTAGGAGTCTTGCAGATCTCCTATAATGCAGCAGTTGGCATCATTATTAAAGACCTCTTGTTTTTATTGTTCATAGAAACAGCTGTATCAGAGGGACAGATGTAGGGGGTTATTTGACTTCCTGGGACAGTGCATGGATCCATGCAAATGCAGCTTTGCATGGATGGACATGGGGTTGCACACATCTAGCTACCCTGCATGTAGCCAGCAGCACTGTGAAGCCTGGAAGTCTGGGACATGGCAGCCCATGTGGTGCCTGCAAGACTGGCCAGGTTTGGCGCTGGAGTTTCTCTGGGACATACGGGATTTGGGACACAAGCTGTGGCTCTTCATGTCCTTTCCTTCTGGTGGCTGGTGTGGTCTCCTGCTGTTCAGGAGATGTCCTCCAGCACAGCAATGGTATTTGTCCAGACTGGAACGCCAGTCAGGGGCTTGTTTGCTTTTATTATTAGATTGACTGAGAGGTTGCAGACTGGGGGAAGGAAGAGCTTGATTTCTCATGTGTGCTCTCAGGTGCTGGGCTGAGACCATGCTTGCCTGGTGGGGAGGCAGAGGGGTTTATGATGTCATTACAAGTCTTTGTATCTCTGGTCATTAGCTAGATGCAAATAATAAGATTTTTAAATTGGTTAAAGTTTGCACAGAATAAGTGAGTCAGATGCTTCCCCCTTTGCAATACTCTTCCTGTCTGCAGATTGGTGGTGGGCACTGAGGGTTTCACTTGCCACTCTGCTCCAGCAGCTCTAGGTCAACTGGAAACCCTTTTCAAAGGCTGCATTCCTTTGATCAGTGACTAGTGAACTCAGGTATTTAAGGTAAATGTTACAGCTTTCTGGGAACTGTCACCTGAGTTGCCACATAAATGGCGTGAAATTGTTGTCACAGTGCCAGTTTGGCTGACACAAGAATGTTTTCCACTTGTGTGGAGATACAAGAAAGGACCTCTCAGTGCTCTTGGATGCTGAGGAATTAATTCAGTCTCTCAGCCTTTCTGAGAAGAGGTTTTCCTGCCTGCTTTGTAAACTGTGAAAACAAAACACACAGATGAAGAGAATTACCCGAGATCGTGTAGGATGCTGCTGTGCTCCAGATCAGAATCGTCATCTTCGGTGTCCCAGTTTTCACTCCATCTATTAATACACCACACTATTTTTAGCCCTCTAAGTAGCCACGTTGTTTGTAATTAGCTTCACTAATAACTGCTTTTCCATACGCTGCAGGACCCACCAGCGGAGCAGCACGCTTTTCCGAGCCAAGCTAAATACAAGGGCAGCTAATAAAAGGCATCCGCATTTCCAGTTGGTTGCTGCTGAGCAGACACGTGTCCTTGTAGCTCTTGTGATCAGTCAGCTGCCTAAATACAGCTCCTGTACTTGGGTTAAGGACGAGGTGTTACTACTCAGGGTTTCCGGGGCGTTCCCTCGCTGACCTTTCAAGAAAGTGAAGAGGCACGGTCTCTCCCTCTCTCCGGTGTGTGCTGAGTCAAGGCTGCTGCTTTCGAAGAGAGATAGCATCTCGCAGTACCTAGAGCTGGAAATTTAATTAATGGCTGCAAACATCTTAGATGACGGCTATATTTACACCCCAAGAGAACTAGTAGTTACTGTAGGGATTGGGAGGTGCTCTTGGAGCAGCTGCATGGAGCTGAGTGACCAAACCAGATGCAGATCCAGCAGAGGAGATGATGGTGAGCTGTAGTTCTCTTGAATTCCACCAGTGACTGCAATTTTGCTCCATTAAAAACACAACTGCTTCACCAGTACCAGCACAAAGGTGTTGCCTAAGCAAACAGACACATTAGTAGTTAGGAGGAACAGACTGTTTTCATGCATTTTCTTTTAAGAAGCCAATCTCCATACTTCCAAGCCCAAAATAACCTAAAAATGTTTTCCAGCTTGCAGAAAATGAGTAGCTGGATGACTGCAGTGCTGCATCATCTCACTGCATGCTTGCTATGTGACTTTTGCACCAATTTTGTGTACAACAGCAGTTGTAGGGGCAGACAAATGAGCTCCCCGTCAGAAAATGCCCACGTCAGAGGGTTATTAACTCCAGAGCTGTGACCTCTTGTGAGAGAGAGCACTGCTCATTGCCTCCAGATCTGCAAGATCTGTGTGAACGTCACCATGTTTTGCATGCGAGGTTTTTTTTTCGCTCCCCCTCTTTGATATAAATATATCAAGATAGTTATCTTTAACTGTGCACACACACATGCAAGCCAAGCTGGTTCACTGAACACTGGCACAAGCCATGTATGCTTAAACCAGCGGTCTTTATTCAGGCAAAGCCCCTGTTGATTTTTCCTTGCTTCTGTAAATTCCAGAGCCTTGGTCCGAAGCTGGCAGTGTACGTTTGTTTGCCTTTGTATCATAATACAGATGGGCAATCCTTGTAATAGAGCTACGTTTATTTGCCGATGGAAATGTGCAGAACTCTGATAGGTTGCTACATAGGTTATTATTGATTTTGTTCTTTTTATTCCTGCCAAACTGTCTAGGCTAAATGCTATATTAGACCTCTCTTTTTTTTTTTTTTTTTTTTTTAATTTCACCAGAAATGAAGCTGGCAGAATGGTCTTTTGCTGGAATCTCCTAATTTGTGTCTAATATTGTATCACACGTGCTGCAAAGCACTGACAGGGCTAGATGACATCTGTGGCCAGTTCAGTTCCTACTCAATGCTTTATTTGCATCTTGGCAATAACATATAACAGTTTTCCCCCCTCTTCCCTGCATGGTAATTTCTTATGAAATCCATGTTTGGACATTTTAAAGGCAATTTTGATCATAGAGCATAACTGAAACAAAAAATACTAAACCAAGCCCCAAACCCAAAATTAAAGACTCTAGTAGGAAGGTCTCAGAGGAGAATCTAGAAAAACAGGGAGTTTTCTTGGGGACAAGTTGCCCTTCCAGGAGTGCCGACTGGGTCCAGTTCTCATGTTCTTCAGATAAATTCAGATGGAAAGAGGTGGACAGGAAGACCTGGGATGGAAACGCCTGGAGCAGCATGTTGCTTGTTCAGCCCAGTACAGGTGTATCAGGGAGGAGATGACCTGCAGAGGCAGAAGGATTCTGTTGCTTCAGGAGCAAATGGATCTTGCCTGTCATGATGGTAATTAGGCTGAACATAAAAAGAAAGTTTCTAGTTTTTAGGGAAGCTTTTTAGTAAGAGTGTTGGGATTAAGGTGCTTGGTTTGTTTCTGGGCAGGATCGTGTGTTTCCCTGATGTGGATGCATATGGAGTTCATGCTCCAGGGAGACCTTTTCAATCTTTAAAAAAAAACCAAAACAAAACAAAAAAACAAAAAAAAACCAAACAAACAAAAAAAACCAACAACAACAAAAAAAACCCAAAAAAAACCCCAAAAAACCAAAGAAAACAAAAAAACAAACAAACAAAAAAAAACCAAAAAAAAAACCCCCTGTATATAATGAAAATAAGCTTGATGTTTCAGGACAGAATAAGTTGGCCTGGTTTTATTTCTAAGTGGCTGTCCCCATATAGAGTCTGTGCTCCAATGAAGGAATCGTTTTTATTCCAATGTTGATACAGTAAAGTGCTGAGAATGACTGTGTGAGGGCGAGGTTATGTGGCCCATTTCATCCAGTGTGAGTGTGCCCATTCCTGGGGGGCTGGTCTCTCTGCCTTTGCTCTCTCAAACTGATTTCCATCCCATCCCTGCTGGTGGTGCCTGGGTGTGCCTGGTCCTGCAGCACTACAGCGCTGACTTGAACCAAATTTAACCCAGAGGAAAAACACAGTCAAGCTTGTTCTTGATTGTGTCAGTTCCTGCACTTGTCTGACAAAAGCCTTTGTCCCCAGGGCAGGTAGGGAAAACAGAGCAGTGCTGGGTATGCAGTATGAAATTGGCCCATGGGGTTTTCTCTCACTTTATGGCATGTGAAGCTGGGGAGGTGTTTGGAGTTTTCTCCCCTCACAGCCCCTGCTCTGCAGCTCCCCTCTGAAATCTCTGTGAGACACCCATGCAATGACTCGGCCTTCTTGGGAGACCCTTGGGGAATTTCCTCCACTTCCCCAGCAGCAATTTCTCTGTGAGAAAGTTCTCTAAGGCCTGGCCTGAGCTCCTGTGGCTCACCAGAGTCCGCCAAGGGACAGGCAGGCAGCAAACACAAAGGTCGCATATGGCTGGGTGCAAATGAGCCTGTGCAGACATTCAGGGTTGCTTTCATCAAACAGATTTGAAAGAAGGTGTCTTTATCTTTTTCTGTCATTATTTTCATCACTAAATTATTTGCAACTTAGTTGTTGTGCTTTGGTCAAAATGGAGGGAGGTGAGGAAGCATCCCCCATGTCCAGGATTGTTCTGCACCCAGTGTGTGGCTGGGTTGGGGTTTCATGGCTCTTTGGGATGTTAAAGACACCCCAAGCAACTCTTCCTGAGCACTGTGTCCTTACTGGACAAACACTCACTGCCAAGCAAGGAAGTGATGAGCACAAACCTCCAGACTGACACATCTGTATGTTTGATCCCAGCCCCAAAAGCTGTGTCATGTTGTGCCATAGGTGTTGGCTGAAGCATCTACATGCAGGAAAAGTCATACTAGGGTTGATTTAGTGGTACTTCACTCATACTCCATATGGGCCTTAATATTTTTCTTGCAGCTCCTGGTGTGCCTGTTTCATCCAATGACCCCCAAACCACCTGTCCCTCTGCCACTTTGGGTGCTATCTTGCTGACCTGATACCATCCCCTACCTTTTATTTGTTTGATGACATTTTCTGATAGGTTTTTTCTTCCTTCTTGTTTTCTTCACAGATTTATCTGGAGAGTATGACCAACAGGAGCAGCTTACTCACCATTAGATAAGTATTGCAGATGACTCATGCTGGAGTATTGATAGCTGTGCTGCTGAGATGGATATCCTGTTTTATAACAGCTGTAGTGTGATGCCAAGAGCCAGGAACCTTAAATTCACCATCCATGCTTTTTTATGAACGTGCCTTGGGTCTCTGGCACCTTTTCTCCTTGGTTTGTCCATCTGAAGGGTTCACAGGGGAGGTTTTGCTTCCCTCAGTGGGGTACAGGGTATGGGGCAGCTCATGTCACCTTGAAGTGAAAACTACTGTTGAAAATCTGCAACTTTATAGCTGTTCTCCAGGACATGCAATATTTGTCATTCTAATAGATGCCATTAGTGGCTTTCCTCGATTCTTTGGGTTTTTTTGTTTTGTTTGTTTTTTTTCAGAGCCATTATACTCCTTCAGCAGAACAAACCAGAAGGTGCAGAAACAGGTAAGGCAACTGCTGTTGCAGCATGTTACCTTTGAGTCATTAAGGGCAAAATACTGGCTTCAATAATGTGCAAAATAAAAAAAAGAAAATGTTGACTGCATGGCAAGTGAGAGTTGTACCCAGTGTGCCCAGATCTGTGAGAGGCCCTGGAATCACTACATTCAGGGACAAATTTGCAGGGTACCTAAGTGTCTCTCTGCTTCCAAAACCACTGGCCTCAAGGCTGTGTGAGCAATAGATAATGAGATTTAAGAAGTGATGAGCAAGAGAAAGGAACCTGCCCTTGGGGGAGATGCTAAAGGAACTGAGCTGTGAAGGTGGAGGGTATACAGGATGGCAGGAGCTGCTGGGCAGGTGTTAACCCACATGGGGTGGCATAGGCTGGCAGGGGACTGAGGCAGCTTTACCTTGGATGGGTACAGAGGGCCGTACAGCAATGAGGGAAATTTGGAGTTAAAAGGAGAAATTTTGTAAGGGAGTGTTGCAGCGAGGGCCATGCCAGCAATGGCAGTGTGTGGGGCTCTGCCTGATGGAGCTGTGTGTGGGTGGTGTCACTGGGGATGTCACTGGGGCTGGCTGGGGCCTGGACCACACTCTTGGGCATCACCTGTGGTTCATGCCATGGCTTACACTGCCGAGGATGTTTGGTTTCCATGAAGGTGCAGGGCTGTGGCTGAGCAGCTGTGGCTTGAGCAGTGTGTCCCTTTCACCAGCAGCAGCCTGGGGCAGGACCTTCCAGTGGGGCAGTGGAGACATGTCAGGTGCTGCACCTGAGTTCTCAGCAAGCATGAACCAGAGCCCAGGAAGGAAAATCTGGCTTGAGGATCTATGCTGTGTCCCAGTGGCATGATTTAGGTCTGTGCATTTACTGTGAGGATGGTGTGACACTAGAGCAGGTTACCCAGAGAAATTGTGGATGCCCCCCATCCCTTGAAGTGTTCAAGATTAGGCTGATCTAGGGAGAGCTGTCTCTTCCCATGGCAGAGGGGGGTTGGAGTAGATGATCCTTGAAGGTCCCTTATGACCCAAACTGTTCTGTGGTTCTGTGATTTTGATACTTTGCTACATTCATTGGAGCTTCTGTTCTTCAGGCTGTTGTGGTACTCATGTGTAAAATAAAAAAATGTGTAATGCATCTGGCTCCAGCAGAAACCCCTGCATGATGGCTTCTAACATAGTCTCAGTTAGGTCCCTGCCTCATAGATTAGAAGATGTCTTTAAGGCCTCCTCCCTTTAGGCTCTGCATCAGATATTCACCTGCTGTGAAACGATCTCAGGACTAAGTTTTTTTGAGTGATAATCTGGTGTTGCTCTTGGTAGAAAGGATGGGAGTTTGGCTTTGGGGAATTATGTAGCATCAGCCAGTGACTGCAAGGGTCAGGGCATCAGGAATTTTACCAGTGTGTTCTTCCACTTGGGGCATATCCTCCTGCATTGACATGCCTAAAAAACCCCCAAAACTCTGACAAATGCTCTTAACCATCACTTGGTGGAAATATTTTTGGGGTAGAGAAATGAGAACACTAGGCCCTGCCCCACTCACCTTGCATCACTGGGGTCAGGGTGGCAGCTCAGAGGCAGGATCTGTGCTTCCCCGTGGTGGTCTCAGCTATACATATTCAAATCGAGCACCCAGGCATGTCACCTCACTGCAGCCCGGGGCTGAGAGAGGCACAGGGGCTTTCCAGCCCTACAGGCCATTATTAGTAAGAGGGTTTGCGCCTGATGTGTCTTTTCTTTCAAGCTGTGAACTGCCACCAGGCTCTAAAAACTGCTGCTGGTAATAGTGTTGCAAAAAGTTTCCGAGAAGCATAATAACTTCCCTAAATATATATATATATATGTTTTTTTTTTTTAATATCTAAAGATGCTTGGGCATGTGTTCTTGCTGAAAGTTTGCTGACCCCAGTGGAGGGGATTTGTACTCTTGACACCATTTGGGAAGCTCAGGCAGGTAGTGGACAAGGATAAGGAAGTGGCTGTTGGGGTTTTGCTTCTCTCTGTCAGTTTGGGATGGTGGATTTGGGGGCATGTTTGTGGGTTTGGTGAGAAGGTAGAACAGTATAGAGCAATGTGAGTGGCCTGTATGGTAACTTCAAGACTGTGCCAGTTGAGCAACTAGATCAGGGATTACAGATCCCAGGGCACCTGAAGTCCAAATAGGTTTTTAAATCACTCAGGTCATTTTAAAAGAGATAATTAAGTTTCCCAGTTCCTCAGTAGTACCTACAAATGTTCGTGCAAATGGCTCATGAAGCACTTGCAGTCTATAACTTCTGCTAGAGGAAAATGTGCTATTAGGTGGAAATTACCTGCCCATGTGGCATTTTCTGTCTTGGAGTCTCAGGGAGTTTTACTGAGTTGTGTTAATACAGCTGTGCTGAAGGTACTACTCATCTGCACGCTCTGATAACCATCCTCATGTGAAATGGATCCCTGTGGAGCTGTTTGAGATGTTGCTGCTCCTAGTTCCCAGCCTGCTCGGTTGCCAAAAGCTGCTGCCCACAGAGGCAGGGCTAAGGATGGGCTTCATGTGCCTCTGTACCTTATCCCTTGCTCTGTATGAGCACAAACCCATCTTTGCTTACTGGGAGAACTGGAGCACCAGGTGGGAAGCTGAAATGTGGCATATCTTTTCTGCCTCCCTTTAACTGGAGGGTGGAGGATTGAAGGCTGGAAGTGCACTGAGGTGGAGGCAGTGACATGTCAGGTGCTGAAGTTAGGCTTTGGGAGCAGTTTTGCCCTCTGGAAGTGTCTTTTTTGCGCTGGACTGGTTGGCAAGGTGGGAGCCATCTCATGGCACCCTCCCCATGTGGGTCAGCAGTGCAGCTTCTGGTTTATGCTGCAGCCAGGCAGATCTAGTCAGCATTGTCCATAGGGTTTAAGGTGTGATGGAGCTGATGAATGGGATGAATTGCACCTTCATCTTCCTTGGCTGCGTGGCAGATTCTTCATCGCCTGCAAAAACACCCCATGCTGACTTGTTTGGATGCAGATGCCAACGCTGCAAACACCTTTCTCTGATGAGATGTGGCATGCCCCAGGCAGCTCACTTCGACTCAGTACGATCCTTCAGCTGGCTCTAGGGTGGGTGAGATGAATCGTACACCTGCTCTAGCAATGCTTGTGCCCCAAGCTGTGGTGGGCTGTGTGGGGGGACAGGGGGGTGTTAAAGCAAGTTTAGTGACCCCTTCTTTTGCAGCAAGACTGACTCTCCATCCATTTCTGAAGAAGATGGTGGTCAGATCAAGACCAGCTTGGAGAAGGGAAAACTCAGTATAGGTAATTTGCAATTTGGCAGTGGCTGAGTCACCCACAGTCTGTGCACCCACTGCAGCTGTGACCCATGGATGTGATAGGGAGGCAAAGATAGGACTTCAGGGCATGGCACAGGAAGAGTGTGAGACCTTTTCAGGAATACTTTTGTTTGAGGCAGTATGGGGACGGTAAATACTGTCCTTTTTCCCAAAGATTTAATTAATTTTGTGGCAAAGGTTGCTTTCTGTCTTGGCTCAAGGATTTCATAATTTTAACACTTGCCTTCTGGAGGTCCAAAGGCGATGTGAGCATGGGGAGCATGGGCTGATGGGCACTTGGTGAGCATTCTTGTGCTGGTGCACATGGATGGTTGTACCAGTGAGCTCTGGCCATGTCTCTTTCCAGGTCCCAGCACCCTCTCCCTTTTTGATGCTCCCTGGTGCAGGTGTACATGGCTGGCTCTGCCATCTGCACTGGTTACTGTGGCAGCAGATTTTCCCCCTGCAAGGGGGGTTCTCCCTGGCTGCTGCAGAGCTTGAGCAGGGAGCTGCTACAGCGGGCCCGGCTACTGCAGCAGATCTTTAGATGTAACCTGAACAAGGAGGAGGGGAAGCACCTGGAGACACATCTGCATTGGACCATGTCTCACAGCTGTCCTAAGTGGGCAGCAAGCCCAGTCAGTAGGTCTGCACAGTGCCAGTGTCCTGCCCATATGGCCTCACCAGCCTGGCTGCCTGTCCTAGGCAGTGTCAGCCTGTGCAAGAGAGTAGTGCTTGTTTGGTTGTGTCTTAAAGCTTTGATTGCTGCCAGATCACTACCCCAAGCCTCCCCCAGCTTCATTTTTCTCTTTGCATTTGGAGTTGCAGCCTGAAAACACTCAAGCTAAACTCTGTGCCCCAATGGCTGCTCATCTGAAAGTGTGGAGCCAGCTCACAGCAGCTGCTAAAATAGCAGAACTGAAGTGGGGAATGAAAAGCGAGATGGTGATTAAGACCCAGTTTCCTGTCGTGGCCCCTCAGTGTTCTGCCAGCAGAGGAGACATTGGCAGCAGTGGTGTGAAATGTCTCAGCCTTCTGCCTTGGGCTGCCTGAATCACTCGCACTGCCCTGTGCTGCTCGCTGGTCCCAGTGCTTTGTAGACATTGGCTAGGCTGGGCTCAGGGGAGGATGAGGATCCTTTTTAGGGAGTCTATGCAGGCTAGTCCTGGCTGACTTTGGGTTGGAAGCAGCTGTGGTGTGACCCAGGCCAGCCCTGAAGCAGGCTGATGTCAGTTGCATTGTGTTACCTGGAAGACATGGAAGAGTGCATGGGATTTGAAAACAGTGGTAACACTGGTCCTCTGGAATTTTTATTCCTATCCCTGCCAGTAATTTTCCTGGGACCCACCATTTAGAACTGGGAGAGAGGAAGATGCAAGAAAGAGAAATTGCTGCTGAAGGGATGGTAAAGCTCCATAGCTGATGCTGTTTGTTCCAAGGGCATGTGGGTTGTTCACCTGTCCTACCATTTGGTCCCTCATGTACCTAAATGTTGTAAGAGACCAAATGCATTAGAATTAGTTTATCTTTTTGGACTTCTTGCATCAGAAGATTATTCAAGAGAAAACATGAAAAACTGAGTGCAAAGCTGAGCTGATGGCTCTTCCTCTAAGGACACTGTTCCACTTGCACTCACTAACATGCTCTCTGTGTATATGTCAAAGGCAGCTTCTGGTTTCTTTCTCACCCTGGAAGTGCAAATCACTGCTCTCCTAGGTCTGTTGTAGAGGTTAGAACCTGATGTGTTTCAGCAGTCCAAGCCAAATAATTGTAAACTGTATCATTTCTTATTGGAGAAGTAATGTGAAACTCAGGGATGAGACTTGCTTACACTTCTTCATCCTTTGAAGAAAGCCTGTTGCAAAACCCACTGTGAGGAGCCCAGAACTCCACAGACCGTGGTGTTTACTCTGCACTTAGTGGTTACCCCATTTCTTTCTGTGTTTGAAAGTCAGAGCAGCTCTTATCACTTGCCCTTCTTACACCCACCAGAATCTTTCACTAACTTTTTCTCTGCAAAGGAGAGTTGCTGCTTGATTTGGCACCATGAGGGACCACTGCTTTGAAACTGTTGACTTTCGCTCTTCCTGGCTTCTCCTGGGGTCACCTGCATCTCCTCCAAGTCTGCCCCTTCCTCTGCATTCGTGCAGCACCCAGTGGCACCAGCATGGCTGGGAAGTCTTCTGTTGTATGGGGTCATGTAACTGCCCTGCTCCAATCTGATCAGTTTGCATCGCAGGGGATTCGATGCTGGTCAGCACCAGTGTGCCACGACCTTCCCAGAGGGACCGTCCTGCAAGGAACAGCTCATCCAGGGGCCGTGGCAGGGCCTCCCTGGGCTGTGATTCCAGCAAGGTTAGCAACTTCTCAGCTACAAGGGATTCCAGCTCTTGTGATTCAGCTCTTCGTGAAATCACCCAGGGCAAACTTGGGGACAGAGGGACAGGAGCCTCGTGTGGCAATTCCACAGAGGCAGCTTTTATTGTCCAGCAGCCCCTGGGAAGAGAAGGCCGTGGACAAAGGCTCCCTCCTGAGGGGCAGAAACAGGGGCTTTTTATGGGAAAGGCAGGGGGTGGAGTAGAAACCAATTAGCCAACTGGGTACAGGCTATTACCATGTAGAAACAAGGCATGCTGGGGATGGTTCACTTTTTCACCATGACCCTGAGCAAGGTTGCTTATCTCTGGGGAGAGTCTTTTTGCCCTCCGGCCTCTCTCTTCCAAGGGAGTGCAGAGGGATCTTGTGCCAAGGGCTCACAGCCCTCCACAAGTTTGAAGGGAATGTAAACAGAAATGTAAATGTGTTTTTCACAGAACAAGTAGTCAGCACATGAGAGAGACTCACAGGCAGTGGTGCTGTTGGGGAAGATGTGCTGTTTCACAGCAGCCAAGGTAATTGCCCTGAATTGGTATCCCCTATTCCCATTACTTTCCTCCAACCCAGGAGTACTCCTCTGCTGGTGCACAGCCTGGCATGTACATGGCCAACATGTGAAAGGCAAGGAAGGGGTCAGAGGGCGCTGTTGATCCTGAGCCTGGCAGAGCATCACACATCATCTTTCCTGTGTGAGGAGGGGCAGCTTTCTTGCAGAAATGACTTCCTGCACTCACGAAGAGACTCGGGTAACATCCTCCACCAGAGGGGAAAGGGATATTTTGTACTCTTCTGGTGCCTTTCATACCAGAGGAGTACAAGGTGCTTTTAAGACTATTTTTATAGTCCTGAAGAAGGATGAGCAGTAGGTTTTGCATGAAATGTCCTTTCCTGCCTGGAGAACAGCACCCATCTGTGGCAGCTGCAGTGCTGGGGGACAGAGCTTTTTCAATGCACCAACTTCTGCTGGGCAGCAAAGCAACACCACAGCACGATATCATTTCAGAAGACTGGAGGAAGAGCTACCCAGAATTGTTGTATTTCAGGAGCTATTTTGAAGGAGAGTGGATTAAAGGAGAGGAAATAGTGCAGACATGGAAGGTAAACAGCTGCATTTTGAGCAGGCGGGCCAAGTATGGCTTTAAGGGGGTAGCAGGGAACGGACTGCAGATGAATTTCTGTGTGTAATGCCATCATACAGATACAAAACACTTCCCCCTTTGACAGAGAGATCTTTCATATCAATCTAAGTAGGAAACAATGCTTGGTTGAAAGAAACAGCGTAGCCTTGGTCTGGTGGCACCTGGCATATTCCCTAGTCCTGGCTCCCCAGCCGAGCAAGGCTATAGAAAACATGAAGAATATGGAAAAACATAAAGTTTCTCCTAGTATCCAAGCCAGAAGAGTGTTCTTCTGGGATCATCCAGATGCCTTTAATTAAACTCCTGCGACTGGGAATGGCAGTTTTGTTGGCATCTATGAGTCATGGCACAGAAAGGCAGCAGGTTGTGTCTTGTGTCTCACATCCTGACTTCCAGGTGGTGGTCACAGGGCAGGAAGGACATGGCAGAAGATTTGATGGAAGAGGAAGGATCTGCTATAGTGAAGAGACATGGGAGATTAGACAGGGTGATCCCAGTGTCCATGTCAGTCTGTGAAAGAGGGCAGATGTGGGCAGCTCTCCAGTGTGTCCCAATGTCACCAAGGATGTAGTGGAAATGGAACTCCTCATCCTGTGGTCTTTTTCTAGAGTTTTGTGGCCATCCACTAGCCTGTCTTGGATGGCTTCTCCAGTGTGATCCCATGTTCACAACCACATTCATCAAGCAGTGCTAGCATATGGTGTAAGTTGGGAGCTGTGTGGGAGAGCAGCCAGAGGAGACCCTGGTTGTCATGAGCCTCTTCCAGGGGTCTCCCTGCTGCTTTCTGGCTTTGCTCAGTCTGGTGGTGGAAGATGTGTTTCCTCCTTGCAGTGTGTCCAGCCCAGCCCAGAGGCTGCAGGTCACACTTTGGTGTGCCCTCCCTTTGCCAGCCATGCCAGCTTGGCTTGCTTGCCAAGTGCATGTTCAGTGTGGTAACTGTCAGCAGCAGAGCCAAAGGATCACCAGGGTGTGTTGGACTCCGTTTGCCAAGTTTGGAAGGAGATGGAAAAGGTCATTTTGTCTAGGGCACAGGAGGAGGAAAGAGGCATAAGGAGTGATGCCATATGGATTTGTTTAATTCCCTTGAGGAAAACAAAGCATTTCTGCAACAACTTGATGATCTTGGAGGTCTTTTTCAACCTTAATGATTCTGTGATTCTGTGACAGGAGAGCAGCAGGGAAATAAAAACTGAGATAAAGAAGATATAAAAAACTGAGATAAAGAAAGAGATAAAAACTGGCTCACCCCTTAGCAACCTTCTCTTGCATCTCTCCTAGTTGGGTCTCTTTACCACCAACAGTAGGGAATAAAAAGGCAGGAAAAAAAAGCCACGAGATGTGTTTTGAATGGATGCCAAGGTTGATTTAATTAGATGTATTGAATTCGTTAACTTCTGAACGATGTGGCTGTCACGCGGCACAAGTGACGAGCTGTGAGTGGCGACGGCAGCGCAGCACCGACCTGCCAAAAGGCTCAGCAAAGCAGAAGGATTGACCTACTTCCCTCAGCTCTGTGGACAGCACAGGCGAGTGCCCTTCGCTTGCTGTTGCCGTGCTCCCTGGAGGGCTGTGCATCCCTCTGTGCAGGGCAGAGCTCACTGGGCTGGCGGCTGCTGGGCAGCCCAGCATCACCCATCTTCTCCAGCACGAGCCCAGGGCTGGGTAAATGTCCGTGTGCCCTTGGGAGGCAGCTCACTCAAAGCAAGGGCTCCTGCTTTGTGTGCTGACTTCTGTCTTCTGGCTGACACTGATTTTCTGCTTCTCCCACCTATTGCACCCTTAAAAAAATACCTGTGTTCTCTGATAATGGAACATAAGCGCTGTTGCAGCTGATAAGGGTGATGAAATCACCCATGCACACTGCCATGGAAGGATGCTGACAACCTACAGCAATTGCTCTTCGGTCTTGATGTGTGTCTGCTCTTTGGCTTGAGCGCAGATGTGTGGGTTTGGTTGAGACTTGGCCTGGGAGTCACCCAAATCTAGATTTGTTTTCCATTATGAGCTCTGACATGGATATGGAGCCACTGAGCAGCTCCTTGTCTTGATGGCCACCCTCATCATGGAGCAGACCATGCTTCCCCTTGTACTCTGCTATGAGGCTGGCAATGCAAATTGCATCTTCAAAGATTTGTCACTGCTGGGGTAGAGGCTTCCAAAAAAGAATTTTGTTTCCAAATGAATTCCTTAATGGTTATCAAGAGGAACTGCTGGGTGTCTGCTCCCAGATTTGCCATTGTGCAATGCATGCATAGATCCAGGGTCCTCCTTGCAGTGACCACAGGATCCCTTTGAGATCAGTATGTTGCCTCCTGGACAGGTAGCATTCCAGCTAGAGAAATCCCAACAACTGAGTGGCATTCTGATGTTCTGCCCCTGGTACCAGCCATGAGGCAAACACCATCAATTTGTTTGACAGTCCTTTCTATCTCTTGTTAGTGCAGATGCAAAAATATATCCTGTCAAATTGTGTCTGTCAAGTGGTGAAGAGAGAAGGTGGGTTTCCTAAGCTTCCAGCATGGAAGAGGTGCTCTTGTGATAGGGAATGTTTGCCAAGACCTTTGGAGCTAAAAGACACCAAAAGAGATGTTTGTGAAGTGCACAAGTATAGAAATCCTGCATGAAGCCATAGTCTGGGTTGTGCTGAATTTCGCCGTGTGACTGAATGAGATGCTGACATGTAAGGGAAGCTTAGGCACACCACCAACCTCATCTGATTATTGTCAGTATTAACCCCAGATTGGTAACACCAGGCCAGGTAGTCACCCAGTATGGTGGGGAACTTGCTATTTCAGTGGGGAAATGAGACAAAGCAGCATTGGGGAAGTTGTCTGAGGTCACACAGAGAAGACAACTGGGATGTTGTTTCCCACCACCCAAGCTCTGGTCTTTTCCTCTTCTTGCCTCAAGTGTGGTTTCTTCTCCTGGCCCTACAGCATCACTCAGCTGGAGGAGAGAAGGGTTGCTTGAGTGGAGAGATGAAAGAAAAAAACATTATTTCATTGAGTAGTGTCAAGAAATTATATGGGAAGAGGAAAAAGAGGACAGATGGAAGGATTCCAGTTGTCTTCTTCTGCAGAGAAGAAATCTCTTTGTAGCATGGAGGGTGCTTTCAGGGTTCATGATTCAGCTTTCAGGTTAGTTGTTGATGGTTAGGATGTTTTCATTTTGACTTCATCTGTTGACAAGGCAGTAAGAGCTCCGTGAGGATGCGTATCTCTCCATCACATATGACTAATTGTATTGAGACAGCCGCGAGCACAATAACACTTCTGTTTTCCTCCAGAGCAGCTCCATTACAGACTGCCTGGTAGCTGAGCCCCAGCAAGTGTTTTTGCAGTTTTGCTGATTGTGCAGCGCAGATAACCTGCGAGAGAGCAAACATGGAAAGTGTTGAATATTCAGCTCAAAAACCTTCAGCTCAGAAAACAGACGTGTTTCGCTGCTTGTCTGAACCGAGCTTTTAAGCGCGTGTTGTCAGTGCTTTTCAGGAAACTCACCTCGTTTGGGACACGTCATCTGGCAGCGAAGTGCTCCCATTTGGGGACAGCCATCAGGAGTTCTGCAAAGGCCAGGGCTCATGGCTAGGCACTGTTGTCTTTGCAGATTGGTTTTGTGTTTTACTTTCCCTGTCTCCTTAGAGAGCAAAACTCAATCCATGCAAAACAGGTGCATTTTTAAACAAGATTTCTCTTAGTCTTACACTCAAGAAACTGTCTCCAAAAAAGCCAGCGCATAGCAGAAGCTAGCAGAAGACTTTCTCTAGATGTTTGCTGCTGTTGATCCCGTTTCTGCAGGAACCCAGGAGTTTTGGTGCAATGTAAGAACTGAATTTAAACTACTTGGCATTAAATTAGTCGCCCCTGCTCCTCAGGGTAATGAGTGTATTTTTGCATGAAAGCCACTCTTGCATTCCTGAAGAAGTGTGTCGGCACAGATGAGCCTTTGACCTCAATTTATCAGCTCAGTGGTCAACAGCCTTATGTAGAAAGAGCTTTGGTGTGCAACTCTTCCACTTGGTGAGTTTAATCCAAAGTTCTCTACCATAGGCTATGCAGGTTTAAAGCTGCTCTTGCCTTTGATGAAACCATTGCTTGCTTGTCAAGGAGGTTTGTGGTATCTGGAAGCTGCATTCATAGCTTGCAGATGGGCAGTCAGTCCAACATGGGGAGGTAGTAGAGATCTTTGTGACTCTTTCTCTGTCCGTTTTCCCTAGGAGGGAGGCCAGTTTTCCTGCCTGCAGCAAGGCATCCCTTCTGATTTAGGAGTGCAAGACTACTTCTGACATGATGCCATCATGAGGCCATAGTTTCTGTCTGGCTGTTAGGGGAGTTAGTCAGTAGAAGGATGATGCACCAGGAGGTAGTCAGTCAGTGCAGACCTTCTGAGGGCATTTACTTCTCTCAGCAAATTCATCAAAGGTCCATTTCAGTCTTCTTCTCTCCTTGCTATGTTGGCTTTGTTGTTTGTTGTTGGAGGACAAGTTACATAAGGAGATCTGGGCAACGGAATAGAGGAGTTGAGCTTGGGATGTGAACTTGGCAGCTGCGGACACCAAGGAGAAGACTGCTCTCCTGAAAGTGTGAGGAATCTCTGGACACTGACAGAGGGTGCATAGCATTATGACTGTGACCTGCCCAGGGTGAGTGCTGCACAGACACCCCTTGCAGGGGCTAATCCATGTGTCTGCAGCTCTTAAAAATAAGGATGTTGCCCAATGTCTCCTTTCAGCTTTGAGCGTGGTTCCCCTTGCTCCTGTTGGATGCCCTGCGGTGGGAAGAGCAGGCGTGCTGGCTGCCAGTTCAGGTCTAAAAATGATGTCTGTGCAGAGTCCGTCCTTGTCTGGACTCCAAGGCTGCTGTGCACAAGGCCTTCACACAGTTTCCTTAACAGGCTCCTTTTCACTTTTTCCAGGGCCTTGCACTGTGCTTCATTTCAGAGTGATCCAGTGAATTAACATATTGTTGCTGCTGCCTGGGTAATTGCATGCCCGGGGTCTGCTCTGCTCCAGCACAGTCTTCCCGGCTTCCCAGACAGAAAGCATCCTTCTCCTCTGGCAAACAAGGTTGCAAAGTATTGCCCTGAGGCCTAGCTCAAAGATTGGAGGAATGGGAGGATGGGAAGAGGAGAGGGAGGCTGTTTCTGAAGGTATATCTAGCTTCAAGAGCTTGCTTATCAACAAGGTGGAGATGGGTTTTTTAAATCTTTATTCCTGTATGAAGGTACTAATTTTGACTGAAGCTGTGGTTTCTCTTGCTGATTGATGCAGACATTGGTATGGGTGCAGTTACAGAAATTTATTTTAGCCCAAGTCACTGTGAGGACTCAGAACTGCTTGAAATGAGCTGTCCTGGGTCACACAGGAATTTCAGCAGAAGTTGAAACTGTGTGGCTTGATACCCTATTTTGTACTGAAAATAAAACTCTTTGAATAGGTAGGTGTAAAAATGCTTGCTGTTCTCACTTCCAAGTACAAAAAAAAAAAAAAATCATATGTGGATAAACCCTTAGGGCCTCTAAAGGCCCTGTGAGACAAGACCATATCTCAGAACATGTTGGCAAGCATATTATCAAAGCTGGACAGGTTTCTTAATGCAGATGTAAGTTTGCATTTTTGAAAGATGATATTTGGTCAGGACTTTTGGTGGGGAGCTGGCAAGGGGTCTTGGCAAGGGGTCTTTTGGTTTCCAAAAAGAAGCGTGGTTACGTGCAATGTGAGGAGGGCAGCTTTACCTCCCAGCACAGCTTGGCTATCAAGCAGAGGCATGAAGAGGAAGGGAGGGAGCATCCAGACCCTGGGATAGTGGGGAGGAGGTTTATTTATGGCTCTGCCACTGACTTTCTTGGTGACCTGGGATGAGAAGATTAACCTCTCCTTTTCCACCTCCTCCTTTCTGCCAACCCAGCACATGTGACAGTCACCTTGTAGTTTGTATGGATCCTTCAGAGAAGTTGGAGCTCAGTAGTGCTGTCTGTAAGGTCCCTTTTCATCTTCTCAGTTGTCAACATTTCCTGTGTCCTAGCAAAGCAAGCTATTAGGACTGAAAACAAGGCATTGTTCCAACACTCTTTGTGACACAAGGGATGGAAAAGATGGTATGGCCGCTTTGACAGTGTAGCTGGGTCATCCCACACCGGAGCTTTGCAGTTGGTGGGGCAGAGGGAAGGCTTCTTGAGGTATTTCCATCCTGTGGAGTAGAGGCTGCTGCCTTGGGCAGTACAGAGTACACGTATTGGCCTGTACATCCTGCTTGTTCTGGAACTGGGTGTGTGTATTTACACACATGCACACAGGAGAAAGATGGCTGTGTGTGTGCTATAGATGGGACATGGACAAAGATTCTTTGGCCACTGATGCCCAAACTGAGATGAGCAGTTGCATGTGGGTCACTGTGGGACTGCATGCAAGACTGGGGTTTGTCGTGTTCTGAGGGGAACATAAGGCACAGTGCCCGGGGGTGCCTTCTGGGCCTTCATGATCTTGGGATGTGGTTGTTTCTCCAGCTCTTTCACTTGGCGGATATCGCAGTCCCTGAGCACTGAGTGATTCCCACCCTTTCCTCCAAACCCTTTGCACTGATGGCAGAGGTTAGAAGATGGCCTGTAGGATAATACAGGCTGAAAGGGATCTTGGGTGGGTCAGCTGTGAGATCAGACCAGGTTGTTCATGACTTTGTTTGGTCAAGGCCGTCTTTATGCGAACCCGTCTCTGTGTTCCCAGTCACCTCCCTGCAGGTGCTGGGCCTGCTGCTGGATCCCTCAAAGCCACTTCTTGCCCTGGCTAAACCAGCCCAGCTCCCACAGCCTCTTCTCTTCTGGCAAGTCCACCAGTGATCCTCCACTGCACTTGCTCTAGTTCTCAGTGTTTCTTGTACATGTTTCTTGTACCAAAACTAGATGCAGTGTCTATGTGGGGTCTAATGAGAGCTGAGATCTCCTGGCTGTTTCTGCTCCTGCAGCCCAGTATGCTGCTGGTCTTCCCTGCAGTTTCTTTCCTAAGGTCCAGTTGGCCTGTGGTCCCAACAACTGTCCCAGCCCTTGAGGAGTGGCAGAGCTGCTGGGTCATTGAGCTGTGCCTACATGGTTGCTTAAATAGGACCCCTGTACTGTGCTTGGAAAGCCTGAGTGTTTTTCAGCAGCCAGGGGACAAGAGGAGCATCGAGGAGCCCTGAGGTGTCAAAGACTTCTTCTCCCTGCTGATGGTATGGGCTCCCACAGAGAGAGGGAGAGAGCCCAGACAGATGACCTGAGTTCTGCAGAAACAAGCAAAGAGGTGTAGTGTTACAGCTACCGCTGTCTCACTACTCATCTGGAAAGCAAGATTTTAGTCACTGCTGTGCTTCCTGTGGGGCTGTGACTGTTGATGGCCACGGAGGGATGAGGTCCTGCAATACCAGCACACAGGGCTGTGGAACAGAGCTCACTGTGCTCCCTGGTGTGCTTGAACCATGACCCCTGGGAGCCATGGGCAGAGGAATAGTATGGATCCGTGTATGTATACCATACTCAAACAAAACACTGTGATTCCATGCTATGCTGCCAGGTTGGTGTGTGAGTTTCAAAGTAGCAACCTACATTCTTTAAGATCCAAGAGCCTTGGGAAAAGATCCATTTCTTATGCTGTTAATTTAATAAATGCCTTTTTTTTAGTGTAGGAAGGTAGCAATAAAAGACAAAAAGGCAAAAGAAAAGACAGAAAAACCTGTCTTTCTGAAAAAAGACATGATTTCTGAAGTAAGAGTATGATCATTTTAAAGATTTTCTGCTTTTCCGTTTGTGTTCTTTTCAGGAAATGAAACTGGCTATATATGGTATAGGAATGAAACCACATATCACAAGCCACTGTCAAGTTCATGAAGTGACCACATTGAAAAAGTAGTGAAAAATGGGTTCTTACTTGTGCCTTCCTAGCCTGTAGGAATCCTGGCTGTGGCTTGTGATTGTAGTAGGGTGAAGATTTGCATTTTCAAGTTGGCGGTTTTCCTTTTTACTCTTCCACTTCCTACAAGCTAATTTGGTGCTGTGTTAATTGTGAATCTGGAATGCAAATCAACTCACCTGCTTGTTTTTTCTTTCATTTTCAGATTTTCTAACTATGGAAGTTCTCCTGAGGAGCTGCTTTATGCACTGCTGCCCCTGGGATGGGACTCAGAGCAAGGAGTGAAGAAGAGCTGCAATGTGCCACTGCAAGTTGCTTTTGTGAGGAGAGGGGCTTTCTGGTATGTCATATGATGCCAAAAGACATTTTACTCTTGGCAGCAAAAATCCTTATCCTTCTTGTTTTTTTTTTTTACAGGACAGATGATATTTCCTGTTAGAGATGCTTTGTATGCAAATCAAGGTGGTACAACAAGAAAAAAAGTCCTGAAAGCAATCACACCGATAAACTCAGCCCACTGGGGAATTCCTGTTTATCATTTATCTTTTCTTTTTTCAGTTCTGTACAAGATACTTCTTTGCCTATGATTTCTTACTGTCTTTAAAGTTTGTCCTGCCAGACCTCTTGCTTATGAACTACGGTGCTTGCATTTTGCAGGGCTCCATGTCAGTCTGCATAAACAAAAGGCAATGAGTGCTGGAAATTGGGGTTAACAGTCCCTGTGTTTCAGCTTGATCTTGCATTGATCTGGTGCTTTCTGAAGTTCAAGCTAGACATGAGCCTCACACTACAGATTGCCACATGCCTGTAGTCATGATCTATCTGAAAAGATGATCCCAGAAACCTCAGGAAAGAATAAAAGGAGAGATAAAAAGGAAAAAGAAGCCAGCAAAATTTTACCTAGTAACTTAAACAGGAGCAGGATTTGACCTGAGACACCTCAAGAGATGGTGTGGGCAGCACTGTAGTAATGCAGTAGCACGAGTTGATCACCTAATTGCTCCAGCAAAGCAAACTCACATAGAATCACAGACTGGTTTGGGTGGGAAGGGACCTTAAAGACCATCTAGTTGAACCCCCTTGCCATGGGCAGGGACACTTTCTATTAGAGCAGGTTGCTCAGGGCCCTTTCCAACCCGGCATGGAACACTTCCAGGGATGGGATATCCACAACCTCCCTGGGCATCTGCTCAGCCTGTGCCCTGTGGGTGTCCCTGTAAGTGGATGGAGCTGATCAAAGCCTTGCTCTCACCAGGCTACCACCCTTCTGCCAGCTGCAACATTGCACTGATGTTACAACAGGTTGTGAGGGTGAAAAAAAGACTTAGAAAAGGACACATCAGAGAGCTGCAGAACTGCATTGCCAAAGAACATTCCCATGTGTGTCCAGAGATACCCACTGCAGCCCAAGCTTGTTGAATCATGCTGTGCTTGCTTTGGCCTTTGTGTGGGTAACAGTGATGATAATCATTGTGTGTGGTGTTGGGTTTTATTATTTTCTTTTTTTCCTTAAATGTAAAATTAACAGCTGAATTGGTGTTGGTGAGGCAGTGAGCCTGGTGCAGCTTTTATCTATCCTGAACCTCGGGGCAAAGGAGGGGAGGAAAATGGCTTTACCAGTTTGGCAGCCGTGCACGTAACAGTCCTGGAGTTGAAAGCAAAGGGCACAACAGTCAGATACCCAAACCTGCCTGGGCTTCAGCTGATAAGTCACATTTCAAAGCAAAAGGCAATCCTAAAGGGGCTCTGCTGAGTGCCTAAAGCCTCCAGTACTGAGTATTCTTTAAAAGGGGATTTCTTAAGGAGTAACATATGAACAGAAATGGCTCTTTTGTGGTTTTACACATTCCAGGCATGCCAGGACTGTCCCTGTCAAAGATGGGCCATCTCTGGGGTTTTGAGTTCTTTTTTTTTTCCCAAATATTTGCCACTAACTAGCAGCTGAAATGGTGAAAAATAAATGAGACTTGCAAAATCATTACAGTAACAGTAATGGAAACTGTGAGGCTTATACTTAAGCTGGCTGTGGGGTTTCACTCCATCTTCTGAGCTGTTGCACTGTGAAGATTGCTTCTTTTACCTGCTCTGACCACTTCAGGATGGGTGATTTGAAAGCAGAGCTTTAACTGTTGGTTACCCAGTACCTCAAAAAACAGTGCTTTTGGTTTTTTCAGAAGCAACACCTTTTCAACTGAACCACTGTTAAGTATGAATTCCTTCAGTGTCAGTGCAGTTATATGGCCCTACAGTATCTTTATATTATGATTTCTGCAGGTCTGTGTGTACAGAAATGGGGCCCAGCTGTTCCTGCTTCAGGTGCACTTTTGTTTCACATAGATTGTGCCAGGTTGGATTGCACTCGTACACTTTTAACACAGAATTTTAATTGATGTAAGAGTTTCAAGGCACAAAATTGTGCTGCCTAAAGTAAAGAAGAGCACCTTAGCTCTGCCTTAAAACAGTCTGAAGTTTCACATACGATAAAACACTAGATGGTTTGTATAGACTTGCCCTGTTAAATGAGTGTCTAATTCATCAGTCTACATGTCCTGTTCTTCTCCACATGGGTAATGCTCCTGTTTCCATGGTCCTGTGTCTGGTTTAGGTAGCAGGACCTCATGGACAGCTGGGAAAGCCGTGGCCAGAGGTGTTACTGCTATCACCTCACAAAAAGTGTGGCTGTAAAAATGTGCAATTAAACATGGGCTTCAGCCCCCCTGAGACACTCACAAACACTCAGTACCTTCATTGGCAGCACACGCTGCCAGCTCAGCACCTTCACGAGCTGGAGCTGCACCTTTACCTGCTCTGCAGGTGAGACTAATCCCTCTGAGGGGGAGCCAGAGAAAATGGAGCCAGGCTCATCCCAGCAAAGTCTGAACCGTGGAACCATAGATAATCCATCCTGAGAATGAGAATGCGTGTTCAGCCTGAATTTGGCCAGAGCACAAATGCAGACAGAGGGTGAGAAAGCATCACTTTGAAAGTGGCAATAAAGGAGACACTGTTGGAATGAACCTTCTGGCCTGGTTGTATTAAATGTGAATATGGTTACTCAGTGGAACAGGAGCTGGAGTGGATTTAGGAGATGGAGCTTGAAGCCCCCTCCCATCCTCCAACACAGGCTGATGTTACAGGGGAGTCTCAAGGCTGCTGCCTGGGTTCTTGTGGGTCTGTGGGTGGAGGAACTTCATCACCAGTACTGCACTTACAAGATGGAAGCAAGAAGTACTTGTGTTAGTTCTGTGCTCAGCATAAATATTTTTTCATCTTAGAGGAGTCTGGGCTAGTAGCTTTCTGGACTGCTGCCATTTTGGGTTTGTTTCCTTAAAAAATAAAAAAAAAATTTTTTTTTCTTTTCCCCATCAGTGCTACCAACCACAGACATTTGGAAACAAAAAGTCAGAAGAGGTTCAGCAGTGAGCTGTCTTTTTACTAGGCTGATCTTTCAGGGATTGGTTTTGAAGTGGATTTTGTTCTGTCCACTCAGGATCTCTGCTGTGGAAATATTTATTGCTGTGAAGCTGTAGCAAACCTTATAAGTGTCAGGAAAAACTACTTCTGTAACTGAACAAATGTGCTTTCCTTACAAGTCACACAGGTGTGTACATTTGGCAGTTTTTTGTTTTGTTTTTTGTACCAAAATAACTTTTCCACTGTGTTATCTGGAGTGGGAAAATTGGTGCACCTTGAATTGCATTTTAGTGTTGATTTCATCCATTTAATCACAGCAGAAGAGTGCATAGAGATGCTCTGTTATTCTTCTTTTTCTGTGTATTTGCTTAGTCTTTTGTGCGTCAGAATCTCTGTTTTCCTTCTTTTTGATAGTTTGAGAGTTTTGACAGAGAAGGTAAAAATGCTTAAAAATTTTAATGTCCTTGGGAAGGCTACAGAAAGTTATGCAGTGGTAAAGAGATGCAACCAACCTGTAGAAAAGCCAGTTTTTGACAGCATGGGAAGTGGTTAGCTCCTCATTGGACATCCTCACATCAAAGCTGGACAGTGGGCTGGTTGAGATACTCTGAACCACAAATTACTGGGCTTCAGGCAGAAATCACTGTATGAAATTCTGTGGTCTTTATTAGGCAGGCGGACAGACAAAATAATTTTGCTGGTTTCTGTCAGCTCTTAGAATTTGTGAATCACATAGTCAGGGTGTTCTGGGGGATTTTTTGAGTTTCCATGAAAAGTTTGCCTTGGTAGCATGCAGACAACAAAACCTGTCTGTTCTCTTGTCCTTTCATCACGCTGTGTTGCTTTCGAATTGTTCCAGAAGGAGGATGAAATTGGGCTTGATATTTAAATTTCAGTATGGGTGGCCAAAGCAACTCTACCTTGGTTATCATGGGCGTCCAGTGACCACAGGAATGGATGGTGCCTAATGCCAGCTCTGATTTAACAAACACCTGAGGACCAGCTCATCACTGCAGCATAGCCCATGGGAATTGTGTGCCATGGGATCCTGCAGCAAGGCAGTGTCTGGGAATATCACCTCACACTCTTTTGTAGTAAGGATGTATTCAGTCCTTGTAGGCTGGAATCTGATTAAATAGCACAGTGTGGGGAGAAAACCAACAACCCCACACTCATTTATGGCAGTTGAATGTGTGTAGTTGGGAACAAAGAATTCAGGTTCTGTCTGTAGTGTATGTGAGCCCATCTGGGGATGACAGTGTCGGGGAGAGTCCATGGGATCCTCGTGTGTGGTCATGTGAAAGCAAGCTCGTGATGGAGCTGTGGGACAGAAAGGAGCCCTGCAGCTCTGGAGAGCAGGTAGGAGCTGGGACAGGACTTTCTTGACTTTGTCCTTTTAAAGGGGGCACCCTGCGTGGTGTCTGTACTTGAAGAAGGGAGGGTAAGTGCCAGGAAGAATTCATGGAAAGCCACAGATGATTTGGGTTTGCCAAACCAGAACTCCAGGCTTGAGGAGCACAGTATATTTGCTTAATTGGGATAAAGGCTGACAAGGGGGTGACTTGATTGCCACATCTAGAGGAAGAAAGTTTTGGTCAGCAGGTTTGGGGTGAGGAGGAACCCTTAGAATTTCTATGTACTTTTCCATATTCTAGAGGAAAGGACAATATCTGTCTAGCATTGCAGGTTTAGTCAAAAATATTGAGCTTATTATGTAGAGGTCTTGGGTGAAAGGGACTGCTGTGCAGTGTAGTGAAGGCAGAATGCATTATTTGGGTCTTTTTGCCTTTATGCTCAGACCTCTGATACTCCCCAGAACCTTCTTCCCTCAAAGAAGGGAAGCACCTTCTACCCCTCCCTGGGGTAGGACAGTTCTGCCACAACATAGGTCTGCTGGCCATAGTGTGAGCTGTCAGGACAAAACACTCTGGAGCCATCCCATCTTAAGACAGGTGTCTAAGATAACTGGGTTTCCCTTTGATAATGGCTGTTGTCCTCCAGCAACTGTGTGGGAGACCAGAAATCTGGCTTTGGATGTCTGAAGTTGTGTGAGGTGAACCCCCCTGTCAAGTGCCTGCATGTGTGATGAGGAGTTACTGGAACAAGGCACCTAACGAAGAACTGTCTGACACCACTGATATGAAAATAATATGGAAACTTTAATCAGCTCTCTGCAGCTGAGCAGTTCCTGGAGGTCCTGTACCAAACCTGACCCACTTGCTGAACCCCAGCAGTGCAGCACTGGACACTCCTCTACCTGCCTTCAGAAGAATGAAAGGACAGCAGTCTAAAAAGAGACAAGCACAGGGGACAGCAATCAGTGGTGAGTCTTCAGTAAGAAACAATTGGGGTATTTTGTTCATTATTAAAAGCAAACACACCTTCTGCAGCATTCTTTTTTGTGAAGTGCTCAGAAAGGAGGGAGGTATTGGCAGAAAGGAGATGTTCACAGAGGTTTATTTTCAACCTGATCAAATGTTTTCCCAGTTCTTTCCCTGCACCCTGACTAATCCCATCCCGGTCTTTCCAGCCATGCCGTGTTGGGAAGCAGCTGTGAGCTCGTCCTCAGATCTGAGCTCCAACATGGTAACTGTCCTGGGGCTACTCCATCCCAGGCTGTAGCCTGCTTTGCAGGGATGGAGGGAGGTCTCTTGCCACTGGTAAGGAGCAGCATGACTCTTTTGCCAGATGTTCCAGTTTGCTGGCAGGATGGCCTGACATGAAGGCTCCTCATGAGCCCAGCCTCCCATTCCTAAGCTCTGCAGAGATGTGACCACTTTGCCATGGCTTCAGATTAGGGCATCTGTGTGATAAAGCAACAGTGAGTAAAAATCAAATCCAAAACCTCTGGGCTTTGAGAGGATGATAGCAGTGGAGTATTTGCAGCAAACCATAACCCGTATCCCCCTTCCAGGAAGATGTTACTGAGAAGATGATTCCCATGTGCTCCCCAGAAGGGTTGCTGAGCTGCCAGACAAGCAGCAAGCTTTCCTCTTCCTGTGGGGACCTGCCCTGCCGGCTGCAGCCCTTGCTGGACCCTGGGAGGATGCAATGCTCTGGTGCTCACTGGCCTGACTCCCCAGGCAGAGCGATGCTCCGGAGCCTTTGAAGGGCTGTCCAGCATAGTGAGGGCAAACCACCTCCTCCCTGGACACAAACCACATTGATTTGCTGGTGCTTTTTCTTAGTTTTTCTTTTGGCTGGCTGAATAGCTGAAGTACAAACCTCCTTCACCTATTTGACATTAATTCACTAACGGATGGCAGAAGGTTTCATGTTTGTTTTTTAACTCACAGGGTGATGATGCAATTATAAACACCACAGCCGTGATGTATCTTCGAACCATATGAAAAGTGAGTTTTTACAGAAAACATGGAATGGTGGGGGTTGTGGAATAAAGTTTTTTTAATCCCTGAATTTTCTTCTAAGTTTCGAATGAATTGCATGATTTCATGGGACTGAAAAAGCTGTTATTTTTATCTTTTTTTTTTCCTTCAGTATAGGGTTTGGGGTTTTTTTGAGGGGGGAAGTTGTTTGTTTGTTTGTTTGTTTAGTTTCATTTTTTTTTTAATCAACACATTTACTCACTCCACAAATTAAGTGGTTTCTCATAAACAAGTTGATGTCAAAAGAAAAGTGAGGATGAGGAGAGGCTGGACATTGGATTTTAGTTATCTCCATTTTTTTCCTTTTTATTTAAGTTTCAGCAAAATAGGAATTGTTTCATTTTGACTCACTTTCAAATCACATTAGTGATTGAATATAGAATGGGAATGGTAATCATGTGAACTTCAAAAACGCAGCAGGTCAGGGACAGGAGAGACCAGCAGCAATCCTGCTCTGACTGCCAAGACTTGAGAGTTTTAGTGTATCCTACCATATATTTTGTGTCACCAGTAACAAATTTCCAGTGATTGGAAGAGGATAAGGAAGAAGGAGCCCCCAATGCTCCTCTCCCTATTTGCCTTGGCTTGCTTTCAGGTGACAGCAGCGTGCATCTCACAGTCACTGCAGCTGCATCAAGCACTTATTTCTTGTGTAGAGCCCATCAGTGCAGGTAAGTGCAGACAGACAGAGGGTGCCTGCTCTGGTCCCTGAGCTCTGGAGCCTGCCATGAGTGCCAAGGCTGAGCACAAAAGCCTCGCCCAGAGGGAGGGTACATCACCTGCAGTTAGTAGCCAGGAGCTTGATGGCAATGCTCCCAGGAGCCACCGAGCTCGCCCACATCTCTCCTGGCTTGTGGCAAGACTTGGGCATTCCCAGCTTTGGCCTTACAGCAGAAGCTGCACTGCTTTTTCTTCCATGAGTGACTGATTTGTTTTTTCTGGCACTTGTCAGGTGTAGGGAAGGGTGATCTTGGCATTGCATCTCCTGAGACCTTCCTCATTGTTACCCTCAGCCAGTGCCTAGGAAACATGAGCTGGTTATCTGTGAAAAAGAACAATTTTTGAATGATTGATACGTGGGAATATTGCAGCCTCTGCCTGTCTGCTGTTCTCACTGTGAGACTGAGGCACTGCATCTTTCTTCTATCCTTACCCCATTTTGGTGATGGGAAACAGGCTGGCTGAGCAGCTACAGAAAAGGTAGCAAACCCAAGAGACGTGGGATGCTGAAAGAGTTTGCCAGTGTTTGGAGTGATGCTTCTGGGAGTGCCCAGCCTGGGGTGAGCATGGCAGTGACACCCTTGGAGTGGCTCTTTCCTGCCTGCCTGGGACCTTGCAGCCTGAGGATATGAGATACTACCAACATTTAACACTGTCTCAGCCAGGTCAACAAAGAAACACCATTCTCTGCTCTTAATTGGAGGGAGATACGGCTTTTCTTGGCTTCTTGAGAGCTGCTTAGAGTTTGTGCACAACTCCATATCCAAAGCCTCCCTTTGCCTGACCACCAGGTGACAAGCAGAGGTACAAAATCCCTGTCCCCAGCCATCTGCAGAGAGAGAAGATACCCAGGGAGCAGCCCTGGCATTGCTCCCTGAAGCTCGTGGAAGTATACTACTGCTTCCAGGTGTCCTGCCTGTCCCCTGCTTGTCTGGTCATGTTTATTAACCTCTGCAGCAGATTGGGATTGGGAATCAAAAGGAATAAGCACAGTTTGGGGTCTATGAATGGTTGCAGAAACCTGGGGCAGGGAGATGGGAGCAAGGAGTGATAATGTGCTAAGCCACTGCAGGTGCTGCATCAACAGAGGGTGAGGCAGCCCCTTGCTGCCCTCCCACCAGCAGGCTCCCACAGAGATGTGCAATTCAAACAGCAGAGACCTAGGGGCGGATTTGCTCCTGTCTTTTGGCACCTCCTCTTTCCCTGGTAGGCAGCCATCATTGGATGTGTTGCCTCATGCCAAACTTTTAGATGCCTAATCCTCTGCAGCAACCGGCTTGGTGTCGAGAACTTCTTTCCAAGAGCCAGATATGTCAGTACCATTATACATGTGGCTTTTGAGTGACTTGTGCAAGGCCAGGCAGCAAGCTTGTGGCTGAGCAGGTGTTGAAAACCAGCTCTCCCAAGCTTCGAGTTGGCAGCCTTTCCACCAGGAAATCCTTCGTTTAACTTTCCACCGCAGCAGATGGGGTTGTATCAATGTAGGAGGGAAGTCTCTATGCACTCGTGCATCTCTTCCCGTCCTTCACCTCCCCACACTTCTCCCTGAAGGCACCTTCTTTCAAGGTAAAGAAATACTGCTCAGTGTCCAGGAGAGAGCAGAAAGGGAGCTGGATTGCCTCTGGCACCATGCACTGAAGAAAAGGATGGGATCGTTCTGGGCAAGGTTCAAGGCAGGTCATACAAGTTTGCAAACAGCTCCTGCAGGGCTCCATCATCAGCTCTTATCCATGAGAGCTTGACAGGTGTAGCAGCAGGTTTCTGTGCCACCTCTCACATCTCTCTCCTTCAAAGTGGGAACAAAGTGCCCTGGAACAAGCTGACCTTCCACATAATTATTTCTGCTTTTTTCCCCCCAAGTCAGGGGCACCCGAGTGAAAGCTGAGGAAAGGTAAAGCAACCTCAGCTTTTTGTCAGCTTTCCTTGCAACAGTGACAGGGGTTGTTCTGCTCCTGGCATTAAGTAAGAAATCGGTGTTACCATGGGAGCAAACTTCCAAACAGGTGGCAATCACACACTTATTAACCTGAACTAGTGCAGGAGGCACCATGTCCCCCTGCAGATCTGCCAAGGGTAGAGGAGATCTCATTACTCTTTGTTTGTGCTCAAAGTGTGGCTGTCCAGAGGATGGTACCCAAATAGATAAGGCTCTGGGCACAGATGTCCGGTTTGATTATTCCTTTCCTTTTGCAACAAACCATATGGTACTACAGGCAGCACAGATATCTGGCAATCAAAATTCCTGGGCTCACTCCCTGACTCCGCCGTTCACTCATTTAATTTTCAAAGTGGTTTTCATGCATCAGCAAAACTTGCTGCCTTGAACCTCCCCACCCCCTTAAAACAAGAGCTCCGCCACATTATTGGAGGTGCTTTTAAATGTAGTCACCATGTCTTGCTCTGCTATCACAAAATTAAGTGCACTTAATGCTTGTAAACTACTTTGCCACCAACAGATAAAAGGCACTACAGACAGGTTGCTAATCAGTTTGATTAAGTAAAGCACCTCAAGTTTGCCACTGCTGCTGGAGGATTGCAGGCTGATCCATCTATAACCCACAGGAGTAAGATGAATTAGGCACGATAAGGATTGTTTGGTTTCTGGTCTGTCAACCAGTGAATGAAATGACTCGGTGTTTATATGCCAGGTCACAGAGAAAAGTTTCTTGTGATTGGAAATGATTAGGCACACTGATTAATGCTTCCAGTGCTCTTTGATCCAAAGCTGCCAGTTGGAATGAGTCTTGCTGCACAGAGACATCCCAACTGCCTGGTAGTGAAAGTGCAGGGGGTAGAAAATTGACTGAAAAAATGCGGGTGGGGATGGGAAGGCTCTGCTGTAAGATATGCTCTTTTTCCATCGGGCTCCAGGCTTGCATTCTTTGAACCATCCTCTTATTCCTGGAAGTCAAGGCAGTTTGTAATTCGTATTGTGCTTGTCAGGTTTATTCATTCTAAAGAAAATGTTTGGGAAGATTGCCAGGTTTCTAAACTTCCAGCGCTGATAAGGACCTCAGGGTCTGCTAAATTAAGAAAACATCCCAGGTCCAAGAAAATCTTTAAAATACAGCACTTGCTGAGTAGTGCCAACTCTTGTGAAACTGTTGTTTCTCTCAGTGTGAAGGTCGCATCTCCTTGTGATGGACGTTCCTTCTTGCAGCTGTAGGATTTCCCATTTTTAACCCTCAGTTAGGATATGCTCTTTTTATCATAGGTTAGATATTTGAAATAGTTTCCTGTTATAGGGCACTGGAAGATTTGCTTGGATAAGAGGTGAATTCCCCACCATTTCTTACCATTCCCACACCAGAACACTGTTTGTCTTCATTATTTTGTGTCTACTTTATGCCTTAGGTTCTGTGGTTAAACCTTGAACCAGCTGGGGGACATGAACAGGGCTGCATTGCCCATGAACATGCTTGCATTGAACCCCTACATTTTCTTTATAGCCAAGACTGCATTGTTTGTCATGCTCATTGTCACACCTGTCCATCCACACTTGGTCCTTCTAGGGTGACATCCTCTTTTGTGTGATTTGTGTATATCAGGATGGGATTTTTATAAAAATCAAGCATAACTTGTTAGCAGGTGGTGAATGGTCACTCAAAAGAGCTGTAGAAAGTTAGGAGTGAAGACTCTAAAGTTCCTGGATGAACCATGGAGCTGAATTACACATCTCCACACCCAAGGGCTTTAAGCCATTCCCAAATCACTATCTGCTCACTGTTTTAGTAGAGCCTCCATAGCAATTTATCTCAAAATGCTTCTACTGCAAGCCCAGGTGGTTCAGCAGCTACAGCTGCTTTTGTTCAGGGAAGAGGGGATGTGGGAGCTGGGGCTGCTCCCTCCTCAGGCTGTCCAAGGACATCCCTGCTCTCATGGCCCACACTGTGCTGGCCACTTTTGTGAGCCCTGCCTGAACCCTGCCTGAACACTGAGCATTCTGGCCATCCCACATTTCTCTTTGCTTGTGTTTGTGCTGAAGACTCTGATTATATAAAACATGAGAAAACTTTTGAAATACGGGAAGTGTTTGGGAGCTGAGAAAACATTGGATGAAAACTGGTGCCCACTGGGGGTATAGGTCAGTGTAAGGAGGAAGCTATAACACTTTTTAAGTCAAACTTCTGTTTCTTTGGGTGTATCTATTTTTCCCATGTATTACCAAGCACAAGAACTGACAAATTCCTCTTTGACATCTTCGACTTGAGTCAGTCGCCTGCGGAGACCCCTGGTCAGACACCTTCCCACCACTCTTTCATATATCCAGAGATTATCTGTGCCTTTCCTGTGCTCATGACCACAGCTGATCCCCATACAAAGCCTCTGATCTCAGATAGTGCATGAACTCACTCCAAGCTAGGCTGGCAACTTTGGGATTTCACTCCTCTGCTCAGCTGCTTTCACAAAATGCACTGAAATCTTAACATCTTTCAGTTCTCTGACACGTTTGGTTCCTTCCAGCCAATGTATTCAGCAGAGGGAGGATGGACAGACAGTGAATTCCTGGACCTTGTTATGTGGGAAACTGGTATAAATATGAGCATACATCAGTTTCCTGCCTTTGTGAAGCTATGCTTCATGCCTGTTTTCAAGCCTGTGTTGTCTTCCTGTGCATGGTCTGAATCAGTTAATACCTAATTGCAGATAATTTTCATAAAAATAGGTGCCTCCTCAGCCTATTTTCTAATTTCCAGGTGGCTCCATGGTGGCTGCTTGGCTGCTGCCTGCTCTGCTGCTAATGTTCCTGCTTTCCTCCCCAGCTTGTGTGGCTGCCCTGGCATGTTGCTGGGACAGGGAGCAGGGTCTCCTGGAAGCCTGCGGATGGGGCCAAGTAAAACACAGCCAGGCATCATCTCAAGTACCTCAAAGACTCTGCACCAAGTAGGTTCCCATTGTCTCAGACATCTCATTGTACTTAATAGCGAAGGAGGTGTTTGTATCACCCTCATTTACAGCAAGCTACTGACTGAGGCTGGGAAAGGGAGGAGTTTGGGGTTAGACATGCCTCCAGCTCCTCAGGGTAAGAATTGCTGCTTATCAGAAGCAATTTTGGAGAGGTATTTCAGGTGTGGCTTCCGTGATGGAGGCAATTTCACACTGGTGGAAGCCATCCCAGAGGTGTGACAGCACTTGGTGGCCCCAACACCTCCCCAGCCACATGCCCCTGGCACTGCTCCAGCTCATTGCCAGCCTGCTTGCTGCCTTGCTTACTTGCCACATGCAGGACAAGAAAATGTTGCCGTGACTGATAAGCCCATCCTCCTTATCATGTCCATCTCGGTATGGATCCTGGCAGGGAGGCAGTGGGTGGGATGGTGAGTTTAAGGGTGCCTAGCCAAAACTTAGGCAGCTCAATCATTTGCCTTGTTATTGCTACCATAGTTAACCCTTTGGCTGCTGGGCCTGGACTAGAGTATTTGTGAGGCTCTGTTGATCTCCTGGGCTCATGGCTCAAGCCATGACAGGTGTTTCTGGTAGCCTGAGACCTTTGGTCACCGCTGGTTTTGCCTTTACTGGTAGCAGTTGCTTTTTTTTCCTCTCTTTCATGAGAGGTTGCTGCTCCCAGTCAGGGGCTGGGCCATGCATGCCTGACCATGCCCATGAGGTGAAGGGCAGGGCTCGCGCTTCAGGCTGGCGCAACGTGGAGCATGAAACAAAACCGTAGTTGGGGAGGCATGGCCAGCAAGAAGCACGAGACTCACAGCCCCTCTGGGCAGGGTTAGACTGGGCAGACACCTGGCAGAGAGAGTGTCTGCCAGGTGTCCAGGTTAGGGTGCAACCCAGGGCATTAAAAGTCTGGGTATGTGAGAGCTGGAGTTGCTGTCTGAGTTAATGAGAGATCTTAAGATCTTTGTATGTTGGACATTCATTGAAAATAACTACTGTTGAATCTTTACTGCTTTCTGCTCCAAATTGAAAAGCTTGGGACAATTTTTTCCCTGACATAAATGCATAGCAAAGTGTCTATTGAGAAGATAATGGAAGGAATCACAGAAAATAGAGACAAGACTATGTTAGAAGGGACCTCCTAAGATTATCTGATCCAACTTTCCATTAAAAACAGAGCCTTAGATTAGGTTATTTGAGGCCAAATCAACTCACATCTATATTATTTCTAGTGAGAAAGATTGTCAGGCAGCTGATCCAAATGTTTAGTTGCTCCCACAGAAAAGAATTTTTTTAATATTCAGGTGGAACTTCCCTAGAAACGACTTGTGCCCATTGCTTTTCTGCTGTCATAGTGCATCCTCATGAGGAGATGTATCTCCTCTAGAACTACTTTTTAGGTATTGGAAGGCAGTGATTTTATTTCCCCACGCTAAGCCTTCCCTGTTCAAGTCTGAGCAAGCACAGTTCATTCAGTTGTAAAGTTCTCCAGTTCCCTCATCTTCCTGGTCCCCTCTGGACCATCTCCAGGCTTTCAATGTCTCTTGAACTGGGAAGAGAGAAACTGGACAGTGTGTTCTAGGTGCTGAGCAGAGTAGAAAAATCACATCTCTTCATCTACCAGCAACAGTGTCACTAATTCAGCCCAAGATGCTGTTGCCCTTCATTGCTGCCATGATACTTGTCTGGCTCATGTTCATCTTACTGTCTGCCAAGACACCCTGTGCCTTTTCAGCAGAGCAACTGTCCAGCCAGCCAGTGCCCAGCTGGTGCTCAAGCTTGGGATTCCACCCAGGTTCAGGGCTTGACATTTATTTCTGCTGAACCTCATGTTAAACTTCATTCTTGCTGGCCAAATCTCAACAGCCTGTTGAGGTCTCTATATGGTGACTTTTTCTTCCAGCACTGCTACTTCTTCACCCAAATTAAGCTCATCCTCAAATTTGGTGACAGTGCATTCAAGCCTACCTTCCAGACCACTTATAAAACTGAATTGCATTGACTCTAGAAGAAATTAATTTGTGCCCAGATGCCAGCATGACTTTGAGCCTTTTAATTTTGAGCCTCTGAGCTGAAGAGTTTAGTCAGTTTGTCAGCCATTTTGTGTTTCATCTGCCCAGTCCATATTGACTTGTCAAAAAGGATTTTGAGGAAGGCTGTGTCAAACACTTTGTGAAAATCAAGTTGATGATGATATGCACTATTTTCCTTTCATCCACGGAGCATGTTGTTTGGTCAAGCGGGATTGACCCTTCAGTTTGTCCATGTTGGCGTTTAGCAGTCAGCTTCTTGAAACGTGTTTGCATGGAAATAGCTTTTGTAGAGACCTGTTCCATAGTTCTCTCAGGGACTGCAACAAAGCTGACTGGTCTGCTGTTTCCTGGACCTTCCTTCTGGCCCTCTTTGTAGGTAGGCATAGTGTTCTTCATCGGTCTTTAGACTGCAAGACATCTCTCCACACAAAGCTGTTTACTCTTTGTTTTTCACTTCCCCTTCATGGGGAAATTATGTGTTTGACACCAGACAAATGGCTTGAAGCACTATGGATGTCAACATGCAAAGAATATAAGATCCTTGTGTATATTGATACTAGTGCAAATTAGTTAAACATACCAAAATCTGGGCTCTAAAGGACAATGATTCATGGTGGCATTTGGTCATCACCTAAATTCTAAAGATGCTCTTGTTGATGGTAAAATTATCCTATCTGCAGATCTAGGCGAACTAAAGTGCAGTTCTGTGTAGCTTGAGCAATCAATTGGAAGTTTAATCTAGCAGGGACCAGTCTTTGGTCTTGCATGCATTCAGCAGTCAGGGTTTTGGCCTCTCTGCCAGTATCTGGCAGCCAAGTCTCTCCAAGGAGTGAGCTTGGTTTCAATGGACTGTTGTGATATCGCATGGAGCTGTCTGGTACTGTGATGGGGTCCTTAGATGGATTTGTCACTTCCTGAGATGCAGCTAGAGTCCTTTTAGGTGAAGGGTATGTGTAAAGTTTGCACAGAGCAGAGCAGTAAGTGTCCTAGTTTTGGACTTATATTGATATCAATAATTATTTATATAAATATAGAGATTGTTTAGTCAGTGCAGTTACTTGGCATGATTACCTCAGATATACAGCAACATACACTCTCAGGCTTGTACACTTTTTTCATGTTCCAAAACAAGATACACATCTTAAACTTAGACTATCCAGTTTTGAATATTAGGAGTTATCCAATGATGTCATAGTAGTTGCATTGGAACCAGAATTTTACATCTTAATAATCACCATATTAAGTAGGAAATACTTTCTCTCAACTTCCAAAGGATGGGTTTTTCTGCTCCAGCTCAACAAATGATTAAGTCCTTCATATATCAGTTGTTGGTGCTCACAGCTTGCATCCTGAGAAGAGCAAGAGGAGGATACCAAGAGCTGAATAGCAACTTGTAGAAAGACCAGGGAAGTTCATGTGAGGCTTCTGAATGGGACTATCCTCCTAGGCAGTGATTTGTTGACATTCAGATGCACAGGAGTGTCCTTCTTCCACACCTATGGATTCAAATTTTAAGCTATAATAGTAATTACAATTGTAAGGCAATTGATATTACATTGCTTAGCACTGTTATTAATATTCACAGAGCAGGTAGCTATATGTCTTCCATTTAGGGGAGTGCAAACCTGGCATCCACTCAGGCTCTGTTAATATTTATCCCAAGTTAATTCAAGATGCTAAGGAAAGTGTTCTTTTATTCTTCATTTTTCTGTTCTGTTTTCATTATTTTTTTTTTCTCCTTACTAGAATTACTGATTTCTGGTCTGTCTGGAAAGAGTCAATAGAAAACAAGATTCCATTGGAACACTGAAACATGGCATTGCAACACCCCTGTCAGTATTATGGATGTATACTTTAATGGTCAGCTGAGTTTAAATAAACATGCAGAATGCCTGGTTTTGGACGAGGAAGAAGTGGCAGCTGTTTGCACTGATGTTTCCCCTGTGCTGTGGGCTACCTGCTGGCTTTGCAGAGGTGGAACAGTTTGGGGTGTCATTTGCTTGAAGCCCTTTGTCATGCCTTCCCACAAGCCCTCCCTCCCTCTGTCTGGCTGCGTGCAGGTTTTCAATGAAAGGCCCTGTTCACACATGCGGCAACTCAAATTATCTCTAAATAAACCAGTATATGTGAAGGGTAATTCATGAGCACTTCCAGCACGATGATAAATGGCAGGCAGGGCCAGTGCGTACAAGGTGGCCCCTCAGGCATGTGTCTCAGTCAAGTTGTGCAAAGATACTGTAGAAGGGTGTGGAAACATGACCTTAAAATAAGAGCTGTGTCTTTTGGAGCTTTGGAGACCAGATAGTAAGTGACAGACATGCAGCATTTGATCTGTCACCTCTTGTCTAATATTTTATTTCCAGAACTTGACAGATACTTCAGGTTCTGCCCCCTGTTCCTCCTCATGTGACTACCAGTCTGCTTCCCGAAGAAACAACAGTCGCTTTAGCTCTTAAAAGACACCTTAGACTGCCAGATGTGATAAACAATAAAAGTGAAGTCTAAGAGTTTATGTACTGACTAGCTGTTTTCCAGCCCTTGCTGAGAAAATTCTTGAAGTGCAGTTGAGCTTTGTCTTAGCAGACACCATTCTTCTGTGATGACCAAGAGAGGGGAAAACTCTGCAAATGCAAGAGCTGTGGGAGGTTGTGGCCAGGTTTATCCCAGCAGGTTAAATAGGGACAAGGCATAACCCTGAGCACGGCTCTTACAGAACCTGTCCGTTCTGTAAGAGGTTAGCACAGCTCCAGCCCCAGCTAGAGCTGCTCCAGACAATGCCTGGGCACCATCTGGGGATGCACACTGGCCAGAGGCCATCACCAATAGTAATTAGGCTGCAGGCACCTTGTTCTGGGGATGTGAAAGGACTTGGCTGTCTGAATACGAGCTGCTGGGCAGCTGGTTCCAGTGCCAAAGGTTGGAACCAATGTGTCTTATTCACATGTACGGACAAGACGAAGGTTTTGGAATACAGGAGCCTCAGTGGTGAGGTACAGCAGATGTGAATTTTGCAATTTCTATTAAACTTTCAAATATTGCTTTCAGATACTGTCTCTCTTGAAAATCCTATGTTTGCTGAGTTTCTATTATTGCTTTCATATGGCAAGGAAGGGAAGAAACCCTTGGACTTCAGATAGTAGACATAAAATAATATGAAAGAAATATTAAATGACTGGGTAGGAGTTTTTTTCTTGTCTACAAAGTATAGGAGATTGTTAGATTGCTCCTGATACAAATAAAAAGTGTGTTGTATCTTCCTATTTGTGAGAAGAGGAAGAAGACACAGAAAGAAAGACAGCTCAAAAATATGGGAATATTAAACACAAACGGTATGCAACCTGATGTTCAGTGTCTTGCTTGTCACATAATAGTGTCTGTGCTGTCTGTACACATCTGTACCAGTGTCTGTTATATTATTAGGAATAAAAAAGGGCTCCCACTATAGTCAAACCAGTCATACTTGTTGTTGGAAAAATGACTATTTTTCTGCCTTTAAAATTCCAGGTAAAATTGATCTGATTCAATGCTGGAAAGCTCATCCTGCATAAACCAGCAGTCCTGGAATCCAGCACACATGAATTATAGATGAAATGTATTTTTGCCCATTATATCAATGCATTGCTTGTACTGAGGAACTTAAAATTGAACACAGTGTTCCAGATGCAATCTCACAAGAGTCAGATATATGGGAATTAAAACTTCTTTCAACTTACACAGTTGTCTTACCATAGGAAGTAGCCTGGTTGGCCAGCCAAGAGATCAACAGCACTCTGCTTGTCTACACTGATGTGATAGGTTATCTCCAGAGGAGCTGGCATGTCTTTGGCTAAGGCACTAAGCTTGGAAATGTGTCTGGCTTGAAAAGTAGAAGGTGAACCTTGGTCTTGCCTGTTTGTACCGTGTTGGGGTATCTTCGTGTCCTGTTAAAATGGACTCCCATGAGCATTAGGTGCTTGGTCTAAACAAAGAAGGAGGCAACAGGGATTATTTTGATATTTCAGAGGGTTTAGTGTGTAGGATGGTCCTTTCTTTGTCCTGAATGTTCTTTGTACCTATTTCTGTATCCATCCAGTCTTTTGCATCTTGTTGTAAGGTGTTTTGAACCGCGATAATGTGCCCCAGCCAAACCATCTTTAGCTATGCCTATTGGAGCCCTCAGAGTGAGACCAGTCTGGAATTATCCTCACCAGCTTCACCTGGTGATCCACCATCAGGTGTAGCAGGTCAGCTCCTGGAGGGTTTGTAAGCCCAGCCTGAAGGTTCAGTGAGAAAGAAGAAGAAGAAGAGGAAAAGAAAAGAAAAAAAGAAAAAAGAAAAAAGAAAAAAGAAAAAAGAAAAAAGAAAAAAGAAAAGAAAAGAAAAGAAAAGAAAAGAAAAGAAAAGAAAAGAAAAGAAAAGAAAAGAAAAGAAAAGAAAAGAAAAGAAGGAGGTGAGGCGAGGCGAGGCAGACTTGTATCTGCTCTCTGTCCTTTGCTGTTTGGATTTCCTGGACTAACTTGGCTGCTAATCACTGGATGGGTTTTGTTGCTGCCATCATTTTGACTCTGCTTGCCTGGATCTGGAGCATCAAGGACTGAAAGGTACTGAAAGATAAACTGTGCTAAATTGGAATTGGGAAAGGAGAAGCTGAAAGACTGAATACCAAGACAGCAAGGAATAGATAAAGAGGACTGTGCTGTACTGAATTAGGGACCATTCTTATTATCTGAAAGGTGTGTGTGGAGCTCTTGGACAAAGTAAAGTGACTAATTAAGTAATGTGTAATCTCATGCACAGCAGTTGCAAAATGTATATGTACTGTATTATGGATAAGTTGTAAAAGGTAAGAAAATGTACAAGTACTGTGTTAGGTAGAAGTGCTGTGTTAAGTAAGCATAAGTGTAAGTAAGTAAAATGTGTATGTACTGTGTTAGGTAAAAATGAAATGTATAAGTAGAGTAACAAGTATAAGCAGTATAAGATAGTGAGTAAGATGTATAAGTTGTGAGCTGTGTGTAAGTAAGTGAACTGCATAGGTTATGCATAAGTACGTATGAGTTGGTAGAATATATAAGTAAGCTAAATACACAAAAGAGATGATAAGTAGGTATTATGTCAAAACTGGAAGATGTTTGAGTTCCTGCATGATGCCCAAAGAGGTGATGCATATTTTAGAGTTTTTTTAAAGCTTCTGCATAATCATAATGATTTGTTGTATAGAAGTGCTGAGTTCCTGCAGTATCTTGTGCTTTTTAACACAACTAGACCTGAAGGGACGTGAAACCTTTCTGACATGCCATGCTATATCTGAGCTGCTCTAGTTGGTGCAGCTGCATAAGTGTTTGCAGCACGTTAAAGTGAAGAAGCGTGTGAATAAATAAGTAGCCCTGAAGTGCTGAAAATGAACGCTTTGTGATGGATTGAGGGGCTGGGGGAAAAATGTCCCCCGTCCTCACCTTGCATCCTCTCAGCCCCCTTCCTTTCATTATGCTCACCAAGGCAGGTGAAGGGGGTCTTTGGCTGGAGGGTTACAAAGCTCTTGTCACGTTCCCAAGGTCTAAAATTAGTTGACAAAATGTGCAGTGAGCAACCTGAGAGCCTCTCCTCTCAGGCTGGGAGGTCTGAGCACTGCCAAAAGCTTCTGGCCCCCTCTCCCAGTCTGATGCTTTGAAAGAATATTGTTGGCTCCATGACACTGTGGGTCTGTTGACTTGTGTTTGTATGTTTGTGCTTGGATGTGTGCAACTCAAAAGCAGGTCTGAGGCTAAGTAAAGCCCCTTGCTTGGTGGGGAACCTTGATCAACATGTCACAGAACGTGACAACTTCCATAATGGTTTTTAAAAAATGTGTACAGGGTTAGCTGCCAGCTTCCAGGGAGGGCTATGTTTAACCACTTGAAATACTCGACTTCTGGGCTCTACCATCTTCTCCACAGCAGTTTTGAAGACTTTGTTTGATTTCTCTATGCCAGCCAGTTAGTGTACTATTTATCTGACATCTTTGAGTGCTGTGTGGCTTACTGAAGGGTTTTTCATGTCAGAGACTTAATATAGGCTTTAGTGTTTTGGGTTTTTTCCTAGTGTCCTAACTGGAAAAGAAGAGGTTTTTTTTTTTTTGTTTTTTTTTTTGTTTTTTTTTTTTTTATTTCTTTCTCTGTTTGTGGGCAGATATTTAATACTTCTGAAAATTTACTCCTTTTATCATGTCTTAATTCAGGCATCTAAAACCCATGGCCCACTTTGAATGTAGGCCAAACAGCCCTGCCACGACATGACATGGTTTTCTCTTAGTTGGGCACACAACTCAGGACAGATGGGTTTGGAGGCGAGGGTGATAAAAAGATACCTCGGCTGCAAGGATGTAACAAAGTTTTGTCGTGTGTGTGTCAGTTGTAACATACTCTTATGTCCCTCCAAGACACTGAGTTTTGCCCTTTATGAAAGGCCTGTATAAGCATGAAATGCAGGAAATAAAAAGAAAGTTGGGAATGATTCTGCAGTCATTATGGGCTTTTGTTTCAAGAACAATGTGACTACTGGGGTCAGTAATAATAACCAGAGTAGGCCTACCTTTCACAGACACTCATAAACAAGTGTTGGGTACTTACATGAAAAGAGGAATACTTAAGATGCACAAAGAAATGTTTTATTAGGTAGGCAGAAACCCAGAATGATGCCATGACCTGCCTATCACCTTATAAGGTCACAGTCACCTCCTGTGCCAATACTGTAGTAATTTTGCCACCAATCTCATTTGCTACATCCTTTCCAGTAATGTACTTCTGCTACACATCTTGAACAAGTTTAGCATTAAACTGGTTCTCCCATCCCCACTGGAGCTCAGTGCAAATGAGAATCAGGTAAAAGCCTTATGACAACAACTATTTTTGGCTTAGTCCTGATAGGACAACTCCGTTGTTCTGCTCTGGCATTGTCAGTGTGACTCATCTGTAGAGGACTTTCTGGCCCATTTTCTTTAAAAATGTGCTCTATCCAGAGACCTGACTGGGACTTTCTAAAACTGGAGACACTGAAAAAGAATATTTTGCCTGTTTGTTGGATGTTGGTTAACCCTTTCTATACCATCTGACTTCAAAAGGTAGGATATGTGCTGTTTTATGCAGGAAGGTGTTTTCAACCAGCAGCATCTTTTTAGAGACTTTTTTCCTTCTGTTGGATGGGGATTATGGAGAGGTTAGGTTTTAAGGCTGTCATGGTGACTGAACTCATGTCTCCTCAGAGACTTGAATAGCTGGTGGCTGCTTCAATGTGGGAAGAGTGGGCAAGACTGGAGGATGCCCCTCTGAACTTCATCTTGTGTTATCTTGCAGACCTTGGGTTTCAGAGGATTTTCCTGGTCTTTGGGATTCCCAGAGCATGAGGACTGCTGCCAAACTTTGCGAGTGCCACCACTGACAGAAATGCAATGCTCAGCAGAGAGCCTGCAGACATTTCCTCCTTTAGCCCCTCATTACTAGGACCCAAAGTGGTGAAGTGTTTTCTTCAGTCACTCAAATACCAGAAAGCAACATGCATTTGAGAGAAGGGTTAGGGAGAATTCAATCTTGCCATCTTCCCAGAAAGGACATGTCCCTTTTCACTTCTGTATTTTCCCTGAAGATACAAATTTAGGTTGCAGTTGGGTAAGTGGTTACTTAGTGCAACACTGAAAAATCTCTCTCTCTCAAGGGCTTTAAGTACTATGTTGAATTAGGACTTTAGACAGGTAAAAGCCAAGCTCCCTTTGCCTAAAGGAGCTTCCATTCATAGAGTCTGGAAGTGGTCTGACATGGACATTGGTGACCTGCTTTACCATCTGTATGTGAAATCTGGCTCTGCTGAAACCAGTGGCAAAACTGCCATTGATTTTAAGAGTTCTGAATTTCATTTTCAGTATGTTTATTTGCATTAGTTTTTTTTTCCTATAACTTTTGATATGTAGGCATAGAGGACTTGGGGAAAATATTAATATGATTGAGATACACTTTCCATTGTGGTAAGGGGTGGGCAGATGTGACTGTGGGAAGATACTTTTAGAGTTTTGCCTGGCAGTTTGAAATGCTTTTAATTTTTTTCTACCTGCTATGTTTCAGCCTTCCAGGTTAAACTTGTGTATGAATGGCAGGGCTTATTATTTTGAGTGTTCTGTGTTTTTCTTCATTATTTAGGTACTGAACTTGCAAAACATTCCTCTTAGCAGGGCAATTCATCCTTAACTGGGTCTTAATGCGACCAGTGCTTCCTTTCCTGGGAAAGTATGTGCCTCTGGTGAGAGAAGCCCACCTTTCACAAACTACAGCTAAAACTTGTTTTTTCAGTGAAGCACAAAGCACACAACCACTTGCAAATGTCAGTTTTCTTAGCATGAAGCAAATGTGCATTTTGTAAATGTGGGACAGACATGTTTTGATGTGGGTCTTGAACAGGGCTCCAGTATAGAGATAGCTCATCTTTAATTTATAGTTACATGCAATTGAGCCATTCCAGGAAAAGCCGTTTTGTGGTTCTTGGGCCAGGGAAGAAGGAGGATAAAAACCTTCTACCCTAAATGGTAGCAGATACAACAGGCAGAACAGATCAATCTTCCCTAAATGAGAACTTATTATAGGGCTCTTAAAATGTTTTTCATTATTAAAATGACTGAGAAATTTGTGCTAAAACTCTTTCAGATATCAGCTCTTCTTCTCTGGGAGAAAAATAAATGCTCCATTTTTGTTTGCTACCTCTGTTGCCTCATGCAAATTTAGTTAAATTCAGCTGGCAGCCAGTCACCAGTGATGTTCCCCAGGATTCAGTACTGGGGCCAGTTCTGCTTAATCTATTTATTGATGGTATTGATGAGGGGGTCGAGGGCACCCAGTAAGTTTGCAGCCAGCATTAAGGTGTGTGGGGGTGTTGATCTGCCAAAGGGTAGGAGGGCTCTGCAGAGTGATCTGGACAGGCTGGACTGATGGGCTGAGGCCAATAGTATGAGGTTCAACAAGGCCAAGTGCCAGGTCCTGCACTTGAATCACAACAACTCCATGCAGTGCTACAGGCTCGGGGCAGAGTGGCTGGAGAGATGCTCAGAGGAAAAGGTCCTCTGAGTGGCTGAACATAAACCAGTATGTGCCCAGGTGGCCAAGAAGGTCAACAGCACCTGGTCTGCATCAAAAATAGAGTGGCCATCAGGACAAGGGAAGTGACTGTCCCCCAGTGCTGGGCACTGGTGAGGCCATGCCTTCAGTCCTGTGTCCAGTTTTTGGCCCCTTGCTGCAAGAAAGGCATTGAGGGGCTGGAGCAAGTCCAGGAAAGGACAATGGAGCTGGGGAAGGGTCTGGAGCACAAGTCTGATGAGGAGCAGCTGAGGGAGCTGGGGGTGTTCAGCCTGGAGAAAAGGAGGCTCAGGGGGAACTTCCCACTCTCTACAACTCCTGAAAGGAGGCTGGAGCCAGATGGGGATCGGTGTCTTCTCCCGAGTAACAAGCAATAGGACAAGAGAAAATGGCCTCACGTTGTGCTGGAGGAGGTTTAAATTGGGTATTAGGAATAATTTATTAATTTATTCTGTGAAAGGGTGTTCAAGCATTAGAACAGACTGCTCCACTGTGGAGTCAAAATCCCCAGAGAGATTTAAAACACATGTAGGTGTTGCTGTTTAGGGACATGGTTTAGTGGTGGACTTTGCAGTGCTGAGTTAATGACTGGACTCAATGATCTTGGAAGTCTTTTCCACCCTAAAGAATTCTATGATTTTAAGATGTAACCACAGGTTTTAATCTGATTATGAGACCTGCTGCAGGAAATTCTCTGGCCTCTCTTGTGCCCAGTTTTGACTTAGTTGAATCAAAATGGCATTTCTGTACTGAAAATTCATCAATCATTGGGAGTCCAACAGAAAACTTAAGTCATGTGGTATGTTTATAGAGGGAGTTACAGTCTTTGAGGAATCAAAAACATTTTATAAACAGTAATTGATTCATGCTTTCCTCCCACACATATGCAACCACCACCAAGGATGAGGAATGTCTTGGTTTTTTGTAGGGGATATCAATGGGAAAGATGTATGTAGGCAGCATAAAATTACAAAAAATTGAGTTTTATCATAATTTTGTATTCATGCTTCTAAAAGACTGGTGGGATTTTTAGGGGTCTGTACCTGTTGGTCTGAAAGCAGCAGCAGTAAGCATACAATTATAGCATTATTAAGGTTGGAGAAGACCTCCAAGATCATTAAGTCCAACCTTTTACAGACTAGCACCATGCCCAGTAAAGCGTATCTTGATGTTCCATGTCTGCCCAGGGGTGGTAACTCCACCACTTCCCTGGGGAGCTTGTTCCAATGCTCAACCACTCTTTCAGTAAAGGAATTTTTCCTACTATCCAACCCTCCCTTAACACAACTTTGGGTCATTTCCCAGTGTCCTATTGCTACTTGCCACCTTTGGATTGTTTGGGGGCTATTGCTTCTGTACCAACACTTGTAACACGTTTCTGGATTATCATTACCTTGGCCTGGAATATCTCAGTGCTCTTTGATCAGCATTATTGAGAGAAATTTTGTTGTCCCCCTTGTCTGGTACTGCAGGTGCCTGTGTACTGCAAATACAGCTGCATGTCTGGCAGCACTGCTGTGTGCCTGCCCCTTGTTCAAACCAGCTGGCTTGGGCTCTGTGCTGAAGGCTGTCACCTCAAGCAGCAGTTGTTCTGCACTGTGGTATATTCAGCCTTTACTGGTGCTCACCACAGCTTCTCCTTAAAGGAAAATGAGTACTTGGCTAATCTGTCAGAAACTGGCTTGTCCTAAATCATAGGAACAAAGAAAAGCTTGTAAGGAAACTGCTGCATTATCTCTATCAGTCAGCCTTTCCTTATTTCCATTACATGCAGCTTTGCTAATGTCTCTGACACTTGGGGAATACTCAAATTCTGCTCTTCTTTTCTTTTTCTTCAGACCAACCGTCTTTGGATCTGATCCAGGCCCCAGTCAGTTTGAGGGAAGTCTTCCTAATGCTGTTGGCTGGTTTTGGATCTCCTCTGTCACTTTAGTGAATCAGAGGCACATGTTTAACATCTTAGAAAGCTGATCTCAGGAAGGTAGAAATCAAATAATTTCAGTGTAGCACCTCAGTGCTTTGCTTGAAACAGATCTGTCAGAGGGTTACTCAACCCAAAGAAAGACATAACAAAGGAAGGATTTTCTCCTGAATATAAAATGGTTTCTAATATTTTCTATTAGATACACTTCAATAGAAAATATAAAGGAGAAAGAAATCTTTTTTGTGCAGATTGCTTCCTCTGCCCCACAGGATCAACTTCTTACTACCCTACTTGAATAATCCTTGCTAAAATAAAAGACCTAAAAAACTAGTCAGATCTCACCATTTAATATAAACCAACAGGGTGAAATGGACCAAAAGTCTAAATCAGTACTGTCAAACATCTGTAGGAACTAAGGAAATGGCTTCAACTCCTTACTCCAGAATCAGCAATCTATGCGGATTTTTGGTTTGGAATTTTCGTTGGTTTTGGGGGGGGGTTTGTTTGTTTTGGTTTGGTGGTACCATTACCACCCTTATCACTGAGGAGGGGTCTTTTATGGTAATAGAAGTATTGTTTATTTCTGGCCTACAGGACTGAGGTCTAAATTAAAACAGCAGCTGATCTTCAGAAGTCCCAAAGGTATGGAAGAACACAAGGGCAAAGGGTGCTTGCTGGTGGCTTCATGGAGGAGTAGGAAAAGCACAGGGAGAGCCTGGAGACACCAAAGAGCAAGCTCCATGGTGCCTCCTCCATGTCAGGGTTTGTGCATGGATCACAGTGCCTTTGTACCCTAACAAAGCATCACTGAAGAGGACAGCACGTGGAAGCTCCTGGCCAAGGGTGTCTGGAAAAAGGAACAGCTACTACCAGTCACTCCAGGCAGATGGAAGCAGCTGCTGAGGGAGCACCTGAGCTGGAAATGGGGATCTCTAGAATTCCAGGTGCTCCCCCTCTGAGCTGTACCTCTCGGTGCCAGGTGGACCACGCGTGCAGAGTGGTTCTGATCCTCAGATCAGGTGGGGCTTTTCAAGAGCACTCAGGAGCTGTCACTGGAAGAGGACAAGCTGAGAAAGCTCCAAACTCAGCTTTTGCTTGGGCTGAAAAAAAAAAAAAATTCAGCGAGGGCAACTGTATGGACTGTGTGGCAGGTTTGAGGGGTAGCAGGTAGTGTGATAGGGAGTGTGGCTTGGTGTTCCCCTCCTTTCCCTAAAGAAATGCCTTTAATTTGGTACTTTATAAGATGAATGCTGTTTGTGTCAGAGGCAATCTCAGCTGTTCTCCTAGGCATCTGATCTGGGACTGGTGCTGATTTTACTGCTGCTCTTCAGCAGGGACCTTTGGAGGCTCAACCTGACCTTTTGAGACTCAGCAGAGATGTTACAGGGGAGCTGTGTCTTGCTTTTGAAGGCCCTGGCTGGAGCCTCTGGATGCTACTGAAATGCTTACATATAATAAGAACAAGGGTTTCTTTTCATCTCCTTGTGCTGAGTGGTTACCTTTTGGAGGTAGCATCTGCCTGGGAGAGCACTGGATCTAACACAGAGAAATGTTTTGGGCCTGATAACAAAGGTGTGGGTGCTCTAGTCCTTTTCCACAGAAAACCTGAAATCTAATAAAAAATGTTTATTTATTTTTTAATCTTGGCTTGCTTTCAGCTCTTGCAGCTACAGATATTTAATTAAGAAAACTATTGAATGTGGTCAACTTTGTGCACATTAAGGATATGATAAAAACAACAGCTACTGTAAAAACCCTTAAATAGTTCTGTCAGGCTCCTGAAAAAGAGGAAACTTGGTGTTTTTTAACCAGTCTTTTCCTATCATGAAACAGGATTGGGGGATTTTAGAGGATGATAAATTGACTATGAGTCAGTGGGGCAACATTGTGCTAAAGGAATCTGCTCTACTGTACTGCAAATAGTGTGGGGTGTACTTCAAAAACTAAATAAAAACTACCCAGACACTCAATTTTCCACTTTCCTCAGCAGTGACTGGGCCACAGGATACAGTTTGGGGCTTCATGTTATAGAATTGGATAAGTGACAGTCCAGAGCTGAGACCACAGCAGTTGTGGAAAATGAGAGTCAGTATTTTTGCAGAGGAGGGGGTACTGCCCTGAGGGGAAGAGAAGTGAACAAGGACACCTCATGACAATGACACACATAAACCCTCAGACTCTGCAGCAAGACACCTGATCATCAGAGATGCTTGGTCTCCAGGACTCTGCTCTGTATGGCATTAGAACTGGTAAGAGACAGCAGATAGAACAGCACAAGACCATATCAGTGGGAAAATGGTGACCCAACTGCTTTGTTCTGGTTGTTATGTTGCTTTTGCATCTGTTCCACATTGCAAGAGGGCTGATACCAATTCCTGTATAGCCAAATACAGTCAGCAAAGTATCCTGTGTGGTTTAAGCCCAAATTCTTGGGGGAGAATTAATCTGGAGGGTGCATTTTTATTGTCTTGACTGGCAAACAGCTGATCTGACAAGAAGCCTGTGGTAGTGCTGAAAGCTCACAAAAGTATTTCAGAAGCATCTTAATTCATGGCTCATATCTCAGTTTGTGCCTCCACATTACCGGTTGCTCTACAGTAAATCTTTCAGCATTTGAGCTCAGCTGCCTCTGCTCTTTCCAACAATAAAGATGAGGGTCACTTCTTCTCATTAGTCAGGAAAAGCTGAATTTAAAAATAACATGCTGATGTTGCTGCATGGAAGTGTTTAAGTTGGATTAAATATGAGAGAAAAAAAAATCTGGGAAAAGCAAGCTACAAAGGGAATTGCAGATTCACTTTCCAGTCTGAAAGATTTTTAGGGCAGAGACTGTCAATTTTGTTTGTTCAACAATCTCAACATAAATGGGGCCTCTAGCTTCTTCCACAATGTAAATTATTGATGCTGTTAGGATCCACAAAAGGCATGTGCCTAGCTTTAAGCACAGGGGTAATAAAACTGATGTCTAGAGGAATCCTTTAGCTCAAAGTTAAATATGTGCTTATGTTCTTTGGGCTTCTCGTGGCTGCTTTAGGGCTTATGTACCTGATGGAATCTTGAAGTAACAAAGCTGGCTGTGCTCTGATAGAGGATGCAGGTCTGAATAGACACACTTGGAAGTTTCAGATAATTCTTATGACCTCTCAGAGAAACTCAGCCCTGTTGACTTCACGGGAAACCACTTGAAATAGATAGTCCTTATCCAAAGTGACAGCAGGTACACGATCCTAATAAAAGAAACATGGTCGTGTTGCACATCATCCTGTCATTGCGTTACCTTGCCTGACAATGAAGGCGGCACACCGTGATCTGAAAGAGATCTGAGGTGACATGGCACCTGACAAGACATCCTGGCTGATGGAAGGGGAGATGGGAGGCAGGGAGGGTGGGAAGGAGGTGAGGCTGGAACCACCTGGAGCTGTGGCTCGGCACTCACTGGTTGCTTTGTGTTGGGTGGTCTGTGCCTGCACTCCCGGCAACAGATGTGAGTTCGTGAGGTGCCAAAACGAGCCTTGGCTAAGCAGAAATAACAAAAAGAAAAAACTGAAGAGACAAAAAAGTTAATAATCCTCAGGCTCTGGGGCCTTTTTGGCTTGCTATTTTTCACCCCAGCCTTCAAACAACCTGTTCTACAGCAGATTGCAAGCCCTTACAGATTTGCTAGCCCTTGCCTTTTGGAAAAAGCCTTGCTTTCTTTTTGGCTCAGTTTACATTCCTTTTCAGCCATCTCTCCCTCGCTTGGAGGTGGAACTTTGCAATGTTTTATGCATGCTGTTATTTAAACCTCTCTGTTGACTGCGGTTTCTACAGGGGCCCTATTCTTGATGTTGGTTTTTTTGAGTGTATCACCTGCCTTTGGAGCAAGACACTTGTGGCTTGGCTGTCCGTGCTGTCAAATGGCAGAAGGGAGCAATGTGAGAGGAGCCCTAAGCCCTGCAGACACAGTGCCATGGTGATCAGCAAAACCTACCTGATCACACCTGTCTGTCCTGCCTGGGGCCTCTCTGCTCTGCATCCTTCAGTCTCTCTTCTCTGGTCTCCCTTTCACACACTTGCCCCTTGCTGGGGGTAAGTTGCAGGCAACCTGTTGAAGGCAGTGCCTGGGCTTCCTACCAGAGGAAGGAGGGAGAGCGTGCATCAAAGGCATCCAGCTGCTAGGAAGGAGCTGTGGATTTTTCCCTTTACTTTACTTTTCCTGGGCAAGAGAGAGAAGCTGTGTAATGCCTCCTGTTCATCTCTTTAGGGGCAACTTGCCGTTCCTTACAGTGGAGTTGTCACCATGTGCTTATTTCTTTCAGGAGCAAGCTGATGCAAAAATCTTTGGGGAGATGCACAGCAGGAGCCCATGAGGGATCTGCCTCTGATGAGCCCAGAGGGGTGGGCTCTGACCTCTGAAAGCCATGCACTACTCAGTACAGTGCCTCCTGTTCCACCTCAGCCTCCAAAAAATGAGATTGTGCCTCAGTGAGAGGAAGCATGACCCAACTTTCTCAAGTCCTGAGGAGAAGATTTGGCTCTGCAGAAGGAAGGTCAGTGTTAGGGCATGCAGTGCAAGGTGGCAACTCTTGCTACTTGGGCTTGGAAGGAGACCCTTGGCTGAGCCTGGTGGAGCCCATCTTGAACTCTGCTGGTTCAGAGGACCCTTCCAAGCATGGATGGCCACCCACAATTCTGAGACTCACAACATTGAGCCCTGTCACCTGAAGAGATTTCCTTTCTTCCAGCTTCTGGCTGTATCCTCAAAGCCTTTCTCTTCAGGAAGAGTCTTTTCTGGAGTGTGGGTGTACCTATGTCCTTCATGGAGTCATTGTCAGAGCTGTGCTCACACAGCACTATGTTACACACAGAGCAAAACTGGAAGATGAAAAAAAAAACAAAGGGAATTACACAGATCAGGAAGGTGTAGATGAGTGAATGACACTTTTACCCCTCTGCTGAATTTTGTGTGTAGTACTTGATTTGGTTGTGGTCAGTCAACCCTACCTAGGGCAGAGAACTAAGGTGAGATGCCCTTTAAACAAGGAAGATGTGGGAACTGTGTGCTCCTCAAAAAGCTGCTAGAGCCCCTAGGGACATTCTTGCAAAAGGCCGTGCTGCTACATCTTCATAGCTTCCCCATCACCAAGCTCCATGTGCTGCAGTTGCACTGCTTGGTTGCAGAGGAGATTGTCTCCCAAATATAGAAAACTCCATGCTCTGATGTGTCAAGCAGCCATGGCCTCTGCTGTAAGGCCATCACTCACTGATTGCCTGGGGACTGTGTGAAAACTGACAGATTTCAGCTCTTGAAATCAGGTTTGGTTCATTAATCTTTGCACTGGGCTGACTCCCAAGCTTACATGGGATGATTAATTTAAGGTAGAGAACCGAAGAAATTTGAGATTCAGAATGTAGGGTTTTTCTGACATTGGGGGCAAACATTTCTTGCTTCTCTAGAAAAAATTTGGGGTTCAATCCTCTCTTTATGATGCCTCTGTGGCCCAGGCAAGAGTTAACATCTCTAAGTCACCCGCCCCACTGCCCACCCTGCAACAGGCTTAACTTGCCCTTCCATTGTTTGGACTAAACCTTCCCAGATTTACTTACTTCCTTTTGATGTCTGGCAATGTTTGTTTATTAGCGCCAGTGGCCTGTGTTAACTCTGAGTAAGTCTTTGACTAAATCCCATTCTCTGCCTTTCCTCCCTTCACGGGCTTGTGAGCTGATAAACTTCAGTGCTGGCTTTCAAACCCAGTGAGGTTAAACATGAACTTCTTTTACACCTGCCTGCTTTCCCAGCTAATGGACTCTGGTGGCTGCCGAGAGAGGAGTCCTTTTATGGCAAAGAGAAGGCTGCAAAAGTTCATTTCGTTTCTGGTTCGTATGTTCGAGAAGTGGGGTTTTAACTCTTGGAGAGGAAAGGATTATTTTAGTGAATTCCCTGCTGTCCCGAGGTCATCTGCTATCCACAGCAGAGAAATAACAACAGGACAGGTATTAGCCCATAAGTCACATAGTGTTATATATAGTCCACCAAGCGTTATTTTATTATTCCCTTTTTTTTCACAGTGCTTAAGTACCATTTTGGGACTCAGGGTTTAGACAACTTCAATCTAAAGTATGAATCAAGAGAAAGAAGATGAGACCTGTTTGGGAAATGATAAGTACTTCCTATGGAAACTTTTGCAACAGTTCTGTTTTTCCTTTAATCATGGGAAAGTTCCATTAAAAGAACAAAGCCTACCAAAAAAAAAAGAAAACCAAAACCAACCCAGCAACCAAAAACTAAAATCCAAATCCATGTGTTTTTTTCATGTTTTTAATGTTTGAAATTTTAAATTTTGTTATGGGTCTATCTCAGGAGAGAAGGTATTGAAAAATCCCCTTCAGCTGTTTGTGGCTTTTCATTTTAAGCCAATCTCCTGACTAGATTTGCTCATGTTATTTAATTACAGATGTAAGCCTTACTCTCAAATTCTGTATGGGTTATGTGCTTTATGTATATGCTCTGAGTTTTATGATTTACAAATATAAATTAAGGCTGCATGATAATAACTTTAAAGTAAAGAATCTTTGGATATTTATTACTCCATTATTTCATCTCATAAAATTTTCTTAATCAGCAATGATTAATTTTTGAGTCATCAGCATCTAAGAGTCCTAAAATGTCTTGTGGGTGCTTAAATATTCATTTTATGGGATTTACAAATTCACTGATTTTTAAAATGGTGTTTCAAGAGTCTACAGATGTTCCAGCATGGAGAAGTAACTCTGTGGTGCCAGCTTGAACTTTTCTATGCCATAAAAATGTCTTTGCCAAAAAGAACTTGCATTCAAACTGCAGATGATTGACAGGTGGCAAGAGGAAGGATTATAGAATATGAATTACAGACTGAATCCAGATTGCACTGAAAGATTTCTAAAGCCTAGGGAGAATTTGTGGTCATCCAGAACTGAATTTACATGACAGACAGATAAAAAGGAGGGCTGTTATTAAGTTATCTCCAATGTTTTTTCTTCATATATTTCCTTGAACTATAGCATTTGGTGGAGGAGCTTTTACCTCATTTTACCCATGATTCTTTGGCAGTGCCTTTGACCTCTTTCAGTGCAGTGATGGAAGACCTCTGCTGAAGGTTTCTGCCATCATTCAAGAAATTGTCACCCAGTTCCTCTCTAGCCCCATCAGAACAGTGAGGGGAGCAGTTATGCCTGCCTTTCTACCCCTCCATGGCCCAGATTCCATCCCAGCCTCACAACAGCTTCTTCTCCAGTGTCCCATGTCAGCTCGGAGCAGGGCAGGTACTGTGTGGCTCTGCCAGGAAAGGCCACCAGCAGGGACCACAGGGGTGCTTATGTGCCTGACTTCCACCTATCTCCACGAGCATCAGCGATCTGGTCACCAAGCCTGCAAAACAGACTTCTCAGGATACTTAGACACTGTGAGGGAAAGCAGACTGTTATTTGACTTTAAAGATCAAAGCTTGACCCTGTCTGCCTATAAGAGCTATTCCTATCTATGTAGAACCCTTTTGGTTTCAAGACGTTTCTGGTTTACACAACAAGGGCTTTCTCCAGTCTTTTTTGCAGCCAGCTTAATGCTGAGATGTGCACAGAAGTACTCTGCAGAAGCCCACTCTGAGTCTGGGGGCTATTTTCCAATAGGTCAATATTTCTGAGTTTGTTATGATAACCAGTGACAAAAACAGCCTATTTACATGGAAAACAGTATCGATGTAGTGAATGTAGTTACAAATCCCAAGTGCATTTCAGCACAAATCTGCATATTATAGACACAGTTCTTCGTAAACGAACGCCCTAGTGCCACAGCAGCCTTCAGAACAGGAACAGCTTTGTCTTGTCTTTAACTAGGGTTGTGAGTCACAGAAAGGTTTTGGTTCTCCTTTCTGCATGAAAAAACCCCAGCCTCTTGTATGTTCCAAATATCTTCCTTTAAACATTTATTTGCCTGTTGCAGTGCTGGACTGCTTGTGCCCTTTGCCTGAGCAGGCAGGCAGTTCTCTTTGAAGATGTTTACTAATTAAATAAGAACAAAGATGGAATGAATGTTAAACACCTTCAAACACTTGTTGTGTGCTGCAGTTCCATGACTGTACTTCACAAGCTCTGTAAAATCTATACATTCCGGAATACACCACATTCCTTTAATGGATTCTCTTTGTTAAAAAGGTTAAGGGGGGAAAAAGGGAATTCTGGCTCGTTTCATGGTCTGTTTTTCACATCTGCAGCTTTTACCATAGGAAAGGTGCAGAGTTTGTTGGATCTGGTAGAGAACTGAGACCCAGCATGGCAGATCCCAGCTCCAGCTGTGGCTTTAGGAAACTTACTGGCTCTGCTTCTTTTCTTTATCCACCAAGCACAGGCTGGTACCTACAGGCACAAATGCAAACCAAACCCCTGCTACAAGCACTGCCAGATTCAGGGGTATCCACATTCTGAATAATCCTTATTTTTAGGATCTGGGGTAAAGTTGCTTTCTCACTCATTTGGATGTGACACATTCATGCTGATCTCAATAGCTGGAGATCTTTTTAATTAAAGAACAATGATAAAAAGCCACATAAAATGGGTTGCATCAAAGCATAATCATACTATAAATGGTAATTATTATAATTATATAAGATTGCTCACGTTTATTTTCTAGGTGGGAAGGCACACCAGCTGACTGAGTTTTCAAACATGTGGCTATTTCAGCAAAATTTCAAGGAGTCAGATGTCTTGCCTAGGAGTTGTCCCTTCCAAGCTGCATAGCTATGGTCAGTCTCTCACCTAATGTAAACATCTCACTCAATGCATGCAAATTGACATGAGGGACTTTCTTTGAACAAGTTCTAGTCATTGACTTTCTTTGGTTTTCCTGTTTTAGGGACCTCTCCCAGGCTGACAAACACTACTTCCTCTGGGGAGATCACAGAAGTGCTGTAAGTACATGCAGTGTCCTACTGGGCTGCTTGTTCACGAGTGGTCCAATCATCCCTAGTTAGCCATCCCCCTGGGATTATGTCAGGGTTTGGTCCCTTCCAGAGGAATAACAGTCCCAGCATGGCTGGTCCTGCTGTTATTGCAGGAGCTGGGCATGGTGTGCAAGAGCAACAACCTCCGTTTCCTCACCAAGAGGCCGGTGAGGAGGTTTCCTGAGACTGCAAATCTGGAGTCATAGCAGATACTATTTGTTTGCTCCACATAAATTACCAAGGGAGGCTTTGTCAGAAAAGTGGGAAGACACAGAACCCCAGGAGCAGTGCTCTGGTATAACAGCCAAGGTGGAGAGAAGGAGCCGTGGTGAGCTGGAAAAGGTCAGGAGGCAGAGGAGAGCAAAAGCCTCTCAGGGCACAGGAGGAACCACTGCTTGGTTGGGCTGCTCTTTCAAAGTGTGCAACCAACGTTTGTTTTACACTGACAAAACTATGTTAAAATATACTTTTGCTGAGCTCATGAGCAGCCCCAACACACATCTTGAAAAGTCAAGACTGGAGTCCTTGTCTCTATATAAACAAACTTTGGGAGAGGGCTAAAACATCTTGTTGGGAACAAACAAATGAAACAATGCAATTTTGAATCATTCACAATTAAAAATAATTAAAGGCTGTTAAAAATCCTGTCTAAAGATGATGGGTTTAAAAAAAAAAAACCCTAAGTGAAATGGTTCCAGAGTGTAGGGTGTAATTTTTCAAACAAAAGCAATTCAGTGGATTAGATAGAAACTTGTGAAAAAGGGAGCTGCCAACCCCAGTTTATATTTTTCCTGGTTAAAAAAAACCAAAAACCACCACTACCTCAAAATAACATTTGTTTGAAATTTTTACTTATCTTTTTCTTTGGGGCTGGTGAATGGAGATGTGCCAGCCAACTAAATTTGCATCTGTTAATTGTTAAAGCTCTTGAGTAAATATTTGCATGATCATAAGATGAATTGGTTTGGAAGGGACCTTAGGAAGTTTCTGGTCCAAACTCTCTCAAAGCAGGGGCAGGGCTGATTGGGCTGGTCAGGGCTTTATTCCTGAGGTTTTGGATACTCCATGAGGGCCCATGAGGTGCTGAATGCAACTGTGTTCCCCTGTCAGTGCCAAGAGAGGGCTATGGAGTTGCCCCATTTCTGTTCTCTGCCCTCATGGGTTGGGCCCTGACATCCTACTGCATGTAGAGGTCTATCTTACAGGGGAAGAGTAAAGTCAGGGGTTTTATTCACTGTTTCTGCTCAACAGCTTTCTCCTGGGGCAGAAGCAGCATCATACTTTGCTGTACCAAAGCCAGGTACAGCACCCCATTTCAGGTCACCCAAAGCTAAGGGCACTGATTTCATAAGGAAACTGAGCCAATGGGCACATCTGATGGGACAGAAAGAAAAACCTGGGCAAAGGGCACTAGTGATACCTGCTACCTTTCTGTTAGTTTCCTTTCCTGCACTGGAAGTAAAGGCACACACCTCTAACTTTCCATAGGCTTTCTTGTCTCCAGGACCCAAAACTGCACAGAAAAGTTACTTTCATCTTTTAAACAGCAGATTTTTGCTATGATTGAAGTTGCACTTTCTTTTGTGCCTAGTAAAGGGAGTTCTAACACATATTTCCATTCTTTATTTTCCACTCTACTGCTTTAATAAAACTTCCTCTTAATAAAGGCAAACCACTACTAAAAAAGCACAGGTAGCTAAAAAGGGCATGAGTAGCAAAGCCAAGGAAACTTCATTTCCTATAGATTTGTATCTTGAGGCTGGATTTTTGAGTGGTGTCTCTGGTGTCTAATGCTAGATGAATCACATACCATGATTTAGGTGGGAAGGGTCCCCTTGAGGTATCTAATCCAGCATTAAGGTCAGAGAAGGTCTAATTCGGGAGGTAGATCAGATTTCTTGGGGTCTCATTCAGCAAGGTTTAGGAATCTTCAAGGCTGGACAATGACCACCCTCTCAGGGGTCTCGTTCCAGCACTGAACAATTTTCTTCTGTTCAGCTGGAATAGCCTCCAGCATTAAGTTGAGATTGTTTAATCTTGTCCTTTCACTGTGCATCAGAAGGGGCTGCCTCCATTTTCCCTGTTTTCCTTCCACCAGGCAGTAAAAAGGAAGGAACCTGATCCCCCTGCCTAGAGTTTTCTCCTCTCCTGGTTGAACAGAGCCAGTCATCCCAGTCTCTCCTTGCACATTATGAACTTCAGTGTCCCCCCCATCCTAATGATCTTCACTTTGATGCCTTCAAGTTTTTATGACTCTTCTGACTCTTGGGTGATGGTCCCAAAGCAAGATAGAATACAGGGATTTTTTGTGCTATTTGATTTTTTTCTTCTTCCTCATCCTCCTATTTGCATTACTTTTGTGTCTTTGAGTCTTTCCCCTCTCTGTCAATGTTTTTAATAATTTTTAAACTTGATATTGGGTTTTAAAATTATTGCTGGAAAAGGTTAATATACAAGTACACCCAGTCTTATACAGAGTAATTACACAGGCCTCATATTCTTGTGAAAGGAGGCTAAAATGCCAGCAGTGATAATGTATTGGTCTTACAAGGAAAGAGAGAGGAAAACCAGGTGATGATTGGGCAGATCTCATTCCAGATCAGTTGTGTCTGTAGAAGAAGTTTCTTTTCTGAGATGTTTGCCATATTTTCCTGCTGGTATTTATTGATCTCTCAGACGAAATTATTTCTTCTAAAATCAGCTGGGTTAATCTAGACACAGAGTTGAGGCTGTTTCATCTCTCCTGGTAGACACTGCTTCACACAGAGGTATGAGAGTATCAGCAGGTGTTTTGAGGGATGCTGTACTGGGTACTCATTCTAGGTGACCTGAGAGGGTGCAGGGAGGGAGCTGAAGACACAAGTCATTGCCCTGCACATGGGAAATCTTAAAGGATTTGCTTGCCAATGTTGTATCTTAAAGATTTTTATTAGTCCACATGAGACCTATACTGGTAAAAAACCTGGTTTGCACCAGAATAATGTCAATTTTTTCCAATCAACATATTTCTGGCATGAAAAAGGGCGTACAAGGTCCATGGGCAAAACACTTCTTTTGCCTTTGTGGCTTAGTGGAATACTCGGCTTGGCTTAAGGCACAGCCATTTGGAAATCTGAGTAGGCTGGGTACTCAGTGTCTGTCACACATCACAGCCTGGCACCCTCATGACTGATGCTTTCCTAAGTTTGTATTGTAGACATGGTCTCAAGACAGCTACTGTAAATATTTTTGCACCAGCATAGCTGTATCGATTCTTGGAGGGTCAATGATTCAGCTTTGCTCATATGATTACAGCTAAACTGGGAAGCCTTCCTGAGAAGTCACCTCCACTTGATGGCAATTCATTTTGAGCTTCTCAGAGGTCATGGTGAACATGGAAAACATCCAACAAATGGATTGTTCCTGCAGAAGCAATGAGTGCAGATGGAATCGCCCTTGAGTACGGCTGAGTTTTCAGACAGCTACAGAGCACCATGCCTGTGTTGTATTAGTTTTACATATTTATAACCTAGTGAGTGCTGCACATTTGACAGGGCAAGTCCTTGCTCAGCTTCCAAGGGCTCTTTCTAAGACAAACAGGCACTTTCAAAAAATCCACAGAATTTTTTTTGTTTTTTATGGAGGAAACTGGAGGCCGAAGTTGGAAATGTGCATTTCAAGGAGCTAAAGCCAGAGTCTTTTAAATTATTGGGTTTGTTTTTCTATAAACCAGCTGTTTTGTCTCTTTCCTATCTGGTTTCCATTTCTTGCCTCTATGCAAACTTCTGTTCTTCATTCCTCAGGTTTTCATCCAATAGTTAATACTTGAAGGAGCACCTAAGATGGCAATGGATAACAAAGACAACTTTTCAAAGAATCTTCAAATAATAAAATTGTCTTGCATCAAGCTGTGGGATTTATTTCCCAAAGGCCATGAAGAAATTAGCATGAACTCTTCACATTTTTTAATGTTCTGTAAATATTTATTTCGTTTTTTCCTCCTCTCTTATGTTTGGAATCTGATCACAAGACATCTCTCTTTACCATGCAGACATTTTTCTTTCTGTCTGGTCTTACAGACTGTCCTCTGCTAAGTAACTGAGTCATCTGTCTCATCTCTACCTCAGACTTCCTTAGGTGCTGAGTACTGTTCTTTCACAAATTAAAGTCTGGTTTTTTATGCTTGGGGACATTTCCACTTTTTAGCCCTTCCTTCTTTTGGACAGTCTGTACTGGTTGCCTTTTCCTATTCATGTACTTGCTTTTCTTTCCTACCCTTCAGGAAGAGCACTGTCATAAAGAAATTACTTCCCCTTTGCTTAGTGTAATTTCTCGACAGGAACCAGTGTCCTGACAGCCAGTGGGTTTTCCCCAAAATTCAGCATTTCAATTTTAGTGGCATTTAACAAACCACCACAGTCAGAAGTCCCAAGCTGCGTGATGAAGCTGGTTTGTATGCACTGACTTACCCACTCACAAACTCTGATTGTACAGAGTGCTCACTGTCAAATTGAGCATCAGCAACCTGAATCCTGATGGCACCTACATTTCAGTGGTAGCCAAGCAGCAGTCTCAGTTTTTCTCTGGTTATTCCTCCCAGCAAGGAGAAAGTGCTTTTGATGTGCTGTTATTTATTAAGATTGCCTTGCTGAAAGTGCAGTAGAAGTTGTGATACTCCACTTATATGGATTTTCACTGTCAGTTGTTAACTAGGGGAGAAACTAGAGCTGGGTTTGAGATGGAGCCATCACAGTGGCTCACACCGGAACCTGTCTGCCTGCCAGTGAGGCTGCTGCATCCTCTGTGCTTGGATTAGTGCCTTAACATCCCCTCAGATCACATATAGAACTAATGTTGTAGAATGCTATGGTGCCTGTGCTGAACACTCACGTTCTGTCACCTTCACACCCACTTACTGGAAAAAAACATTATAGTTAGGGCTGTATCTTCTTTGCTCAGAAAAGGAGTTTTTCTGAAGCAGAAATGAAATATGCATCAAGAACCCATGGGGTCCCATAGGAAGAAAGGTTCAGGTCAGTCACAGTTTTAAGTACAGCACTGCCAAGCAGTTGAGAAGACCTATTGTGTTAGCACTGTATTGCCCTGTTGTTAGCTTTCAGGAGATGACTAATGTGCCTTAATTAATCCCTGTGTGAAAAACATACTTTGTCGGCAATACAGACAAGGCCAAAACTGTGAGCAAGTTATTGGGAGCTGCATCTTCATGACGTGCTTTTCATCAGGGAAATGTTGTCTGCATAAGGAAGCCAGCACAAACTGTGCTTTTTGGTCAAAACTTACTTACTGAAAATGATGAAAACATGACCCCAGTTCAAGAAAAGCATCTTCATAAATAGAAAAATACCGCTCAAAATTGCAATTAGCCAGGAAGACCTGATCACTGGCTCACAGAGAATGGCAATGGACAGTGGTAATGCCACAGCGTAGCAAAGGCAGGGTGAGTTCAGGTGTACTGCTCTGTATAATCTAGACACGACTTCTGTATGCAGTGTGAGTGCTGTAGGAAATTTATTTTTTATTTAATCTTAGTAATAAAGTCAAATCCTTACTTAAATCAGGGCATTGGTAGTGATGGCAGATACACACTGTCACCATCAGCCAAAAGATCTCAAATCTCTTTGTAGACAGATATTCAAAGGTCATTTTGTCCACAGCTGAAAACCAGCCCTCTCTGGAATAAAAATTAAGCAGAAAGTAGAAATGTGCAGGAATACCAAGCCAGGAAGTGAAGATTTCCCCTTCTAGTCAAAGGGCAGAGGGATGGTAAAGTGATTAAAATATTAGCCATAAGACTAACATAACAAAACTGCATTTTCCAGTTTCTCGCAGTACAGATGAACGCCATATGAAATTGAAAATATCTGATCCAAGTCAGTGGTGCATGAAATCTCCCTTAGTGTTGGTTATGTTGTTGATTTTACTTTGGATGTTTTGGCACAATGTGATAACAGCAGTAACTGACCATGAGATTAGCCCCTGGTCCAGACTGGCCAAATGGAAATTCTGAGTGTGAAAATTGACTCAGTGGGGCCTAAAATGCTACATGTATATTGATTATGTGCTTGCATGGGGATATTTATCCTGAGTGTGCTGGTCACACATGTTATACCCATCCTGTAGGCACTGAGGGAGGTAAAACACCCGCCTTTCAAAACACTCTGTTAGAAAGGAAGACTGAAGTAAAGGCAGGAGTATTGAATGGGGAATGGCTTGACTGTAGCAATGCTTGTGAAGCTGAAGAAGTTGTTCCTGAGTCTGATCCTTAGCTAGCTGTGGATATGTCACCCCACTGAATGGGGCTGCCTTGGGCTTGCTGGAATTTGGCCCAACTTTAATGCTTCATTCCAGTCCTGAGTTTGTCATGGGAATTAGTTAAAAGCTAAAACTAGGTTTGGTGTGGGGGAATTTCAGTTTGGGAAAAGCTGTTTATAGGTGGAGGTAAAAAAAAACAGGAAAAGAACATGGCATAGGCAGTGGTTTGAGAGCAGAGATAGTTCTAGGGAGTGAGCTCTGAGGTGGGGAATGCAAACCTTCATCACAGGTGAAACCAACGCCTGAATTCCTCTCAAATAGGCCAAATCTCCTACTGGGAACACAGTATATTCTGGTGAGGCTCTGCTTTGCCTGGTGATTTAGGCCTCTCCTTTCCATCATCTGGCCACCAGCAAAACAAATTCTGCAAGCAAGAGTGCTAGAGATTCTTTCATGCTTCTGCAGTTAGCACAGCTATGCCAGTGCAAGTCTGGCAAATTTGGCATGGCAAAATTTAGTAGCCTTAGCCTGGCCTCAGATTACATCCTCTCATCCTCTTTACTCACTTGGATTCTGAAGCCTCCTGGTTGTAAAATCAGATGTGAATTTTCAAATGATAACATGGGCTGAGAGAATTTTCTCTCTGAAATGCATATTTCACTGCTGAGAGAAGAAGGTGGTTTGTGGTGTATTCCGTGAAACAGTTTCTCCCTGCTCTGGAAACCTGGGCAGACCTGAGCAGGTTGCAGAAGTTCATGGGGGTGTGTGTGTCTTATACTGATAGGACCCAAAGTCTATATTCTTGGGCTGTTGTTATTCTAAATGGTAGGAAAGAGTATTGTGGATATCTCCATATCATAGTCCTTACCCTGCAGGTTTCTACTATTATTTTTTGTACAAGAGAGACTTCTTTTTACACACCTCGCTTAATTGCTGCTTGGCTTCTCCACTAAGATGGGCAACTAGACATTAATTAGGAACTAATGAGAATTTTAAGCCAGTGGAAATCTTTGCAGACCTTCCAGTAGTTTCTCTATCAGACTTGAACTTGGATTCTTCCTAGCAATTGGCAGGTAGCTCTGTGGATGACAGTCTGATGTTATAGGGATGGCACAATGTGTGCAGGCAGAGCCTAACCCGCTCCAAAAGACTCGTGAATAAATGCATGTCCATAAACCACCCATGAGCAGTTAAGTGATTGCAGCCAATTAAGTGATTGCATCCACTTGTTATTTTGATCATATTTTCTCAGTTTTAGTCACTGCAGCCTGTTCCAGTTAAGTGCAAAACCTCTGCTCCTCAGAGGACACCTTTGTGTGTGAACAGGAAGGCTGTGTCATGCCACTAGCAGAAAAGCAGTGCTTTTACTCTGCTGGAAGGACAAGAGATGGATGGTCATTAGAGGAGGAGCAGCAGTCTGTATTCTCAAGGATATCTAGGTACTTGATTCCTATTGATTTTCTCATGATCCAGGTAGCATGTAAATACCTGGAACAATCTGGACAGAGATAAGCTGGTTTCTGTATGAAGCTGCGCTGAATGTTAAACACAGCAATGACTCAAATGCTGGAAACAAAGCTGAAGAGCAGAAGAGATGTGATTACATGGGGCCATGAGAAAAGGCCTGAAGGACAGCCAGGCAGGAACTGCTCTGGGAGATCTGAAGGCATTCTGTGCTGGCAGTTCATCGATGAAAGTTGCTCATTATTTGCTTATTTTGAACATGTTTGCTGAAGGCCAAAGCCTGTCAGATCTTAGGAAGGCTTTTTTTCAAGAGCTTTTGTTGCCTCAGCAAACAGGTCATGAGTCCAACTCACCCACTCCACAAACAAATATTTCTCCAAATTATCAGGGGAATGGAGTTCATTTGACAGAGATGTCAGTTTGGTAGAGACAGATCACTTAGGGTGTGGGAGTTTTATTGTGTGTATGTGTCCAAGTCTTGGCCCTCCACTCCTCAGCTTTCTCCTCATGCATCCTGTATAATGACTGTGTGTATGTGTGTTGATTTAATTCCTTTTGGAGCTGCTTACCTTTTTAATTATACTCACTAAGTATTCAGTACTTCAGTTGGCTGTGTTCCCAGAACAAAGGCTATAGCTGAATACAAATAACTGAATTAAAATAATGCTGGCTTATAATCAGAGGAAGGCCCTGTGTTGCTTAGGAAGTTTGAGATATCACTAAGCAGAAAGGTAATTCTACTAGCTCTCATGTAAATTGGGAGCCTATCTGCTTCCCAAACCAGCCTCCACATTCACATATCTGCCAGATCACTTCTCCTGGTAAGCTTTGCAGGGCACTAAAGGGAGATGATGGCAACAATTGCAGTAGTATTTGGGACAAGAAGGAACTCTTAATGGGTAAGAGCATTTTTGAGAGACAAGAATTACTCACAGAATGCCCAAGCTTGAGCAGAGGCTGTTTGCATCATTGAAAAGAAAGTAGGGCAGGAATTACGTATAGATGGTATCTAGAAGACAGTTTAGTGGGATCCTGCTGCAGAAATGCTGTCTTAATTTCAGTGTTCAAGAAACCAGTTTGGTTTTTGAAAGAACTGGGAAGAAGAGTAGATGTGAGCAGCTCTTAGAGACTGTCAGACATTGCTCTTGCTCTTCCAAGAAAACAGAGAACTGATGTGTGCAAAGAAAAATAAAGCTCATCTCTCTGCACTGATGATTATATATTTAAAAAAAAAAAAATTACTGGAAGACTTAGCTCACTGTGGTCATGCATATAAATCCATCTAAATTGTCAATAGTCATTAATTAGAAACTATGTTTGTCAGATTTTAGCCCTTTTTTTTTTTGGCTATGTTTGGGGAGTTAATTTTTTGATTTTTTTTTTTTTTTGTTTCTTGGGGTCTTTGAGAGGGAGGGGAGAAGAGCTTTTTTATTTTCTCTGGTTTTGTTTAAATATGTCTAGTGCAATCCAGACTTGAGGTGCAAAAATATATTTGGTTATTTTTTTTTCTTTTGGGAGCAATTTTGGTGATGTTATTATGAAATGAAGCCATCTTAGAATATTACTATTATTAATAGTAGTAGTAGTAGAGAGGTTTTGTCTCTGACTTTTTGTAGTTTTTATTTATTTCCCTGATGACTTTGTTTTCCAGTCTTCACCTCTGTGCTACTGTTTTCTATCTATTCACTCTTTTCTGCAAGCATCAGATGTCTGTCTGCATAGAGTCCTGCCGTATGATGTGGATTTGAAGGGTATTGGATTTTTTATACATTAAGTGCCCCAAACTTGGGCTATTGATAGAGATCCAGTTGATAAGGAGATGGGGATGTTAAGTTAGAAGGAAGGTTAGAACCTGCTGTTGCCTGGTAATGTCACTTGGACATCCTGGGCATACCTAAAAATAGGTATTTTATGTAGGAGGGAGAAGAGAAAGGTGGCATCAGGAATGCTTCAGCCCTCTGAGACGCAGTCTTGGAGGTGCTGGAGGCTTGCCTTGATGTTGTAATGACCAAGTTGCCCCAGGACCCTAAGCAGTAAAGGAGCAACAGCAAATGCTATGGAAATAGCTCAAAAGAGCTCAAAAGAAATATCTGTCAGCTAGTTACCCCTCAGGCATACAACCTCCCCTCACAGAATCGTTCACAGAATCACTCATTAAGATTGGAGAAGACCTCCAAGATCGTGTCCAGCCTTTGAAAAAACACCACCTTGTCAACTAGACCAGAGTACTGAATGCCACATTCAGTCATTTGCTGAACACTTCCATGGATGGGGACTCCACCAATTCCCTGGGCAGCCCGTTCCAGGGCTTAACCAGTGAAGAAATTCTTCCTGATGTCCAACCCAAACTTCCCCTGGTGCAACTAGATGCCATTGCCTCTTGACCTGTCACTTGCTGCCTGGGAGAAGGGCCCAACCCCTACCTTGCTACAATCTCCTTTCAAGGACTTGTAGAGGTCTCCCTGAACGTCATTGTCTCCAGGCTAAACATCCCCATCTCCCTCAGCCACTCCAAATGTGACTCACTCTCCAGATACTTTCCCAGATCCATGGCCCTTCTCTGGACATCCTCCAGAACCTCAATGCCTTTCTTGCAGGGAGACACCAAAACTGAGCACAGAACTCAAGCTATGGCCTCACCAGTGCTGAGTACAGGGGAACTGTCACTGTCCTGGTCCTACTGGCCACCCTGTTGCTGATACAGTTCAGGAAACCATTGGCCTTCTTGTCCACCTGGGCACATCTGGCTCATGTTCAGTCACTGTCAACCAAGACCCCCAGATCCGTTTCTTCCAAGCAGCTTTCCAGGCACTCTTCCTACACCTTGTATAACTGCAGGGGTTGTTGTGACCCAAGTGCAGGACCTGGCACTTGGCCTTGCTGAACCTCATACAATTGACCTTGGCCAATTGATCCAGCCTGTCCAGATCCCTCTGCAGAGTCTTCCTGCCCTCTGGCAGATGAACAGTCCCACCCAGCTTGGTGTTCTTTGTGAAATTACTTTGGACTCCATACTCACTTTCTTCCAACTCTAGGGCTGCAAGAGTCGTCAGAGTTGGTTGGGTTCCTCTCTGTCTGTGGACATTGTCTGTACTGGGAAACCCCTCTGGGGAGTTGTGGTTGGCTTCCTCTTCCCTTTGAGCTCTTGGAGCAGATCAGCTGTTGAAGGTAAGGTAAACCCTTGGGCTGTGAGGGTTCATAGATAGTTCCCAGAGTCCTCAGGGCTGGTGGGAAGAGCGTCTTCCAAACGTGTGCAACCCAATCCCTCCTGTCTGAGTTGGGCTGTCAGTGTGTGTGCACAGATCAGCCACAGCCTCCAGGCAGTAGCAAAACACCTTGGAGTCATCTGCTATCAGAATTCATCAGAGATGGTTTAAGTGTTCCTGATCCTGCCAGGGATTGAGCTGGATGGTTTCCTGAAGTCTTTGCCAACGCTGTATTTCAGTAGTTATCATTAACAACAGGATCCTGCTCTGAGAAAGGCTGGTCTGTGCTCCAGCTAACTGGAATGGGAGAAGAGAACCAGCAAAGCAGGCATCAGTTTTTATTAAGCAAACTGTGCAGATGCTCCAAATCTAACCTGGTGTTTTCTGGGCTTCTCCTTTTATCCTTTAGCAGTGTAAAATATGATGTATCACTTTTCTGGCAGCATATGTTCTTTGGCTTTTATTTTTCCTCTCTGGGTTGGGGCTCTGCTTGTGAAACAAAAAGAAGAGAAAAATTATTTTTGGAATAAAAATAGTTTCAGTGAAAAGAGAATGCATGAATAAAAAAGAAATCTGCACCTTTCCAGGTAAATCATGCATGAATACAACATTCAGAGTGTCAGTTTTCTCCTCAAACATTCAGTAGTTTGTAATAACTGATTGTCAGCTTTTACATGTAGCTTTCAGAATTACTTCTGTGATCCAGATGCAGTAGGTTTTGCCCATTTAAAACTCATCTTTGGCCTTTAGGAAGAAAGTGTGTTTTGAGATTGAGAGAAAAATAGAACCTGATGGCTCTTCACTTTGGTTGCTATATTTTTGTGGGCAAAGCCTTCACCTTGTGAGCACTTGTTATGCAATACAAGAGGAAACCCACCAGGGCAAACAAGTAGGGGAAATTCCTTCACCATGGTCTTTTCTCCTTACATATTTCTTCCCCATGAAAGGAACTGCTATTTTATATCCACACTGCTATAAATATCCACACTTATCTATGTGTATGATTGCTTTGGAAGTAAAAGAGTTTGGGGGAATTTGTGGGTGTTGGTATTGCTCTTTTTTTTTTTTTTTCCTAAGCATGAAAAGGTGAAGTAGTAGCAAAGCAAATCCCATTTATAGAACATTTGGCTCACAGATTCTTTCAGATCCTTCTTTTCTGGTTACTGGAACTATTTGATCTGATCCCATGTCATTATCTAATCTTCAGTGATAGCAGATCTAGACCATAATGAACTCTGTTGGTCCAGAGAAAAGGAGAGTATAACAGCAGAGTAATTTACTTGTGAACAGCTCTTCAGTTAAGTAGGAAATGATATTAAAAAGCCAGTGGTTGGAAGCTGAAGGCAGAAAAATTATACCTAATTTCTAGTGTGATTTATCTACACATTCAGAATAAATGAGATTAACAATCATAATAAATGTAAGGATGCTTTGGACCTTAGGATTCTTGGCCTGGGACATATCTTACCCAGTTCCAGATGCCTGTGATACATCTATATCCACTTCTCAGAACTCTGTGTCTTGTTTCTTTTGGGCGAGGTTCCAGTTAGCACCAGGGTGTGATTCAACCAACCAAAGACAGGCACTTAATTTAGGATGAAACAAATAAAGATCAGAAGCTCCAGTGGATATATTGACCATATCCCCACCAGATGTAGAAGGGCCAGGTGACATGACAGACACCTACATGCAGGTGGGTTATTTCTGTCTCTGAAGGCTGAGTCTCTGAAGAACTCAGCCTAAATGACATTCTCCAGACCAGCCAGTGATAAAGAGCCTGAAGCAAAGTGAGGTTTTAGTTGCCTGTTGTGCAGGAAATCAGAGGGTATGATCACCAGCCCCTTCTGAGCACAGAATATGTGAATCACCAGTGAGTAATTCTCCAACTGCTGTTGAAAACTCTGCTGATCATTTTGGGGCTTTCACTATGATTTCCTCCATTCCCAACGATTCATCTCTACCCTGCCCATGTTTTCAAATGAAGGCCCATGGAGAGGCTGCTTTTCTTGGTTTGGGTCTTGGCCTGCTGCAAGGAAAAATGAGGTACTGAAGTGTGTAAGCACCTTTCAGCTCATCCTGGTGCTTTTTTCTGACTGATGCTAGCAGAGATATGAAGAGTCATTGAAATCAGTAACATTTTGAACAAGTTTAGGGGCCTGCCCAGGCAGAACAACTCACAACGTTAGAGCCTCTGTTTCTATCTTTCACCTGATAATGATTTTCTTGGACTTGACCCCATTTATTGTTTGTACCTTCTGGGCTGCTTATGTCCAGTTTCACACAAGAGCGGTTTGCCTGATGTGTGTGCTTTTGTAAGAGTTTCCTCTGTGCCTTGAAATGGTTCCCCTTGCCAATGCACCCTGCCTGTTGTGTCCCATCTGGTTCCCTTGCTGTGGATGCACACTGTTCTCCACCTGCTTTGTACACAAGAGACTTATCAATGTGTGCAGAGAGCCTTACTGAGACACTTTGGCTCCCTGGACATTTCTCCATTGTGCATTCCCTCCAAGTTTTCTTTTACAGATGCTCTGTTCAGGCCAGTGGTATGCCTTCCACCCTTGCATGGTTTTCCTGGGCACCCTCCTCCCTGATACCATGACTTTTCCTGGCTATCACCCTGCTGGTTCCCTGCCACCCTTCCAGTTGGGATGCAATAGAGCCAGTTGGCATCAGGAGTATTTCACTTCATTCAGCACCAACTTCCCTTCCTGTCTTTCTTATAAGAAATATGGACAAAAACTTTTTAACAGGGCCTGCAGTGACAGGGTAAGGGGTGAAAATTTTAAACTAAAAGAAAGTAATTTATATTGGACGTTAGAAAGAAATTCTTTACTATGAGGATAAAAGAGGTTGCCCAGAGGAGTTGTGGATGTCCCCCTCTAGAAGTGCTCAAGGCCAGTTTGGTTGGGGCTCTGAGCAACCTAATCTAGTGGAAGGTGTCCCTGCCCATGACAGAGGGGTTGGAACTAGGTGATCTTTAAGATTGTTTCCAAGCCAAACCATGGTTCTGTGATAATATATCTCTGCTAAAGTTTCCATCAAATTTGAAGAAACTTCCTGGGGTTTTCTTCTTGACTTTTAATTTTGTTTATTATTTCCTTTTCTTCCCACATTGCATATTGTCTCAAAGGTACATTATCCTATACCAGATAAAAATATCCTGTGCCTTGCTTTTCTTCCCCTCGGATACAAAAGTTAAGGTCATCATTGTGTCCTACTTTCATTTCTGTCTCCTGACTCATTAGTTTATTGCCAAATTCTCTTTCAGAAGTTTGCAATTCTTCACAGTACTGGCAACAATCCTATCACTACAATCAAATCTCTAGCAGTTTTGATTTCTTTTCCGTCTGTTCTGACCTTCGCACCTCGTGGAAAATGTAAGTTTGTTTCACTGTTGTCTTTTTGTAAATGTTGCAGCAAAATAATGCCCTTTAATTTTCATTTCACTTGGGACTTTTTAAAGTTTTCTCCATTCTGCCAATAAATTGTGTCACATCCTGTGAGAATTTAAACCTGTCTCCTTTGCTGAACTCTTAGTTTCTCCCAGACTGTTGTCTGCATCTGAATTTTACTGGTCTTTTCATTTAGCATTTTAAGAAGTTTGGTCCTTTGAGTCATTTTGGTTACTTTCCTTCCCCATAAACTACTGTCTTTATTTTTCACATTTCTTGCTTTCTTCACTGTCTTCTTCATTAAATGGACTTCATTCCCACCAACTTGCCACAGGATCAAGATAAATTTTGGGACACAATACACATTTTAGGGTCACTTAATGCTTCCCTCCCCTTCCTTGGCACCAAGTTCCCTCCAAAGTGCTCCAAATCCTTCTGACCGAGACCAGAGCACACTGTACCTCATTTCTTTTCTTCCCAGTGCTGAAACCAGAGTGATTAGTGGTATTGAGTGGGTTTGTTTCCACACAGTTTCTCTGGGCCATGGGAACCAGAAGCATGGAAAACTGAAGTGCACACACCAACACTTTTCCTCTAGTTGCTCTCATTGGTTCAGCACTCACTCAGGTGCCTGTGTTTTCACATGTGTGCCTCAGCCCAGCTACATATTCTATGCCCTCCTCATTCATTCACCATTTGTCTTGGTTTCATTGTGAATTGATGCAAATATTTATTCAGGGAGCTTTGCTGGCAGCATGATCTCAGCTGTGTAATCCCAGTTACCCCACATGGTCTGGGGAAGGCATCTCCTGGAAGATTCCCACATGGGATATATGTTGCAAGGTGGGGCATTTGAGAAGAAATTCTGCTGTTTTATTCCAGTCTTGTTTGTCCATTGATAAACAAAGCATGCCTGATCTTCAATCTACTTGGAAGCCTTTGTTTGCCAAAGGATGTTTTACTGCCTCTTCAAATCCTCATAAACCATTGAAGTTGAGCAAAGCAGCACAATTAAACCTCTCAGACCATGTTGTTCTGTCTCCAGTGAGTGTTCCTGAGCAGGAGCAGCAAAATTTGCTACCACTTGAAATATGCAAAGAGTGCCTCTAATTTATTCATGAAAAATAATAAGCTACCTGCAAATGGAGCCACACCTGTTTTCTCCAACCAGAGGAGAAAGTGGATTAAACCCTTGTCTCATTTTTCCACAGCTCTTACAAAACACTGAGTACCGTTTACAGTTGGGAGCCTGATTATCGTTATGCTTCTTTAGCTCAGGGAAAAACAGCTTTTCCTGGTGTAGATTATATTTGCATTTATATTTATTCATTTGCATACAGATTTTTGTGCCCTACTCTTTAAAGGTAAAGAGATTCCAGCTCTTTTAAAGGCAATAACAGTTCATTTTATGCCCTGTTCTCCATAACAATAATTGCTATAACTCTGAAGCTCCCCTGGCATTTTAAGGGCAATAAAGAAAGGGGCGGGTGGAAGAAGAGAAGAAAATTCTCCTATTAATTGGTGAGACTCTAGGGTTCTGTTCTGCAGTGTTTTACTCCTGTGAGTAATCTCATTATCCTTGATAGGACTGATTGTACAGAGGCAGCAGGATCATGCTCCAGAAGTCCAGCCTTTAATCAAATCTACCTGTTTAAAAGGAACACATGGTTGCCTTTCAGTGGGAGCCTTTAGCTCTGAAATGAGGATGTAAATTAGCCAAAATGCCTCAGAGGAAGGAAAACTTCATCTGCCAGGTTTCCCCTCTGCTCTTGCTGAAATTAATCCATTGGTTGTATGTGTGTGTATGGAGTGATTCTTTGCTATTCTTCCTTTCATAGAGGTTCAGATCCCCCTTTGAAGAAAAAAAAATCACTATGTGTTTGAAAAAAACATGTATAAAGAGTTGTGTTCTATGGATACACTAAAAAAAACATATAAATCTTTAGTCAGGGAATAAAGGAATAGAGGGCTTAAGACAAACTATTTGAACGCTAGTAAATGTATTCAGATCCCCCAAATGTGAGTTAGAAAAGCAAGTCTTTGAGATAGTCTTCCACCCAGAATCAGATTTAGCCCAAATTCCAAAATTGTTGCCCAATAAGAATAAAAATAATTATATTTTTTATAAATGTGAACAAATGTTACCACATAATCTGTAGCTATCAGATGGGTTAGCACAGAAAAATAACATCATCTTTCCCATGCTAAGAAATAAAATGCCAGATAAAAACAGAAAAGATGCAGAAAAGCTCTGTTTGTCTCAGAAAGATTTAAAATAAGACCCCCAAGCAGCCTCAATATTTTTTCCCCTATAAGAAGATACACAAGCTCAAGTGGAAAATTAAAGAGTCAGAGCAGAAGAGCTTGGATCTTCTACTTTCTCTGTCCCCTGCCTGCCACCTCACCAGGCAGGTCCTGTCCATCTTCTGCCACCTCCCTGGAGGCCTTCAGGAGCAACTTGCGGGAAAGTCACCTCATCCCATGAAGACAACCCTCCTACACTGATTTCCTACTGCTGTGGGTAAAGCAGCAAACTGCACAGAGAGCTATTGATCACCTTTTGAGGCATTTGTCCCATGGCAGAAGTTTTGAGCCTTTTAAGGCTTTTTGCTGTTCAGCTGCTCACACCCTGCCATTGATAGCCTGGCGATGCAGTCAGTGTCAGGGATGGAAATGGAGGTGTCCTGTGCAGGGCTGCTACTGCAGGCAATGGACGTGGAGTGCAGGGGGAGGTTGTGCTTGACCTTTTGAAGAGCATCAAATGTCAGGACAGGCATTATAAAGTGACATTTAGTGCCTGGCTGCTTCTCCTGACCTGCTCTTTGAGACCAGTTTAAGCCACACCCACTTACACCGAATGAGGATCTGACCTGCATTTTTAGGAAGAGCATCAAGCTTGTTTACGAAATAATTGACTTGGCTTCCATCCCAAGCTAAGCATCTTTTTCTTTTGGTTTTGGTCAAGCTAAGTTCCTATTATGGTTAGCCAGGCTTGTACAATAAATATTTGGCAACTGGCAGTGTGGTGTTGCTCAGTGTGAACTTTTTGTGCTGCGGTTGCTTACACAAGACCAGCGCCGGGCCAGCTGAGTGGCTGCTGCTGTGGGGCAGTGTTGGTGAAAGTGAGTGAATTGAGGTGGGCTGGACCCACCAGCTAGGCTGACTCATGCCATCAGCCTTTCCTGACTCCACAACAGCCATCCAGACCCTTTTCAGCTGTGGGACTCTATGGGAATCTCTATTGCAGTCCCCACAATTTGGAAACAGATGATGTGGAGATGCTTAAAAATGCCAGTGGTACAAAGCAGGTGTGGTGTGAACAGAGCATCTGGTGGAGGCTGGAGGAGAGGCTGCATGGTGCCATGGCTGTTTGCTTTACCCAAGACTGGTCTGCAGCTGCTGGTCGTTCTCCAGCACTGAGCAGCATGACACCATCCACTTTCACATTCAGATTAAACTGGAATACTTTAAAGCAATGTTTACCTTTTCTGTTTGTTTATTTTTGAAAAAAGAGTGGGGTTTTTTTTTTTTTTTTCACGGCACACAGACCTTCAGATTATTCTTTGTATGCTGAGTGTGTCTATGTGAGTGAATTAGATATATGATTCAAAGAACAAAACTGTACATAACACAACACTATTCCATATATACAACTTCCTTCGAATTCACAAAGAAATAGGGTCAGCCTCCTGCAGCCCCAAGGGAGACTTGGCCTCCCACTCAGTCTGTAGAGATGACAACTTTCTGGGCAGAAGCAGATTCAAGTTTTAAACAGATTTATTTATTAAAAATGGATGCAGTCTTATTACAACAATGACTTAATTTGTATGCAAATATGTTAGAGAAACATCTGTCAGGATTGAAAAAGGCTCAGATAATTGTGTCTTGAGCATGGAGATAAACTAGGAAACCTCCTAAGATGCCATCCAACTCTTGTTTTCAGTGGTAACTTGATCCTTTAAATCGACAGTAATTTTCCCAGGTAGAGCATGTATACACAATCCCTGGGGTCTTCAGGGCAGTTTTTTGCTAACAAAGGTGAACCTTACTGAAGTGCAGCAACTCTGACATGCAGATGAGCTCAAAAGTCACTGAAACACAAAACACCTCAATTTTGTGAGGGTAAAATCTGAAAGCGTTTGTGTCATTAGCTGCATAATCACTCCCTTCCCTGATCTCAGACCCATCCTCTCAGACTTTCACTTCCTTGCTCTGATTTGGTTATGCCCGTGATGTTGAAACACTTTTCTCTGTGTACCTCCTCCTGCTACTATTAGTTCCTTATTTTTTTTCTGAAATCTCTTACATTTGTTTACAGATGAAACCTTCTGAACTTCCCCTAAGTCACCACCTCTGCTTGTTTTCCTGTGAAGACCTCTTTCATAATTTTACTTTTCCCACTAATTTTAAAGCTTATTATTGTTTGCTTTCTCTCATGCTATTTCCCTTCACTCTGGAGTTTTCCAGTGTATATCTCATATTCTTTTCCAGTCTTTCAATTTATCTACTACAGAAGTTGTTGTCTTTCTTTTCTCCCAATCAATTTAATGTTTGGGGTTTTTTTGTTCAAACATAACTGTTTCTTCCCCCTGAAGTTCATGTGGGCTGTATAAGTGCAAACTGTTTCATTCCATGAAAGAAATTCTCCCCAGACTGATATCTTTCCTAGTTGCACTGACTTTCCTGATAGTTCTCTAAGGTTTTAATCTGTGCTTTTCATAGGGAGTCTAGATATGAGGCTGTGTTCCTTTAGTTAACTAATCTTGCCTTGCACAGGAGAGGTATTTATGGCATTTGCTTGGCACATGAAAAACCTGAGCACCAGCCCATGATGGGGATCAACAATGGACTTGAATTTTGGCCATCTCTGCCCAGCATGAAGGCCCTGCCCATGACATTACTGACCCAACTGAGATGGGGAGCTCTCAGAGGCCCAAGAAAATCTTGTAGATGTCACAGAAGTGTTCTGGTGTGAAACAAGAGAAATCTCAGAAGTGGAAGTGGTTTGGGAAAACCAGTTCTCACAGAGCAGCGACAGGGCTCATATCCTCAGCTTTGTAGAAGTCATCACAATGTGAGGACTGGGCTGGCTGGCTGCTAATTTCAACCTTCTCATAGAATGGTTTGGGTTGGAAGGGACCTTTAAGATCATCCAGTTTCAATCCCCTTGCCATGGGCTGGGACACCTTCCACTAGACCAGGTTGCTCAGGGCCCTGTCCAGTCTGGCTTTCTCCTGGGCTTCAGGACTACTTGCAAAGTAGTAACCTGAGACTTCTCCCTAATTTGCTTCCTGCAGGCCCAAGCATGGATACTAAACATTGTTGAGTGCTTCTACCTCTTATTATTCATGCTTAGAACAGCATGAATCTCTTCTGCTCCTGTGAAACTTAACATGTCACCAACTTCCACATATAATTTGCTTCACTCCATAGGATCACAAATGCCTTCACATTGTCTTTTTATTTCTCCATGTTGTAGATGCTAGGAAGAATCTCAGATTTTTATTGTGATTACTTTTTTAGATGAACATTTCCTTCCTCTTTGCCAGTTTATGCAATAGAGTAAAATTGCTGTCAGGATCAGCAATGCTTCTTTTGACATACCCATACAGGCAATATCACTACCTTATCTCCTAAAAATAAAATAATTAGGAAAAAAAAGTGCCCCATTTTTCATCAGCCATTGGAAATGAACGTGTGTTTTAAATAGAAATATTGAAAGTATGTCTTCTTATTTTCAGTTAAAGCAAATCAGCCTGTTCTTCCTCTTTATTTACAGGTGAAACCATAACTTTTCCTGACAAACAAATCTATAAAATATTATTCTGTCTTTAAATAGTTTTTAAATTCTGTTTTCTTTGTTTTGGTTTGTTTTTTTTTCCTTCTGTATGGCTGTAATGTTCCTGTTTTGCATTTGTTTTGCACAGGAATAAGAAAAGACAACTCTAATTTATAAATTTATTTTTAAAAGGTGTAAAATGCAGTGCAGCAAAAAGGTGTAAGATGCAAAAACAGTAGAAGTGGTTTATGCATTATTACTCCAGTCACAGGGTACTGTGTTCTGGTCCATGTCCTTAATTTTTTTTCATAAATGCATCCTCTTTTACTAGAACTGGAAGGATGAAGAGGTTCTGCCTGTGTTACATTAAAAATCTGTTAAATTTCACTAGTGTTATTTACCTGCAATCTCATTCCTCCCTTTGACATACAGACAAATTAACAGTTACACAAACCTCTGAGTTTCTGTAAAAATACGCTGATCATTAGCTAATTTTTCCTTTTGTATTCTTCTCTCAATTATTTTACTTTTATTTTCATGACCAGAAAATGTCAGTCCTCTGCCTGTGGCTAAACAGATAAGTTATATAAGACCGGAACAAACAATATTCATTGCAATGAAAGTACAAGCAGACCTTCTGAGTCTCATGCATTCAGAGTGAGATTGCTTCAACTTCCCCTTCAGATTCCTCCTTTGCCGTGGCTGTATCACCCACTGGTGAAATAAAATTGCATGTACTTCTCCCAGCAGCGTTCCAGGAGAGACTGGTTTGGTCCAGACTGGAATGAGGAGGCATGGAGTACGTGACCATTGCCACCAGGATCCCTGCTGCCCGGGCTTCATGAGGACAGCCCAGCTGCCAGTCTCACCTGCTCACCCTCACTTTTTCTTCTTGTCCTCTGGCTTTGGGGCTCCTGCAAGTCACTCTTTCTACTTCATCACTCTCCTCCACGGCAGGGTCTTGTGAGCTGATGTCTCTGAAGGCTTCTTCAGTGGAAAGCTATTGGCATTTGCAGAGTGCAGCTTCATCACGGAGCTAAAGTAGTAAAAAGGCTTCCAGAGGATGCTCTGTGACATCTGCTGCTTAGACTTTGAGGCATTTGCAGAGGTGAAGTAAACATAATATTAACTGACTAGAAAGCAAATCCCTTCTCTTTAAAGTTCATGTTAAATGCAAAGTGCAGTGGAAGAGGAATGGAAAAACATCAATCCAGATCATTTACTGTTACCCCTAAGGAGCAGATTCATTGTCTTTTTTGTTTAAAGGATTGCTGTACAGCTATTAAAGAGCATTCTTGGCTTCATGGGGAGGAGGGAAATGTACCCCTGTTGTCATTAATTATTGATAATTGATGGCATATTTAATGAGTTCAGAAAATGATCAGTTCATTCACAATAATCTCTTCTGCCTGCCTCCTTCAGATCCTCTAGGAAAAAAAAACCAACAGACAGCAAGAGCCAGGATGACTAATGGGACTTGCATAGTCTAAAATGGCAGGATGAAGACACAATTCTGTGCAGGTTGTTGCTACTTAAATAGTTTTAGAAATACAATTGAGTTTATTTCATTTTATTTTTTTTTAAGAAGGTAGAGACAGAGACAACCATAAAATACCACATCTACTGAAATGTTGTTAACTTAGATTTGAGCATGCAAATAAAGGAAAAGAATGAGGAATTAGGTATTCAGAAAGTGTCCCCATAAAGGCTGGTTGAAGCCAGCAGTAAGAATGAGGAGGCTGGTCCCAAAGGGGAATCCATGCTGAGTGAGAGGGGAATTGCCCTCTGAATGTCTTTATTGTGCAGCCATTTGGGGTGCAGCTTTTGTGCTATGCCTTTACAGTCCACAGTAAAATGGGTCACTCGTTTGTGACTAGAAATCCTAATGCTTATTCCTACCAGCAGTCACCACTGTTAAAATGTCAGCAAGAATGATAAGAAGTATCAGGTATTTGGGGGTAGTGGGAAAGGCAACAGCCATTTATTCTCTTTTATTTGCAAAAATGGGTTCTGGCAGTTCCACATCCGCTGAGGATTGCTTTGCTCCTTAGGAATAGAACAGGAAGGAGGAATAATAGGAAAACATTTTATAAAGTGTGACAGCAGATGGGCTATTAAGTATGACTCACTGTGTGGTGTGCTGGCAAACTCTTACTAATGACCTTGTGACTCGGTGGCCACTTTGGCAAAGGTTACAGACTTGACAGGCCATCTCTGCCTGGCAAAGGTGAGCCTCAGCCTTGTGAGCATCATGCTGTTCTGAGACTTGTGGTGCCAAAAATGCGTTACCTGAATCAGGGAAACTGAACTATGTGAATAATTAAAATTTGTGTCAGAGTTGACTGTTGTGCACCATGTGGATGCTGAAGTTAGTTCTGCCTACAACCACTTCATCAGTCTTTTAAGTTATCAAACCAAGGGGCCCATGCTAAAGGTGGAAATATTAAGTGGGGTATCTTACCCATATATTAAATAAGGGTGTATGAAGGGAGGGTTATATATATCAGAAAGGTGAAAAATGCAGTGAAAATGCCAGAGCCACCTATAAATTGATAGAACCATGTTTAATTTGGCCATTAAAAATCAGATGAGAAGACCACTGTATGAAGCACATTAGGGAAGGCCCCTGCCATAGAAAGGGAAGGTACAGACTGACCTAGTACTTACTGGTTTTAATTTCTGTATCACTGATGACATTTTAAACATCAAATCTTCATGAAGCCTGAGGACCACTGGTTTTAGAATGACTGCATATTCCCACCATGGGCACAGGACACTATAGTGTCAAAGCTCACCTTTGGTGCTTGCATTACAAAGGACCTAAATCAGCCTTTCTTCCACTGTCTGCTGAAGCAAGCAGCCAGAGTTGTAGTCCTGTAGCTGCCTGTGATATTTTCAGTTCCAGGTGCATTTAATTTTGTTTACAACTGCACCGGACTTGCTCAGAGAACCACTTGCACCTCTTGCCAGTGCTTTGGAGGTGACATAGTCATGTGGAATAAGGAAATTACAATTCTGTTATTACTTCAGACTTTATATAAGAAAATATATGAGGCACGAAATAGCTTGTATCTTGCCTATTTTTGGTGTATTATGGAAATCAAATACTTTTTCTTTCTGTGGACTGGGGAAGTTGTGTCTCCTTCGCCTTAGAGGTGCAATTTCTGTAGAGGTTGCTCCAGAGGCCACGGGTGCTGAGCAGAGAAAGGAGTGAGTCCTCTCTTCTGAGCACCATTAATATGTGCCATTGAATTATTATGAAGAGCCTGAAATTTACTGGACAAACCTTTTGGGAGGGTTAAGGATGGAGGAGATGGCAGTGAGGGAAAACCTGAGGGCATATCTCTGCTGAAAGTGCAACACAGAAATTTGATGTCAGGGCAGGCAGGTAAGGGAGGGTGGGAAGAGCAGCACCTCTGGTTTCCTGGTTCTTTGAGAGAGGAGGGAGTTTCCTGCCCTCAGCAGACCATCAACAAACCTCCAAGAAAGAGGGGAACAAATCTCAGTATCTTCCTCCTCAAAACATACTCCTGCAGTGAGTTCAAAGGGAGTGTGAAATGTTCTTTACAACACCTGTAGGACCTAGGATTCAGAAAGCTCACTTTGGCAATATTTATGAAGACTGAGTAACTTAGTGAAGTTCGCATGCCCGTGTTTTCCAGATCCCTGCACCAGATGGATATTTTGATTCAATGCAACAAATCAGAGCACTCTCAGTTCACTGAACATCATGGGACTGACGTGCATTCCTAATGAATTCCTGGAGTTAAGGATTATTGGAATGGTGCAATGCTGGATGTCCTCCTGCTATTGGGAAATCTCACAAAGGTTGCCCCACAGAATTTGCAAAGCATAGTGAAAAACTTGGGCTGTGATGTTCTTGAGTCTTACCCCTGTTCATAGCCATACAACCCAGAGGAATATGGAGGGGCAGAAGGAAACATGTGGCTCTCCTCTGACAAGAAGGGATTGAAGGCCCTTTTGCAATAACCCTGCACTCTCTATTTCCCCAAAATTTCATTATCCACTCTTGCACAAAGTCAAATTAAAACTATCTTGGTACAAGCATCAGCATCCTCATACATCCCGAGCTACCTGAGGCTAGTGCAAGTGCCTGCTTTTCTTGATGCAGGAGGATTGCTGGGTAAACTTCAGCCTGTGACTTCAGCCGTGTAATCTGTATTCAAAGAGGTGCTGCCTTTGGCCCCCCGGCTTCCTTTGTCTGGCTGCTATCTGTGCAACACTGACAAGGGAAATGCAGCAGACACAGCTGGAGGTGATGTCAAGGTGGGGGTGGAAAGCCATCACAAGTGGAAGGCAAGAGTGAAACTTTGAGACTCTATGAGCTGCTATGAAAATGCTGTGTCCCTTCAGTAGAGCATGTATGGAAAATGCAAGAAGTTCCCTGTCCTGCATGTCATGCTACCATGTGTCTCTGCAGGTTTCAGTTCATTTGCATGTAATGAATCCTCTTATTTTGGCAAGGGGGTATCCCCATGTAGGAAGTCAAATCCTAGGGAAAATGGGCTTGCTTTCCTCTGGTTTTCTTCTATAGACTCCATAGGAACCTTCAGTCCTTGTAAGATGCCACCTTTCCCAGGATTCCAACCCAGCCACCATCACACTTGATGGAGGGAGGCAGCCTGCTCTGCAAATTCCCTCTGTCCCACCTATAAAACAGGCTTTGAGCATCACTCAGCAGCAAGGCCTTAATGAGGCTCTCTCAGCCCTAATACAAAAAACTCCATCACTCAATGAGAGCTCTTCCACTCTCCATCCCCTCAACTTTTGGACAGATACACATTGTCCAGCTAAAAATTCTCTCTTTGTTTGGGGGTGAATAGGTACAAATTGACTTTTTTCTCTGTTCCAGGGCTGGATCAGGACCTGGCAGCAGTGTATCAGTATAGGCAGCTCCCAACATTTTAAGAGCCAAGCCTCTTATGAGCAGATTGTCCATGTCTTCACCCCTTCCTGTATACCCACTTTACTCCCAGCCTGGTGGTGATGCTGACACCAAGCTAGCAAGACCACCTGAACCTCTCTGTCCTTTAGCCCTTTCTCCAGGGCTTCCTGTATGTGAAGACATTGGGAGCTGTCAAAGCTAAAAAAAAAAAAAAAATGTTCACGGGGTAATCCATGCCCCATGCTGGTAAGGCATTTTTATTTCACTGAGCTGTTGGAAACAATAGCTCTGTTTTGTCCCACTCCTACTAAAAATGGGGCATCTGGGGTGGATGGGATTCCCAGTAGTTGAGAGTGACACAGGATGGAGTTCTTGGAGGTAAGGTTTTGAACTGTTTGGTCAAAAAAAGAAGAATGAAAAGAAAAAAATCATAAAGTAAATCTGTGAAAAGTTCAGAAAGATTTCTCTTTTGAAAATGAGGTTAGTGCAAGGAGACAGCTTTGCTCAGCATTTACCTTCTGCAAATTTCCACCCCTGTCAGCTGCAGTCATGTAAAAAAAAATGAGTAAGTGGAATGAAGGACAACATTTTTGCACTAAATTCTTGGTTATCTGAAAATTTCCTCGGGATTGAAAAAAAGCTACTGCCATCCATTCCAAGAGTGTTTAGATGTGATCAGGTAGAAATAGTCTCAAACAAATGCAGCAGGAAGAGCTATAAATTGCAGTGAGTGTCCTGTCTCAAAAAGTGTGATTTCACAGGGGAAAAATCCAAAGTAAAACTGCAAGAACAGTGCTAATTAGACATGTGTCAGGTGCTGGCTCTGGATTACTGTTATGCTCTGTGTGTGTTTCAGGGACAAATGACAGGCAAGAACTGGGGTAGATGTTGAAATCTCGCCGTCATTCTTTTCCTTGAATTGACCCAGAGAAGTCCTTGGGAATGGAAGCTGGAGTGTAAAGCATGCTGAAGGCTTACTAGCCCCAGCTGGTATGCTATCTGCAGCTGCTTTCATTACTGGCTAAATTGTTGGAAATACAATCCAGAATGAGAGGCAAAACTGAAATCTGTGGTGAAAATCTGGCTGATATTTTTTAACTCTCATAAACTGGTACACTTCCCAGCTTCAGACAGGGCTGAAAGCAGTGGTACTGTCAGAAAAGACTGCTTCTGGCTGCACATCCTGCCTCACTGCAGACTGACAGGAAATTTAGCCAGAAATGTTGAGCCTCACAACTCTGCACAAGACCTACTCCCCAGGGTCTTCACCAGCTAATTAGTGCTCTCCTGCCATGAGCAGTGATCTTTTCAAAGTCCAGCTTTCTTTTTCTGTTAAAACCAAAAGGTTTTTGCAAGCAAGGACATTAGTTGCAAGTGAAAGTTTCTTTTTAATTAAATTGACAAGAGTTTCTCCCTGAGATTTTGAACAAATGTTTTGTCTATATCTTAATGTTTCTAAAAAAAATTTCTTACAGGCATTCCCTCTAGTGTCTCATCATACTAATACCTCTTCAGTGTTTGCTCTCTGTGTTAACTTGCACATTGTTGGAACTCTCCTCACTTTCAGTATATGTGAGCCAATCTTACCAGTAACCAGTTTTGCTTGTGTCTCTTGCATTCCAAATAGTGATATTTGCAATTTTTTTCCTATGTACACTGTTTATGAAAAAACAAATGTCCTGTTGCTTGTCTGTCCTAGAAGAAATTCCTTCTGCTCAGAAGACTGACTTATTATTGATCATGCTTGAGAAAGACCCCCAAGGGTTTGCTAGGTATGATTTACGCTGTTTTCTCATCTGCTCACTCAGCATTCAGCCATTTGCTTTCCTATTGCTTTAACGGTGTGATTTTTGCTTAGTATTTGACTCTGTCTTAATGTCAGGATAAAAAGCAGTGGTAAAATAGGACAAAAATAGTGACTTGTGTGCCCATTCATATACATCTATGCATCTGAATATCAGTCATCAGATGTATAACAGGATTAATAACTGAAAAACTGTTTTTTTTTCTAGTTGAGCTTCTTTTTTCAGACACTTATTTACAAGGGTGTTTAGGGCACTGATCCTCACAACCCCTCCCTGTGCTTTCCGCTTCTCTGCCCTGCATCCTTTGCAGGTAAGGAGAAGCTTGCCCTCAGTGGGGAGATACCCAGGATCTCTGGCAGGACATCTCATGTCCTGTCCTAGCACACACCCTGCTTTCACCCTCTCTTCCCCCTGACCTCTGCATCTCCATTTTCTGTGGCTATGGGTGAGCCCAAGCCCCACATCCAAACCTCTCTGTCACAGCCAAACTCAGCTCTGCACTGACAGCCCCCCTGCTTGGCTCTGCTGTCATTTTGGATCTTTCAGGAGATGAGAAAGTACTCACATGCAAAGTTGTAAACTGCTTGCAGTTCACCTGTCTCTGCTGGTGAATAAACAGAATATTCTGCTTATGACACATCCTTTTTAGAGGGAAATATTTAGCAGGTGAGCTAAGGCACTGAAGCATGAGCAGCATTACTCACACTTGGTAAAAGAAAGACAAAAAAGAAAGAAAAAGCAGGTGTAGTAAGGCAAAAATCCTGTAGTTTGTAAAATATTTCCTGACCATCCTACCTTAGCCATGTACTAGAGAATCTAATCCTGTAAAAATTGTTCCCATGTCCTTCCAGCTGCATAAGAGCATTTAGCTTTATAAACTTCTTATGAATACTTTTCCAACAACTTAGGCTACCTGCATAAATTTTAGTTTTTCTTTTTTTTGCTTATTTTTTTAGTATGTGATTTTTTTTTTATAATAGAAGGCTCTTTGTACACTGATGACATTACAGAGCTGATGAGTAGTTTGATTTATATGAAATAAAATGGGGAAAATTGCATGAGTAAGACAAGCTAATGAAGCATTGAAGAAAGAAAATGTTACTATGCTGTCAAAAAAAAAAAAGTACAACAAAAAACCTCTGTAGGCTGACAAGAAACCAGACAAGTAGACTCTCTGAGTAATAGATTTACCAGCAGTGTAACTCATCTTCAGTTTTGATAACATCTTCACTGGGAATGGGCCTGAATCAAACTTTTGAGTTTGAATAACTTAAGATTGGAGTTGTGTGGTTAAATAGGAATTTGCAAGTGTGTCGCTGTTGGTTTAATGGATTGACTGAAAATTCTAAGCCAAATAAGTCTTAGCACTTATGTCCAGCAGTAGTTTTAGATGTTCTTTTTCAGTGGAAGCTTTAGGCTTATAAGGGGCAATTTCACTTACTGGAGTAGTGAGTTGTTAACTGCTCAGGCATATTTGTCTTGTTTGCAAGAAGCAGTGGAGAGTGGGAAATCTATGGACCTTGACTTAATTTCCTTGGAGTTGAAATGATAGTGTTGAGTTTTTTTTTCTTCCTTTGCTTTTACAATATTCAGCCTGTAGATCTTGATGCCTACAATTTTTTACATTAGACATATTGGCACATATGAAAAGCCTGGTGTGAATCACCTCCTCCCTCCCCCATAAAAAAAAAATCACTTTTAAATTATTTGCTTAAAAACAGAACCACTGCTAATGCTAAAAAAACAGTTTGTAGAACAAACCCCAAACCCTCTGTGTTTTATAAATTAAGGGGAAACACTTCAGGGTTGGATCTGCTGGCTCGCACTAATGCCTAAGGGCTATGATCCAAAACTGCAATTTATTCTGCCTGATGGGAGACTGCAGGTGTGGCTTTGTGTTTCTGTCCCAGGGTAGAGGCTCCTGTACACCTGTCAGAGCTGCATTTCTCCCAGACAGTGCACTCATCTGTGTGCCTCCTGCATCCCAAATGAACATGTTGGGTGGTATTAGCAAGCATTTCCAAGATGCCCAGCTCTGCAGCATGTGTGCCAGACTTGCAGGGTAAATTGGTCCAGTGAATGCCTTGGGATTTGCTGTCTTCTTGGCAGATTTTTGATTTTTGACCCCTGTGAGACTGCCAGTGAGTGCAGTAGCTTAGACAGGAACAATTAGTGATGGACACCTGGGTAGTCCACCTGCATTCAGCCTTTTGGGAGCACTAGCAATGGCTTTGGGACCCTCACAGGCAGAAAGTCTGATTCACGTCCACCTGACCCTGGAGCATCATTTTCTCCTCTCTGGCTCACTGGCTGTGCTCTAACACCCTGCTGGGGCCAGCAGACAGCCTAGGTCAGGGATGCTGCTCTGCCTGACTTGTTCCTTCCCCATACCCACCAACCTGTCCCAGACTGACTCCTCAGTGGGGGCCACTGGTTGCAATGTCCCTCAGGTTCCTCCTAAGTGCCCAGCAGACAGACCCTGCCCTGTGCCTATTGCTTCCTTCTCACTGAGGAGACAGTGGAAAAGGAAGGAAATATGACACAAAGGCACTAAGGCCAAAAATTCATCAGCACAAAGATGAGCCCAGTCCTTGCTGAGTTACATTGCAGTCTCTGCAAGGTAATGATTTATGCTTTGTGTCACAAAGCACATCTCCATATAAAATGGAGAAAGTTCAGAAATGTTTGGCTGCACAATAGGACACTGCTGTCCCCAGTTATTTTTGATATTGATGACATTGCAAGTCAGGCCAGCCCTTAACTGAGGTGCTTGTGCTGAGGCTGACTTATCTGGTTGGTTTGTCTCTTCCTTTAGACCAGTGAGCAAGAAGCTTAGCAGAATCCATCCATATTGCAATTTTGCATCAATATACCCATACCATTGATCCACATATCCTTTTTGCATTGACTTGTAAGGGAAGTGCCAAATTTGTTCTGCCTCTTGAAAGTCATTCTCTTTCTCTTATGCCAATCACTGACATTATCTGGTGCTTTCTGTGTGATTTCCTCATACTTTTGTTACTTTATTGATAATGCTGGATATTTTAAACTTCCTATCAGCAAATTCCATTTACACCAGGCTTTGTTTTTTTGGGTTTTTTTAGTAATGTTATTAATGAAATTATTGTCACATCAGTCTTGAGACCAATCCTTGAGGAACTCCAAAAATATTCTCTCTAGCCCAAAAGTTCTGCTTTGTGCACAGGCCAATGTCATCTCCCTATTAGTCAGTTCCTTCTCTCCAATTTTGGATAGTGCCTCACATTTTAAATTTGCATTGTCACCACATCCCAGACATTGGAACTTGTCACAAACAAAGTGTGATGGGGCAGCTGGATCCTGAAGCACATCCGCATGTGTTTGATACCTTTTGGCAAGTCCTTGGTAGCAAGCTCTGCATGCATGTTTCAGACTTGGGAAACTAATTGATTAAATCTCAAGTCTTACTTCTTATCCCAACATTAATAGTCTGGGAATGTGAAAGACATCTTCATCCTTGTCAGAGTTTTAACTGGATTTGTATGGAGTTGCAGTAGCCCTAGCTGGTGTGTCACTCTCTGGACTGATCACTGTGGGCTGCTCCACAGTCCCATTGAAGCAACATCCCTTAAAGTTATTTTTTCAGACTTTCCCACCAGCTGACTTCCTGCCTGCCTCTTCTGGCTTCTGAAGAAGTTTTTCCTTTGCTTTCAACCTCCAAGTGATCCTTTTACAGAAGATTGCCAGTCAAGCTGAGAGTAAGACATTCACATGAAGTCAGTAAAGAGATGATCTTTTAAAACTCAGGTCTTCTCCAAAGATGAAAGAGTTACACTAAAACTGCTGGAAACATCAGTGTGCATTGACTTCATCTGACTTTTTATATATGACTTTTTCTATACTGAACCCATTAAGTGGCTGAGCTTGGTGCCAAATCATTGCCTGACTGAAACAATTTTCAATTCTAATATTTGTACCAGGAGAGTTTCTGGGAATATAAACTTCTGTAATCTAATTCTTAACCAAAGTAAAATGACATTGCTCTTAATTTCAGTGAAGCTTTGCTAATACCAGCTGAAATTTTAGGTCATAAATTTGATTCTCTTTTCTTTGCCCCACTCCTCCCACCTTAAAACTTCCAGTAAGTCCTCTCTATGAAGAGTCATGTGGACCTGGTAGGTCACAGAATTTTATAGTTTCAGTCAGATTTATATGTCTGGGAGAAATGTTAGTCAAATATTTGTTAGAGGAATGTTGTATCTCCTGTGCAGAGTGACTGATTGGCATCAAGAGCCTTATCTCCCCCCATATCACGGAAGAGTGCACCAGGCTCAATTGTCAATAAAAGCAGTAAAAAAGGAAGACACTGATGCTTTGACTGCAGGAAAACCTGTTCAGAGTTACAAGAATAAGACAGAGCAAAAACAGGTTATGTGGTTGAAATAAAAAAATCTACTCATAAGAAGAGTCGATGGATTTAGGGTAAGTTAAGCACTGGACAACTTTATCCTAGTGAGCTACTGAGTGGGATACATCTGCTCTCAACACTGGGGCTATGAAGCCAAAACATGAAATTTGCCCCAGCCAAGACCATGACCAAATACTGATCAAGAAAGCAAAATAAACTAAGCTCCATAAGAAAAATGACAGATACAATTGGAGTGGATGGACAGAGGAAGAATATGTGGGTGTGTGAATTTCTAAAACTACTGTTTACTTCCTCCTATGATTATTTTCCCTACCAGTGGCAACTTTTTCATAAGTTAGAACTTTCATGGTGGTAAGAACTACACTAAAGACATTGATACTAGCACAAGTCTCCAATTAAAAATTTTATATTTTTATTTCTCCATTTGCATTTCTGGATCTTTTTCATTGTACTCTGATATTTGGTAGTCCTCTCAGTCAGTCTTCCTCAGGCTTGCTTTTGTTTATTTCCACTTAGAGCTAATTTGATTTTATTAGTGAAAAACAGCTTCTTTTATCCATCTCAAATATAATCTCTGCTTTGAACTGTAATTGTAATTTTAACAAACGCCTTCACTTTTGTTGAATATTTGGTTTATTGGGAAACAACAAATGTATTGACATAATTTCCTTTAAATTAGTACTGAAAAAATGAATCAAACACTGTGTGTTTCTCAATTCAAAATAATGAAATAATTGATATCTGATGAGAAAATGCAGTTGCCTTCAGGAAGTCATCAATGGGTTAATGAAAATTAGCATGTTACACTGTTTTAGGTTCCCTTGAAAAAATGAACCCTTTAATTATGAGACAAAGAACATGTTTTTCATTTGCAACATGTTGTGCAATGGCATGAAAGCCTCTAGATGCTGCAGAAACATCAGTGATGCTCCCAGAAACAGAAGCTTTGGTTTTCCATAGCCATATCTCTGAAAAAATGCTCAGGGCTGGACACTTGTTCCATCAAAACAGTGCTGGCAAACAGAAAGTCCATCAACAAAATGTGAGGTCAAGCTAAGAAAAAACATCCTGAGTTCTGGGAACTAGAATGGTCAGATAAATCATAAGAAATTCCATAGCTGCCTTTTACTCCTCCAGCTTACATTTATGTGTAGCTACATGGATGGGAAGAAGCCTTTGATATTGGCCAGAATAGAAATCCATGTATCTGTTGCATTCACATGATCTTGAATTCACATCTTGAGCCTTACATCTAGATTTTTTTGCCTTTGCTGTCTCTAAGCAGAAAAGTTTTGAAGTATTATCTATAAGAAGATGAAGTGAAGCTCATGTATAAGCATATGAAAATCACAAATTTTCAGGAAAACTTATTGGAAATATCCAAGATCTAAATGTAGCAATATAGTAATAACAATCAAAGAATAACAGGGCAACTACAGAACAAATGTCAAAATCTATTATTGGATTAGTAAAAAACTCCCCAAAAAGTGGCTGCAGCCCCCCTGGATGAGACATTTAAAAAGAGATTGGACAAAACTCTGAGAAACACACAGTGGAAAGCGTGTCTTCTGTGATGGACTGGATGACCTTGCTGCTTTTTTATTCTCTTTGCCTTAATCTTTGAACAATAGTGCAGTGAACCAGTCACTACTTTTCAAACACACTTCTGAGGATACAAAAATCCATGAGTGTCTGCTTGCTTTATGGTTCTCATCCCTCCTCTGTTAAGCAGCACCTATACCCAACAATAGATATTTCTCAGCTGTTGCAGTACCAGATATTTACGAATATCCTATTGAAATTCAGGACTGGCTCCCCCTCTTGAAGCTAATAATGACCCAAGTTTCCTACAGGTGAAGGGAAAGGACACCCAGTTTCTGCGTGTTATTCAAAGAACCACAAAGGTGATCCTCTTTACTCCTTTATGATCTGGTATATTCTAATTTTGACAGAAAATACTTTATCAGAAATGGGAGGGGAACCTAGGCAAAATGGCATGCTACACATGACTCCTGTGTGTTGCAAGTGCTAAATACTTGGAAGGATTTTTGCCTCTTGCAACCTCAATTGCATAAAAGTCAAGCATTTTAAATAAAGTAATAATTAGTTTGATGTCCCTCTGTAGTCAGTGGAAGGAGTGGTCTTCAGAGGGTCCTGATCCTGCCCAAGTGTGTTGCCTTCTCTCTCCATTGAGTACAGAGCCTAGGAAACTTCCTTAGCTTAGATGTTTGCTTCTTAGGTGGCTAATCTCAGATAAAATTAATTCTGAACACCATGATTATTTCTTGCTTTTTGAATGACCTTCTCTGCTTGGATCCCACAGATAGCAATGAATAAATCTTTGTCTGATTGAAAATATTCACAATAGTTTTTCTTTTTTTTTCTTTTCTTGAATTTTTTGAGCTAAAGCTAAAACTGCCTGTGCATGAATGAGGTCTACGGATGCTATCTTTACTCACAAAGAAATGCTACAGTCCCATCCAAAATTAAGAATCTTAAAATAGCCTGGGTTGGAAGGGACTCACAAGGATCAAGGAAGTCCAACTCTTATATGTATGTATAATCAACTTGCAAGCTAATTATGAGATGGTATGAAGAAAGGCCTGAAGAAAAAAGGAACTGCTAGAGTACATTTCTGTTAGTATAAAGACAGTATAAAGCTTTTCTGGGGTGCCAACAGTCTGACCTCCAGCCACCCTTCTGCAGATAAGCAGAGTCAATTGGCAATGGTTCCACAGCGAGCATCATCTGTTCTTCTGCAATCATGCCATATCAATTCCATGCCATTTGCAGACCTCCTAAAGTCTGCAGGCCTGACCTCCAAGGTATGCACAGTCTATACAGTTTTTATGCTACCCAAGTGAGTCATTGGAAGCTGAGTGTTTTGGAGAACATGCTTTATAATGTACTTCCACAGAAAAGTTCAGCAAAACATGATTATCAACCTCAATATCTCACCTGTGCCAAATCCCCCAAATCAGATGGCAATGTTAACAGTTCAACATCCAGTTAATGCTCCATGATTGATGCAGGCATTCCAACTCTTTATACACGGTACCTTGTGTATGCTGCAGGTATTAACTGTCACCTTGAAGAATCCCCAGCCATGTTCCTGGGTGATGAGATGCTAGGTTTTGTGAAGGAATTTTGAAATGGTCTTTTTCAAATGACATTGCTCAAAGATCCATCCTGGAGGAGGGAGAATGTGCTTGTGAATGACACAGTTGAGCTGTTGATGAAGGCTTTATAAAGCTATGGATGTGCGAATGACAGCTGTTGGCAATTCCTCTGCATTGGACAGTAGTAATTCCTGCAGCCACTGCAATTCTATCTCAGCTTCCCATGGAGATTTCAGTTTCTGTACGTGTGTGGCCATTGGTTTGATGCAGTGCATATGGGAGAGGAAGTTATTTAGCTGTGCAGTCAATTTACCATTATCCATGGGTGGATTTTGTCTATGAGCCATGCAGTAGGTGTTGAGAGATCCAGATCTGAACCACCCAAGCCATCATTTCCTAACGCAGGCACAGTGCCAAGTGCACGTGCCTATGCTGCTCTCAGAGCCAGTGCTGGTCTCAAAATAGTGTAGCTATACTTGCAATTTACGTGGCACTGAGCACCACTTGATAAGCCTCATAGCTTTAAATTAGATTTTTATGCCCCCCTTCAGCATGGGTTCATAAGTGACAGAGGTATGTGGAAACCATCCTGTGACAATCAGAGGTTTTATGTGCCCCTTGCTGAATGTAGGGGTCATCCTGCAAGGCTATCATGGGAGGCTTTGTCCACCATCCCCAGAGCTTGCTTCTTAAAAAGCAGCTTGTTATGGATCAGAGCTTCATGTTGTACCTCCACTGAAGTTCTTTTTCACTGTGTTGGATTGGAGGCCTCCAAAATGTGTAAGGATTGTGGCACTTGAACCAGTCCTGCCAGAAACATTACCCAGGGTTTTCTTTCACCCAGGATATCCCTGCCTTATGATTACACTACCAATTTCTCATAACCCTCCTATGTGCTACATTACTAAATGTGTTGTAGGACAGGAAGGGATGGACAGCTAAAGCACTTTCATTTAAACTGTACCTCTCATACATGATCAGAGCTCTGAAGGGTCCTTACCATCGATTGATCTCTTAGCCTTGAGATGTATTGTGCAGTTAAGGAGTGCAGGCCTGAAAGAGGTCTCTTGTGTGTAGGCAATCACATTATATAATCCCTTTTATGGAATGATTAAGCTCAGACTTTAAAGTAGTTAATATGTTTTATGCCCAGATGTTGTCACATGAAGATTTTTCTAGTAAGCTACTGCCCTGATGTTTAGAGGTTCTGCAGCCTTTCATCAAAATCAGTTTACACTCATTTGTTCTTGGAAATACATGCAGATTTTGCATGGGATGTTGTGCAAACCAGCAAGTCCACAGGGACTTTGCCTGAACTGCTCGTAATGTTGCGGTTGCAGGGACGTGACTGTTTTATTTTTTCTTTTGAGTAAGCAGAAGGCAACCTACAGTTGAGCTCAGATCTTTAAAAAAGAAAAAGCAACATCCCTTTAATTTTTATATATTTTTTTTTAATGAAATGAAGGCACTGTGACTACTCAATAAAGTAGATCTGCTGAGTAAGGTGTTGTCACCTTCAGGTAGATGGCTTTAAGTCTGGAAATGGCCTTCAAGGGACTTTCCTGAGGTCAGACAGCAGCTCATGACAAAGTTGGAAATGCAGCCTGGACTGAGTGATTTGCTGCAGTCAGAAAAAGTGTCTATTAGTCATCTGTCTATGTCAGTCATTCTGATTATTTATTCTGACCACTTAAGTACCTGTGCACCTTGAAAATTATAGAGAAAATGAAGCATGTCCTGTGCAATGTTTTTTTTTGGAGAACCTTTGCTGAAGACTGAATGGGATCCTGGCTGTTACTGTCAGCAGGGTCCTTCACTGATGGCAGTAGGTACTAGGTCAATGTCTCAGCGATTCAGCTTTCCATAGCTGTATACCCCATAATTTTTCCCAAAATGGGACACACCAGCTTACACAGGGAGGTCACAGGCTCTTTTTGTTTCAAGGTACTAAAGCAAAAGTGTGGGGAGAAGTTTTACTGTGAAACTCTGTTCAATCATGGGGGAACCAAGCATGATGAAAAATCTGAAACAAGGCAATAATAATGGTGGCAGGAACTAAATTTCCTCCAAATGTAGTCCCCATGACTGGAAGGCCATGAATAAAAACTGAGAGAGGATGTAGAGTTCCTTTCTCAATCCCCTTTTGGTCTTTTGGAATGATGCCAGCAGGTTTTGCCTCAGGCATGAAATATTTTGACTCTGTTTATGGTAAGATAATGCTAAAGGAAGAATGAAGGAGGTGAAGGGATGTGTGATGCTGTAGAGGAAACTGAGGCAACAGTTTGACCACAAGAGCAACGTGTCTGCTCTGCTTTGGAGGTCTGCTCCCATCACAGTGGTGATGCAACCACACAGTCCATTTCCCAGGACATAGAGATGAGGATTTTCCTAGTGAAACCCTCAGGCTTCTCAGTTCTTTAGATGAGCCAATTCATTGATATTTAGAAATTTTCATTTCACTCAACTAAAACATCCAGGTAGGAGAAAATCTAGACATGAACCCTAGGAAACAAAGCCTGTTTGTTTCTGAAATTACAAAGGTTCCCAGTAAAATAGGATAGGCAAATGTAGCACATATGTCAGGAGTTTTAAAACAAGCACCAGCTAAGTGCTGCCATTTCAAAGTTAAGAGTGAAAATGATTTACAGAAGCAATCTTTGGTTGTAAGTGAAAAGCATGTCTCCCATTCCACTGTAGATGGAGGCTGTTTCTTGATCTCAATTGCTTTTATTTAATTTCACTTCAGATAATCCCAGCATAGAACTTTTTCTCACGCCTTTGTTTTTTATATTTTTTTTCCATTGGCCATTCAGTTACCAATTACCGTGACAAATTTTATCTTGATAAGTGATAGGCAATATATTTTTCTCCCTTGGAATTTTCCCTTTTTTCTTTCCCCTACAGAATTCTATTTGCCAGAATTTCATCCATTCATAAATATATACACTGCGTACTGAAATATTATAAGCAGGTTTAGCTTCAGTGATTTCAAGGAGGGCACACCCATAGATTCCCCTTCACAAGCTGGCCTTTATATGGGAGAAATGGGCCATTCTTTTAAGATAGAAAGGGCCATTGTCCTGTCTTTGAAATATCTCCTGTTTGGTACTCAGTGAAGATAAATTTGAGTCTTTCCTTAAATTACTTTTCACTCTGAACTGATGTGACATTTATCTCTGCTAGAGTGTTGACTATATGAAAAGCTGAAGCTTGTTTAAAGAATGCTGCCAAACAAGAAAGATTGTAATCCACCTAATTACTGAGCTAGGATGTGCCAGTGCTGCAAACTTCAATTACCACCATTAAAGCATCAATTGAAAGCTTCAGCTGATTCCCAGAGAGTCAGACACTTCCAGACATTTCATGCATTATACAGATGTTTTGCTGCTCTTTCAGTCACTAATGGTTCTCTATTTTCAACATTTGGGACTCCTGTAACATGAGAAGTAAGCTCCAGATGTAGAGGGATTTCAAGTGAATTCTACCTCTTTAAACTACATTTTGTCAATTGCTCCCCCAATAGGAACTGATGACCTCATGCTGGATGCCTTTTATTTTTCCCAAGTGTTATAAGATAAATTTGCCCACAGGGTTACTTACAATTCCTGAGAATCCACATTTCCATGGATATCAAAAGCTCTGTACTACAGTGAGGTCCCTAGGACAGAATTCTGCAGGCACACAGATCTCTTTGTAGCCTCAGCTGCTAATTCTTTATGTGTCAGTATTGCTGTCCACACATTTAAAGAATAGCTCCAAAATAGCAAAAAGGCCCCCATGTTTTGAGCAAAGCTCTGGAAATTTTGTGGGCAACACCTTTTGTGATAAGCTCCCCCTTGTTTCACTTTGACAAAACTGTTAATAACTCAGTTTGATTGATTCTCTTCTGGAAATGTGCTCTTAAGTCAGAGCTGGGTCAAAATCAAAAGAAAAAAATCCTGGATTCTAACCTCAAAAAAAAAAAAAAAAAAAAAAAAAAAAAAGCCCAAGGCTTTAATAGCTGAGAATTGAGGGAAGTTTCAGAATTAAAAGTCAATTTGAGTCAAAAAGTCAAATAATTTTATTTTGGAGATACTGAGACAAAACTGTTCTATTTCCAAAACCGTCTCTTTTCAGATGCAAATCATCTAAGAGAGGTCACAGAAGTCACTGCTTCTGTGTCACTTACGTTGCTTATATTTGCCAAGGGCAAAATTTGCACCTGTGCAGAACAGCTAGCTCCAGATTTAAATCAGCATTTATGGGCTGCCCAGTGACTTTGGGCACTGCTGACTTGTACCCAGCTCTCCAGAGAATATCCTTCAGGAAGATTACACTGCCTGGAAAAGGGCTGTGGCTGCAGGCGGAGGCCCTCAATATAAAATGCTGTGTGGAACTTCTGTGCTTAATATTTTCTCCTTTAAGAACAAAATTATTTTCACTGACAGCCAATTAGCAGCTTCTTTCTGTATCTATGTAGTTAAACCCCACTCAGTCTAACCTTTAACTGATTTTTCCAGGAGAGCTCCCTAAATAAATACCAGTGTTTCTGAGGACATATTAAAAGGATGTGAACTTTATTTTTTCCAGGGTCTGGGAAGTGGGAGTTTTTGGCCACAATTATCACATATTTCTGTTTGTTAGTGCATCTTTCGATCTCTTCCAGGTACTGTTGAAAGAGATTTGGAAGATAAAGGGAAAAGACTCTGTCCTGTGAGGAGAGATTTCAAGCGTAGAGGCTTCATATCATGAACAGCTTTTACTTTTGGGCAATGGTCCAAAGCAACAAGAAATGCTAAAACACACAAAGCTGCCTGGAAGGGATTGTCTGTCAGTCTTCTACAAAGTGATTTCATGAGGTGTTCACACGAGACCAATTAGGAGAAACTGCAAGAGTGAACACCCCAGTATTCTGCAAGTAGTGGAAAAACGCATTTTAACAGCACAAGGACATAGGCAAAGGTACATAAAAATTGGAACTGGTTCCCCAGAGCAATGGTAGGTGCCTCATACCTTGAAAACATTCCAAGCCAGGTTGGATGGGACTCTAAACAACCTGATTGGGTTGAAGATGTACCTGCTCATTGCAGTGGGCTTGGACTAGATGTCCCTTCCAACCCAAACCATTCTATGATTCAATGAAAGTATGAAGCCCAATGACTTCAAAAACACTGTATATAATTGGTTATTTCATAGATACTGGCACATATGGCACAACCATACATTGTCATTCAAACTTACAGTTTATAGTAGCTGAAAATATAAAACTGAGAAATGGTAGATGGCAAGTGTGCCCAACAGCTCTGTAAAAGTTCTATTAATATCTAAATAAAAATGGCAGCCACTTCTGGCAAAGAGAGGACTGCTAGCAACTGAGGTTACATCACAGAAGAGACAAATGGAAATTATTGCCTAGTAAATGGGCCCTTCCTTGTTTTAAAGACTGCTAGTAGCAACATTGCCCCAAAAAGAAATGGGTATTGACGGCAGCTGAGGAAAGGTAATGCCTTTTAAATACAGAAAGGCAAGAGCAGCTCCACAGTCAAGATCCAGGTATTCCAGGATTTCCGTCTCTGACACTGATTTGCTGTAAATGTTTAAAGACGAGTTATAAAAGTTAATCAAGCCTTCAGTTTAACTTCCCCCACCATCTTCTTGCTGCAACATGTGGTAAAGGAGGTGTGTATTTATTTTTCATAGTTGCTAATGGATTTTTATTCAACACACTTGTTTAATGGCTTTTTTAATTCATCTAAACTTCTGGCACCTACAATATCCTGTAGCAATGGGTTCCATTTGTTTAGGTATGCATCACATAAAAGGTACTTCCTTTCAGATTAAATCCTTTACTGATAACTCATTGCTTGCTTTCTAGTTCATGTTTTAGAGGAAAGAATGGATAATTGTTCCCTAATTGTCTGCTGCTTGCCACTCAAACTTTCATACAGTGGCCTAAATATATAAAGAATTAAAAATATTCAGTCATCTTTGAGACTTATATATGGGAAGAAATTCAATGGTTGTTTTAATTCATCCTTCTGCCAGTGAGTGAAACAGTAACTGCAGGGTTTTTATGCTCAGCAGCCAGTGGCAATAACTGAGGACAGACAACTTAGGAAGTTTTCTGTAAGTTCCTGATGTTGAAATGCACATGGAAGCACTGCAACTGCTGTAGCGTTCAAAAATTGAAACAGCATTTCCTGCAGCCATGGTGGTGAACTCCATCCTCTGCTGGAACCATGGTGTTCTTCCATTTGCTGCAAAAATCAAGACCAAAAATAGTTGGGCTTTTTGTGTCCAACCCAAGAGCATCCAAACCCTGTGGATCTTTCTAGTAAGACAGAATTTAGAATGTGTGTTTTAGCAAACTCCTTGTTTCTCTGCTCTACCCTGATGGCACCTCTGAATTAGCTTGAGTAAGGCTGGTCCACACACTCAAGTGACGCAGATATTGTAATAAGGGTATTTATTCTGCTCAGGCCAGTCTGAATCCTGACATTCTGTGCTCTGTGTCTCTGTGATGAGTAATGACTGAAGCTGAGACATACCTAGTGAGTAATCTGGGAACCATGTTCTTACTTATGGAAGAGAAAGTGCAAGCATTGGCAAGGGAAAAAAGTAGCCTGTGTAGGAAAAAGGCAGCTCTTCCTGTGGATGTATCCACAAAAGCTAAATTGTTAAATCCCTGGATAAGCATCACTTCAAAGGACCTACGTGTACTCCAGAAAATTATGCAAGCTATATGCATCTTGCAAATTTTAATCCAAAGGGCAGGGTGATGTTCCAAGATAATGACCTGTGTAAAGACTGGAGGCAAAAAAAATCTTGTTCTGATTGAGTTGAAGATACAGAGGATCCATGGGATATAGGAGGATGGAATAATGAGAAAAAATGATCTGTTTTCATACTTAGGTGACCCTGTAAGACTAGTCAATTGCAGGCATGAAGACACAGTCAAACGTTGTTGAGCAGAAAAATTCAATCCGGTCTTCAAAAGTTGTTTCTGTCTTCTATTGACAAAAAGAGGATGTTGGGAATACGATCTGTGGACACTAGAACAATCAGTCCCAGCAATCAGAAGATACTTTCAGGTGTGAAATGTGTTTCTGGATTCATATTTTCATTTATAGAAGTTACTTCCCAAGCACCCTTGAACAGGCGTGATTCAATAAACTGATCTCAGAGGCTCGTCCCTATGCTGTGTTGAGGTAGCCTATGAGTACCTGGATGGTTGAAGGCTCCATATCTTCTGTGGATTTGTTAAAGGAATCACTGTGTTATCAGTGTTAGGGGTATCATGAGGATCACAGGGGTTTGTTTTTCTTGTATCTCCAATCTTCAGGACAACATATCCACTACAAAGAACAAAAGGCATTAGGATTGCACTCAAAGCTGAGGCCCTGCTTTTCCTGCTAATGTCAAGTTTATCAGTATCTGACTTTGCTGGAGGAGAGAGAAAAGTGAATGTTCATAGGTGGCTTATAATGGGCAAAATTATGTAAATAAAAAAGTATTTTCAGTAACACTGGCTTGTAACTCGTGAGAAGGACTCCTGAAATCTATTTGTTTCTAAAATCCCTGAATGGTTGCCGCTATTTCTGTGTACTCCCTAACATTATTAGGAGATAGTTTCCCTGCACTGAATGACAGGTACGGCTTTCTCAGAGACTCTGAACTGGTGGGAACTTTTATGAGTCTATTGCTTTATTGAAGGTTCCTCTGCATAAGTATAATAAAAGGATAATGAACAATTGTTGCCTCTTAGACTATGTGCACATTTGTGTATGCAGGTTTAATCATTTTGTTCTGTTGGTTTTAAGGCTTGTGTGTCTCTCCTAGGGGTTGTGGTCTGTTTGCATGGGGTTCACAGCAGAGCGTTCACACTTCTGTAAAACTGTGTGCTTTGCTTTAAGACTACTCCAGAGTTATTATTAACAATGAAAGTTTAAAAAAAAAAAACCAAAAAAAACCAGAAAAAACACCTTGCTGCAAGTCATTAAGAAAACCAACTCATTGAGTAAAAAAAAAAAAAAAAAAATCATTATCTTTGGAAAAGGAAACAGCCAATATAACTGCAAACTACCGGTCTGACCACTCATTTTTCATTCTTACAGCCACAGAACATACAAGGAAAAAAATCCCCTATCTCAGAGATTAAAGAGAACTCAGACTGACAGCTTATTTAAATGAAGTCTCTCAAGCTGTTTAAGGCTGAAAATCACACCTGTGTCGAGAGCCTGGCACAGAGATGAAGGGCTGGGTCCGATAACAGGCATAGGACTCTGCAATTCCTTGGTTTTAGGTCATGGAAAAGAATTCAAAATTGACCAGCCATTTACCTCTGAGGATGTGCTGAGAACCCTCTGAACATGTTCCATGGACCAGATGCCTGGGCTGGGGACAGCCCTGACTCTGCAGAGCATGAATCCAGCCTGGGACTGGGTGTGTGCAGAAAAGTAAACACATGCATGCCACAGATCTTTCGAAGAAATGTAAGGAAAGGGGAGCACAGGGCTAGTGCTCTCAGTCTGTGAATTTGGCACTCATATGCAGCTTCAGTCAGAGTCAGCTAGATTCCTAAATCCTGAACTACTTCTAGGTGGTCAGCAATGATTCAAGGCCAGCGCTGAAACCATTAAAAATGTCTGAGTTCTTAACTTATGTCCTTGGCTGTCCTTCAGGGGATTTGCTCATGGTGTGCTTTGGTGACTAACTTGTAAATCAGCCTGGTCCTGGCTCTCCATCCAGAGCTAAACAACTCCCAGCTTACAGTAATAAACACGGACCACAGAGGGCTGAAATCTGCTGGCAGATACACTCCTACTAGACAGAGGATACCTCATCAGTTTCATCTGGGGCTGCTCCTGATTTGCATTGGTTTAACTGAAGAAAACACTTTGGCTGGAAATGGATGGGAGCAGCAAATCAGCCCCGGCACAGCACAGCCATGCTGAGATGGAGGAAGGCTTAGAAAGGCCTTTTCTCATGCTAAAGCAAAACATTAAAGTCCCTCCCACTGCAATCCAGGAGTCACACTGCATCATTGTGTTTCATCCTTCAGTTCTATCATTGCTGATTTTAACTAGGCAAGAGAATCAGGTTTCCTGGAGCTATTTGTCCCAAACCACCCTTTGCTGCAGGAGCAAGCTGGAAGGTGAAGTTACATGTAATGCAGCTAGAAAAAAGCACATTCTTCTGCTGCTATGAAGTCTTGCTCATTTCAGTCAGTTTGTTTGAGCCATCTGTCCTCAGCCACCAACTATTAATTTCCAACACAGTCCCCATGTCAGCCAGCCAGGAAGACTGTGTCCTGAAGATAATGTTCAGTTGTCCTTTGCTGCTGGAGGAATGAACCCAAGAAACATTTCTCTCTGCTCAACTAGCCTCGAAATGCTGGTGATGAATTCAGTTCTTTGCCAATACCATATGAAACTGCATTTCTTACAACCACCGCCATTTATACAGTGCAATATCCATATGGTGATTGTTTTATTTATGTTTCCCTTACTTCAAGGCAGAGGAAGTCAGCAGCTGGGGCTGCAAGATAGAGGCGCCCACCAGTTACTGGGCTGTGTTGTTCATGGGAGTGATAAGCTTTTATCACCCACTGGGAGTTAGGATCTTGTCTAAGTGATAGCATCCATCCCTTGAAAACAGAACAGAGCTCTCACTGTTTGCCTGTCTGAAAGGAAGGAGTTTATAACCCCAGACTTTACAGTGACTATGAGCTAAAACATGACATAGCTTGATTGTCTTTCTTTCTTGACTCATGCAAGTCACAATATGAGCATTTGCTTCCTTTTCATCAAGAGTTTAATTGTGTTTGCATTGCCCCCTTCTCTGTATTACAGACTGGAAGTCTTTAAAAATATCTCCCCTTCCTATGAGACTTTGATTCTGCTAATCCCTACCCACCTTTTGAATCAAATAAAGGGAAGTTTATGGTTTAGAGAGAGAAAAAGTGTAAATGAGAAGCAATTAGTTTGGTCATTCTGTGTCTAACTGGAGGATGTTTCAAACACAAAACAGGAAAAAGGGTAAATTCAATGGCTTGTTTCTTTTGCTCTTTGGATTTCATAGAAAGGGAGACGAGGTAACTCTTGTTATTTTGCTTTTATTATTAAAATAACATCGTAAGATTAACTATATTGTAGCTGGATATCATCTGTATGGAAAGTTCTTCAGTTAAAAGGAAAACAAGAAATTTTCAGAAGCTCTTTTTTTAAACTAATCTAAAGAATTATTTACTCGTGTTATTTCTTCTTGTGGATTCCCAGGAATTTCAACCTTCTTCATAGAAAGAGATATTTGGTCCATTTCTTACTCTAGTCGAATAATTTTATAAGAAAATGTAAAACTACAGGGTCTGATTTTAGCATTCTAATTTTGCACCTTTGTGATTCCAACTACAGAAAAATGATTTTAGAGTGTCTCTTCAGCTAGGGAATTTCTACAAAGCACAATGCTGTAAAATCATAGGGGATGGAGTTGTCACTTGCTTCAGTGGCTCGTGTTGTTTGTAGAGTCTCAACAACCACAGTCTAAAAACCAATGAGGGCTCAGGCTGCAAAGTAAATGTGACCCAAGTGGGAGCTGAGCAAGAGAGAAAGGGCTCTGCTGTGAAGAGGAGTAATCCTCAGACACACTTTAAGCTTTAGCCACCGTCTTTTCAGGCACAGGCTTTTCTTCTTGTGGGGCAAGGTGGCTGCTTTGGTGTAGCACGTTTTATTTTGTGTGGCTTCTTCCCCAGAGGGTTATCTCCTGCAGAAGAAATTCAAGTGTGTTTCATGATGTAAATTGCCTTTAGAAAGCTATTTATTCTGATACATTTTTGGTCTGAAGTGAAATATTTCCGGGAATTCCTTGCTCCCACTTAAATTTTTCCAGGGAAACGCCTGTTATATATCAAAGGAGACATTTGTATTTCCAGAGTAGAGCAGGAAAGGAAGCATAATGCTTTTTCCAACTTGAATCTGAGGGTGGGTTTTTCATAAATGCTTATCATTGGAATAGCTTCACTCCCACTTAATGAGTGGCTTATGGGATTTTCAGGGCTCCAGCACAGCCTGCCTGCTATGTGCCACAGTGACTCCTCTAAGTTGGTTAATTTTTATTGCTCCTGCTATTGCAAAATTTTAATAGTAGAGGTGAAGAGGAAGAGTGGGACAGAAAGGAAGTGGTGTGGAGACCTGGCTCCAATTTGTGCTCTTCTTACAATTAATTCATAATTTGGAAAATCTGACCTGGGGCATATTCAGAGAGTGTTGATTCTCTGTGTGTGTTTGGGGTTTCCCATCTAACAACGGTACAGTAAGATCAGTAAGATATAGTAAACTCAACATTTCTAAGGTGTTTGAACTGTGATTCTCAGTTTTTATTTGTGCAAAAGGGGGAATAGTCTTTCATCAATATTGTTAAGTCTTGTGATGATAAATCGGCAGGTACCAAGGAGAGGAGGGATACTTAGATCTGATGTGTGAATAGACAGGGCTAGGAAGCTTCATGTCTGTGGCAAGCACAGGGTGGCCAGCTGGCCCACCAGTGGTGCGCCAAAGTAAATCCTGCTTTGAATTTGGTATGGAAGGTCCCCTTGCCCTCTGATGCTCTCCCTAGGAGAAGGAAAGCAGGGAGCTGAAGCAATGATGGCAGAGAGGCGAGCGGGAGGGCAGGCGGAACTGACAGTCAGCACTACCTGGCGCAGCAGGGATGCTGAATTCAAGGAGTAAGGTGAGACAATAATGCCCCCTCCCTGCAAAGAGGGGTGACCTCCAAGGACGAGTCCTGCCTGCCACTGCCTCCCACAGCGTTATCTCTTTCTAGTGCCAGCAAATGCTGAAGTGAAAGAAAGAAACGTCCTCCCATGGCAATCAAAGGAGAATGAACAATGACAAAAGTTAAAGTGTAACGCATGAAATATGAGGGGAAGAGCTCCCCCCAAGTCACAGCCAAACCCAAGCAGTGAAAAGGAGATTATCTGCACCCAACCATCCTGAAACGGCAGCAAGGGGTGTGGGGGTACAGCTGCAGGCACCAAGGACCAGCCCCAGCTGTGCACAGCTACTTGAAACCTCCAGATATTGGCAGGGGGCTTTCTCTGACATGAAACTCAGGGAAATTCCTCTGCAAAGGGCTGCAGTTCACTGTGTTGAACAGCAAGCTGGAGGGCAGGCAGTCTCACAGAGATGGGCACCCTGCACCACTCAGACATGCAGCATGTGTGCACATAAAAGGCTCTTCACCTTACCCAGGGTCAGGTTTGTACCCACGTTTGACGTTGACCTTTACAAATTTGCCTCGAGGTAAAACTGGAATGCTTTGACTCTGCTGTGTTTTTAAATTATGGTTCCTTGTCTGTGTTTTCCTAAAGGAAAGCACGAATTGTTATTAGCCACAGAGATAAGAAGATAAGCCAAGCATTGTCCTCAGCAAAAGAAGAAACAAAGAAACAAAGAAGCAAGCCAGAGATAAGAGATATGTTTTGTTTGCAGAAAGTTTTTAAATTTCTCTCACACTGATCTGAAGAAATGACAAGGGGGGAAGCATTATTCTTTATGTGCAAATATAATCAAAAGATATTTTTGATGGCAGTGATTGTAAGAAATAGGGGCAAATGTGAATGTCTCCCACAGAAATAGTCACGTGTTTTTGTCTGCCTTTAATTCTGGTATTTATTCAGTAGTTTCAGACACACTGGATATTTCTCAAAGGTCACAAATTATGTCTTTGTCAGTGGACTATCATTATAAAAACAATTATTACTACATTTTCTTATTCTGTGGGATTGTAGAGATCTACTTGAACTTCAGAGGTCTGTAAAAATCTCTGGGTATTTCCCATTTCACCTGCCACTTGAAGCAGGAACATTACCAGTACTACATGAGATCAAGGTTATTTGCAAGGCTTTTTGAAGCGTAAATAAAGTCCTGTAATTTTCAGAATACTGGAAGTAGCTTCTGTCCCTGAGGTCAAACATTTGCTGAGCTGAGACACATCCAAGATTATCTCCAGGTCAATCTTGTCACCCATTGGCAAAATCTGGAGCTTTCTGGGGCAGCAATTTTTACGGTGCAAGTATTGGCCACTGAAATTACTCTTTCAGTCCTACTGGTATAATTTGAATAAAGTAATGTCAGTCATCAGTAAACAGGAAGCTGATTTTGGCAGAAACCCTGCCCTGCCCCTGAAGCAGCTGTCTTGCTTCCACCTCTCCTCTGATACTCCTCTGAGTATCTCCTCTGAGTCTTAGTGTTGAACTCAGCTTCCCTACAGCATCTTGTTTGGGCCACTAGCACAGACTTTCACACCTCCTAATCCCCAGTCCCACGGATCTGTGTGGTCATCTCTGTGTGCCAGATGTTAATTTCTGCAGCTGCTGAGGAGCCTGTAAAGTTTTGCAGTCAGATATAATAGCTTCCACACCTTGGAGGGAGGTTGAGCTCAGTCCATGTCTGAGCACTTTAAAAGACTTGGGTGCCATTTGGGTCCTGAACACACCTTTCACAGTTGCTTGATGTTGGACTTCAGTTTTTTTCCTCTTTTTTGGGCTGGCCTGTATAGAATTAATGTTATGTTCATCTTGTTCCATCAAGAGAAAAAATTACACCTGTATCAAGAAAATAAGAGGAGAGTACTATACAATAAAATGTTGCTACACTAAAAAGTGTAGTGATGAGGTGAGGCAAGAAAGTGATCTTTATAGGAATTTGTTTTGCTTGAAAATATATATTTTTTTTAAGAGGGATAGGGAAGGTGTGGGCAGTACTGTAACTGCAGGCAGAAAAGGGCCAGATTTGGGCTTATTCCAAGGGAGTATTGGAAGAGTAAATTACAATCACTTGTTTTGGTACAGTTTATCAATTAGGCCGTGGTTTGCAAACCTCAGTTCTAAACTCATCTTGTCCAAATTGTGAGGCTTTCAAGCGTCTGTGTTGGGTCAATCTTTAGAAAAATGAAAACATGAAATTCCAGAAGCTTCTGGTATTTCCAGTGCAAGGCCAAATTTTGCATGATCTGAAGAGGTATGTTTCGGTTCTGGTTACCACTGAGAACCCTAACCAAGAAAAACAGAAGAAACTTCTATCTTAGAAACCCATAAAATTATCTTGTAAAGTTTCAGGTGAACAGAATAAACAATAGAAAGATGAGCTCTGGATGAGCAGAGGAATGTGCTCCCTTGCTTTCTCAAGCTCATCTGAAGCACATTTCCAACCAAGGCTCATCTTTGCTGAGGAAAGAAAAATATACATCTATTTAGGCTGCTATTTCTCTGGTTAGGAAACTGGAGAAGCTGTAGTTACTATTTTTACAAGTTTGCTTCCTTCAGGGGAGAGATATCTTAGAGTTGAGGGGGAGGTAATGTGATGTCTTTTTCTATTTTTATAAAGGGCCAGGGGATGCACCAGGAAGCTGCAGATCTGTGCAGTTGAAAGTCTTCAGCTTCTCTTTTGAGATACTCGGGAAGGGAGGAACAGTTAGAAAAGCATGGCCTAATTAAGGATATCTAATATGGTTTCAGGAAGGGAAGGGCATGCCTCATTAACTGGCTGGAATTCTTTGAGGATATTGCTGCTCAGGGAGACCAAAAAAAAGGCAACTCACTGTGACCATTGTGTACCTTTGTGTGCTGGGAGAGAATAAAACACATGTAGGAAGGTCTGGGGTGGATACTTACATTTACAGAGAGGGTAAAAATATAACACAGAATTACCTGATATTTAAACCTGCAGGGAGTATAACTCTTTCTTAGTTCTTGAAATCCTGGTGCATTATGGCTTTTAATATTTTATTTCTTTTTTTAAAAAAATTAATATTATTGATCTAATTGGTTTTTGGGATTCAGCTGAAATGAAGGGTACAGCATTTTCAAATGATCTTGTGCTAAATTTGGAGGACAGCGAGGAAAATTCCAATTAGATACAGACAGAGTTAAATGCTTTTTAAAGTTTCTAGCATGGCAGATGGCATATTCAATAAAGGTCAGATAAATGTAGCATCATGATAATAAGTCAAAGAGCCCAGAATCAGAAGAGGGAAAAGGTGGGGTGGATGTAGGGTTTCTCTGTGTATTGACAGCTTTAATGTGGGGATGGCTGGAGATGCAGTTTTCCCAGATCTTTGCAGAAACAGAATCTAGAATGCTTAAAGTTATACTTGGGAGAGAGAAATTACTCAGAAAGGAAACTGAAGCACATTTTGACTGAGGAAAAGTAGAGTTTCACATCAACCTGCTCCGTGCAGCAGGAGCAGGGCTGCAACTGAGGGAGAGCAAGAGCTCGTGGTGGAGAGAGGCTTGATTGGGGTGTGGGATTGAGGTCAGTGGGGATGTGGAAGCAGAGAAGCCATTTGAGCTCTTTTCAACTGGGAGTGGCATGGGGCCAGTTTGGCCCCTCACCTGGTTGCCTGGCCATCCCAAGGGCTACAGGACCAGCTGAGTGCAGTGCTGTCCACTTCTAATCCTTCACAACCCTGTTGCATGTCTGTCTGCTGGGAGTAAGGGTGCTGCCCTCATAAACTCTCCACCACCCAGAAATTCCTTCAGAGCCAGGAAAACTGCATGGTTTTGATCCCACTGTGTTCCTTAGAGCTTGCAGGGCTGGTCTCAATCTGTTCATCCCCTAGACTGTGTGGATGTGGGGGATTCCCAACCCAGCTGTAGCACCTTGACTCAGGTGCAGCCCCTTGACCCATTTTCTACATAAACAGTCCTTCCATCTTGATTTCTTGGGAAAGCCAGGTACTTTCTTTTGCTTACAAGAGACAACTGGACCCTGAGAGCTCATTGAAGGGGCTGAGAAACACTCCTGTGACTCAGGGAAGATTTAATTCCTTGCTGAGCAAAGGGACTATTATTAGAAGAGGGAAAACAGGTGTTAGAGGGGAAGGAAATGGGGAAATCCTTGTGTTTCTTTTAATAACCATGAAATTTTAAGTGCTTTGAAAGATTTTTGCCTATATGTCTCTGTTGATGAGGCTCCTTTGCAATTTAGCATGAGACTGAGCAACTATCACTCTTCACTTTGATGAAAGAGGATGGGCACACAGAGGGGGAGGTCAGGTGAGGGGAGTGCAATGAGAACCTGCCTGAAGGAAGCACCAGGCAGCAGGCACGAGAAGGAGCATAGCTCTGCTGGAGGGAGATTGCTCAGGGATGAGGTTTGTGTTGAGCATCACCCCTTTCCCACATCCCCCTAGGGTCTGCTCACAGCCAGGGTCCAGGTCATGTCTGTGGACTGTCCCTGCCCCTTAAGACCTCATACGAGTCTCTCTCTCTTGTCTGCTACTCCCCAAAATCCTCTGCCAGTGCATGTGTAGAAGATCCACTCTTTGTTTTGCTTGCCTGAGGAAAAACAGTGTGAGTGTCATTGCTGGGAAAAGGTGGCAGACTGGTGTTCCTCTCTTCAGCCTCAGGATGGTTACAGCAGACTCTGTAGTGAAGATGTTTGCAAGACATGTCCTGAGTATTTGTCTTATTTTCTGATTTGTTCTGTGGGAAGGGCTCCTTTCCAAGGACCAGCCAATCTTCATGATTGTAAGGGCTGTACAAGTACTAAAACCAAAGAGATCCTCCTTGTACAGAGCCTCGGGTATAAGATGGAGATAGAGGCAAGCAGCCAATGATATTCGTGAGACAGGGGAGGGAAAGCAGCTGGGGGATACCAAGAGACAGCATCAGTTGCACTGGCAGACCATGTTTGGGGCTGACTACTTGTCTGTCAACCACATTTTTAAAGTCTTGCAGTCACAAAGCATTTATCTTCAGGATAAGAAGCATAACTTTTTTTTTTCCAGAGGTTATTCAGTTCTCAGTCTCTGAGTTAATACAATCAGGGAGGCTATTACCCATGGTGACTATTTTGTGAGCAATGTATCTGGTTTTAGGGAGCTGGAATATTCAATAAATCTTACTAAATCACTGGCTAACATTCAGTAGGGAGGAATAATGGAAAAATTTGCTTGAGGTAAGTTTTGAGGTAGAGGAGCTTGAATTTTTGTGTGCACTGATGTGTATCAATGTCCCACAAGCCATATCCTTCTAGCACCAAATTGTCCATGGGGAAAACCCTAACTTGCAATTGGCTGAGGTGAATTTGAGTCAGTCACCAACCAGCCAGGCTTCTGAGACTATTATCTGTTCTTAACAGGACTTGGAGCTGGACTCCAAGGTGTTATTTGGCTGAGTGCTGTATGAGTACAAGGGAAGAAATTGTAGTCTGCAGACCTGTAACCCAGGTTATAATAAAGACAATTTTTGAAATTTCAGCTCAGCTATACACAATAAGTGTTTTACTACTGATCTTAAAATGTTGAGAATATCACCAAAGCACACAGAAATTATAAAATACATACAATAGGCTATTCAGTGCCCCAGAGGAAGCAAAAGGAGGCAGGAAAACAATAGATGTCCTATAGATGATTTGATTGACTGTATTTTGAGAATAACATACTAAAAAATAGCATTCAAGAAATACATATATGCACAGTCATTTGTGCTGTGAAATGTCATGTTCCTGCAAACAAATAGGCAAACAGGGTCTTGCACGTTCATTCCCCCACCTGCATGCAGGATGTTTCCTGGCCTCACAGCACAGTGCTCTTTGCACACCAAAATGCCTTGAAAATACACACATCTGGATTAAAGTTCCAGAGTCCTAGACTGGGTTCAACAGCCACTAAGGACTTCAGTACAGAACTTGTGCTGGTGAGAGAGCTTTAGTCCTGGGACCTTCCCATGACATTGGCAGCCCTCCAGCACCCAGCTGTGGCTGTGCAGCTCCTCAGCACCGGAGCAGCCCTGTTTGTACAGCACCCGGCACAATAAGCTGCCAGTCAGATTTGTTGGATGCTGTGTGATCTTGTGATATTAATAATATAATGATAGCATTATAACTGGACCATTCAACTCTGTAGTTTGTTCTTCTATAAATGATTTATAAGTTTTATGCATTTTATATGTCTCTCATTAAAAATGCATTGAAAAATACTATCAAAATACCATTTTGTGATGCTCAGTCTTTCTTTATTCTTGTTACAGCCATCTGCCATTAAGCTTTAATAACTGGCTGATTATAATTTATTAATTTATCACCTGTTCTTTATACAGTTGGATAAAATAATTGTCAACCAATGTGAAATGGCCTCCTATTGTGTTATGAATCCCCAAAGCAATTAGAAAACCCACTGATTGCCCAAGCCATCGAAAATGGGCAGTAACTCATGTTAAAAATGATCTGCAGTGCTCCCATCAGTGCGTGATTGGTAATGACGTTTCTGTTGCCAGTGAGAATTTGAAAGGGGCAGCTTAACTAGGGAGGCTTTTAATTTTATTTATTTATTTTATAATAACCCTGGATTTATGGGGCTGACAGTAGATGTGTAGGTTCCAGCTTGTCTTACAGATTCTGTGGGCACAATCTGAGAAAGGCAACATAAATTTCATATAGTGTTATGCTCTTGCTCCTCAAACCATCTTTGGAGAGATTTCTGCCCTGCTAACATCCCCAAAGATGAAAGGGTAATTTAGGGATTGCTTTAAAGGCCAAATCTTTTAGGAGATTGACTTCAGTCAGCTTTGGATGAAGACATCAGACATTAGTATCTCTCCCTTGATTTTTATCTGCCAAGGATTCAGTATGGGTTAGCTGTGGGCTTTCTGATATGGATATTTACAGTATGTGAAAAGGGACAGAAGCCAACGTTTGTTGGATGAAACAACTGTCATTTAGCAAAGCCGTTTGCTTACTCTGCCAGTGTGAAGGAGATATGCAGCCCACCCCAGATGTGAAGTTCCTTATCTCCCATCCTATTTGCAGTGCAGACTATGTGCTACAATACCGCTGGCACTAACAAGTCCCTTCCGGTAATGCTGTCCCTGATGCAGATTTAACTGCATTTCTGGTGAAAGGAAAGAAAGGAAAAAAAAAAGCCACTGACGTCAGAAAGCAGAGACACACCACTGAGGAAAGCAGCTGTAAATGGTTCTTTGTCCTAAGCAAAGCTCCTGGCCCCTCTGGTGTGTGTGCTCAGTCAGGGACCACGCTGGTGGGTCAGGCACACTGGAGGTACAGAGCTGTCATTTACAGTGACATTCTGTTCCACATGGCTTGAAGTGGTCTGGGAGAACTTTTACTTAAAGAAGATGATCACATAGATCAACATTCTGCTATTGAACAGGACTCTGGGCAGACTTAGGAAGAGATTTTTTCATCTCTCCTCTGTCTCCAGAAATACCTGCTACTCAGTAAATACGTGCATTAGTGCGATGTAGTGATTCCACAGTATAAGAAAGTCTTGAGTCTTCCACCAATATCACACTCCATCTGCATAACGGTGGGATAATTGAATTATTGCCCTTCCACTTAACGCTTCTGATGCCTGTGCTGTCCTATTGCAGGTTTTGTAGCTTCTCCACAGTTAAGCACGGAGAAGCTACTTTGACAAAAAGACCTGGAAAAAATGATGTTGAATTGAACATATTAGGAGATTTGTACTTCCTTCTTCTACAGGGAACCCAAAGCAGAAGTTAAGAGGTCATTCTTGAAATTCTTATGCTATTTCTGGCTTTTCTGGAAGTAAAAATCAGAAGAAATCTCATGCAAATGTTTTTCCTTCTGAGACATCCAAGCCAAATATGCAGATATAAGGGGTTTAGATACAGTAGACCGTGAGTACATAAAGTACAGAGAGTCCCTGAGAAAATTTTCCACCTTAACCCTCCAGTGTGTGTCCATAGATAAAATTCAGGCTGTAGAATGTCCTCAGAAATGGTATGGCCACTGTAAGTGTCTTGCATTGAAGGTACCCACCTTTTGCTTACACAATCCTCAGCTGGGATGAGCACGGAGAGGATTTTCCACTCCTTCCCACCTCTGCCGACATACACAAGACTACTCTTCAGTCTTAAACTAGAGCAATTACTACAACCTCTTCACCTTGGGTCACAGCAGAGAATTTGCCCTCTACCATGACCAACAGCCAACTAATTGTGTTTTCCCCAGATTTGAATTTCATGGTTGTTCTTCTTGAGTCAGGTTCCCAGCACCAGCTGGGGAACTCCTGGGCATGAAAGCTGGTTATGGCATGGCACAGACTTGCAGGCAGGTCTTTTTTCAAAAGGTGGATTGACAACAGTTACAGGCTGTGTTTTCACTGCTGGTAGGAGGTCTCTAGTTAAGGTTAATCTTGCAATGTTAGTGGACCCACAGTGCATATAATCCTGTCTGAATGAAAGAGCAACACAGAAGGAAATCCACACTCAAAACAAGACTGGGGGAAGCTATCCATGTAAGAGACCTCTCTGGCTTCTGTTGTCTTCAAAACTGATGGTCTATATAATGCACCAGGAAAAAGTTCACAGCTGAAGAACAGTATCACAAAAATCCCTGAATTGTGAGGGAGTACCACTTGCATTTTTCCTCCGTAAAATCATCATCTAAGGAATCTGCCATATTTTTACTTGACAAAGTTCCAGTTTGGGAATCCATTAAAAGAACCACTATGAATCACATATTAAGGTCTTTATTACAGAAATGTGGGTGTATTTCATGTGGATCTGTTTAGCAAACCTTGGCCATATCCCATATTCATTATTTCCACCAAGGCATTGCATATACCCGTGTGCATCCATGAACCCATCAAAGCAATATCCTCTAATTATTTTTACTGCATTAAATGATGTTCTCTGGCTACATCTACCCTGCTGGACACATTCATTAATGGATGCATCCCCACTAGACTGGCTGGCCTCCTTGACAACAGTGTAGCTCTGTCCTTTTCTTACCACACTTGGCCTTATGTCCTTCCTTCCTAAGACATAGTTGTCATTTTGGGTCCCTTCTCAGTTCAAATCCTGAGCTGTGCTGCAGTCCTGATGCTTGGTGTGCTCATGGAATGAAGCTGAGATTCTACATTTTGGTCTTGTATCTATGACATGACAAGTCTGGAGTTTCTGAGTTTGCAAAGACTGTCGGGAGTTGCTGGAGGACTGCAGAGCACAAGAAAGACAGCTTGGTACATTCTCATCCACATTATCTGCTGGGAGATATTCCCAGAGCAGAATAGATAAGACATAACACTTTGATTTTTCTTTCAAAGGACCTACCTGGTACTTTCCAAAAATGGCATGAGAGTGAATTAATGTTTGTGCAATATGGAGGATCAGTGAATCCAGAACAGGCATGCTGTGGGGGATGAGATGATGGTGTAGACACACCCCTGCCCAGGTGACTGTATGTAAATTGGAGTGATTTTCTGGGGACAGAGAGGTGTGGGAAAACACTGGGGAACTCCACTTTCAAATGCTGTGACTGCATGTTCAGCAATGAGGGTGCCAGCCCTTGTGAAGAGATCCTGAGCATCAACTGGTAATCCTGCTCTGAATGAAAAATACACCCCCAGATATGGGGTTTCTCTGTGAAGGAGGAAGAGACAACAGCTTCACCTGAGTTAATTCTGAAGTGAAAACATAAGCTCTGACACACAGGATCATTTACACTTTTATGTGGGAAAACATATTATTAGAGCTTGACTGAAATGTGTGGGAGACTAACAATAAAGACACCTAACTTCGTGTTTCAAATACTGAGTACTAGAGTTTGGTGATGACTTTCTCATCCTTGTTCAGAATCTCTTTCTTAGGGAAGGTCTTGTGAAAGTAATCTATTTCTTTAAGAAAGCTGTGCTGCAATGTGGATGGTAAAGACAATGAAGATCCTCTGGAGATCCTCTGCAAAACAGCCTGGAGCCATTTGCATCAATTAACTCCACCACCAGCATGTGGCTGCCTGTAGGCCAGGCTGTTGCCTGTTATCTCTTGAAGTGGAGATAATTTTTCATAGAGAAAGTGGAAGGCTTTTGCTTACAAGGATGAACTCACTCAAGGGTGCTCATTTTAAGGGCTCCTCTGCAGTCTCCTAATCAGAGTAGGCAACTTATAAGAGAGTGCTTAAAAGAAAAAAATAATTTCCATTTAGTCTGTTGAATTTTACTTAATGTGCTGCAGTTAGTTGTTAAGACTTCTAAGGTCTGATGAGCACATGGTGTGTCACATTCCCAGGATGTGATCCAAGACAGTAACACAGTGGGGTAACTACCATCAAGTGGTGTCCCTGGTTCCAGTTCTGACTTGAAACGAGCATCCCTAACACCTATAGCCACAGTTTTTTGGCTTTCTTCCAAGGTTTTCCTCCCCAACAGATGCTGCAATCCCAGAAGAAAGCAGGGATGAATATAATGGAGCAAATGAACAGCATAGTTAATTAGTAATTAAAGTTTCCTAAAACAGGTAGGATTGAACTGAATCAAAAAAGAAGGAAGGTTTATTGGATCTCTAACCTAAGAAGATTTTCCTGTTGCACCTATCATGATGTTTTCTCAGGACTAATTTTTAATGAGTGGAAGATGGGAGCATGTCCTGATGTCAGATACTCAAAGCAGAAATCCAGAGCAGTTCTGCCATCTCCAGTAAGACAATCGAGTTTGCTGCAATGGTAGCAAAAGATAAGTTTGCAGCCAGGCTACTGCTTTCAACAGAGAACCAACAAGAGAAACAGAAGAAAGCACACAGAGAGCAAGCCTGTCATTAAAGGGCAGAAAGGGCTTTTTAAAGTAGCTCCTGTGGACAGGTCTCATTATGTTTGTGCAGCATCTGGCACAACAGAGCCTTTCTGAACTCAGTTTTTGGAGCTGCAAATACAGCACCAAATACTGAGACTTAAAATTCATGACAGATGTATTAGGACCAAGGTTTGGAGAGGAAGAAGATCAGGGCTGATGGACTCTGACAAAATTCCACCACAGTGAGTCACATTTTAATTGAAAAACAATAAAAGAATGCAAGGGTGGGGAAAAGACATGAGTGAAAATCAGGGGTCACCTGCAGTTGTGATAATTTAACTGAAGTTTTGGAAATGAATCATCGCAGCAGGCAATGGAAGGTTTCACCTCGGGCAGTGACAGGAAATGAAGGGCTGTAGCTCTGTGCAGAGGATTTTGGGCTCTCAATGAGCTCTTATTGATTAGGAAAGTACAGTTGTGCTCAGAAATTCTCAGCTTTTCTCTCACTTTCAGTTCAACAGAAAGAAAAATCTCAAGCAACCATTTTCAGGTTCTTTTTCTCGGAAGCAATGGGGTAAGTGGGAGGGGAGTTCACAGGAAGAAGACACAAAACTCACAATTTTATTCACACGTCTAGTGAAATCACATGCTGTCAGTGGCCAAAAAATAGAAAAAACAACAACAAAAAAACCTCCAAACCAACAAACCTCGACAACTAAACCAAAATCCCAACCAAAAACCAAACAAACCTCACAACCCCACGCCCTTGCTTGAAAGAAGAGATACAAACAGCTGCTCAGGAGAAGACCCCATTGAGAGCCCTTTCAGAAAGGCTCACTTTTGTTCATAAGCATGCAGCTATCTAGGACATTCCTCTCTGGGCATCAGACTTCCTGGGATGGGAAATGATCTTGCCCAGAAGTTGAGCTTAATGCCAGTATTTATAAGCCAGAGTTTTTCAAACTTCTGCTGCCAGGGTGCCTGACACTGCCTGTGAGGTCTCCTCATTCTGGGCCAGGTTGCAGTGTGCATCAAAACAGTTCATGTTCCACAGCAGTACACTTACTTTGGAAAGGTATAATCATATGGCTCCAGATGTGTTTGCCCTTGAGTGAGAAAGGAATGTGTAAAGATCAAGCCAGCATATCCACTCGGTGTGGCACAACTCTGTGGCAGCCTCAGCAACCCAGGGATGTGTTAAATGTAAATGCCCTAATGCTTCTTTATCTGCTTGAAAATGTCTTCTGTACCAAGCCTAAAATGTCTTGGGAATGGATTTTTTTCTACAAATCAGTAAATGCTGTGTGGTGTCTCTATCCTTCCAGATATCTCTGTACTGTTTTTTATCTCATGCTGTGGATATGATGAAGAATGGCAGGCTTTGCAACCACTAGATACCAAATTGTGTAAGCCAGGAATTAGCTGCAGAGACCCCTGACATCTCTGACCTTCACTTTGCTTTGATTCCACTCTTGTCCAAACATGGCCCATTGGACAACGCCCCCTGAAGAAATGGTGGGTGACTGAATGGCCATTAAGGGATGGTGCACAGAAAGAAGCAGCACCTCCATTTTGCTGGTAAAAGACTGGATATTGCACAGCCCTTAAACACATGCATAAATGGATAAATATGTGCTTGTGCATGTGATGCCCCACTGGATTATGGTGTGGTGCACACTGATATCATGTGGGGTTTACCAGGGTTTCATAGGAGAGATCCACTGAACATGTAATACACACCCAGTGATTTGTGTGCATGACTTATGGGTGTGCTGGTCATCTCAAAGAGGAAACAAATTCTGGGAAAGTTAAATAAGATTGTAGGCTGAGGTACACATAGATTTAAGGGAAGGTAAAACTCTCCATGCATGACGGATGCCAGGCAAGAGTTAAGGAGATTCACAGAGAGGAACTTACCCAGAGGGTTTGTATGGAATAAAGATTTTAAAAGGTGTAAGAATAGGTAAAACTCAGACACTGCACTAGATTTTCTTATTTCCTTATTTTATGCTTAAAAATGCCTAAAAATTATATGCAAACCAAGAATTAACAAATCCCCACCTCAAAAGAAGAGGCCAAAACAAAACCAGAATCCCCTCATGTCCTGTCACCCTTAAAATCACCCAACATTTTCACAGTCTGATGCATGTGAGATGAAGCATTGAAAAGCCAGGAACCTCTGAAAGTTACGGTATCTCACAAAATTTTTCATGTCTGAAGGAGAGAGGCATCAAATTTTCCTTGTAACTCAGAATATCTGATTTTTATCATGAATTAATTAAATATTTATTTATTATTAATGTAGACTAAAAATGCAAAGAATACAAAGTGCAGCAGAGGGATTTTGAAGTGCAAAATGTAGCCTTTGTAATTTGAAAAATGTTTTACACCCGCTTTACTCTGCTGTCTTTTATTTCCCCAGATACAAAACCCTGCAAAGCAGTGCCCAAGTAATTACAGAAACCCTTGTTAATTTTATTAACTGCACTATTGTCATACTTATTGTTTCCTGTGTAAACAACAGACATATGGTGATTTTTGTACCAAAATTTTATTCCCAAGAGAGTCTCAGGGTTCTGAGCATCACAGCAACATGCCTGTAGATGTTTAAGTGAGATTGAAAGTTTGTTTTAATCTCTGAAGCTTAGCCTGGCTTGAGCATGACCACACACACAAAAAAAAAAAGCTGCTAGTCCTAGGATGCTTTTGTGCTTCAGAGAAGCGAATGGTAGTATGAAAACTGGAGCTAGAGGTAGGATGAGCCAGCAGTGTGCCCAGGTGGCCAAAAAAGCCAATGGCATCCAGGTTTGTATCAAGAATAGTGTGGCCAACAGGACGAGGGACGTGATTGTGCCTCTGTGCTCTGCACTGGTGAGGCTGCACCTCAAGTGCTGTGCTCAGCTGTGGGCCCCTCACTTCAGGAAGGACATGGAGGTGCTGGAGTGTGTCCAGAGAAGGGCAACAAGGCTTGTGGAAGGACTAGAGAACATGAACATGTCTTCTGAGGAGTGGCTGAGGCAGGTGGGTTTGTTTAGTCTCGAGAAGAGGAGGCTCAGGGGGACCTCACTGTTCTCTACAACCACCTGACAGGAGGGTGTAGTGAGGGGGGGGTCAGTCTCACCATGCCTGCAGTGAGAGAGCCCGATGAAATGGCCTTAAGCTGAGACAGGGGAGATTCAAATTGTGTGACAGAAACTTTTTGTTACTGTTAGGATGGTCAGGTATTGGAACAGATTGCTTGGAGATGTGGAGTTACTATTCCTGGAGGTTTTTAAGACGTGTCTGGAATGCGGTTTAGTGGTGTAGGGTTTACACTGGTATTGGTCTGATGGTTGGACTGGATGATCTTAAAGGTCTCTTCCAACCTTGATGATTCTATGATTCTCTTTCATGTTGGAGTAGGGATTCCTATAGTATGGGGGCACTAGCAGGTCATCCCCATGTTTATGATGAAAATCTCAGAGCATGTGGAGTGGCTCTTTTTTAAACACCCAGGGTCTGGCATTTTTGGGAAGGAGGAAAAAATTATTTTCAGGAGTTAGTAGATTTTAGTACATAAAATATGCAAATTACTGCATTTCAGATGAACTCTCAGATTACTTTGGGGCCACCCAAACCTCCTAGGTCATGGAATTATGGAATTGTTCGGTTTGAAAAGGACCTTAAATATTATCTAGTTCCACACACCCTGCCATGGGCAGGAACACCTTCCACTACAGCAGGTTGCTCCAAGCCCCATCCAGTCTGGCCTTGAACACTTCCAAGGATGGCATCCACCTTGTTTCTAGGCAACCTGTTCCAGTGCCTAGAGACTGGTAAAGAGTTTCTTCTTAACATCTAATCTGAATTAATCTTTTTTGCAGTTCAAAGCCATTCCCCTTTGTCCTATCACTACATACCCCAGTAAAAAGTCCCCTTCCACCTTTCCATATGAACACCTTTGTTAGTATTAGTGTAAATTTTAAGTGTACAGATGTTGAGTGGGGACTTGGGATGCTGACAACAAAAAGTACTAAAGCAACAGGTGCTTCATGACCCTGATCACTGGTGCACCCCAGCACCATGGAGAACCACTTGTTCCTTCCTGCAAACTCCATCAGGAAAAGGAGTAAAAACCTTTCTGGGGTATTTAAATAGAGATGGTCTATTATTCGTGTGACACAGGAAGGACTAGAATTGACATCTCCAAAATCCTATGTTAGTGCCCTGTTCCTATTGTCAGACTTGGTGACAAATTCTGTAATGCAATGGCAATATCAGACCAGGTCTGTCTTGTTGGAGGTGATCTGTGAGATGAGCAGGAGCTGAGCTGGATGAATGTGGCTCTGTGGACTTGGGGTGAGGTCTGATACAAACACTGCAGAAATATTATGAACTCTATGTTATTATCTATTACTTTGTAAGTGATCAGGCTTGTACCTGCTGTGGTTGAAATCTGGAATTTTGATTGACTCTTGTAGATATTTAGATTATACAAGATTTCCAGCTTTTCTGGTATGAATATTAAGGAGACACATTTAAAAGCATGGACTTACTATAATTATTTTTTGACATCTCTTAAAAGCTAAGGACTGTTTTATAAGTATAATATTTATATTTATTTTATAAGTAAAATAACCAACACCAGTATTGCTCAATTCAGTACCAAATTAAGTTTAAGAAGTTTGTGCATAATAAATAATGCTATGATTTGAAAATGTTCCATTACATTACGTTAATAAGTCTTAATAGGCATGGATCATCACACACAGTTGTTAGCTTTATTGTTAATCAGATCTTTCTCATTAACACACTGTAGTTAAGAACGAAGTGCCCTAAAACTGACTGTGTAATGTTAAATGTAATTTCTGAAACTGCCATATGATGCTGTTCTAAGTACCTTGGGATTGTTAATTTAATGGAATATTCAGCCCCTAAAATAAATCCTTTACTTTCTACCATTAACTTCACAAAATGTTTTAAGGACAAACATAAGCACACTGTCCTTTCAGGAGAAGGTTGAAGTTATTAGAGGTTTGAGAGATCCTGATCAGCAAATGCCAAATCTAAACTTGTCACAACTGTACTTATAATAGCTGAACTTTCCACCTCCCCATGAGTGGCCTGTCTTGTCACACTTATTCTACCTGACCTATTTTCCAGCTCTGCACCTAAAGATGTTAAAAAAAAATCTGCATCTCTTGAATGAGGACAGAAAGAGTTTTCATAGTGCTGAATCAACAAAGCCCCAGTCTGTGGCTGGGGACTTCTGCCTCCTGCTTCCCACAAAAGAGATTTTCCTTCTGGAGCCCTGGACTCTTTCCACCTCCATCATTCACTGGCTGGGGAGTTTCATAATGAGGTGAAGATGCAAGTACCTCATGGCACATCACTGAACTCATGCCATGGCTTGAAGGTGAAGAGTATAGGGAGTGAGGAATAGTGTGCTACATGTTTTCAGTAAAAGTGTTCATCCTGCTGCACTGTCTACATTTGTAGAGGGCTCCAGAACACAATCAAACTCTCTTGTCTTGGAATGACCGTAGCATTATTTAACCTATTGGAATAGATGTTGTCTAAATACTTCCCAGTTAGTCCTTAGTGCCACATAATTTATAATATCACACTAAGGAATAAATCATAGTGTTCAGGTGAAGAAGAAAAAGTTTATAATTTCAGCTTTACATGTCAAAAACCTAGAGCCCATAAGATTAAATCCTCAGAAATTGTTGGAAGTCACACCTATAAGCAGGCAAGACTATAAATGCTTATAGTTTCATTCACACCAAAGAAACCCTATAACAACACTGCTAAGAACTGCAGATGCAACTGTGACATGGACGGCCATGGACCTCATCCTTGTTTTAAACACAATGGACCCTTTATTCAACAAATGCATGGCTTATAGACAGCTCTTCATTCTCACTGGACCTCTCTAACTTTTAGAAGCTTTGGCAAATGTTTTATCTTTTGCACATGCATAATTCTCCTAAATGAAACAATTAGTCAATGTGGAAACTGGTTTTTACTGTAAAACTGTTACTGGAAAACCAGAAGGGAGTACTGTGTAGCTGTAGTCAGGTCTTCTATTTCTTGTCCTGCTCTGCTGAACCAGCCCTTTGTCATCAGTTTATTGCTAAAGGAAAAGTGCTTCTTTTTTTTCTCCATACTGTGGCAATTCTGGGTTTTTCAGAACAGAGACACACAGGTGAAAATTAGTGGGGAGGGGATGTGATCTTCACTCAAAAGGATTTCAGTACCATTTGCTGGTAGGAGAAATATGGGTTCAGCCTGGACCTCCCCCCTCAAACCTGTATTCTGCTTGTGTGAGACAGTTCAGTGTATTTTTAATTAATTACTCACATTAGTCAGAGCTGCTCTGCTAACACCAGTCATATCTTAACAAATGGGCTCCTAACACCTTTCATAAATATTTCTCTATCAGATTCCACAAGAGTGGCCCAGATTTTAGCTAGGGAACACAGGGTTCAGACATCAAGGTCCTATCTGACTGATGGCATAAGTATGTGAGTTTATGTTTCACATCAGTGTATGTGTCTGGGAGAGGGCATGTAGTTTTGCAACACAAACATTTGAGGCAATATGCTTCCCTTCTGGCAGATTCAGAACTTGAAAAATTCAGTGTGTGACTGGATGTTCTTTGGCCACAGAGCCATAAAAGCACACAGATCCTCAGTGGGTCAGTTCCCAAATTATTGATGGTCTTCTGGTTCTTTGCAGAGCATTTAATAGTTGTATCTCCTCTTATGGGCTGAGATTATGAAAAGCACATCTTTACTTTTGCACTTCTTCTGTACCATTGAATTCAATATTTGCAGAGTTTATTGTTGAGCTGAGGTTATGTTTCTGGAGCTCTTCCTAATCTTAGCTTCAAAAGTCACTCTGGCTTAGTCTAGAGTGCGGGTGTGGGCATCTGCAGAGAGCGTCGAGGTATCTTTAACAGGGCTATCACAGGCACAGGCTGGAATTTTCATGTTTCAGCATAAGCTTCAATATCAATACCTGAACTAATTTTTTAGATTAGTTCAAACTCTCTATGTGTGTTACAATCATGTTTTTGATGGCTCTAGCTGATAAAACACATTATCCTCTTAGCTCTTTTCTGAACATACATTATCAAAATACTTTTTGCAAATGGATATGATGACTGGAAGTTGTATTCCGTCAAAGTTATCAGTAATGTTGTATATATTACTAAAGTACTTTTCAAGTTCTACTTTATAGTGCACATTTTCAGCAAAGATGGAGACAAATTTAGGCTATTCCAATGCGCATCCTTTAGTAAGGTTCAGCTTTCTGCAATTGCATGAAAGGTCTTCAGATGACAGTAAAAATACTGTTCGCTCATACAGCACAAAATACATGTTACAAGATGAACTCTCTTCATTACTCTTCATTGCAAGCTTCTTGCTTGGAGATTTTAACAGTTTGTTATCCTATAATAAAAAGCAAGACCTCTAATTACAGTATTTAGAGATTTCTTTTAACATTTTCTTCTAACTCAAACACAAATCTTGGTTGTCTTTAAAATCCATAAATCATCCAAATTATTCATGCTGCAGGAACCAGGCCCATGGGCTAGGTACCCTATGTTACATTTGGTACATTTGGCAACTGGTAAAAGTAGTACTTATTTTATTACACTATCATAGAGTTATCAAACATTGGAAGGTTAATGAAAATCAAATCATAATCATAGGGTTAACTTACAAGGACTATTTCTGCTAACACATCCTTGCTCTCCATTTAAACACCATTCCAGTCTTTAAATATTAATATACTGAAGGTTGATTATTTTTATGCTTGGAATTAAATGATACAGAGTCTGAAACAGATACAGAGAATGATACAGAGTCTGAAACTTTTTGTTAAATTCCTCAAACCTTCAGGTTTCTTCTTTTATGTTGAAAAGCCTTTTGGGTTCTTAAGTAATTCAGCATCTCATTAAGACTTCTAATAACTGTCATGATAAATTTAGATGTCACTGGGGAGTTGGGGTGCAGTTTTATCTTCAGTTTAACCTGATACAACCTATTTTCCCCTCTCTGCCCTCACTCTAATATTCCTGCCCCTTCCTCACATCGCATCTGCAGATCATGCAAATGTAGTGAGTTGGTGTGGAAATTCACCCCATGCAAGAAAAAAAAGGATTTGCTTTCTGCTGGTTTAGCAAACAGACCCATTTGTTCAAGGTGATGGTGATCTGATACAAGGAGTGCTGCTGGGTGGGAAGGGGCAAGACTGGGCTGGGCACCTCTTGGTGGCTGCTCCAGCTCTGGGGTAAGTGTAATGGGATATTTTGCCTCTGTCTCTCTGTCTATTTAACTCTTTTATCACCCCTCCCTCCCAAATTTGCTGCTTCATTGTACCTGCAACATGATACAAGACACAAAGTATGTCAAAAAGGACAAAAAACCTAGAAATTATGCCAAAACACTAAATGAAGGGGAGCAAGAATGCTCTGTCTCTCATGCATGGTAGAAGGTGCAAGAAAGCCTGCCTTTTTTGCAACCACAATGACAAGGAGGGGATGCTAGAGGGAGAAATTAGATCTAACAACTCAAGACCTACACACAAATTACTCCTTCCACTAACTGGACTCCAGGATTGCTGATCACCAATAGGAAGGCCCAGCATGGGACCATGACCAGGCTTTCCACTACCTTTAGTCAATCTTAGGGTAGCAAATGTGTTTGACCTGTGTAGCTCTGGTGCATATAACAGATTTTTTTATGTATTAAGCCTCATATAATCTTTAACCAAGAGGAGGATTGGTGAGAAATAAGTGTCTTGGGGTTGCTAAGGATTTTAAACATAGAAGGATTGAAAATACTTCTTATTTCTTTATTAAGTGGGCATGCAAGTGAAATGTATGGTAAGGTTGCATGAGAACTTGATAGAAAAAAGGCAATTCATAGCTGTTAAAGTCATCATCTTGCAAAGAAATCATTAACTCAAGATGCTGAAAGGATAACAAATATCTGCTGAGATTCTTTAACCTGGAATTTTTATTCACTGCTGCACAACTTGGACTGTTTTTTAAATGGTGTTGGTACTGAAGAGGACATCCCTCTACTCCCAGGTACCTGTTTCAGTGTCATGAGTGTCAGGATGTATTCAGAGCCCCCTGGCTATACTTCCAGAAGCCTTTTCTGTGGGAAGCAGGTTTATATTTTTTCTCAAAAGTATTGGGACACTGAGATCTGGAGCAAGTAATATGTAAATCCTAAAATTATTTACATTAAAAAAATACTCATGGGCTTTAATTTACCTTTTGACCTACTGCATGTCTACCTTTGAAAGTGGCTTATCTTACAGAAATTCTTGGCAACTTACTGCTTTCATGAAGAGAAGACCTTTTCAGGCATCTCCTCTTAATGACCTGAAATTAGTAGTTACTTATGAACTTTAAGGCCCATCCTAATGACTCTGTTTCTTAATCCTTCCTGCAAGTCTGTTCCATTTGCAATATATTTTTGTGATCTGCTTGCATTATCGAATTTGCCTCTTCATTCCCATTTTCTGAGTTATTCATCAAATATGTCCTGCTGGAAAGCACCAGAAATGTGAAGTGCTTTAACAAAAATCAAAGTTCTTTTGTGTACAGGGAGTGTGTGTTTAGATTGGGGGTTTTGATTATTTCTTTTTCTTTTTCACTTCATCATGTTTGGTTTTCCATTCACAGAAAGCCCGAAGAACATTTGCACAAAAGTTAAACCTCACCAGAGAACAACAGGTATTTTCCTTCCACTTTCTCAATGGAAAACCAGGACAAATGCCCACTCCAGTGTACACAATATCAGACACTGGCTCAATGGGCAGCTGTAAAGATTTCTTGTAATATTCACAGCACATATACAACCGACTCCTAATTTCTGCCCAACACATAAAATCGAATCTGACAGTTTTTAGCTACACATGGCCACTAAAAGAAACATTTCTGGAGGAAAATAAACATGAAGCCCACTTATAAACCAAAGTTGGCAGCAATCAATTACCTAGAATTCTAGCTTTGCAATGCTTAACTTAAGGGAATAACTATATACAGGGTACTTTATATCACCCAGGTGCTTCAGAAATGGTAACTCAGACATTGTAGTGTTTTGCAGAAACTTAAGCAAAGAGTGATATTACTTCCCAAGGCCTCAGTCAATAGTGAAGGCAAGCTTTGATCCTGGTATTCCCAGTACTTAACTCTGGGTTTTTCTTTGGCTCACCAAGCACACAGAATTTTACAACAGAGGACTCCTTGTTTCCTCCAGATCTTCACAGGCTCCTCAGGAAGAAACATAGGAAAAATGGCCAGCTGCAGATAGATATTCACTTCACAGGCTTTGACCAAGGAAAGTTCTGTGAAAACCTGTGCAGTCTCTGCTCTGCTTGCTGAATTTTATCAGGGCGCCCCGGCTTCCAGAAGTTCTAGACCTAGAGCACTTCTCTCATTCAGGCAGGCTGAAAGGCTGTGCTTTCTAGAGATTACAGAGTTTTTAACACTCTGCCATCACAGATGCAGTGAAATGGAGCTGGTGTGACACCAGGCTGTGGAGCCCCTGTTCATACCATCACTGTGCTCCTGATAGTTTGGAAAATTTGAACATCTCCCTTGAAACTGGGGCACTGGCAGTTCCACGGTTTTCTTCCAGGCTCTCAAAAGTCAGCAGATGCTGTTCTCCAACTCTGAAAGTCTGCTTTTGGACAGGCCTTCAAAGATGTTAGAATTTCCATATGGAGAAGCATTAGAACCCTCTCTAAATAGTGGGTGACATTCAAACATTTGTTTATTTCATGGTTTCCTCTTCTACTCCCCACCATTTCCATGCCCCACAGAATTTTTTTTTGGTTTTTTACGTTTCTGCTTCTCATCTGAAATGGAACATTTTAATTTTTTCCCCTAAACTTATGGGATTTCCTCAGATTTTTATTGGGTCTTAGCCTATTGTAACTGTACCACTGGGCCCTGACAAGCTGCTAACAGTTCTTCTCTTACTGCTGTTTTACACATACCCATAGGGAACCAGTGAGCAGACCAGAGGGAGAGACTTCTGATGCTGATCCCTGGAAGACCAGGACAAGCTATTTCTTTGGTGGGTTTCCACAAGAGTTTCCATGTTGCTGCTAAGAACAGAAAAGAGCTGCCAGCATCCTCCCAGCCACAGCAGCTGCTGGCTGCAAATCTGTGGTTTAACTAATGAGTGTCCCCTGCCTTTCTGTCATTAACCCTCTGCCAAAGACAGTCTTCAGCAAAGGCTGCCTGTGAAGGGGTCTGTAGGAAAGACACTGCCTAGCTGGTACCAGGTAACTCAGAACAGCCAAGTACTTGTTTTGAAATAGGCCTGCTGATGGTCCTGAGTTGGAGGAGGAAGAAACATGTTCTGCTGCAGCCCTGGAGATGAAGGATGGTCACTTGCAGTTCTTGAGCTCACACAATCAGCAGAGCCAGATCCAGATGAAGGACTATCACAGACAGTCCAAATCAAGCTGCTCACAGCATGTCTGGAGATGGTAGGGAGGTCACTGGCAGTCTTGGCTTTGGGTTTCTTGCCACTGCACAGGCATTAAGCCACAAGAGATCTCTTGAGAAGGAAATATCGTGTGGACAAAAATTCCACTTCGCTGCCTGCACAGTAAAATTTACATTAAAAATTATAATTGTGTATTGACAGCCATAAAATTTCACATATGAATATAAAATGAGGCTACCAACACACCCCAGACCTTTGTCGTGGTGGCTGGGAATATGATGAGAAGTATGATGAAAAACTCAGGTGATGCCTGCCTGATTTTGCCTGGCTGTTGAGAATGGCTGGACAGCAAGGGTGAAGTTTTCCTGGTCCAAGATATGCTCTCAAAGAAGTTGTAAATAATAACCTTCTTCCTGATGCAGTCGAGTGGACTGAAGACCTGCCCATGAGCAGGTTGTTGATCCTGCAGCAGAGCACCCCATGTCCAACTTCCCCTGTGTCACACTCCAGCCCATTGCAGGAGTGACTGTGGGTGGCTTTTCCTAAAGTGAAATAGTCAGAGCTTCTGGCCAGAAACTTTTTTTTTTTTGTAAAGGCAACTACATTTTAACATGGTATTGCTGCTGCTTAGTGAGCCAGGGATCCCTCCTCAGCCTAAAATATTTTGCAATACCAGTTACACCACCAATATCAGTCACTGTCTTTCACTGTGAAGCCAGCAGCAGCAGCAAAATCACAATCACATCAACAACCCTCTGCTGCCCGATGAGTGGATTGGTCAGCATAATTCACAGCACTGCAGGTTAGTTTTAGCAGTGCCATTTTGTTCAGGAACACGGTGCTTTCACACATCTAATTGAATAGCTGTGCTTGATCTTTGTATCTCAGGGTGGGCTCAAAGCATATGATAATTTGCAATAAAAATGTGGCTTAAAATGCATTTGTGAAAGATCTACTATTTTCACAAAAAATTTCCCATTACTCCTCAAACCTTCCCCATGATAGTAATGTGAGTAAAAGATGTGTAGTGCAATTTCTTGCACTTGTACATACTGAGAGTAGCACCTTTGGGGCTATTGACAAACATGAGGCTCTTATTTGTAAAGTGGTTATTTTTGCAGAACAGACCTAAAAAACGCTCTCAGCTTTGAGGGTAACACTTGCCAGTGCAGGGTGGGAGCTCAAGGAGTGGAAGCAGAGCAGTGGTGGAGTTTATTGCTCCTTGATGCAAGGGAGGTGTCAGGGGACAGGATGCCATCACACCATCACACCTTCTTGCTGCAGCAGCTGCCTCCATAAGCACACTTTCTGACAAGAGAGGACTGAGGACCTGACAAAGCCATGGTGCTTGTGCAACATGACCAGCAGTCAGGGCATTTCATGCTCTGCAGATGTGGGCAGAGACTCCTTGGGGTGAAAGGAAGCTCATTACACTTCAAACTCTCATATTTGAAGCTTTGCTCAGTACTCAACGCCTATCAGGTTTTCACTGCAGTGTGGGCTGTCAGCCACTTCTCTGGAGATATTTTAAAATGGTATTACCAGTATCTGATCTTATCACTCTCTCAAGATCTCACCAAGATTGCCTTTCCTTTCACTGCAGGGGTGAAGGAACTAAAGAGTGTCAAGGGTCTCTTCCCCTTATCAATTCCTTCTGCCCCCTCTTAAAATGCTTTTGTAAACTCTTTTTAAGACCAGCCAGTTGCATAAGGAGAAATCTGGTGCAGAGACTTCTTCACTCTCTGCCCAGCCAAATGAGACAAGTACTTAAATCTCTGACTTGCCCTAATTCTCTGCCAGGGTAGGACTCGCTAGATTTGATTTGTGCTCTTACATAACACCCATCCCTGTGATACCTGAGCCTCTTCTCACTTCCTCCTCCTCTAAGATTCCCTTCGGGTTAGTTTTGAGAAGCAACGGTGACTCGTATTCCTAATCAGATAGAAAATGGGAGAAGAGATGCGTATAGAACATATTTTTTATGCATCATGTGCATACTTCTGTGTTGTAAATCTCTGAATTATTGTACAGTGGTTGATTATTGATTCTGCTATTTGAAATTCAAACCTCTGATCTTAGAAGACTTGACAGAATTTGACACAAAATTATTACTTAGCTATGGATTTTTTTCTGTTGAACCCACTGAATTTAATAAAATACTGAGAAGGGATTTCACAAGAGCATTCCAGAACCAGAAAATGAGGGCAGGAATTGTTCTTTAGTAGCTTGCATAGGATTTAGATAATTTCTGGATTAGCCTGTTGAATTTGATTTAGGTCCTGATTCAGCAAAGCATTTTAGCACTGCTTACTTTGCTGAAATGAATAGGGATGGATCTGAATGCAGAGATCATTGCATATTAGTGGATGAGATTTTTAAAGGTATTTAAATGTTTAAATCATCAAGTACCTTTAAAAATCTGTCTTTAAATGTCTTGCTGAATTAGGGCCCTAATTCCCACTGAATCCTCTGTGGGCTGGATTCTCCAGTTTGCCAAGTTCATTTGTTCCCTTTAGACTTCCTCCTGAGGTTTCCCTTGATCAGCAAATATGTGTTGAAATACACCTCGTTCTGTCTGTAGCTGGCATTTGAAATACATTCATTAAACACATTGGCTAATGCGTTATTAAAGAAACACCTTTTATCCTTCCCTAATCATATTCTTGGTACATCTCTCATGATGCAATAGGTGTTGGGTACATTTCAGAGGTGTGTAATTGTGTCTCAGAGCATCATGATGTAACAGGCTTCTCAGGTATCATCCTTCCTAGTGTGAGACAGGGCTGTGCTGGTTTATGGGATGAGAGCATATCTGATATGCTGGAACTGGGTGGAGGAAGAGGTTGGTGGTAATGCTGCCAGGAGGTCATGCAGGGTTGTGGTTCAGTGCTCTTTCCAGAGCAGCCACCCCGGTGCTGGGGACATCATACAGAACATGTTGGACAGGTACTTGTGTCCCATGGGCTGACAAGGCTATAAAAGCCTGCACAAAAGACCCATGAGGGGAGCGCAGGCAGAGCAGTGGTCTCTGCACAGTGCCTGAAGCAGCAGCTCCATGCCACCAATAGTTCTGGTGACCCTGGTCTGAAACAGAGGGAGGTGTGTTGTGCTGCCAGGCCTGGGTGACACAGAGCACACCCATCACCCCACTCTGCCAGTGGAGTGTCGGAGTCTGCACATTTCCCCCTGGAAATCTCTGCCTGCCCATCTCACCCCTCGGTGCCTATGCCTTATTGCTGAGCTTTGGAAGGAATGTAAGTGCTTCATTGACCACGGGGTTGAATTTCACCCAGATTAAATCCCTTTGAAAACTTAAACTGGCTTGCTGACGAGCTACACAGAAACACTTCCTGTCTCCTGCATTAGTATCTCTGAGTTTTGCCCTTTCTGAAACACAAAGCATCCATGAAGGGATTTCAGACCTTGTGGTAGGTGGTAGTGAAAGAAACATTATCCTCCTGTAACATGGGGATTGCTCAGTTGGCTTAAGTCAAGTTTGGCTGAAGAAATTTGCATCGGCTTTAGCTTCATACACTAAAACCTGGCATAAACATGATTGAACATATTTGAAACTAGGGAAAAAAACAGATCTGTGAGAGAAATTGTCATTATACCCTCAACGACATAAAATCTACCACCTCTCTGCATTTGTGCCATTTATCAGTATTTAATACAAATAGATGCACATTGGAGCAAAAGGGAAGAAGAGAACCCCACAGGACATGACTTCTAATTAGCAGGGGGTCACATCCCCTGCTGTGGTTTACTATTGGAAAAACATGCAAAAGATAATTGAACATTACACTCTCCTCTCCCCCTGCTGCTGGCAGCATTAGGAGGAGAGCTGCTCTGGACCCCTTGGGGAGATGGGGAGAAGGGATCAGGCAATTACATGCAGCGCCACATAATAGCAGTGATTCATAACCTCGTGGCACTAAACTCACTGGGCCAGATCTTTAGCTAGTGCCCGCTGGTGTAGCTTCATTGGCTTCAGGAGGGAGATGCTGATTTACGTCAGCTGCTGATCTGGCCCATTTACTTTTTCTCTTTAAGAAAGCAATAAAGTATACAGAGGGAGACCAGGATGTGCAGTGCTCCACAAGGCAGCATGATGGGATTCTGCAGAGGAATGCTAAATACTTGAGAGATACTGACCACTTCTGCTACATAAGATCAGGTTATATTGCCCTTGTGCCTTTATGAGTTGGCTTAAACTGTGAAATTTGCTATTTTGGACTTGAAATGCTCAAAGAAACTGGAGTGGTGTTAGTTGTAAACTCCACCAAGCAGTCAAAGAAAAATCGCTTTCTGTACAGCCTTAGAAACAGGTTCTTGCTACCAGAACCATTGTCTGGAGGTGCTGGTATTCCTAATATTATAGAAAGTTTCCTTATTCTGATCATTTTCTTACCCTGATTTGCCTTGATCTGAGTTGGTCTGAGGGAAAGGAGCACAGTACAGCCTGGGGAGTGGGGGTCCTCGTGTCTCAGTCCAGCTCCAGCAGTGACTTGCAGTGTGACCTTCAGTAAGTCCCTCGGCAGTCCTGCATGTCTGACTTTCCTCCTTGGCTCTTCAGAAGATTTTCTTTCCTTTGTGTGATTGCCTTGGAATTTTACAGCTTCCTAGGAATAACAGGCAAGCCTTCTCTGATGAGGCCCAAGCCAGACGCAGCTGTCCTTCCTTTTGGGCTGAGTCTACACAGGATTCACCCCGACCCTGGCAAGAGGATCTTGGTACTTCTGGGGTGCAGGGGCTGGGACAGGCTGAGGTCAGTGCAGTTGTGCCAGGAATATGGCTGCTGTTGGAAGCAGGAGGTTTGTGATGGGAGCACCAGGGCCCTGGGACCTGCAGACTTTACCCATCCCATTTGGCAAAGGCTGCAGTGAGGAATTTTTAATGACAAGGTTTGGAAATGCTAGCAGATTGTGTGCAGCTCGTGCCTGCTTTCACCAGCTGAACCAGGCAGTGATTTAATTCCATGTGTGGCTCTCAGTTAACTTATGCATGCCTGTCTGCTGCTCTCCAGGCATCCTGGTGTGGGAAGGTGGGCTGCCTCTGGGAAAGGATGCCGGGAAGCCATGCCCATCTGTGCCGACCTGCATGTGACTGCCAAGGCTCGGATTCAGGAGCGGGAATTGCATTCAAGAGCACAATAGTTTCCTCCCTAGTGACCAGGCTTGATGTGGTTGCAAGAATACATAACCAACATGTCTGCTTAATTCTTTTTCTTTTTATGTGGTTTCCTGTTCTTGTCCCTCTGTATTGCAATGTTGTCAGCTCCTTGAGGCAGGGACCATGACTTTATATACCTTTGCTAAATGCTAATGCACTCATCACACTGCTGTGCAGCAAGCAAGACAGCCGTGGTGTGAGCTGGCTTCAAAACAGCGTGAGCTCTGTCTCACTTGGGTGGTGCTGGGGTTGTGATTTAGGTGCCTGTACTGGGGAATTGGAGGGAACTGTGCTGATCTGATCTTTACTGCAATAGCACCTGAAGGGGAAGAAACAGGAAGAACGAACATTAGTATTGTCAGCTCTGCACTTACAAATATATATATTTTTTTTTAAATCCTTAATTAAACCTCTATCAGCTTAGGAATCTTAATACTTTAAAAGAACTATTATTGGGCTGTTTCAGGTGCTCCCCTTTTGCATTCATGCTTTTTAGCATTCGTTTCTTTCTTTTGCCACTCCCTTACACTACAATTTCCTGACTATGAAACTTTAGGCTTTATTTTAATGCGGAGTGAGATTATAAAGAATCACATGAATCCAGGAGCTGAGTGATCAAGGAAAAAACATACACAACACCACAAAAAACTCCGTGCTTGTCACACCAGCATGTTCTGCTGCTAGAGAAGTCCTAGGAAAGAATTAGACCAAGGCTAGAGATGGAGCCTGGGAAATGGTGTTTCCAAGATTTTTATTAGCATCATATACCAGATGCATCAAAATTAACCTTCTTAATGCCATTTTCCAGCATGCAAGTGCTGTTATTTCCATTTCACAGCTGGGAAGCTGGGACACACACAGATTTAACAACTTGCCCAAAGTTCCTCAGGCAATCCACAAAAGAGAGAGAGAGAAAAAAAAAAAAAAACAACAAATGTGTCAGAGTCCTTGGTCAAAATCCTCATCAGTGGGATGTTCCTGCTTGCAGGTGAAATGAGCTGGAGAAGAAGGTTAGTAGCACCAGCTCAGCCACCCCAGGCTGAGTTAGGGTTCAGAGTAAGGAAGCAGGCAAATGTGTGGCTGTCTATCTGGAGGGTATTTGCACTAATAAAACTGCTGAGTCTGGAAAGTTGAGCATTTTCCCGTGTGATTGCTGCTGTTTCATTTTCTGGTCATGGTGGGAACAGCCTTTCTGGTTCTTAATGGAATTAGTAAAACATCCAAACATTTCATAACTTTAATGGCTGTAGAAGTGGGAGAAACTCCAGCTGGTAGGAGTGGAGATGGCTCCTGGTTTTCCAAGTCAGTTTGCCCTGTCTTTAGTGAGCTATTTTATTTTATTTTAGTCACGTAATGTTTTCTCTCTGTTTAAGTCTGGTGAGAGGAAAAGGGGAAAGCAGTAAGTAGGAGTATAAAGTTGTCATGTAAAGAAACATCCCAGAAATTGGAAGAGATACATTAAATACACCTATGAATAATATGTATCTACTACATCTGTGACTGCAGGCAGATTGGATGAGTATCCTATTTGTTTGGAACATAGAAAATCAACATTTTAGGATTTTATAAAACTACATTTAATATGCTTTTTTTGAAGTCAGTAAATATATAAATAAACAAATAATGAATTCCCTGGGCTAGCAAAGAATGGGAATTTGTAGTGACTAGACATTGAGCAGGAATTTGGGAACACTGTGCTCTGGGTTAACTCCCACAATGAGTCATCTGCAGCCTCTTTAGTAAATCACATGGAGGACTGAAGGAAGATGCTTGAACTCACCTGCAAATGTTCCCCAGTGTGTTCCCCAGTGCATCCACTCCCATCTGCATAGCTCCTTCATCCTCTGCCTGCAAGCAGACAAAGCCTACACTTATGACTCACAAAATCCTATGTGGGGATGCTTTGATCCTGCCAAAGGCAACATTTGCAGGTACCCAGTGAGGGAGACCAGCAAGCCTGGTGTGAGGGACAACATTCCGTCACCTTTTGGAGACCAGTGCAAACCATTCAGTTTCTCCATTAGTTTAGAAGGGGAATAACACTTTTCTCTCAAAAGCATCATGACACTTCTTTGGTAAATGTTTGCTCGTTCTTGGTGAATCTTGCTCTGCAAACAGCTCCATGGATCATTTTGAGATGGATTGCTGTACACTATAACAGGGTAGCAGAAATGGGCTCCGAGTATTTGCTCTGTGCCTTGGGAGCCTGTGATGAAAGGCGAGATGCTAGTGCAAAGTATTATTATTCTAATGACGTCCGGCTCTCACTGAGCTGTGCCTTGTGGAAGTGTGTGAACTTTGGAGCATGCCCTGATGAATGTGAACCATGACAGCTCTCTGGAGATGCAGGGGATGCTGGCAACAGCTTAATCAATTATGACAGCAATGGTAAGATCTGTCCAGATTAGAGCACTTCAAAAACTACAAAGCCTCAGGCTTCTCTGTCTAGGTTTTTTTGAGAGTGGGACAATGAAGGAAGTGGATTGATTTGGGTCCGTTGAAATGCAGTAATACTAGCATCTGCTGGCTTAAATGCCAGCAGAGCCAGGTAGTGTTTTACCATCTAAAGATCCAGGATGGTACAGGAGGCAGTGCTGTGAATTTTACAGTTATGCTTGACTGCGAATGGGTTTCCCTGGGAGAAGGGTTGATTCTCTCAAATGTGATATTGTAAAATAAGGCAGGAATGAAAGAAAACAAAAGGAAACCATCACACAGAAAAGATCTGTTGGGGAATGGCTAACTGCAAAAACATCAGATCAAAGGAGGATGTTTTCTGTTAGGAATCAAATTATCCTCTTCCTTTCCAAGTCAAATGGACCTATTTGAGGAACAGATAGGCAAGATAAAGCCTCTCAGACAGAGTGATTTTATCTCCCTCTCAAGTGTGTGTGTATATGTGAATCTCAAATAAACACAGCAGCAGAACACAAAGAGTTATGTGAGCATGACCAATTATTTGACTAGGTGTGTGTTTTCACAAGAGAAATGAGAAAATGAAACCAGGTGAGGCTCAAAGTTTCCAAATCAGCAAATAGGAATAAATACATTATTATTGCAACAATATTTCCTAGATATTGTCCTCACAAACAAGTCACAGACAAGATATTCAGCTGAGTGGAATATTCAGCTATGTGAATATTTCAGGTTGTATGAAGATGATCAGCTCACTTGGAAGCCACTGGTCCTTTTAAAGGGCTTCACAGGGAGCTGCTCAATGAGTTGCCCAGACATTGCACAGAGTTGTCATTTCACACTGGCAGGAGCAGCTGCATTCAGGGTCTGCTGGGGGTCTGCTGCACAAGAATGAGTCAAGCCACCACGGCCCCCTTGTCTCCAGTGCCCACCCCTATTTTCTGTTCCTGACAGCTACATCCCTTCCTGCTGCCAGAGCATGGCCTCATCTGGATCCTAGCAATAGGAAATCTGAATCGAGCGTGCAGGAATGATCCCGAGACACACACTGTGCTGCCTCTATTTGCCTCCTGGCCTGGCTGTGCCACTTACATCTTCAGTGATGCAAGGAAGCTTTTTTACACCGCAGTGGCTCTGCTGGTGTCACCTGCAGCACTGCCCCATCCCTGCCTGACGCACCAGAGGCAGAGACAGGAGTCAAGCACTCAGGACTCATGTCTGGCATGTGAAGCCTGGCAGGTCTTACGCAGCCCAGTGACAACAGCGAGAGCTGAAAGCAAACCTGCAGCTGTACAATTAAGTGAGCAAACACGGCTGGGCTTGTTCAGGAAGCAACACACTCTGACTCCCGAGGGAAGAGTGGCTTTGCCAAGCACCTTGGCTTTGCCAAGCACCTCCACCTGCTGCCTCCATTCCAGGGTTAATGCCTCGTCTGAACCTAGAGTATCACAGCAGACCTGTGGCTCTAACAGCCCTGCATACATGGCAGGAGACATGCTAACTGCTGCTGCCCACTGTGCTGGGGTGGATGAAGCACAGGGTTAGAGGTGCAGTCCTGGCTCCAGATGCTGCTTTGGAGGTTGGTAGCAGGCCAGTTTACAATTCTTCCAGTGTTAGACAGGACTCTGGGGAGCAGCCATTTGGGTTTGACTCTCACTGTGAAACCTTGGTGACATTACAACATTTCTGTTTCTTCCAGAAAATGGGGATCAATAACATTCACTCACTTAACCAAATCACCTTGAGGTGAGCTCATGTGGGGGAGCAAGGAGTGCCACACATCGCTGTGGGTCTGCGGCCTGCTGCCTATGCTGTGAAACCTAAAAAAAACAATGAAGCATTGCCATCCTTCCTTCATATATTGTTTGAAATTACTTTCAGTGCTTGATCCAGCTTAGATAAGGCTGATTTTATTGCCAAGCAGGGCCCCTAGTATGAACCCAAGCACCTAGAACAGCGTTGATGTTTGGTAGGAGATCAGAGTACACCACCATAGACCCTGATTCATGTACAATTAAGGGACATAAGTCAAAGTGTTAGGCAGATGGCTGACTGTGAGTGCCTGACTTTGATGTTGCAGCTCTTTCTCCCTCTTTATTGCATAGAAAGGCACAGTCTGGCAGTACTAAATGCTAGGCAATGAATCACCTACTTAATGACTGTAATAGGCAGCCAGAACACAATCCACAGCCTTTTGGGGTCTGTCCAGCGTCTACTTGACTGTCTGTAAGCACACATTTAGAAATAATAATTGACCCCTGATTCATAGGGTCAGTACTTTTACATACCTATGATTTTATGATGAAAAGGAAAAAATGTTTTCTTCATGGGATTTAATTTACAAAGAGGAGAGGATTGGACAATTGTTGGACTGGTATTATGGGAATAAGAAGGTTGTATTTCAAAAAGGTGAATAATCTTGAAACGGTTTTGACTTTTCTTTTATTTTTAAAAAATTTTCTTTTCCAACCTTGCTGTTTTAGAGCTGCATAATCACTTCAAGAAAGTGGATTTGTTGCCAGTGTGAGAAAGGTTTTCATCATTACTCCAAGGCCAGCTACCACCCAGCTGAATACTGTAACAGAGCAAATAGTCTTTTATTTCCACCACGAACTGTTCTGAGTACTCAAGTGCAGCCTCTTTTGCAAACTCTCCTCAGTAATTAATGAAATGTTGAGACCATTACTGCATGTGTTTTAACACCATTCAGGATGGCTGGAGGTTATCTCCGCAGGCATGTCATTCCTTACCGTGTATTAAATCATGGAATCTTCTCTTTGTCCTAGTATACCTGTTTACTTCCTGGCTTGGAATCTGGCATCACAACTTCCTCAGAATTTCTTAAAGTAGCTTTTACCTCCATTATCTGAGCTGCACTCTATGTTCCTATGAAAAATTAGTGGTCACCAAGTCTTGCTCCTTTCTGCCACCTTCCACAGCCATCAGAGACATTACACAGGCTGATGCCTCTTCTTCATCTGTGTTCATGCACTCCTGGTTGGGGTGGAAAATGAGTTAGAAGAATCTGTTTGCAACTTCCTTCTGGCCCTGGGAGCTGCATGACTTGGTTTGCTCGCTTTGCTCTTGCCTCTTGATGGCCACACTCACTGGACAAATGCTGAGCTGGGAGGGTGTTACTGTGTCCTTTATCCCTCTTGCCTAGTTTCTATCATTCATTACATGCTCTGTCTCTCCCAGCTGTGATTACTGAGTTTGTACCTGGCCCTGGAAGCCAGAAAGCTTTGGGAAGATAACTGCATTTCTCTGGGGAGGCAGGTTGTTATGGACTTGGGTTTATTAACTCTCATTGCAAAAATGACTGAGCCAAACTGCCCTTTGTGTTCACAAATCTGGTTGTAAAGATGTTGTAGCCTCCAGAAAAAGTAAGGACTCCCCATTCTCACCCAGCAGCATTGCCACATGCTTTCTACCTATTTTTTTTAAATCTCTAACTTCCCACCACTTCCACAAAAGAAGCAATAATTTCACAAAGAACAAGAGGACTGCAGGAGTGTCAGTAAGCCCCAACGGGCATTTTGAAGCCTGTCTTGCCTGCGTCAGCTTAAAAAAGATATCTATATCAGCATGAAATGATATCTATATCAATTCAAAAGAATTTGAAACACCAAGTCTGACCTCCCAGAGCTGCATCTGCAATGAAAATGGTGAACTGAGGAAGAAATTTGGACTAGTTCTGGAAAGTTTGTGAGGTGAAAGGTGGCCTTGGTCCCTCCACACACAAAGTAATTGATTTTTTTTTTTCCTGGTGACTTCTTTGGAAGGTAGCTTTTATTTTTTTTTTTTTTTTTTCATTACAATGATTCATAGACTTTTAGATACTGAGCTTTCATGAACAAGAAAGTTGGTGGTTATTTTCCAGACAGTGGTATGCTAAGTTTTTCCACAAGAAACAAGTGATAAAGAGCGATGAAAAACCTGAGAATTTTTTGAGGGGAAATTTTACTCTATAAGAAAAATAAATCTCTCTTTCCTGAAAAAAGGCCCACAGAAAGCAGAGAACAGCTGGACTGCAGGTTCCTAGGAAACAAAAAATACCTTTATTCTACCAATGTCTATTGGGGAATCCGGCATTTTTCACCAGGCTGAGATTTATGAAGGGCATTAGAGTTAGTAACCAACAAAGAGCACACAGAGGGACTAGCTTTAATGTACCTGCAGAGGCAAGGATTTAACTTTGCTTCCATAATTAATCTAAAAGACAGCACTTCTGGTGGTTCTGAACCCTTCTGACACAATCTAGCCACATTTGTTTAGATCTGACTCAGATGTGTGACTATCTGCCACGAAATCATTGGCACCAGTTTTGCAGCACAAACCATGACCTACAGCTTCTATTTCTTTTTCTATTTTTTTTTTTTTAATTGGGCAAGATCCAAACTTGGAGCAGTTTGACTTCCTGAAAACTGACAAAACTGGATCTTAAATCAATCTGGCTCGAGGGGTAAAAACCTGAGAAACTTCTCAAAGTCCAGTCTCTGAGAGAAAGAATCAGGGGTACACACTAGATTCATAGTTCTGCCTCTCTGTGCAAAGTAAGCTTAGAATGAGCATAGGTTCTAGAAAAGGACTCTTCTCAATGGTATAGAAATAATTCCATATATAGACAAGCACTGAGTAAGCTGTTTATCTTTCCTCAATAAGCCTGTTACTTACTAGTATTTTTCTGAGTCTGAGGCATGTTAATAGCATGAAGGGGAAACCCCTAATATGTGACAGATTGATTCTATGATATTCCAGAGGATGAGTGAAGTTTTACCATTTGAGAGTGGGATGTTCACTCATGGAGATCCCAGCAGAGTTGGTTAATTTTTTTTCACCCATTTAAGTCACCACTGCAAAGGTTTTGCTGTGACAGGAGGAGGTAACTCACTCTGATCTCATGTTAATATTTGACTACATCACAGTCTGAGTGACCTATTAATTGATCAGTTGCAAACTGCTGAAATGACAAGTTTGCTTATGTGAGTGTAGAGAAAACAGGGAACCATATTCAGGTCAGGTCTTAAGGTTGTGCAAAGATCCACAGTGGTAGATTATCTGCAGACAGTGTCTAGGGGAATTCTGCATGTTGCATGCTGTGATAATTACCAGTCTTAGAAAAATGTCTGAAATTCCTGGAGTCATGGAGTTTTCTACTGCAATGTACAAAATTAAGTGTTCTATTGCAGCTGTGCAGATTGGTCTTGCTGAAGATGAATACACATTTCTAATGACCCTTATCCAGCTGGTTAAATCTTAGTCCATTAGAAGATGAATTAGAATTGTGAGGGAGACAAACTAGGTGAGAAGTTTAACTGTGTTGATGCCATAAAGTGAAACTTGATAATGTATAGCATCTTAAAAACAAACAATATAATAAATTGATGTGCATATGGAAAAATCAGACTAAGTGATTATTCAAGCTAAATTGGTTGGATAACAGCCAAGTGAAAGACATAGAAATAGACACTAAAATGGTATGTTAAGGTGAAATATCCAAAGATGTGAAAATGTAGTAAGAAATTGTTAACTAATTCAGTTAGAAGTGAAAGTAAATGAGAGATCTTTAACAGTGTTGTCACCTGGCAGGAGCCAGATGCCAGATGAGAAGAGAAGGTGAGATAGTAAGGGTCTGCCCTTTAAGGTGACAGATAATGGCTTAAATCTGGGAAGAATTTTTCCCCTAAGGATAATAATTTGTAGTACAGGAGAGAAAATACAACCACATTTGAACTTGTGCCTTTTCTGAATTTTTAGCCATGTACAGAATTTTTACAATATGTAAAATACATGTACCATATTTTTAACAATGAACAGGAATTTTAGTGTACTGAAACTTGAGGAACAGTTTGGCAGCTTGGCCTTCCTGACAGCAATGGAGATGATGGATAAATAACATGTCACTAAGCCAAGGTTGTTTTTCAGAAGGTCTCTACAAGGCTAGTGAGCAGGAAAGATTTTCCACATGGATCATCAAGCAAAGTCTAGGAAACACTTCCAATGGATTGGTAGAAGATAGCTCTCTTTAGAGACTCACATTGGCTATACAGGGATTTGCTCTTTGATCAAGTAGGGTCTCCTAAACCAGCAAAGTAAAACTGGTTTTACACACAGATGGAGAGAAGCAAGAACTTGATTGAGGCATTTCAAAGGGATTTCCATGCCTTGACAAGGTTGTGCTTTGTCTCCTTTGCCTGTTGATACACACTCATCTCAATTACTGTGATAAATTGTTGTTCTGGAATAAAAAGTGTCTTCCATGTAAGTTGTTATCACAGCTGTGCAAAGAAAAACTTCATTTAAGAAAGGGGTGTGTGTGTGTGTGTGTGTGTGTGTGTGTGTATGTGAGAATATCCTCTCATGTTGGAATGACTGGATGAGACAACCTGTGTATGATCAGAAGATACTTACCCAGGCCTAGTCCTGGTGCCACTGAGCTTGGTAGGAGTTTTGCTAATGTGGGAGGACAGAACCAGGTTTTGTGATGGTTCTCTGGGGTGGGACAGACAAAGTACAGTGGACTGAGTGGTGTTCTGATAATGTGCCACAATGTTTTAATCAAGGGACTTGAATCGTTCTAGGAAAGGAGATGCCTAGTGAAGGGTGGAGTGCCTCAGATAAATGAGCAACTGAAAGTTGGGATGTTCATTCCCACCTTATCTGAACTAGCCAGATCTCTTTGTTGTGCAAAATGGGGCTGAAAAGCTTTATAGGATAAGCTTCCTTCTGACATTTGATATTCTCTGCTTCTGCTTCAGCTGCAGGCACAAAATCAGCTTCACACCAGTGTCCATTCCTCTGCTCTTTGGTTTGGCTCTTTTCTTCACCTCACTTTTTACCATGTGCCAGCTGCTACAGGACACAGTCAGTGGCTACAGCTGCTGTTGGAACGAAATCCCTTCACATCCCAGCACCTTCTCTTATAACTCCGAGTGGGGTTAATGGCTTGTAAATCAATAACAGAAAATTTAGGCAACGTTGCCTTTGTGGGTGCAAGGAATTGCATCTAAACATGGGGAATTATTAAGATGCTGAAGGAAGTGAAGCAAGATGAGTTCAGTTCTGTCCTGTAGCTGCTGCATCACTGTGACACAACATTTCTGTGTACTTCAGAATCCTAAAAGCATTTTCTTTCCACTGAAATTAGATGTGGCATCATTAGTAAGCAAAGTAGGCAGTTCAATATTAGCTAATATAAATTTTTAGGCTAATCTCAGTTTTATTCTGTGGGTATCAGTTGTGCAACAGATGTTCTGGTACAGGTTTTCTCTTGGTTTGTGTTTCGAGGATATTTAAGAAACAGGTCTGGATATGCAATCTTATTCTGAAGTTTAAAAGTTAGGGCTTTTACATGTATAGATGTCTGATTTATGGGATTAAACAGTTCTTAGAGGATTAAATGACATAACCTAAAGCAAGAAATAGAAGTCCAGTGAAAACAGAAATAAAAATATTTTATTTCTGGAAGATGTCTGGATGAAATTTATTTGAAGAATAAATTTCCAGCATTTGCAGAAGGGTCACTAGTGTCACTTTTTCACTGAAACTCAACTGAAATGTTTTGATCTTCAATGGCTGAAAACTGAGCTTTTTTAGCAAGTGTACTGTTGACAGAATTCCTGTGCTAGGTTGGAAACTTTTTGTCTGTTAGATTTTGCACTTTCTGATGAAGGGTCGTGCTCTTCTGCAGAAGGCTGATTCCTTTTATAAAAGTAGGCTGTTTACCTGAAAACGTATTTTTGTTTTAAAAAAGTTTGATGTGCCCAGGGTCAAGATCTGCTATAAGATCTCATCCTTCCTCATGCTTGACTCTTTGCAGCACCATGCTTCTGGGTTTCCAAAAGGAGCAAAAACTGCAGGGCCACTTTTTATGGCTGTTTGGAGAGGGGTTTACTTAGCTCTCTACACTATCAAATGACTCAAGGAATCACCATATGTCAGATTAGATCAGCTCAAAAATTACAGCCAGGAAACTGCTGATAGCTTTTTTGGAGTTCCATGAAAGTTTACATAATTGTCATTGCATGTCATTTGGTTTAGCAGCTGCAGGAAGATCCTGCTCTCCAATAAACAGAGATAATTGATTAATAAACTGTATCTGCAGCCACCAGAGTTTATTCAATGCATAGAGATCTGTGTAACCAGGTCTGGAGTTCTGCTCCTGAAGATACTATTTACACATTCATTTAATATAAAGTCCATATCTGGTCAGAAAAATTGTGGTAAATCATTTAAAGACCCCAAACTGATTAGGCCACATGTACATGTTCATAGCATTAACATTTCAGAGTGAGCCCAATTAAATTTGTGGCAAAATTTGGTTTGGTGTTTGTATGATGTAGGGCTAGAGGGGATGGGAAAGTTGCTGAGATCAGTCCCTCTGCTCAATTCACAAATTTCCAAAATTTACTATGTAAAATCTCCCAGCTTTTCTAAGGTTTTCAAAAACTTCTTCTTCTGTTGATTAGAGAACCCCTATTCTCCTTTAAGGGTATTCACAGGCAGCTAGCTTCTTTTATTAGCCAAGACTCATCCCATTGCTTGAGTAATTTTTCCAAGGAGTTTATCATTATGGGTTATTTACATACAGCAAACACTTTCTGTGTCAGCCTCTGTCTGCTGAAGCTAAACAAAACTTGTGCACCTTGTCTCCTCTCCTTAAATGGGCTCTGAGTGTCTCTGGTCAGTTTACCAGCTTCCTCTGCACATATTTCCCTGTGGATTCAGCTTTCTTGCAAAGGAATGGCCAGAATCACACAGGATGGGTTTTTCCAGGGCTGTGCACTTTCCCATTGCCCTCATCTGGCAAACTCCTCTAAGCACAGGTTGCCAATATGCCTCAGCTGTTTCCAAGAGCTAATTTTGGGGGTGGATGTATCCCAGAGGAAGGCAGCCCCACCAAGCAGGCTCTGAATCTTCCTCCCCAGGCAGGGCCTGGGATACTTCAGTGAATGTCTTCATTTTATGACTTTTTAGAAGTGAGAGGCAAGATCTCGAAGGCCATGACCCTGGGGGAAAGGAGTGCTCTATCTCCTGCCCGTGACTGGCCCAGGGTGGTGGTGTTTGCAAAACCCAGTTTTTATGGGGCTTTTGTGACATGATGGAAGCCAGGCTGGGTGGGTGGAGGGTGCAGGTACAGTCCCGGGTTGTTGTGTACCCAGTGAGGAGCAAGACCCTGAAATAAATCACCTGGGCTCCAGCAAAGTCGATGTGGATGTTTATACCAGCCAGTGATCTGGCCCCTGGGCTTAAGGTTACTCTGCAGAAATAATATATTTTCCTTTTTCTTCTGGAATTTTAGTGGATGTTGTGCATAAAGAAGAATGATAGTGTAACTTCAAATAAATATTTCCGACATTTTTTTCTCTTCCCCTTCCCCCCCTTTTCTCCTTGCCTCAGCTCTTTGTATTAGACAACAATTATTAGAAAACAGCTGTATTAGAAAACAAGCCAGTCACTGGTCTGTTTGGCTCCCTGTCTTAGTTTTCAGTGTCCAGGCTGGCTCCCACAATAGGGCTGGTGGCTGTACACCCATTACAGCCCACCAGTCCTTCCCTGCTGAAGCTGTGTGTCCTCTGCAATCCTCTGCTGCCAGGTTTGGCTGCCAATGCGTGAAGGTCAGGAAAATATGCTCTCAGTTCAGTCAGGCAATGTAAGATGTCCCAGGCTTTTGAAGAAAGCCTTTAAAGTAGCACAAAAAAAAAAAAAACAAACAGCTGTGCAGTTATAATGACACTTTCTGATATTCCCTTAATATCTCATCATCTTCTGAGTTTTCCAAAGGTATCAATAGTAATTAAAAAAAACCCAGAAAATCTTCAAAACTATCTGCTTACAGCAGATTCAGTGTGTTTAAAACATCCATGAAGTTTATGGTTTAGATATATTCTATAAACCTGTGGAGTACATATGAAATTGGTAATCAAAATATAGCTTTCTTTCAGATGCTTTTTAAAAGAAACAAAGGAATTGTTCAAAATCTCATTTAAAAATGCACCTACAAGTATAAAATATGTATTATTAAAATGTTTTTATATATGTATTCCTCACAGGAAGGATTCTGCACTGACAGGGAAGGAAATTGATGCAAACTGTGCTCAGAAATCCCTTTTGATAAAGTCCTGAATCACTGCAGAGTAAGAAAAGACATCCAGTTATTTAGTGTGTTGGGGTTGGGCCCATTCTTTTGCTGTCATATACTGCTAAGTTTCCCAGTTATGAAAGATGGTCATTAGTAAATGTCCATGAATAATTTTCCTTCAAGGAAAAGAAAGAAGAAAAATTGGTCAGAATAAAACAGTTTAACAACTTGAGTTGAATTTATGGGATCAAGCTGAAAGAATTTCCTTTAAATATTGCAACATTTCTTTCTAGGAGTTATCTATTGCAAACATTTTGACTTTTCAGTTGAATGTGGTGTTTCAGTTTAGAAATTAACCCTGAAAAGAACTCTGAAAAGGAGGAGATAATGCCAAAAACTATTTCAGTTTAAATAAAGTTTTTTGTGATTAATACAAATTAGTTTTTTTCAGATACATTTGGATTTTTTTTCTTTTTTGATCAATTGAAATGTGTAACTAATGCTCTGGAAAAGGTAAAAACTGCCCAAGTTTAATGACTAGTACTTCCTTGAGTAAAAATCTGGGAGATGAATCTTCAAAGTTTTCCTTAAGTTATTAGGCATAGTGTACTCTCATGTTATTCCCAAAGCAGTTTAGCAGATGTACAAAAAATATTTGATCAGTTCATGTGAAAAAATCAAATTATGAGTGCAATAAGGCATAGATTTACTGTGTTTTACATGTCCATTAGTCTGTACCTTGACAGTACCCCAGACATGTGCATGTAAGGATTAATCTGTGGATGTATTTTACCATATTTATTTATGGAGAAAATTTGTGCCTTAGTTTGGACATAATTTTCCCAAACATTTAGAGATGGAGGGATTGTTTATCTTATTTTGTTGTTTCACAATTGTTTCTGATTTTTTACATGCTCCTGGAACAGTAGCCTTCCTTATTCCTTCAGGCTCCTCATGGTGGGGTCCTATTCAACCAAAATTCAGGTGGCTTCATCTTTCCTAGTTGTTTCTGCTTTCTGATGGCTTGATGAAATATATGTAAAAGCAAACCATTACCTCAGTGTTTCCTCTCCCTGTGGCCATGCTATGGATAAACACCAAAACCCATCTCTTCACACTTTGTGGAGGGGGTAACATAAGAAGAGATGAGCCATAAAATTGCCCTGTAAGGAGCTGGCAGTTGGTTGGCTTTGATGCCAGAGGGGCCCAGGTACCATCACACTGACTGTTCTTCCAGGGGAACGTGCCTGCACTGAGGGCTGGTAACAGAGTCTGGCCTGTGTCTGAATGCACAGGGAACAGAGGGCTCAAAGGTCATTTATTTGAGCATGCAAGGCCCTGCTGTTCTTTCCTTGTCCTGATGTGAACCTCTGATTACTGTGTCGCATGCTTTGAAGCTGATTAACTTCTTCAGTTACCCTGTGCCCATGTCCATGCAGGTGTGTGTGTGGGAGCACTGCTCCTGCAGTCAGCCTGCCTCGTGTGTTTGGGGACACGGAGGTTTGTGTGACAGCATCTCAGATTGGCATGGGGGCATTTTGTGGGGCCCCTGCTCATAGTAGAGGGGTTGGAACTAGGTGGTTTTTAAGGTCCTTTTGACCCCAAACCATTCTATGATTCTTTGGTATTTAAAGAGCTACTGTAAGAAAACATCTTAGTTGATGCAGGGGAAGGAATGGCCTTCTTATAAGCACCTGAATATTCTTGCTTTGGGAGCTCTCTCATCTCCTAATTCTTCAGTGATGGGAGGAGAGGCAGGTCCTTCACCCACGACAAGAGGAGAGGTTTCCTCACTACCTGCTATGGGTGGCAGCCTGAGGTGGGGACAGGAACAGCCCACACCCAGCCCCTTCCCCTGCCATCAATAACTCCATCCCATTAGGGGTGCCCCAGTCTCCCTTGTAGATCTAAGAACAACTGGGCTTTAGCTTACAGCCCTGTGGGAATATTGTCTCACTGTGAGACCCCCAGAGCGAGACAAAGCCAGGCATTGTCTCTCAGGAAAGCCTGGCTCCCTGCCGTGCTCCTGCTCTGCCTACATGGGAAAGCTTTAGCCTGATGTTAGCTAATGCTGCTTGCAAACTGCACAGGCTGAGCTGTGCCAGCTGCTGCCCCAGAGGAGCAACACAAGCCTTCATTCCTCTTTCCACTCACCTTTCCTGTAAAGCTTTTGCTTTTGAGATCAGAAACTCAGTGACCTTGGCAGAGAGGGAAGTGGAAAATGGGTTTAGTTGGAAGATATTACTCAAAAATACTGTTCAGGGCGCAGATATCTTCCCCTGGGGATTACAGAGCGAGCAATGCTAAAATCAGTGTGTCAAGATGTCACCGAGCATGCACTGGAGAAACTTTACACGGCACAATGAGAGTGCTGCAGTTGGGGCTCCAAGTAAAAAGAAATGTTCTGATTCAATCAATGTCCCTTCCTTTATCCTACTGCCTGCTCCTCGTTCAGCAGGAAGCCTATTTCATTCCTTTTACTGCTGCTGTGCTCTTTACTGCTTCCCTCTCCATGAGCATCTATCACAGAGCCATTCCCATCCTCTGGCTCCGATAGCTAACAGGCACCTGTCACCAGACGGGGCTCTGATGACGCTCCATTGATCACGCAGAAGGAAATGGTTATTGAGTGGGTGGCAATCATCCTTTTACCTCTCCCTGGAGCCAGAGTGCATCAGTGCTTCCCAGCATTAGGCAGAAGCCTCTTAGAAAGAATTTTTTGCAGACACATTTCCTCACGTGTAAGGCTGTCATGGTCGTGCTGAGTCACAGGGCTCAAGGGACACAGTTTCAATTTCTTGCTAAATTTCACTTTGAACTTAGGGCCAAAGGAAAGTAGAAAAAAGATGGTGCCGGTGGTCAGCATCCTCTGGGAGGTTCTGCTTTTCAAGTCAAACCTACTACTGAGATCAGGGGAAACAGTCCTGCTGATGCTAAAGGTTTCTGTCACCCCTCTCCACCTTTGCAAACACACATCTAAACTGAGGTAGACTGCAGAAACACATTAGCCAGCATTACTGGAGGAAAGAAGCCCCACTGCAGATGTTCAGTGGGAAATAAATAATTGGGATTAAATCTGAGTTGATACTATATACTGGTATAATCCCAGCATTTGCTGGAAAAATTTGAATTTTCAGTCTGAAAGAAGAGAAAGACAAAACATTAAGAAGAAACAGATCCTCTGGCTTCCTTACTAGAGTAGGGAGTAAACGACAGCCTGTATGTCCTGATCCTAAGTGGTATTTGGGTAGCTATTTTCTTTAATTCCCATTAGTGTTAGCAGATAATTGGACTAGAAGAGGTAGACTTCAGCCAACAGGACTCAGAAGGCCTCAAGAGGCTGCGGGGCTGGCAGGCACAAGGCATCTGGTTCTGGGCTGCACACACATAGCACTTCACATCTACCCACACATGCATTTCTGAATTGATTTGCAGACATTTTAAAACGACCTTTTGAATTTTCTAATTGGTTTTTAATCAAGCCCTGCCTTGGTTTGATACTGTGTGGCATATTGGACGATGCACACCTCACTCTTTAAGGCCATAGACTTGGATCCGCTGAAGTTTTTCTGCATCAGAACTCTGTGGTTTCTAACTAGTGCTGGCAAATCAGATGAACAGTGAGGCCACAGCACTCAGCAGCACCAACTCCTCATGGCTGCTCTGCTGCACAGGGGAGGTCCTGAAACAAAGTGTGACAGCTCACTTCAAAATGCCATGCAAGAAACTGGTGGTTCACACGCTGATTGATAACCAGCTGCAATGTCCCAGCTGTCTGGGCAGTGAGAACAGCTGGCTGTGTCACCTCTGCTGCTGGACAGCGTGGAGCCATTCCCACTTGCCAGTTGGAGCTTGAGGTCCTGCACCACAGCAGGACTTAACTGTCAGCCTCATCCTATGGTCTAACTCTACAGAAATCCTCAGCTTCTATACCCATCATCTCTGCTGCATGTGACAGTGTATTTTGTCTCAGTTGTGTTTGCACTTTTCCTGCTGATTTTCATTTGTGTTGTCTGTTGAGCCAGCTGGGAAGGTGTGGGCTTTGCTTTTGGATTTGGTACTGCTACTAGCAAGAGCATGGCAATAACTCAAAATGAGTGATTTATTTCATGAAGCTCCCCATTTTCTGTTCACAAATGGTTCACGAACAGAGTGCAAAATTCCCTGATGTGGCCATTAGCAAACGTAATTTGCAAATTTCTTTTGGAAAGTAACTCTTGATCTGCAGGGGATCATTCAAATTATCATTCGTGTTACTATTGCAGACGTGATGTGTGCAGTAAAGTGTGTAACTTACCAACATATGTAACTAACTTAACGACTCAAAGCATTTGAATTCCAACCAAGTACTATAGCTGATTCCAGAATAAGCTATTGGAACAGTGTTGGTCATCTGAATGGTTGCTTGGTCTGAAGAAAGGAACTGTGGCAGAGAAAAGAATCCTTAGGTAGTCCATACTTGGTGTCTTCTCCGTCCCTGAGCAAGAATTTTGTACCCTTGAGCTGGTCCCCCTCAAAGGGTGGGGGGGTTCAGTAGCATTAGCAGCAGCAAGCAGCAGCTTTGTTTTTGTACCACAAATGGATGGAGATCAGAAGCAGAGAGGAAGAAAAGAGAGGTTGGTTAAGTACCTGTGGTTCTTGTTGGAAGAGAAAGTGATGTCCTGCTCCATATTTCTAGAAGAAAGACTCTGGTAGGCCACCCTAAACACAACACAGATAAAAAAAATCCCTAATATGTTCTGTCAAGAATTTTAGTCCTTCAGTAAGAGGAGGGGAATGTCTATATCAGCCAAGCTGGTGTTTGTGACCAGGGGCCACAGCAGTTTACCTGACTTATCAGACTAAAGTCTACATCACTTCTGAAAATTTTTTCCCCTCTCCTTGAGTTCCTGTGGGAACATTGCTGGAATTTATGGAGTTTTGTGCATCCACCCACACCTTTAGATAAGCATGCTTTAAATTACTGCAAAATAGTTGTTACAAGTGATGGCAAGATATCAGGATTCCTGATTTCCTCAATTTGCAAATTCAAGCAATTGTTTCTTCCTCTAACAAGTAATAAGTAGGATCACAAAGGTATTCTGTATCAAAAGGCTTTTCATTCTGCCTTGGCTTTTAGACAGCTTCCGATCCAGATCTACTATAGATATCTCATTTTGGCTACTATTGGAAGCTCCCTGCAGCGTGCAATAAACATTCACTTCATATCACACATCTCTCCCTGACAAGCAAATCCCTTGCATATCAATGTGGCCCTGTGAAGAGACTTTGCTTTTTTACATTCCTTCCACTCCCAGCTGTTAATTTGCACTGACTAGATAGCAGGGGGTCCCACTCTGCCCCAGAGACATGCTTGCGACTTTCACCGACTTTAATAGGATTTGCATGAACATACACGCAGTCACTCCCTCAGCAGAATTCAGACGAGCTGGCTAGAAATTTCAAAGTCATCAACGATTTTAAACAGCCAGTTTTTCTTACCTTTAATGGGGATGAAATGTTCAAAGCTTAGGTAACTGTTAAAAACCATGGAGTTCATAATAACAAACGAGGTTTAGTCATACTGTCTCTTCCGTAAAGCAAACTGCCTTGTCTGCACTCACTGTCAGCAAGAAAAAAAAATTAAATGAGGGTAGAAATTGGTCTTTCACTTATAGAGATTTCATTTGAAATGAATTGTAAAACGTTCATAGGTTTGGTTACTGCAAGTGTGAATTACTTCGACAAATATTTTGACAGACCTGCAGAGGACTGAAAACACCTTTTCCTGCCACCATTGTTTGTAAAAAATGATTTATGTGTGCTACTGATAACTCCTATTTCAGATTAACACTGAACTACTTTAGATTAAAAGTGTAGTAGAATACTAAACTGGGAGGAAACGTAAGGATATTATGTATATGTATGGCATTCTGTGTCTGATTTCTTTTATCCATTTGAGGCATAATCAGCAGTTATTAAAGTTATTTTAATACACAGTGGAACTGACAAAGGCATCTAAACAGTTGGATATTCAATTCCCAAAACTTTCAGAGAATATATGTGCCAAGAATACACTCAAGGAATGGGCTGGTATTTGAGAGTATTTTAGGCCCCAATTCATTCCAGAAAGCGGAAAGCACTTACATGTTTTTTAAAAGTCCATTTTTCAAAGATAGCATTTGATATCTCTGGTGCCTCAATTCTGGTTTGCCTGTCCCCCTAGAACAGCATGGGGCTTCTGATGGATCTGATACACACAGGCAGTGCAAAAGAACATGATTAGCTGTTTGTTTTTTAAATATTAACCAAGTCTTCACTGTTCCAATTAAAATTTATCAAATTAAGCAAATTGCTTGGGGATTGGAAAGAGAAAAAAACCCCTTCACTTAATTATTTAGCCAATATTTACTGAGTATGAGTGTATTATTAACACAGCAAAGGAGGCTATTAATTATTATTCACAGCATTTCTAATAAAAAAAGATGGCATCTGCTATTTCTGTAAAAGAAATATTGTCACTAATAATCCATTCTAAATTGTAAATGCGATATAATAAACTGGATGTGTCATTTCTCCGTTCTGTACTGACATGCTATATGAGGGAGCTGAGCTTTTTTCGGGGCTGTGTCAAAAGGCTTTTGTTGGTGACCTTTAATCAGCTAGTATCCAATTATGCAGAAGTCTAATGGCATATTTGTGTATCTGCAATGTATTTTTCACTAGCCAACTGTGCTATAATATCATCTTCTTTTTACTCATTTTATGATGAGAGGCAGCAAAACTAGAATGAAGAAATCAAACAGGATGCTATTTTCTTTGCTACGTGAAAAAAAATTTAATGTGCCATTTATTGCATACTTTACATATACAATCTATTTATTGAGGCAGAGGAAGTGAGAGGAAAGATATTCTGAGGTAAAGACTCTTGAACTGGTCTTGTTAAGGTCAGCCTTCAATTTTCTGCTTGATTTTAGATGCCTCCTGTGAACTTTGGTTAATCATCCATGACCTGTGTCCCTGAAATCCACAGTGTGTCATGGAAAGAAAAGATGGATAAATGGAACAGTTTGAAATCTTTTAGGCTATCTGTCTATTCCGTGTTAGGATCACCTCCACCTAAGCTACTTCTGGCAAATGTCTGTCAAAGTAATTTTTTAATGTTGGATTTCTTGCTACAATTAAAATCCATATTTCTTCCTAGCCTCAGCATCTAAGAAGAGCTTATTCCTTTTGTCCCTCAAGCATATCAAGAATGTTTTCATGTGTCCCTGTTCCTAGGGAATCCCACTTCTTTCCTCCTGGATCACATTTTTCTCTGCATTGCATTCTTGCTGCCTGGTCAGTCCTTCATGAAGCTGGATGCAGCCCTGCAGGGCTGAGCAGAGCAGGAGGATGTTTCAGAGGACTTAAAGGTGACATTTTTACTTGTACATATTTGTCTTTTCAAAAACAATGTAACATTGTTGATTTATGTTCAGTTTGTGATTACCAAATCACTTCCTTTGTCTCTACAACAGTTATTTGTCCTGTATTTGAACCAATTGTTATTCTCACCTACATGAATCCATTTCATTTGTTCCTGTTGAATAGGGCCTCATTTTTCCCTGTCACAAAATTTGCCACAACTTTTCTGACTCCTGTTCTATCATTCAGTGTGTTTACAGACTGTCTGCCTGAGCTTGATTTTATCTGTAAATGTAATAAACACATTATTATCTCTTCTTCTCAATCATTCATGAAAATACTGAGCCTGATATAGGACAAAACTCTGTGCTTTCCACCTGGTAAAATCCTACCATTTTGACACCAAATCATTGATAAATTACTCTTCAAATTCAGATTTCCAGCTACCTTAGCACATCTTTTCTCTGTAGTTTAATCTTGACCAGGTTTTCTTAGCTTACTTGTGAGAATATTATGTGAGACTGTGTCAAAAGCCTCACTAAAGTCAAGATGCATGACATTTTCTTTTCCTTCTCTACCCACAAGACTTGTTACTCTGTTGTACAGTGGAATTAGACTGGTTTGACATGATTTCTTCTTGAAAAAAACAAGTTGGCTGATACTTCTCTCCTTGCTACTACCTAGGTCCTTAGAAGTAGTTGGACTAGTTGTTCTGTTGCGTTTCCAGGAAGTAAGTTAGACTGTCAGTCTGGTAATTCCCTGTCTCCTCCTTTATTCCTGCATACAGGCAGGTGGTCTGCTGGCTCTTCTTCAGTTTTCTGACCCTACAGATCTTGCATGAGTTCTCTAAGAGATTTGCTAATGCCTTTGAGATTGTTTCTGCCTGTTCTCTAAGCTCTTTAGGTATCTTGGGATAAATGTCCTAAAGCCCCACTGAACTGGCAACTGGAACCCTCAGTATTCTTTAATCTGATCTTCCTCTGTTGCAACCTGAGTTGTTGCCCCTTGGTTTTATCAACTGTCTAGTCATAGTTAACCTTTCCAGTGAGGGCTGAAATAGAAAAGGTGTCAAACATTTAACTTTTCTGGGATTTATCTGGCAGGAATTTGTTCTCTCCTTTGAGCAGTGCGCTGCTGTTTTCCCTCAGTTCTTTTTACTGCAAATGTGCTTATGGAAAGCTTTTTGCTTCCTTTGCAGATTTCCTCTCTTTTTGTACCTTTGGCTTTCTGAATTTTTCCCCACATATTTGTGTCATTCATTCACACTTGTCTTTAGTATTTCAGTGTAGTTTTCACTTCCTGTACATTTTATTTAGCTGCAGGTCATTGAAGAGCTCATGGTTTAGCCAAATTGTTTTCTGATTACACTTCCTATCCTTCCTTCATGTTGGCATGGCTTCTGATTGTGCTCTCACTGTCATTTCTTTAAAGAATTGCCAACTCTTCTGAACTCTTTTGTCACTTCAACTTGTTTCCGAGGAGATCTCACCCACCAATTTACAGTGTTTATTGAAGTCTGCCCTCTTGAAATACATTGCTTTTAGTTTTCTTTTTCCCCTTCTTCCTTTGCTAAAGATAGTGAATTAATTTCATGGCAATTATAACTCAAGTTTCCTGATCCATAAATTTGGATAACATGTATTTGTCTCTATAGATTGTAAACCTTCCGGGGAAGAAAAAAAAATTCCTTTCTTTCTATTTTTTATATATTTTTTTTTCAAAATGCAACACATTGCAGAGTATTCCAGTACCAGCTGATTCCTTTAGCTTTATCTCTGAGAGATAGCTTTGACAGCTCTCTGCTCTGACTTCCTGCTGTAGTATCTCAGCATCTTCTCTGTTGTCAGCTTCCTAATTGGCTGCTGTTAATCAGGTTGAAGAGCACAGACAGTCGTACTGGCAATTACATCAAATAACAATATAAGTGCTGGTACTGACAGAAGAAGTATCCATACTGAAATATTTATGTATATTGTGGGTCTGATGCCCTATTAGAACAAGATACAAGTGCACAGAAGTGTATGTGTGTATTTCTCTTGAATGTGTTCTCTGGATATGATGTGAATGAATGTGGCTTTGCAGGTCAGAAAACAGCTGTGGTACAGTCCAGTCAGCTCCTCAGTGTGAACATCCAGGGGAAAATGTGGAGCCTGCACATACTCCAGAGACCAGACACAGCATCATATTCTGCTGTTCAGGGAAGGGCTAACGTTGTATACAGGAATGTAAAGAATTTCCAGACAGAGATATCTGATTGAAAACCTTCAATTAACTTCAACTGGAAGAGCAATAAATGTAGGTCACTTGGTCATTTGCTCTGCATTCACCTATGGATTGTCTGGGTGTGGAGAAGACTAAGGAATTATCCACAACATCATTGTTTTACAGTCATCCTGTGCAAGGCTCTTCCCTTGCATTACAACACATTGCACAGGGATGGAAAAAGTAACAGGAGTGGTTAATGGTCAACTCTGGCCACTTGTACCATGTCTGAGTAGCTGTGCAGTGAGAAAGTCGGTGTATGATGCTGGCCAGAGAAAATGGTCAATCAGACCTGCAATCCTCTACTCATTTACCTGTTTGAGTGCTGTTGGCACCATATCATGAATGGCAGCTGCTGAATCCAGCCACATGTGACACATTTGCAGCTAACTAGAGTTTGCTAGATATTATCTGACAAATTAGGCTTCTTCTGGGAAATGTCTTAATATCCATTTGTTAGGGAAAGTGTCTCAGGTTCATGATAATATTTCAGGAATTAAAGAAAGAGAAGTGGGAGATTTGGGCTGAAGGGTGATCTTGCCCTGAAAAATCATTAGTTCAGTACATATTCTTTAGGGGTCTAGGTGGCTGGATTCAGATTTCCAATCCTAGCTACTCTGAATTTGCTCTTTCTGCCTTTTTACTTAAAATTGTTTCCCTTTGTGTAAAACCCCTATATATTAGATTAAGGATTTTAACTAAGGTTTTCCTTATTTGTGGTTGTTCTAGAGCCACTGGATTATAGAGACAATCCACTACTAAGACAAGTTACTTAGTTTTCTCCTTTGTGCCAGCTGTTTATATCACCTCTGTGCTGGAGAACTCCATGGTTCCATGAGAGGAGATCAACACAAAGCTGGAAACCTGTTTTAATTACTGCAATTGTATTATTGCAATTATTAATTGAATGAATTCTTACACTTTCAACAAAGACTGAACCCAGCTCATCCAGAAGTACTTTAGAGTGAGCAAAAATGGTATGAAAAATTTTGTTTCCTCTCATAGTCATGTCCGAGGGTGGTTCCTTGGGATTTATATATAGTACTCTTAAAAGGTCTTTACTTCATCTGAAGTAAAATTTGGAGAGAGAAAAAGATAAAGAATTAAAATCACTAATATTTTTGCAGAAAATTAAATCCCGCCATGATCTACAACAAACATCTTGAGAAATTCATAAAGGAATTTACACTTGTAAACAGAGAAAAATGAAAACAAACTCAGTTTTATCATCTGAATGCAGTACTGCCTCAGATGCCAGGATTAGGAGATTTCTATTTCAGAAACTGCAGGAACATTAGTCTGTGGATTATAGCTAAAATACTTTGTGGAATACTGAGCCAGACAAAATGTGTATGAATAGCTTTTCACTGCCTTGCTCCAAAGTCTTGAGTATTACAAAAGCCACAATGTGACTCCAATACAAATGTTTCTATTCAGCAACTGCTACTGAGGGATCGTAAGAAAAAACTCTGCTGTGCTCCCGGCGGTGTCTGATTAAAGTTTGTGATGTCATTCATTTGTTAAATGCAATCTGAGGTATTCTGTGCAACAATTGCATGTCAGAAAGTGAAGCGATCACTTCTCTTGGCAGCATCAAAAATGCATTTTCCCTCTGTAATTCCTATAAGCAATGGAGCAGCAACATAAAGAGTTGGATTTGCCAACAGTGATTCTCAGAATAAATCTTAAACATGCAAATTTTACTCATGTCTCTTATCTGTTCTTATTCTATCATCTGGATGGACTAAGTCATGTACATTCTGAAACCATGCAGCATTGAGGCTTCTGATATTTTATAGATGTATGACTCTCATGATTTTCACCTTGTAGAGGATTTTGAAATTTAAACACAGGCAAGGTAGTAGCAGTGGTCTTGCACAACTGTGAAGATGAAAGTGTTTGCCATTACAAGCTGTAAAGTGGAACAGATTCTGATATTTGAGTATTGGGAATTGAGATGAGAAAACAGCAGAGATATGCCTGAGGTGGTGAGCTCTGGATACCTTTTGATTTAGAGAACAAAATAAAATCAGCATTGTCTCCAGTGGTAACTCTTATACAAATTCCAAATGTATAGAGATGGGTTCAAAAAATCCAAATTAATTGCTTTAGGTTTTGGCTTATTAAAAATACAGAACATCAATTATGACATTAAAAAATATTGTTTTCAAGTATCACAAAGCTTGTTTTATTAAAAACTTTTTCCTGTTCTGCAAACTAAACATCAAAATTTGATGAGATTTCCTGTAGTATTTCAGTTGTCCTGGAACTAAATTTTTTTGGCAAAGGTGAAGCTTAAAATTGATGTAATACCACAGCTATACATTCCTCTAACAGTCAGTATTTATGTGTAACCTGATCCCTGAAGTTGCTGCCCTAGTTTTTTAATGTTTTCAAATAGTTTAAATAGTTTAATGTTAATTCTAGAATAAGTTTACTAATAATTTGCAGTTGAAAAGAGCAACCTAAAGTGCATAAATAAGAAAACAATCATTTAAACTACATGATTTTATCGTGGCCAGTGTATTCCTTTTTTATGCAATCCTCTTCAGTAGCTGGAAGTTTATGCTCTAGCATGTAGATGAAAACAAGCAGATATGTAGTAAACTGCTTTTGTGAGGATGATTTAAAGCATTTCTGAAATGTCTCTGTTGCTGCTCCAGATCGCTTTCTAAACTTGAAATGAAAATGCCAAAGGGACTTTCCAGCTTCCTATGGCTCCTTTCATAACTTCAGTTTTTTGACCAAGTCTCCTCTGACTTGATACTCTTAGTTTCATACAACTGGTTATTTATTTGTTTATTTATTTATTTTTAAAGCAGGTAAAATAATTTCTTATTACTTTTTTACTACACAATTTTTTTAAATGTATTTTTTCCACTGAAAACTCTAAATCCTCAGAGGAGGTCCCAGATTATAGCCATGCATATATTACCTCTTTTCCCTCTTGTGAAGCTGATATCACCTTAACCACTCTGAGGAGCTGAGGAAAACCTCTGCCTCATTTAACTGCAGCTGTCCCAACATGCAGGTGTATTATATCATTATATTATTAGCTCCACGCAAACCACAGAGAGGACATAAATCTGCTGCATGAATATCAAATGGGCTTCAGCTGAAACTTATGTTTATGCAGAATAAATGACTTGTATTTACAGATGCATCTCATGCAATTACAAGTGTCAGCCTGGTGAAATGTGGCCGATGTTGGGAGTCTTGGTGACGTAACCAAGATGAGGTCAGTACAAATGCATGCGGTTTATATGCAACCAGAGGCCTCCTACACAAGTGCAAACAGGTGGGAGTTATTTTTATTATAGTTTTCATCAGTTTTTGATGGAGTAAACATGCTAGATTTTAAATAACTCGATGAGCTATGAGCTTGACTGTGATTAATGTTAGTCGTTTTGGTGGAACATCTACATAAATTAAATAAGTAAATACTCTGGGGCAGGATTTTTTGATGTGGGTATGCATTTTGAGAACACAGGCATCTACAACTGAACAACTACGTCTACAATTGACTGAGCTCACCTCAGTCTCTCTTTGTATCTAGAGGAGAGTCAGAGTCAGCCAGTGGAGTACTGTGTTTGTTTTAGCCAAAAGATGACATTTCCATTCAGTGTGAAGTATTTCTCCCCAACACCATAGGCTCTGTTGGTCTGGTTTCCACTGGCTACAGGAGGCACCCAGACAGCTGCCTCAGATACAGATGTTTACACTGGGAGTGATACCTCAGGCCTTGGATGGCTGGATCTAATTTAAGGCCAATTTCATTTGTTGTGCAGGACTTAAGCCAGCTCACTGTGAGTTTAAGTAGCTGTGGATGAATTTGGTTACTCACTGTGAGACTTAAAGTTTGAAAACAAAAATATTCCAAGTGAGCAGAGGGAACCAGGGGTAAGGGAGTGAAATGTATTCAATGAGGTGAGGTCATAGGGTCCATTTCATTGACTCAAGCGGGGACAATGTCTGGTTTTGGTGCTGATAGTAGGCCAGCATGCCATATGGAGGTGCATGTATGGATTGATGATCCTCATTTTGGTCTTTTGAAGAAAGTGACCTTCACTTCAATGGCTACCAAAAACCAAGAATGACTACTGATACTACCTGATCTCTTACTACTGATGATGTCCCCAAGGTTTGTTTTGTTTTTTGTTTTTTTTTTTTTTTTTTTTTTTTGTTTTTTTTTTTTTTTGTCAAAAATAGCAATTATGATGGAAACTGCTTTTGTGGGTTTGGGTTCTGAGATGCAGAATTGTTTTGATAGATACTTGGCTGGTTGTTGTTCACAGTTGAAACCGTGGCAGAGGGACAGAATTCTATTTAAAGAGCAGAGTCAGCTCCAGATTCACTTATTTTTGTGTACTAATCAGTGCCAAACCACAGAGCAGTGTGTGAGATTGAGACTGCTCCTTGCCTAACTCACTTCCTAACAATGAGTGAAGGAAAAAGTTGAACATATCCTTGATGCAGATGATTTTGGTGGTTTTCCTATGGATCTGTAACACAGGTATGTTTTTATGGTGTATGTTAGTGAGTCAAGCAACTTGTGTGAGAGGTCTAGGCTAAACAAAGAGTGAGGAACCTACTTATTAATCAGTGCGAAAGAAATGGGGGAGAGGAAAGGAAAACTAGGCACAAATAAATCTAATTTCAGCACTGGGTTCAGAGTGCTAAGCACTTGGGTTATGAAGGCAGGCTCATATCAGGTTGACCAGGGAAGGTACACTTGAATGTGATAGAAGCAAGGCCTGACTGCTTGTCTTGGAGGCTGGTGAGATGCAAAGGTTGAAGCCCACTATTTCTTACAAACTGTCGACCTTACTCTGGTGCAGCATGGGTCAGCTATACCAAACTTTAGCTCAGGGCTGAGTTCTCCTCTCTTTCAGAACATGAGTGTGTGTTTCCATCTGGCTTCACTCAGCTTATTCTCTCTATACTGAAATGCAAGGGAAATTCTAGGCAGGAAATGTGAGCCTGGTTCTGCCACCTCTGCCTGCCCTGCAAGGTGGTTGGGTCAGCTTGCCTGAGAGTTACATTACACTGGGCTGATCACATTAGAGTGGCAGAGGGATTGTTAAGGGTTGCATCTCTTCTCTCTGATCTGCTCCTGAGTAGATCTTATTGACATGTTAGACTAAGCCAAGATGAACTGTCAGTGTTGCCATATTTATTTACCACAGGGTGGATACTACCTTTGTGCAGGGAAGCATCTGGGTACCACTTCAGACTAAGCTGATATTGGTGCAGTTACCTGGTCTGAGCTCCTGTCACTCAAACAGATTTTCCTTAAGCACAGGTGAAGCTGTAACTGATTCCCCATGCCCCTCTCTAAAGAAGCTGACCTGGTTTTGGATACGACCTTCAAGCTGTCTCAAACGACTACCAAGATGGTTTAACCCAAATAAGACCCATCAGATGGGCAGTGTTCAGCAACCTGGTGTGCATTTGAAACTGAAATCTCCGAGTGAAAGGCTTTGTCCCAGCAACAGCCAGTCCTTCGCTGTTGTTCACACTCACACCAAGGATGAGATAGCAGTTTATTCATCTGAGAAACAAGCTCAGTGCTTCTCTTCACTCTTCTGGATTTTTTCCCCTTGTTTTCTTAGTTTCCTTGCTAAGAATAATGAACTGAAGTAGGTTTCTCAACGTATGGTTTATACGGTTATTAATGATGTGGAGCACTTCAGGACCCTGAGGACTTCTGTGTTGTTGCTTTAATAAACATATTTCAAGATGATGAGGCCACTGGCACACTTTCTATGCTTTTATGGTACAATGGTCTTAAAGTAGCATGGTGCATTTTATTTATTAGCCAGCCCATTAATCACACAGGTATCAGTTGGCTTCAGGGAAATTTTTAATTAGCGATATTTAAGGTTGAGAGAAAGTGCTTATGTGACAGACAATGAGAGCAAGCAGAAGCAGGAGGCAGGCTATCTTTGTGGCTCTGTGATTAATACAGGATTTAAATAAAATATTCATGAAAGGAAATTGAAGTTATAGCCAAATCCAAATGTTGAACCTCCTTTAAACCTCAAATATAAATTCCTTGGAGATTCATTCTTTGTATTCATTAGTGGAGAGTGAATCTGATGAACATGAGAGAAAAGGGAATTTGTTCCATAATACAATAATTTAGCAATATTTAAAAATGTTTTTTACTAAATCTTCTTGAACCACAATTTAATGACATTTTTAAAATCTATATCTTTATTTGAAATGGCTCAGAAGTCACTGACACAGGTACAAAGGAGATACTAAGGGTGGAACTTGGTACATCCCTGAGAGCACACCGACATGTATGAGACAGAAAGGAAAAATTGCGTGGATGGCAACTACATCCTTCTGACAGTGTTGGTTTGGTGGTTGCCAACACTTAAAGCCTGCATTGTCACATGAAAAATGAATGGTACGGGCTGTGCAAACATCTCCCTTGTTAGATAATTAATCAGGTGTAGTTTGTTTTGATATAGCACCTCTCTGGCGTGCTCACAGGCATTTCTTGAAATCTCTCTGTAAAATGGATTGTTAAAGAAGGCAAAATAAAAAAAGGGCAAACAAACCCTATAGGAAATATTGCATGTGTCTCTGTCTGCACAACTGGCAAAATGGAACATTAAATTCTTCTATTGCACAAGGCATATTGTTCAGTCTTGGCTGCCCACATTTAACAATTTAAATGTGGAGGGAAATTAAATTTTCTAAGTTGTTGAGCTCCTTCAGCTCCATTTGTCTGTTCTCCTTACCCTTCTTTTATGCAGCATTTGTTTGCCCTAAGCACAGAAAAGGCCTTTGGCTACAAATTTTCGTACACCTTTGGTCTGGGTCTCTGCTCTGGAAAGGAAAGCTGAAAATTGGTGCCTTATTACCCAAACTTGTTGGAAAGGAAGGAACATGAGTAGTGCTGTTGATAACATAAATCATACTGACTAGAGGCAGAAAAAGATCAGGAGTCTCCAAGGCTGCCATGAGCAGGTATCTGACAAGGGGAAGCAAGAGCCCAAAAAATACGGTCAGGGTCCTGCCTACAGTGGTGCTGAGACCAAGAAAAAGAGTTGGCTCACATCCCTTTTCTGCTGGCTTGTGGAGGAGCAGGGAAAGCTGCTGGTTACATTGGGTTACACTGTGGTGGTCTTCTTGGGAAAATGTAGTCCATACACTTGCCAACTCTTGGGGTTATCAGCTGTCCACTGCTTAATTTTGTGGTGAGCTTGCCTCTTTATGTCTTGGAATATCTTTAGACCATTCACAAACAGCCTAGATATTCCTCGACTGTGCAGCCCCACTTAAGCCAGTGTTTGTTGACAGCCACCACCAGAAGCAGAAGTTGAGAAGGGAAATACAGCTCAAACCTCTTATGATGTTAAGTCATTTATTCCCTCTGTCCTGGAGGGGGACAGAGCCCCCGACCTGGGCAGAGTTGGCGAGGTAAGAAGGTGAGGCTTTGTGTCCTGCTGGTTTTATCACAGACAGAGGGAAAGGGGATCCCAGGGGTGGAGATGGGATAAACAACCAACCAGATCAGAGCCCAGGTGGCTTGAACTCAGTCACATGGCAGGGACCTGGCCGGGGGCAGGGCCCAGGGGGATCCACTGCAACAGTACACTTTCCCAGCTTTGAGAGAACCTGCATAAGATTTCTGTATGAGAAATAAAAAATCTGAGATTTTTGTGTTCTCATCAGGAGACATCTAGGCAGGTGGAGGGAGCTCATAGAGACTTACAAATCACTTAAACCCCTTCAAATACAGGCCAAATCCTTTGCAGAGAATCACACAGAGGTGACCCAGGGCTCTGGGTAAGTCCACAACTGGCTCCTTCTTGTTCAAGCCCGAATGTTTCTTATGCACTCTACTTTGCCTCATGTGAAAATGGGTCTAATCACCTTCCCTTAGCCACTGACACTTTTTTCCTATTCTTTGTCTTCAGAAGTAAAGGCTTCCTTTAGTGATAAAAGATTTCAGCCTTTACCTTCTGTGTACACACACATAGAAACACAAAGTGCTTTTGTATTACTGTTGCTCACAAGATCAACAGGTTGCAGAATTAAAAGCAGATGTTCACACCTCCCAGGAGCATAATTTTAGATGCCTCCTGATCTTTGCAGGCATATTTTTTTCAATTACAGTTTCATTAATTTTCTTTGTGACTATAATGGCTACAAATATGATGATGGAGAGGTTTTTGCTAGGCAAAAAAAAAAAAAAAAGGCTGAGATTCTGAATTAATTGCTTGACACCAGGAGTCAGGTTTGATGTGCTCTGGCTTTAGTCCAACTGTATTTGAATAGGATGAGCATGGGGTGTACTGTTGTCCAAGAGCACAGACCTTCTATATGACTAAAAAATACAGGCAATACTGCATTTTCCCAAAGAATTGTGGACTATTTTTAATTGTCTTAGTTCTCTTGGAGAAATAAGATTCGGATGTGGATATCCTATTTCAAATCTCTTTACTGATACCATGGAATAAGCTGTTAAATTTGGTAAGAAGACCATCTGAAATGTCATGTCTATCACTGTTGAGTTCTAATTAACTGTAAGATTTATTAGCTTAAGTTGCCTTAGAAGGGAACTTAAGCTAATAAAGGGCCAAGCTATTCATAGGGCTATATGCAACCTACACCTTGAGTAGCTTTAAAAATGAGTTTTCCAGGCAAGCCAGAAGAAAAATCCATCTCTCTTCCATGTGCAACTTAGGCTTTACCATTCTTGTTATTAATTTGTTACCAAGAATTTAAATTAGGGATTTTTCATAATTCACAAAGTAGACAGTTGGGAAGAAGATACCATTGGAAGAAAAGTAAGGCCCAAACCAGTATCCCAGGGACAAATTAGAGTGTTTGTAAATTGCTGATAGCTCTTTTTTTTCCCTGTTAAACAACAGTCACCTTCCTTCACCTCCTCTGAAGTTCAGATTATGTGAAATTCAGAATTCACTTTCTCCTCCATTGTAACAAATAAGTCACACTGAAACATATTTCCCCCGCTCTAATTTCTCACAAGCCATTTGGCAATCCATCTTTCCAGACCATGCTGTGCAGGTGTATGATTGTATTTGAAATTCCTGCACCCATTAATCACTGCTCTGTGACCTGCTTTACTCCATACTCACTAAGCTCCCTTCCTCAGTTCTGGTCTGCCAGTGCTCAGTAAACTGTTTACTTTTCTGGTCCAGCATTCACTCAGCATTTTGGCAAGCTCCAAAATGTTCCCAATTGTTCCCAACTGACTGTTGGCCAACAAATGCAATAGACTTTTCTTACATGGAATTTGATGCCTACATATGTTTTCCCTTGTTTGTTGCTTCAGGCAGCTCTTTTAATGCTGTTATCACCTGGTCTCACCTTGCCTCTGTTGTGACTGTAGAATGGAAACAACTGTCACACAGGCCTGAACATGGTTTCCAGCTCCTGCCTCTTTGGGTTTTAGTTTTTTTTGTTTCCTACCATATATCTTTTGGTTCTCAGGAGGCTCATTTAACTTTTGTACTGCTTTCAGTCAGACAGAAGACAAGGTTGCTTTCACGGAACAATGAGAAAAAAAAAAAAGACAAGGTTGCTCTCATGGAACAATGAAAAAAAAAAAAAGTGCAGATCAGAGATGCAAAAAAGCGCAGAAAAAATAGAATTTCCACTACATTATTTTGGAAACAATGAAATAGAACCGATGCTTTAAATATTTTCACTACAGTGGGCACATAGCCTTGTGCAAGGTTGTGCTACAAATACACTGAATAGGAATATCTAGAAATATCTAGATATATAGAAATGCTTAAAGAACAGTCCATCTGTCTGTTTCATGTTCTGATCTATATTTAGCTCACTGTTACCCTTTTGTATTTGTATTTTGTATAATTTTGGCTCTTCTGCTTTGAATCTTAGCCAAAATAAGCCTGGAAAAAAAACCCAAAAAACTTGAAACCCCAGCTTCATTGTGCAAATATTTTAGAATGTTAAACAAGGCTTAATCCTATTCAGGAGAAAAGGACTTCAAGAGTTTCATTATGGATAGTGTGTTTATTATTGTTATTCTGTGCTGGTTGCTCAGCTATCCTGCTGGAGCATAAAACACACTTTGCACTCTGTGTGCTGGTAGATATCTCAATGCTTCATCTTCAGGCAGAAGAATATATTTGGGTCACTTGAGGACAGAGTGTGGGTGGTGCTTGAAAGTTTTTATAAACAAATCAAAATACCTCTGCTCTCCCCAGTGCCTAGTTAGCTGTATGCTTTCCAAGTTCAGAGTGCTGAAAGTGTGGAAAGTTAGATCCTCTCCCAGCAAAGAGAGGTAAGTGTAAGTTTGATGTATTTCATCTGACTTCTGACTTCCTAATGGTCTAGCTCTTAAAATTCCCTCACCCCTACTCTATCACTGCACAAGGAAGTGCAAAATAAACATAACTTCTATCTTGAGAAGACAGAAGATAATTTGTGAGACCACAGATGAGAGAGATGTTTCCAGCCTGCTTCTGCCTACACCCCTTCTTGAAGCCTTGATATTTAAATTGTACTCATTTAATGCTCCCTTGTGCAGTGTTGGAGTAGGTGTCAGCAGGCCTACAGGAGATTGACTGGTGATACAGTGGTACCAGGCAGAATTTAATTTTCTCCACTTTCATACCAGTTGTGAATTTGGCACCTGACAAGTTTGTCAGATGCTCTTGCTAGCTTTTCCCATTGAAAGTCACATAAGGCATCACTCTCTGAGAATTTTTGTCCAGCTGTTTCTGAATGGGAGTATTGTTGTCAACCACCCTAGCTTGTGTATTTTCTGTATCTCATGCACCTACCCACCTAGCAGATGCCAGTATAATGGCATTTACTTCTTTACTTCCTACCTTTCTACTGTTAGACAGGCTTCTTCATATGGCCTAGTGGTAGGTACATTTCACTCCTGTGTTATTTTTCAGTCGTTGCAACTTCCTAACTCACTCAACTACCACAGTAGTAGTCTTGAGGATGTGTTCATTGCACATTTATAAAATCACATGCCAGCAACTGCAGATATACAATAAAATTTTATAGCTGGTCTCAGTGCTACTAATGAAGAACTTGCCTTATTTGATTGCCTAAGTATTTTAAGTACTTAGTTGAATAACATCTTGTTGCCTATAAAATTGGATTTAATGATAGAAAATTAAGGCCAGAAGAGGTATTTTGAGACATTTTTTGGTGATTAATTTTTTGGGTGATTTTTAAAAGTGATTTTAAAGGACAAAAAAACAAGAAGATTAACACTTAAATCCATTTTTTCTATGAAAGAGCCATCACCATTTAAAAAACTTGTTAGATGTGGCCTCGGGAGTAGCAGCAGAAGCTCCCATGATAATTCTTTTCCCAGAGGCACTATGAGCTTTAGAGTCCAATTTATCCACTGATGTAAGAAATGACCCATGCCCATGAGTCAGTCAAGTGAGAAAGTTGTTAAAACACCACTAGCATTACCTCCACTTCAGAAACAGCACAGCTGCTCTCAAGCCTCCATATCCCCCACAAAAAGGTCCTACTTACTTAAGTAAGATGGGAATTTCTTCATAGTATCAGACATTTTGTTTCTTCCCTACCCCTCCCTTCCTGTTCTGAAACCATTTATCCCAACACTACAACCCAGGTCAGCTCACCAGGTCCACCAGCCATCTGTGGGCTCCTGCAGCTTCTACTCCAAATGAGTGTGACTAAAAACAAAGAGGGAAATTTTGCTTTCTATTCACGGCAGGAATAGTAAGGAGTTAGAGAGATGAGATGAAAATGTCTGATATTCTGCCTTCCTAGGATGGTTCTCATTGAGACTATACAGTTGAAGTAGCTCAGGACAATTCCCCTAAGATTTGAATCATGTCAGAGAGAACTGCAAGTCCAGACTGCATTTGAGAAGAAGAGAAGCCCTGGGATCTCCCAGTGTCTAGGCAGTTCTCCTGCCTCAAGGAGTTCCTATAAGAACATTTATCTTTCTTGTCCTTCAGAAATTTTCCCTCTCAGGAAGCTGTGTGTACTGTTGAAAAGGAGAGTAATATTATTAAAAGCTTTGAAAGTAGGGAAGGAAAAATATCATTGAGTCAAGTGTTACTGGGTGACAGTGGAGAAAGTTCAGTATTTTTATATGTGTACACAGAGCTTGGAGACAGAGAACAATCCCCCCCAGCATCTTTTCATGTTGACTTCAGTGGCAATTTTTTTTGTTCAAAGCCCTCAGGCTTTGAACCTTGTTTAACACCTCTCTGTTGAGAAATTCAGCTGCTCAACAGTCAATGCCTAGTCAACAAATTGTGCCTGTGATTTTGCAGTAGGATAACATTGTAGATAAGACACACCTACTGGGCACTTTCAAGTTATAATATTGTGTTAGTCATTGCTTTTATGTATGTTTATACACAATATCTGCCTGAAGGTACACATTGATTTCCAACAATCAAGAACATATTTAAAATTGTCTGAGTGCTTAACCTTTGTTCACAGAAAGTATATTTTAATATATTTTTTGCTATTAAGAGTTATTAGCTCAGAAGAGTTTGATATGGCTATAATCATCATCATGATTATTGACTTAAACTAAAATTCTTCCAGAGATTTTATTCCTTTTATAAAGTTGAGTTATACTTGTAATTTACCTTCTATTTTTTAATAGGTGTATTCCATTCACATGTATTGATTTAAGTGGATTCAACTGTATTTCAGGTAAAGATTTTCTGACAACTAAAACCAAAAATTTAATGTGGTGTTACTTTACTTGTAACCAGTAATTTTGTGAATTTTTATAGTTAAAAAAAAAAAAAAAAAACAGAAACAAAAAGGAGGTTACAGGCTGAGATTCACACTGCAGGATCAAACCCTTAAATCCAGGAGAATGATTCTGACAGCCTTCTTTCCAGTTGGAGCTAACCTCTGAAACACCTGAAATTGTTTCCATTTTTTTCATCTTAGTTCCCCAGCTGCCAAAAACTAAGTTGACTGGTAGCATCATGGCTAAACAATGGAGTTTCCTATTTCCTCCTGAACTCAGCTGTCAATTCAGTGTTGTGAAGACTGAAACTCAGACTTCTTCCCAATCCCTGGAGATGAGGAACCCATCAGGGGCTCTCTCCTGACAGCCATCACCCACCTGCAGCCACAGTGTGAAGCCCAGCAGCTTTTGTGCCCCTTCAAGAAGAATAGTTGGATGGAGAGGCAGGGATGTTGCTGTCCTCTGCCTTTTGCCTATTTTCCTCATGGGAAATCCATCCAGGTTGTGGCAGATGGTGTGGGCATGACCACCTTGCCAGGACTCAAATTGGTTGTATTCACCTCCTGGTGAGTACTGGAATAGGGCCATTTTGTATCCCTCCTGTTAGAGCTCTACAAAAAAGAACAAGGCTACAGAAGGGGAACCTATTGGTGAAGGAGTCCTGAGTCCTGATCCCTCATTTTCTCAAGCTTATTAATTTGATAAGTGGCATTGGAATTGTAGCCCAGGTCATATTCCAGTGCCCAGTTGTAAAGCTGCTTGAGATATAGGCTTGATTTTTAAATCCTTCCTCTGCTCACTTTGACCTATCTAAGGTTTCCTGCACCTGTCCTAATCACCAGGATAAGTGGACATTTCTCATTCAGCTTTGGAAGAGAAAGATTAATCCATTTTACATAAAACAGCAGATTTAATGACTTTGGTAGCGAGAAAATAATCTCAGTAAATGTGTAAACATGAAAGGCAGCTTCAAATTTGTATCACTTGACCCAAAATGACCCATGCCTAGGAATAGTTAAAGCCATACCTCGTGATGTGTTATTACAGAATCACAGAAGGGGTGGGTTGGGAGAGATCTTAAAGATCACCCTTTTCCAGCACCCCTGCACCACGGGCAGGGACACTTTCCACTAGACCAGGTTGCTGAGGGCCCCATCCAACCTGGCCTTGAACATTTGCATGAATGAGGCAGCCACAACTTCTGTGGGCAACCTGTTATGGGACAACACCAGCTGCTGGGAGTGATGCCTTAGCTCTTGGCAGGGCATGAGTTTGTCCATAAATCCAGGCCTTAATCTCCAAGTTTTTTTGGTGCTTGCTCATCCAGAAATTGCTTACCATTTATTTACAACTCCCTATCTGGAAGATAGAGGCAGAGGCTATTTCACTTGGAATGATCCCATGCAATTTAATTGGTTTAAAGCAAAGAATTTTACTTCTTTGGAAGAATGGTTTTGTTCAGGTACTTCTTGAGACCTATTTAGTAGACAAAAATACCTTCCTTTAAACTTTTCAGACTACCAACTACATTCAGTGGTGCTGAAATCATCTTCACCTGAAAACCTCTGATATGCAGGTGAAGCAGACAGTTTCTGTTCTCATTTCACCAGACCAACCTTTCTTTGCAGGCAGGTGTGAAGTCACTGGTAATGTTAAGAGAACATGTCTTACCTGATTACTGGTCCTGAGCTTTGTCTTTCCTTTTCCTCTTCATATTCATATTCTCCAGGCCTTTATAACTCTCAAATGCAGATTGTATCAATTTTATTGTGTCACCAGGTGAAGGAAATCTAGAGTGTAAAAAAAAATTTACAAGGTTTTACAACCATGATAGAAGAAGGCAATCAATTATGTGTTCTTCAAAACAACTCTTCCATGTTCAGATATGGATTGTTGATGTATATCAGGAACTGTGTGGCAGCATGAAGGAATGTAGTGGTTCATGCCCCATGCCTGCACCCAGGATTGATTCAAATGGCCATTATCATGTTTCAGAATGTGATGGCAGTAAACACAAGGAAAATGTGCTGTGTCTAAGAGCCTTCCATGTCAAAATACCCAACAACTTTGATTGATATGTACTGACTCATGGCCATATAGGGAACATGTGAGATTTGTCAACCAGGATTACAGTGGTAAAATTATTTACACTCCTAAAATGTTCAGAGTGGTAGAGTGTTTATGTGAAATATCATTTTAATGGAACTACTAGAAAATCAATACCAGCATTTGGAGTGGATGCTATTTAATTTTTTCTTTCTGGCTATACATCCTAGTACATTTTTTTTTGTCCTTCATACTCACATGAGTCCATTTTGTATCAAATTCATTGCAATAATTACAATGATGCTGGTGTCTACAGACAGCATCATGCATTCACTTCTATTCTTCAGAGGCACCTATCCTCATCTCTGAAAATTCTGTTCATCTTCAGCACATTTTAATGTACCAGACCAAATTCTGCTAACATCCTTTTTACAGAAATCAGAATTGGGAATTAATTAAAGTAATGACTGAAGTGGGCTGAATTTCCTGTCTTACCTCAGAAACTTTGAGTTTTATGCCATTTGCTAAAAGAGATAAATAATGGGTTTTGTTGGGGTCTGTATATTTGTTGATGCTTTTCATATCTCAACTGCTAAGCATTCTTAACACTGTTTTGTCTCTGGCAGCCCAAATCTATGTGAGGCTGGCAGCTTTAAGATGTTTATAAACAATAGGATTTGGTCCATGGTTAAAACACCATATCAACCACTTGTGCAAATACGTTCTTGTACCATATCTTTTCATGTCCATGGTAGGAGAATTTGTCCACTAACCTCTATACTCACTAAAGCTGGAGTTCTTTTATTTAGCTGGCAAATCTGATTGATTATTAAGTTCCAACACAAAAGCAATAGTCCTCTATAAATCAGCCTGAATAATAATAACAATTATACTAATGATTGATACATGAGCATTTATTTGTGTTCCTCTCAGTCACATTAATGGAATTTTGATGCATAAATTTCTTCTCATTGTAACAAGATTACATGGTTCAGAATGCAAAAATGCTTTTGCATTTAATCTAAAGAAGAAAAAGTCTTCCTTACATAGAACTATGTAATGATATATATCGTGTTATACCAGAGATCTCATGGAAATGTTCAGCATTGATCTGATAAAATAGTGCTGTAGGGATTACAGATAAATATTATTATGCATACAAACATTCCCTTGGGAACTGCTGTGATGCTGCCTACAAAACCAAGATCATGTGTTCATGAAGAAGCTGCACAAGGTAAACAGTGTGGGTTTCTGTTCTTCACACAGAGGAAAACACAGATAGCATATAATCAGTGAGAAAAGTTAGGAAAATTTTGTGTGTTAATTTAAATGGCAGAAACTAGCAAATCAGCAATTTATCTACAGTCTGTGCTTAATGTCTTTGTCACAGATGACATATTTTTGTTTCGTGTCTGTAGGGCAATATGACACCTCAGATGGCTGCTGCCTTTGTTTCTACAGTATTAGTGAAACATGGGTAAGGTGTAAACTGTAGTAGTGAAGGTGCTGATCCAGCAAACAGTTAATTCCCATGGCTGTCTATTGAATTCAAAGATAGTAATCGTGTAAGTATGCATGCAAACATGTTTGTGTTGGTAAGTTCTTGATTCAAGTGACTGCTGCTTAAGTTTTCACTGGGAGCCAGGAAAAACAAACACAGATTGCCTGGCATTAAGTCCAGTGCTTCAAACAGAGGTGAGCTCTCTCATCCTAGGCTGGACTTGTCAGTCTATCATTTTGTATCTAGGTCATTCATATCAGAGCCTTTTTCCTTCAATTTCTAACAGTTCTACATTATGATGCTGATTTCCAGCAGCTAAAAAATAAACAGAAACATCAAATTTAAATGAAAGCTATATTTGTACTGAAGCACTCTTCAAGTCCAGTAATATATACTTTTACTATGAGATCATATGAAATTCTTAAGAAAGAACCAGTGATTAGAAATTAGACTAAGCAGATAAGCTCTGAAGTCCCCAAAAGTTTCAAGCTGCAACAAGTTCATATTTGACCACGGGTGTATACAGATTCTTGATGATGTACGTGGCTTTTGGAGGAAATATATGAGGCTGCAATGCAGTGTTAACTTTCTATTCCACCCTTCACCCATTGGGACACTTAGTGCACAGTTTCTACTTGCCAAATTAACTCCTGAAATATCTGTATTCTACATCCTGCTAAACAGTTACTCAGAAAGCTGCTCATGCATGCCCACACACACTTATTTGAGAAGCCTTAAACCACACTTTAAGGGCAACCTTCAAAGCAATTGCTCTTGAAATCCTGACTGTTCCCAATGCTAGGTTAAAGACATTAGAAATTTAATCACCTTTTATAATTACCATTTTCAATTAGTGACACGCTTTATGGTGTAGGGAACACAGAACAGAAAAGAAAAAGGAAGGTTTTTTCACCATATTGTTTTTACTGAAGAATGTGTCACTACTAGAAAAAAATTCAACTACACTATGAAACATTCTTTTTCATATCCCCTATAAGTAAAAACATCCCTTACCCTGCTCCAAACATTTTCTGTGTTCAAAAAATGTCCCATTTGTGGGCAGGTCTACATGGTAGACAGTGGGCAGAGGTAAGCTCTAAGTAGAGCAACCAAAATCTGGATACACATGATTATCTCAGTGCTGGACGTGAGATATTTGTTCTCCTGAAAAGTTGAGTGCATTAAGGCCCAGAGCTGAGATAACCAGGTTTGTATGGCTTCTGGTTGGCTCAGAGTGTGGGCAGACCTTTTGTGTGTCTCTGGAGTAACACACTATGCAGACATATCCATATATGACATGTTGCATCATTTTTAATCATCAAGGACCATGAATCTATAGCTATAAAAGCACTTCTAGGGAAGAAATTAAAATGAAATATTTCCTTCTGGAAAATATTTTCAGGGTGTCTTTCACTATGACCTGGTTGCACACTATGTTCCTCTCCTGTTGCTAGAGATTGGCTTAGTAGGTTGAGAAGGGAAAACAGAAAATAGAAGCTGCTTAGAAAAATCTTTCTGCTTTCAAGTTTCTATTCTAAGGTAGGCTGAAGTATCACCTTTGCCTCACTGGATAGAAGAATTGCAGGAAATGTCTTTACTCATCTGTGCCTGTGTACAGTGCTGTGTACAATGCACATTTATGACACATATACACCCTTAGTGAATGGCCCCTGATTGCAGAAGACACGTGAGTGCAAATCTGGGCAGTCTGAGCATCTCTGCAGTCACTTGCTGACAGGACTTTTTTGCCTTTCCTTGCTCATTGCAAGAGGTATGAAAGAAGAATCTTGTGTGCACAAGATTTATGGCTGGGAAAAATCTGTCTCTTCCTGTCCACCCAAGTCTTTCAAGAAGCACCCACATAGAGTAAGTGGAGCTCTTTTCCAGTCATCTGTTTAGATTGGAATGCCTCAGGGTTTTCTTGGAAAGCAATCACTTATAAAGTCCCCCTGCAGAATGCTGTTGAGACCTATGCTGTGGAAATTATTGATATAATCATATTCAACCAATTTGTAAAGGCCTAGTGGGGGAAGGCATAAAAAGCCTTAGTCTGACATTTAGAATTAATGCCAGGAAAGACATTTCTCCTCCAGAGATATGTGAGAAGCCAATGTTACACACTTGCAGTCATAATAAATGTACAGGACCTGAACAGCTAAAAAAATCGTCTAATCAAAATCTCGTTGAATGCTGTGGGAAACTTCCTACCAGCTTCAGAGTTGAAATATTGAATGTATTTCTCATCAAAAACAATTGAAGGAATTAATGACTAGAGAAGGGTTTGTAGCCTCTGCACAGAAATGTAATAGAGTCTGCCTCCCCATGTCTTTTGATACTCAATTTATACATTTTTATTTGGGAGATCAATCATCAGAGTGTCTATGCAACTTACTTCTTTAAGGAAGTTTTAAAAAATGATTTTTTATTTTATTATATCTGCCACTTTATGATGTTGGACGAATGACCAGCTTCCATCCCAACCTGATTTCCCTTTCCTGTTCATTATTTAATACACACTGAAAAACCCAGGAAGGCCCAGAGAACTCCTGAAGCTCAGCATGGTTTGGCTTCTGCCCATCTCCTTTATGTTGTCTGCCCTGTGGTGATTGGTAGCAGAGTAAGAGCTGCAGGCTACTGTTAAATAAAGCAAGTCCATGGTATGGATGTGCTTGGGTTACTAACACAGCCAGAGCTGCAGATGAGTGGAGGAACACCAGGACTGCCATTTCCACTGGAAGTGGATTTGCAATGTGATCTTAGTTCATGGACATGCCCTCCACAGGGAACTGACAGCACTGTGACAGTGGGTTTGTTTAGAATTGTCTTAATTGATGCTGAAGCTATACATTGCTTCCTGTTTATACAACCTCCAATAATGTTGGAAGATCAAACACAAAAAACTAGCCTGGCAATTTTCAAAAGCTGTCAGAGAATGTAACAGAAATGACTTAGATGAATGTGCTTTCAACTCCCATGAAAAAAAATGTGTATGTAACACATCACTCCACCATCTATGGAAAGCTGTCCATGGACGTTTTTAGTTCTATGGAAGCATGACTTCCTCTTGCAATGTCATGAAGCCTGGGAACCTCAAGTAATAATCAAAATATAAATCAAAATATTTGAGTTTCTTTCTCTCTCTCGGATCTTTTATTTGGACTTTGAGTTTGGGATGTCTTTGGGATGTGGTGGGGCTCTGAAAATTAATTGACCCATTTCAGTGTCATGAAAGGTGCTTAAGATATGTATGTCCCATAAAGTCTTACACAGTTAATAGTGAATTTAATAGGGTTAGTATAAAGTAACAGAGGTTTTCTCCAGGATTATCTCATAATTATTATGAGTTGATTTGTGTTTTGGTTGTTCTTGGTTACTTAGTGCCTATGTACTGGATCATGTGCATTGTGTGGTTTTTAATCTTGAGAACTGGCCTTGTTTTTCCAGAGTGGATGAGGTCAGCCCATGGGCTCAGCAAAAAATTCAGTTAGATACCTTCATAGGTGCCGTGGTTTAGGAAAGGTGTTCTCCAATTTAGTGTTCCCACTGAAACCACTCCAAACCATGCCCTGCTCGCTCAGTCCCTCCTCCCCCTCTCCTGTGGTGGGATGGAGAAGAGAATTGAAGGCACAAAAGGTAAAGATCGTGGGTTGTGACAAGAACAATTTACTAGAAACAGCAATGAGATAAAAAAACAAAGAGTCTTCTGTTAGCAACAATATTAATCTGGCAGCAACAATATTAATAACAAAACTGTGCAAGAGAGGTTTTGTATGCTCACCACTCTACCAAAACAAGCCCAATAGTACTTAACTGCTACCATGCTACTCTGACCTGACCTGGAAGGGACCCTCCCCCATTCCCGGAAAATGAGGTGAGGTGGTGCAGAATAACCTGCAGGTCCTGGCCATGCCCCTCCTGCCTGCTGCAAAAATTAGCACTGTCCTGGCTGCAACAGGATGAGGATGTTTGGACGGACAAGACACTGCCTGTGGAGATGTAACTGCTGCCTCTACATCAGCTCTCTAAACTTTCAAGACCAGAAAATTGATGTTGTTGTTTCAATTGCAAAAAGTTACTACAGCTTGTAACTGACTATTTTAACAATCATCCTTGGGAGAAAAGAGAAGGGTTTGGCCTTTCAATCAGGCATCAATGTGCCTGCTCAATATGGGTGAGGTGAGGACTCCAATCTGCCAGTGCTTTTATCCCTACCTCATTGCAAAGCCATGTAGCTTCTCTAGCCATGAACAGCTTGTGTCCATTCATCTTCTAGCAATCAAATTATTTGTGACATGTAATAGTTACGTTTGTCAACTGTGATAGTTTTCCAGCAAAGCATAATTTAATTCTCAGGTTTGGTGTTGGAATATAAGTGATTATAACCAATGTATTGTATCAGGTTGTCTGTCTGTAGCCTCCTTCCACAAGGCTAAATATTACTGTACCAATGCTGAACCAAGATTCAAATACCTCTTTTTCAGTGGTTCTGCCTTCTCCAGATAACTTTACCTTTCTCCTTTCATAGCCTGATGCTTGATTTTCTCTTCCTGGAAAATGCTGATAATAAGGCTGTAACACATCCTGAGATTTAAATATGAAAAGGAGACAGGGATAGTTTAGCAGTGACTTCTGCTGAAGAATTTAGATCTACCAGGAGTGATGGGTAGTTTTCTTACAGGCAAATGAAACCTGTTAAAACAGGGAGCATATACTGGGATTACTTACCTCTTCTCGTTGCAATTCATCATTTTGCCTTCCATTTAGGTTCACTATAAACGGTCACAGTGCAGGATAAAGAAAAAGCTTTTCTTCAATCTCTGAGCATGGTAAAAATTATTCTAAGAAAAAGTTCAAGTACATTAAAGAGAAAAAACAGTTTGATCTCCAGACTCAAATACCTTTTTATTTTCAGGGGATCTTGCCTAAATCAAGGGAATCACAAGAGATGATGATCTTCACAGCCAGGCCAGTGTTCTGCAAAAACAAAAGTCACCATGGCATCAATCTTATTGTTGGAGACACTCTGCAGCTTTCTGTTTGCATATTGTAGATCTCTGACTTTTAGAAGAGATGACTGTATTTAGATAACCCATGGATCATCAAATCAAACATTGTGTAGTCTTAGGGGAGAGGTTAAAAGCTTTCAAGCGATTTTGTGCTCAGACACTGTAAAATAGATTTGTGCATGTGTATTTGTGATGATGTAGATTATTTTCAGCTGCCTAATATACCCCCAGTCTTATGTCTTGGGAGGGACTGAAATTTTATTTTGATTTCTGTGTCCTTGTTGACTGCAAACTGTAATGCTGCCATGTACATCTCAGATCTTCCACTGCCAGACACTTCCATGCATGTTGATGTTTTTGGCTTAGAAATAGGAAATGGGGAGCACCTTCAAGATGTGGAGGAATCAGAGCTTCATTCCAGCGGGGAGGAGACCTGAAATATTTATAGCATTCATACTGCAGTTAGCTAACAAGAGCCGGGGGGAGATGCTTGATATTGTCTTCCTCAGCATCTGAGGCTGAGTTATAATATTATACCCCCTCTTCCTCTCAACTTACCCTTAAAAAAAAAAAAAAAATTAACAAAACAACATATAAAGGAAACACTTTTCATGTCATTTGTGTGAGGTAAGGTAGAGTGTATCTTCTTAAAAGCCAGGGAAGAAAAGTAGCAGCATAACCCCTTATCCCTTTGCAGTACGGGATACTTTGCTCAATTAAGACACCTTTGCACAATTATAGTTTTGAAAAGTAAACTGAAGCTGACAAATTGCTCATGTTTCCTTCCCTCCTTTCTCCCCTCCTCCTGCATTCAGTACAGCTACTTTTGATGGATGCCCAAGTGTCTAATTCTTCATTTCTTCTCCTTACAGGATTTCCTCTGTGTTTCTTTACATTGTTGTGTTAACTCCAGCCATTGCCATGCTCCACCTTTAACTCCCGCTCCTGATCTCTTTTCCTAATGCTTCCCATTGATTCTACTCATTTGCCTCTTTTCTGACTTGGCCAAGCACTTTTAAAAGTCAGCCCCCCTTTTCCACATCTCAAAGCCTGAGCATGGGAGACAGACTTCACAGCCTGACTGAAAACCTCAGTGACCTCTGGGCACACACGGTTGCAGCCCCTTTCAAAATGATCAGCAGGTTTTGAGCTGATGACAGTCACTGGTTCTCCATAGTCTTGGGGAGACTGACACCAATTTACACCAGCTGAAGATCTGTTGTTACATTCTGTGTCATATATGAAATTTGAAGGTTGGTCTTTGCATATCAAGTGTTGTTAAGTGTTTTAATCAATTCCCAGTTAATTACCCTGGTTAATAAAGTTTTGCACTTTTTTAATGACCCATCAGCCCAGATACCAATTACCCAAGTTTTTATTAAAGGATTATGCAGTTCCCAGTTCAAAATCCCTTTTTCCAATGGATTTTCCAGGTTGTTAATTCCCAGTTTAAATACAAATAATGTTTTGAAGGTTTTATTGCAAGTTTCATATTTTTACACCATTGTTGACTGTTCTAAGAATATTTAAATGATAGTTTTGTATTTTTACAAGTATGTTTTATGTTTTCACAAATGATTTTAACATCCAACCCAACCTTGGAATGGACTCAGAAACCCAGGTTCATCACTGCCCCAGACTATTTTTAGCTCCTGACAGTTACCCTGCACCTCGGCTCTGTGGCAACCTGAATTTCAATGAGGAGACTTTCCCGCCTTTGGAAAAGAGTAACATCACCCTCTGGACAAGCAAGCAATTGGTGGGCTGAGATTATCTCACCTTTACATCCCACCTATCACCATGGACCATGTGGGTGGGCTGTGGCAGGAACAGGGCGGAGCTCAGGCCATATGAAATCGGGTGCACAGAGGCCGGAGGGGGCTCAGCTGAATGGAGCTGGCCGTGGGCTGCGCTCAGTGCTGAGTACAGGCCAGCTTCCACTGGAAGCCAATCATAAATAATTGACTTTAGATTAACTAAATTCACCTTAGCACTGCCAGTGTTCCTTTCCGGTGGTCCAGAGCCCGAAAGGGCCAAAAGATCTCTCTATGGCCTGCGTTCCTGGAGCCTTCAGATGAGCCATTGGATCCTAATTTTCATTTTTAACTATTTTTGTTATTTTTCTTGCTTTCAATAATTTTTTTATTTTATTTTAAGAAAACAAGAGTTGTCTTGTTTCTCACATTCTGCATTATTCACTGGAAACAAATCACAGTGAAACCCTCAACATTTGAATGATTTAGAACACAGACTGCAGGAGACTGACTCACTGAAGTGTCACCGTTGGAAATGCATGTGTTTTACTGCTGTCTTTTACTTTCTGTGTGGGCCCTTCCTTTGTAATCTAGACTTTATGTTATTTGAACATCTGGTCCAGATTTCTTTAATTTTTCTTCTCATCTGAGTTATTTTGGCTACTGTTGCTGTTGGTTGACTTTAGACCACTTTCAGTAGAGACGCTTTTGAGGAAGAGTCTTGTATATAGTTTTCAGACACCTGCACAGTCCCATGACTAAGATCTCAAGGAACATATACCTTCAGTAAGAAGAAATAGGAGGAACAAAAGTTCAGAGAATGAGAAAACAATTTTACTTTAAATGAGAGCGGGAAAAAGCCTGCACATTACCATATCTTGTAGGATGCTGGTGCTACAGGGAGGAAGGAGGGCGGTAGAGGGTGGAAAGTGTTAACAGCACCTTTACCCTTCTTTTCTGAACTATTAGAGGGTGGAAAGAGTTAACGGCACCTTTACCCTTCTTTTCTGAACTATGTGTATGACTGAAACATCCGGGTTGATGAAGAGTACCAGATGAGGTTCCCTGGTTCTTATCCTCATATCCAACAACAACACTGTTTCACTTAATAAGCTAAAAATTGTCATCATATCAGGGTGGAATACTCTGGGCCTTCCCCATGTTGACTGTTTCTTCACTGAAGGCATTTCTACCTGTTTACAAATCACCACTCTATCTCTTAGTGTTAAATTCCTCTTGGGATAGGGATGGGTCCAGGGTGGCTGGATTTCAAGTACTTGCTCTAGTTTATGTTTTGAGCCTTCTTGGACAACCACAGCATGTTGTTCTCAATGATACTAATTACAAATGAGGTAATAAGTGCTTTCATACAAAACAGCTGCTTCCATCTCCCTATCTGCACAGCAAATAAGCCTTCACTTTTAAATTTTAAATTGTCAGTTCTGATGTTAACCTATGTTTAGACCAGCTGTATTTCTTTACATTAATAAAAATAATGTTTCAATAGTTTGAAATTTCACAGTGTAAAAGAGTACAAAAAGCAGTTGAAGTTGTCATTTTGTGAGCATTGGTTAGCAAGCAGGGCTTTTCCAAACTCCTATAGGTCTTTCAGGCCTCAGTGGGACTTTTATGAGCTCAGCATGCTCTGCTTTCCTGTCCAAAAAAGAGGTTGTAGAGCCACACCTCCACATGCATCTGGGCACAGGCATCTCTGAGAAATGTCCCTGTTACTTTTAGGGAAAAGAGACATCAATTAGTCAAGTTTTGAAAGGAAAAGTTTTTTTTTTTTTTAAAAAAGATGATAAAATAGGAAATTTTAGTAAGAAATGTATCTTTGAAATAAAAAATTAAAACATTTCATGCTGAAAATTTGACAAAGTCTTTAACTATTTTCACTGTTTTTCCATTTTCTTTTTTGGCTGAAACCAATTCAACCTAAATTTGTAATTTTTTTGCATCAGCTGCATACTCTACACCTTATTAAAATGTAGCTTCTGGAAGGAACAGAACTGTTATAAGCATGTTTGTATTTGCCCTTCAAAGAAGACTTCTGCTTTGGCAGATGGAAGTTGTCAAGGTGCAATGTAGTTGTCAAGGACTCAGAGGGGCTGAGTTCTCCTTGGGAGCTGTGGTACCAACTGGGGGCTGGCAGCACAGGGGTCTCAGCAAGGGCCCACCTCAATACCCCTGGCCAGGGAGCAGGGCAGGCAAGGGGCAGTCCCAGGCATTGGGCATTTTCAAGGGACTGGAGACAGGCTGAGCTCACACCTGAGCATCAACCTAATGCTGGGGTCAGAATCAGGCTCAGACACACCCCAGGATGGCTGAGGAGGTCCATGGGGAGCAAATTAACAGATCAAATACCACTGTTCCTACTGTGGAAAAAGGTTACTAATATTCCCTCTCATGAAACAGGAACATTGCTCTAGTTTTGGTCTAATGAATCATTGACATATTTAAATGTTCTTGGAAGATTCTGATCCAACTGTTGACCTAAATGGGATTATAGCACTATGAAGCAAGATTTAATTTCAGTATTGCCTATAGGCAGAAGAGAGTCCAGGAGATTTTAACAAAGGCTGACCAGAATAAGAGGTAGTGTTCAACAGAAGAACACACAAGCTCAGCTGTGATTCAGAGTTAAACCTCAACCAGATAAAATACTACATGACTCTGCTTCCAATTAGTATGGAAAAGATATGTTCTTGGCCATTTCTCCTTTATGCTCATGTGAGAAAGAAGAGTTAATTTAACTACAGTTAATTTCATGGCCTCTATAATGTATCCAATTATATTGTCCTAATTATTTCAAGCCCTCATATGCCTTGGTTGAGTGCCTTCTTTGGAAGAGGATATTAAATAACGATTATCCTCCTCATTAATACAATGCACGATAAAGAGAAAACAAACAAGACATGGATGAAAGGCATAAATATAATTTCTATTTTTTATTCACTTTCCTCCTGATCTTTCCACAAGAGCAGCAACATTATTCATGGAGATATGAGGAAGCTTGGAAATTTTTTGTCTTGCCTTGTCATTCCACTTTTGTCTGGTTAATGTGTAAGGGTGAGGGGTATTTTAGAAGCTTTAAGGACTTTTCTGAGAGATCAGCTATTACTAACCCATAGCACTAGGCTACAGCTACAGAAGTTGAGACTTCAATTAGTTCTAATTCATCCTTGTTTTACTAATTTGGACAATGAAGCATAAAAAGGTGTGAACCAGAGTAAAGAATAAGGTAGGAGGGTAACATTCATTTCTTGTGCATGAAGACTAAAATGAGACAAAATTAGTGCTATCTCATCCTTATGAAGGTAGACAGTATTTGGAGGCAGTGCATGAGGCAGAGTTCCCACACTTTTTACCCAGTTGTGAACCTTCAACCATTGTGATTAAGCAACATGCCATGGTCTTCCTCATTCTGTGAGAGGTGGGAGTGAGAGTGACAAGCACTGTGAGCAGAAGAGACACTTTAGTCTGGACTTTGTTGCACCAACGGTAGAACAGTCCTCAGTGAGCTCAGATAAAGGATAACAATCATAGTAACATTGGATCCAAAAAATGGTTTGTGTTGGAAGAGATCTTTAAAGATCATCTAGTTCTCCTCTCTGGCCATGGACAGTGACACCTTCTACTAGACCAGGTTGCTCAAAGCCCCATCCAACCTGGCTGTGTTGGTTTGGCACGGCCTGGTTTTAGGTAGCAGGGGACCACAAAGATGGCTCCTGTGAGAAGCTGCTGGAAGCTTCCATCATGTCCGGCAGAGCCAATGGCTGATAGCTCTGAAGATGGACATGCTGCTGGCCAAAACTGGGCCAAATAAGAGAGGTTGGTAACACCTCTGTGATGCCATGGTTAAGAAGAAAATCAAAACAAAATGACAAGATTTTGGATTCTAGTCAGAGAAGAGGAGGAGGTGAGAACATGCGAGGGAAACAAAATTTGGCGACACCAAGGTCAGTGGAGAAGGGGAGGAGGTGCTCCAAGCACTGCAGCCAAGGTTCCTCTGCAGGCCATGGGGCAGACCATGGTGAAGCAGCTGTGCCCCTGCAGCCCATGGGGATCCACGGGGGATGCAGAGATCCCCCCACAGCCCCTGGATCCATGGGGGATGCAGAGATCCCCCCACAGCCCGTGGGGATCCACGGGGGATGCAGAGATCCCCCCACAACCCATGGGGATCCACGGGGGATGCAGAGATCCACCCACAGCCCATGGGGATCCACGGGGGATTCAGAGATCCACCCACAGCCCATGGGGATCCATGGGGGATGCAGAGATCCACCCACAGCCCCTGGGGAGGTGCCAGAGCAGGTGGATGCCTGGAGGAGGCCGTGATCCAGTGGGAGACCCGGTGGAGAGAGAGGGCCCTGCTCCCAGGCTGGAGCAGCCTGGCCTTGGAGGGCTGCACCTGTGGGAAGAGAAAGCCCCGGGGCAGCAGTTTTGGAGGGCTGTGTGCCCTGGCAGGGGCTCACAGCAGTTTTGGGGGGCTGTGTGCCCTGGCNAGTTTTGGGGGGCTGTGTGCCCTGGCAGGGGCTCACAGCAGTTTTGGGAGGGCTGTGTGCCCTGGCAGGGGCTCACAGCAGTTTTGGGGGGCTGTGTGCCCTGGCAGGAGCTCACAGCAGTTTTGGGGGGCTGTGTGCCCTGGGAGGAGCTCACGCTGCAGCAGGGGCGGTGGCTGCTGCTCCTGAGAGTGGGCCCACAGCAGGGAAGTTCAGGAGAGCTGTGTCCTGTGGGAGGGAGCCCACGGTGCAGCAGGGGAAGACGCCTCTCCTGGAGCAGTGGAAGGAAATCTCGGTGATGGACTGACCAAAGCTCCATGCCCTGTCGGTGGGAAGGAGGGAGGGGCTGGGGGAAGGTGTTCTAAGGGCTTATTTTACTTCTCATTGTCCTCCTCTGGGTCTGTTAGTAATAAATTCACTTCACAACTTAAGCTGAGCCTGTTTCACCCTTGAAGTGTTTCTCCCCTTCCTTATCTCACTCACGAAGCATTTCATCAATTTTTTTTTTTTTCTTTTTCCCTCCTCTGCCCAGCTGTGGCAGGGGAGAGTGAGCAAGCAGCTCTCAGGGGGGCCTGGCCTTGGGCCAGCATCAAACCATGACACTGGCCTTGAATGCTTCCTGGGATAAGGCATCCACTGCTTCTTTGGGCAACTTTTGTGGTGCCTGACCACCCTCATTGTAAATAATTTCTTCCTTATGTATAATCTAAATCTACCCTCTTGGTTTAAAATTGTTGCCCTCTGTCCTATCACTACAGGCCCCACTAAAATGTCTGCCGCCATCTTTCTCAAAAGCCAGCTTATAGTACCTACTGGAAGGTGCTCTGAGGTCTCCCCAGAGCCTTTTCTTCTCCAGACTGAACTCCCAACTTTCTCAGCCTGTCTTCATAGGATAGGTGCTCTAGCTCTTTCATCATCTTCATGATTGTCCTCTGGACTTGGTCCAGCAGGTCCATGTCCTTCTTACCTTGGGGGCCCCAGAGCTGGGTGCAACACTGCAGGTGGAGTCTCAGCAGAGGGGCAGAATCACCTTCCTCAACCTGCTGCCCATGCTGATTAAGAAGCAGCCCAGGATAGGGTTGCCTTTCTGTACTGCAGGTGCCCATCTCTGGCTCACATCTAATTTTGCATCCACCAATTTTCTCAAGTTCTTCTGTTCGGGGCTGAATTTATAGAATATAAGCATCTAGATAGGATAAAGTATAGTGTCAGCTCCTATCATTTTCATTTATGCAAACTTTGTGAAGTGCAGAAGTGCTTTACATGAGGTAATCACTTGGATGATTTCTTCATTTTGTTGGCTCAAGATAAGAAAAAAGTAAAAAATTATTCACTGCTTAAGTTTAAATCTCAGATCTCAAGCAACTAAATAAAGTGCTGTTTGGAATAGGAATGTGTAGCTGGCCTTCAGTAGCCTCCTCCTGCCCACCTGTTCTGCATATTGTTTAACTGGGAAGATGAAAAAGGATTCAGCTGTTTCATGCTCTTTCAGATTCTTTCTCATCAGGGAATGAAACTGCAAGTCTCATCAAGAATGGGGTTATAAAAATGTGCAGACAGAAATACCCTGAGTCTATATAAGCTGAGGTTGCTTCTGCCATTTGGCTCATGTAAAGATTCTTCAAATCCTCTTACAGTAAAGGGCTGTAAGACTGATAAAAGCATGTCTGTTTTATAACAAGCAGCAAAGAAGCACTGCTGAGTCACCTTCACTGTGAGCTCAGTCTTTTTTCATTCCTGAGAGCAGGTGTCAGTCACATGCCTTTTCTGATGCAACTGCTGGTAACTGCTCTGCTGTCATCCATTGTGTCATTTGGCATCATGGGCAGAGTCAGCTGATGAGGTTAAGGAGTGAGGGTCATCATCTGGTGCTAAAATACAAACAAATTCAAATAAACATTACCTCATTGAGGAAAAAGAGGGGGGATTGGTATAGTCAAAATGAGAATGGAGAGGATAGAGAAAGTAAAGGGAGGAAGGGAAAAAGACTGCTGCAGGAACATTACCCTGGGCAGAGTTTTCAGCAAGTTTTGCATCAGCCAAGCACATTCTGTACAGCTAAGCAAAGGCAGAGACAAAAATAGAGTACCCTACCAGTTGTATATTTGTACAAGCCCTTCTTGGATGAAATGCACCTGAAAAGCATCCTGGAGCTGGGCTCAGACCCAAATTAGACTATGATTCCATGTGCAGATATTCAGCATGATACACTGGCTCCAGCCACTCTTCAGCAGATCAATGCATTTCTCCTCTCCTCTGCTGGCTTAAAATTCTGGCAATCAATATAGTCTGGATAAGCCTGATGGGTCAGTATCCCCATAAATGCAATCTATCCCATTGGTGTATGTTCATTCAAACCATTTGCAAAATATGTATATTCCCCCCTCTTTTGCTTTGTCTGTCCTTGGTTAAGTGCATTCTAGATGATCATGGAAAGCATGTTCTTTTCTAATTCACTGGCTTCAGTGAGAGAACTGCCCTGGTAATGGACAGTAAATGACTGATACATCATGAAAAAATTTGGGCCAAAGTGAGCACTACGTGATTTTATGAGTTTCTTCTTTCTGCAAAGGTATTCGGTCAGGGACCACATCTTTTATAAGGTCAGCATTTGGTGAGAATTCTCCCTTTTACCTAGAGGCATTTGTTGAAGAGTTAAAACAGAAAGGTTTGTCTCATAAAAATGTGCAAGTGTATGCACACATAGAGACCAGTGGTTCAAGCTCTTGACCTGTCTGGGACATAGCTCAATTTACTTTGTCATCTGAGACCACTTCCAGTAGCCTGGTAAGGTCCAGTGACCACCTTGTGTGCCCAGTGTTGTACCATAAGGCAAACACTGCAGCTCAGTTCACAGCTCACAGGGAGATTATGTGCTTAGAGTGGGATTCAAAGCAGGTTGTAGGTTAAGTAGGGAACTACAGTGTGCAGCTGAGAGATAACCAGGAGGGAGAGAGAGAACTGCAGGGCCTGGGTGGGCAGGGGCAAGATGCACATCTCTAGGGTCCTTACTCCCAATCCAAAGCTGGGACATTACCCCAAAGGTAAATTAATTTTTTTTGAGACCCTAACAAGTCCTGTTTCCTCTGAAAGTGTGGCTAATTTCTTATTGTCATTCCACAACCTTTTTTCCTCAGCCACACTTTGCACAGTAGTCAGTGGCTGAAACACTCACCCAGGAGGTCAGTGGTCCAGGTTCAAAGTCCCTCCTCTGACTGGGGAAATGCTGTTAATTATGCCCAATTACCAAGCTGGATGTGGGCTATCCTCCAGAGCTCTCCCTGAAGCTGTTCAGCTGTAGCATAGGATTCAAGAATTTCTGTGACAAAAGAGAACACCAATGCAGGAGCTCAGCAATTCTGAACAATGAATCAATATGATTACACAGAAGCCCCTTATTGTTTAAAATACACTCCACTCACACATCTCACAACTTTTACATAGTACACTACTTATACATTTCTCTTACATATACATAACTTGTACAGTTGACCTACACACTTTACCCTATTTATATATAATACTTTACTTACACATTTTACTTGGTTATAAATAACATACTACTTATACATTTTGCATCTTATCCATAATAGACTATATATACACTTACTTATACCTTTTACAACTTCTACATAACACAGTACTTATAAATTTTGCAACTGCTATGCATGCAATCATGCATTGCTTGATCAGTCCCTCTATCTTGTCTACAAGCTTTGCACGCACCTTTCAGAAAATAAAGATTGGTTCTAGTTCCACATGGCACAGTCCTTGCAGCTTCTTCTCTCCCAAGTTAGCCCAGTTTATCTTTCAGTGACCTTGATGAATTCCTGAGGGCTCTCACAAGTAGGGCTCCTGATCCAAGCAGGCAGAGTTGAGATGATGACAGCAACAAAACCCACCTAGTGATCCACAGCCAAGTCAGTCCAAGAAAGCCAAACAATAAGACAGAAAAGGCCAGAGAACAGACATCAGCCACTTCCACCTCTTTCCTCTCTGAAGCTTCAGACTGGGCTTAAAAATCCTGCAGGGGCTGATGTGCTGCAGCTGAAGGTGGAAGGCCAGGTGAAGCTGGTGAGGGTAATTCCAGCCCCCATTCTGAGGGCTCTGGTAAGAATAACTAAAGATGGTTTGGTTGGGGCACACTGTCAGAGTTCAAATATCTTACAACACACCAGCAAGGCTGACTGTAGTCTCCTTGGAAGGGGGAGAGCTGGGTATTTGTCACAGTCAGTTTAATAGGTTTTCCTTGACACAGTCACTGGATATAGCACACATACTCTGCTGATGGGGCCAGGTAGTAACTTAGGTAGAGTCTGACTTCTTTGTCTTTGGAGATAAAGTAAAGCAGAGTGAATACTTGCTAGACTACAGACTTATTCATATGATTATTGGCAGTACATTTTAACCTTAATTTTCTGTTGTGAAAATTAGCTTGCTAAGTCAGAAAAGGAGTAAAACTCTACAACCTCTTCTACAGGCTGTCTCAAACCAGCTGTTCTTCACATAAATCTTTTTTGCACATGTCTAATTTTCATAGTACTTAATAACCATTTTTTTTCTTAGATAAGAGATTTTGAGGACTAAAATATGTTGTGGGATTCCTGTGCCTAACCTAGACAAGTAGATCCTCTATATTCTCTAAAAAGTAAGGTGTTCCATCACTGCCAAACACCAAAATGTTTATGATCTACCAGTTCTATGCTTCTCTATGCATTTTTTGCTTCTTCTCAAACTGGCTATTTGCCTTGAGGTCAGCACACCAAGCCAGGACAGAACCATAAGGCAATGCAGATTGCCATGTTATCTGCTGTCTACCCTTCATACAGCTCAAGGGATTTTTATCTGCTCCTCTGCCTGTGTTCATCTTTGCAGGGATACCAACTCCATCAATCTGCTCCTGAAAGATATTTTAAAATGCCAGCAGTTGTCAAAAAAAAAAGTGGGAGTAATATAAACACTTTGTGAAGATATGGCTGGTTTACTGTTGCCTGGAGAGATTCGCTGCCTGTGCTACTGTACTTTGAATTATTCTGAATATCACTGCAGAACTTCTCTTAGCAGCACTCCTTTCCTGTTATTCTTGCTCACATCTGTTCACTGTAGTAATGGATATTTTTTGGCTGTAAGCAGTTATGCAGCATGACACTTGGCGAATGGATGTCTGTGTGTGCAATAGCTACTGTTTTTTGAAGACTCATTTGGCTCTTGTCCCCTCTGGGTGAAACAAACATAAATATATTGCAAGAAACCACTCTCCAGCATTTCATTGCAACTGCTACCTTTTTGACTGACATTGCTTATGCTTGAGTTTGCCTCTGAACTGAGCTCTTTTGGGGAAATCTAAAGGATTTGATTTTAAGCTTCAAATTTATTATGTGTATGTTTGCTCAATGACAAGTTGTGCTTCTGCTACCTAGTCAATGGCATATCTGTTCTTTGTAAGAAACGTGATGTTTATATGTGATATAATTATTTCCACTAACTGCTCAGAGCCCAACTGATCACTCTCACAGCCATAAATGAATCTGTTTGACAACCTGTTCTCTGCACAGTAGGTAGTCTTCCACCCGCCAGCTAATTTATCATTGCATCTGCCTGGCTCTGCCAAGGGATATGTTCCTAGTGCATTTATTCCTGTCTCCAAAAGCTTGTGACTGGTCATTATCTTGGGAGGACATTTGCAGAAGAACAAAAATTTTATGGTGTATAATCCTGTCTTTCCAAAACTCTTGTTTGCAACATATCAAAGAGATCTCCTCCTTTAGTCATTTTCATTCTCTTTTACAGTTTGTACTTCCCATTAATTGCAGAGACCCCCAGCACCCTGGCTGGTTGGCCCAGGCTAGATGAGAATGTTTCTCAGTGTTGGTGAGAAGTGCTTAATTGATATTAATGTGGATGAGAGGATCTGCTCAGCCATAGGACAGATGTCATTTGGTACACTTTCCTTCCCTCTAATGCTGTAGTGCTCATGCAACCTGAAAGGACCATCTGTAGATCTTTGAGATTAGTGCAGGACTGTTTATTATTTGGCTTTTCTGTTGGCTTCCTATCTGTCTGGATCTGCTGAGCTAATTGCCTTGATATATGAATGTCCAGGTTGCCTAGGCATCCCAGAAAACAGCAGATTTTTATAGCACATATTTATTCCTAATTCAAAGTAAGTTTAAGAACCTACTGAACTGAGAAGCCACCAAAATGGGAAAATCTTCATCATCCAGACTGTCTGAATCAAACTCTTCTGCCTTGCCGCTAAGCAGCATTTTCATCCTCTGAACTCTTCATTACAGTTTGCATTTTTTTTCTCGGGGTTCAGATTCAACACCTTCCCTGATATGTCTCCCTCTGCCAGTTAAAGCCAAAGCTCTGCCTTTGAATTACACAAAGGCAGCAAAGTTCATAGATGCTGGGAAAAGGTCAAAAGAGTAGGTGTGACCCACAAGTTGAGGCTATCTCTTTGATCCCCTGTAAAATACGTCTTTATTCTTCAGTAGTAGAATCTCCTGTGTTTTAGCCTTGTCTTGTCACATACAGAGGAGGATTAACACTACCAGAAGGAAAATTGAAGATGTCACTCAGAAGAATGGACAGGGCAGTAACTTATCAATAAGAGTATCATCCTTGCCCCTAACTGACTCCAACACAGAGACAGGTCTTGTTTCCATTAATATTTCCTAGAACCAGCTGGTACTACTAGATCCAGCCAGTCCCAATGAACTTCATTTTAGCCTTTTTATTAGCTTATAAATGTGATAGAGTTGATGGATACCATTTAATGGAGCTCTTTCCACCCTGCTCCTCCCTCCCTTCCCACGCTGAAAAATCTGACATTCATAAATGGAGGAGGTCAGTAATTTGCATCCAGCTGAGTGGCTGTCTGGCTTTAATGAGATGATTTGTAATCATAAGCACTGCACTGCAGTGGTGTCTGGTACAGGGGAAGAGGAACACGTATGCATACTCCAGCTGAGATGAGGAAGAGGTGATGGGAGAGAGGGAATGCACATGGATCAGAAAAAGGAAGCAAGGATGGAATGACATAAGGAGCGCCATTAAATGTAATACAATAATGCTGGCCTGGTTAGCATAAGAAGAGCCAGAGGCTAGCTGATGCAAGCCAGTGAAACTCCCATTACTTAGGGCAGGCAGGCCCTAAGTAATTTCAGAATTGCACTTATACAGAGCTCTTCAAAGTAGCTGAAAATAACGGGTTTGTTTTTGACAGCTGTACGCCCTTGGTGCCCTTAATGCACAGATCTGTCCTTCCACTCCTTAAATAACAAAAAAACCTTCCAGACCAGGAAGAAAATTCAGGGACTAAAGAGGTTTTATATTGTGGAGATGGCATGTTCCACTTCGGCTATATTTTCAGCATGTTTTCCTAAACAAGAGGATCACGTTCTATCTTTGTATATATTCTTCCTCAATCAGATGCATTTTTAACCCACTGGCTCTTTTCATTTCAGTCACACAAAGCAGTAGCAAATTCCTGCAAGTCTCAGGCCGGCAGGCAGGAGAGAGATGGAGACTATTAATCCATTCACTGGGGGAAAGACCCAGAAGAGAATCCTTCTGGGAGAGAAAGATTTTTAATTCCCTGGCTTTGATAAAAGCTTCGCTTGGCATCTGTTTCAGATCAGACAGCCACGAATCCACCACAGGCACAAATCCATAGCAAGCCAGGCTGAGCTGGCTCTCCTGCACATACAACTACTTTCTCTGGCTGACTGTGAGAATTTTACACCTCTCAAAGACTGTCTTTCCCTTGTCTCCAGGGTTCCTCTCCTCTGTAGTAGCAATTCTCTGAGATTGTCACACGATACTTTTTCATTAGGCATCCCAGCTGTGGAGGACTAGGTTCCTTTAACAGTGTCTCCAGCTGTCTTGAGTTATTCTGCAGGAGGCCAGCTGGACCAGTGTAGTTCTTCTTACAGCTGCAGTGAAGTAGCTTGGATCAGCTTTAAGGTTGTTATTTTTAAATTCATTAACTGCTTCATGTTAAAAAAAAATGCAGCAATTGTGCAAACTGATCATTTTGGCTACAATCTGCATCCAAGGAGAAGACACTGACTTGAGGCAGGGGGGCTGCTGGTTGCAGTGTCTCCCAGTGCAGGATAATGTTCATCCCACAGCCCTTTATGAGGGGAGGAATCTCCAGCACAGCCTGCAGTCACATCATACCGGGAGGCTTTCGGCCCTTATTCATCTCACCTTTCTCAGTCATGACCTTGCATCCCCTTCCTCGTCTGCCCCTGGAGCATGAACATCTGTCCTTCCAGGCAACAAAAAGCTTTTCTCTCCCCCTCTCCTGAGCTCCTTCTGTAAAACATACATGCTTCATATGCTTTCTTCTCTGCAGATGTCTGTAACTCTGCAACATAATCCTTCCCTCCTCTTCCCTGGGGAGACACGTTACCCCTATGTTAAGCACAGAGGTTTAAGTTGCAGGGATGTGTGGGTGGCCTTCAGAAATTGTGCCAATAAGATGTTTCTCAACCAGATTTTCAGTTCTGACAGAAAAAGAAGAAACAACACAACTCTACCCAGCAAGCGTAAAACAATAGTTGACCTTTGAGACAGAGGGTGTCTTCAGTAATGCCAGGGAAAAAGCTTCCTCTAGGTAAGATGGACATCCCTATAGATGGCTCTTTTTGAGAAGAGCCCTGTCCCAGAAGCAGATCTCCCAACTTCTCTGCACTTTCCAGGCTATCTAACCCCATCAGCAGGTATGTGAGCTGACAGTATCTCCCACACCTTTTTCACGCCTGCTGCTTTGCCAGGTCCTTGCAAAGTACCAATCTGCTGTGCTATGTAAGCAATGTATCATCTGTCAGAAAGGAATTAGTTGTGTGTAGTCTTAATGTTAAGAACATAAATAAACTATAGATGGACATAGAGTTCATAAGGAAGAAAATTCATTTTTACTGTCTCTCTAATGTACCATGTCTCCTCTTTGTTTAGGGACGATCCCACAAATGATCACCTCTCGGCCAGCAGTGCACTTTAGTGGCATCGTTCAAGCTAAGAAAAACCTTGAAACATTTACTGGACCTGTTTTATTATTTTCCCAATCATGTTTCTTTGACCTGACTTGTCCTGTCCCTTTGATCAATAGCAGACATCACCCAGCATGAGACATGTTTTGGATTGATTTAGAGTACTTGTTACTACCAATTTCTAAATCACTTTGCTGAGCTTCCTCTCTTTGATGTTGTTGGCAGTGGATAAGGTCTTAGGCTGGGATTTCCAAAGGACACAACAACGAAAGAGTCCAGAACACTTAAAGCTCTCTAGCCCCTGTTGAAAATCCCAGGTAAAGAGTGCAAGAAATTTACTTGCTTTCAATTATAAGATTTTCAAGCACTTTTAAGGTGCACATAGTTGCTTTATGGGGTTTTCAGAGGTGCCTTTCAGAAGTGCTTAGGCATATTTGGAAATCCTATTAGAAGCCATTCAGCATCTTTATATGCCTAAATTCCTGTAAAGCTTGACTCAGCATACTGTGATACTCTTGTGTGTGTGTGTGAGAGCAACAGCATAAAGAACAGGCTCTCAGTGAATGACTGATGCTGTATGAATGTGTGGAATACAAGCCAAATCCCAAATGCAAGGGCTCATATGTTACAGTCATATAACCCAGCCACTTGTGTCTTCAGCAGTTGTCACAGCAAAGCTGTCATTTCCTAGTTCAAGAGTGTTTATCACATCCTTATCCTTGATACACACTCCGGGAGGAGGAGGGATTCACGAAGCCAGTGGAAGTGTGATTCAGAAATTTCATCAAATTGAGCAATGAGAATGCTCCCAGCAGTGGCCTCTGTCTGTTTGTGTATGTGGAATGTATAGCTGGAGCTGCTTGCATAATTTAGGTTACTTTACCATTTTTCAAGAAAAATCCCCAATCTGGATTCAGTTTGCATAAATAGGAGCTTCAAAACCAAAGTCTAAAACATCTCATTCCATTCTTACCAACTTCCAGCTGAAGGATATTTCTGATTATGAATTGTAATGGTGGAAAATACTGACTGATTCAATGGGAGCAAGAGTGAGAGACAGACAGACACACAGACCATTTCCGAGGAGATATATCCTGTTTCCTATGAGCTTTCTTATTAAAATTAGCCCAGTATATACATTCTCTATTCAAGCATGAAGTGCTTTTTACAAGTCTCTACATGAATAATGTACACTTAAAATGATTCTCTGTTCCATAAATATTGACCTTGGTTAATAATTGACTATGGGATTCTTTATCTTCTCCTCTGAACACTACCAACTGCGGGTCTGGACTCTCCCCATGCTGATTCTTTCCTTTCACTCCTATATTTTTCCAAGAAGATATTATATTGATAATATCAGTTTAATGATGACACAAGTTTGGACTGGAGTACACAGTAACTCATCTACCTGTCCCAGTTCTTGCTTAGTGTCCCTGGTGATTTAATAGGAAATTGTAAAAAAACACCCCAAATTAAAAAAAATAATTAGCTTTCTAATTTAATATGTGATTTTTCTGCTGGTTTTTGCTGCACTCCTTGTCCATTTTTGCTTTAACGTTTAGTTAACATTATTACAGTAAAATACATCTATCAGTCACTCTGTGAGACCAGTTCATGAAGAGTTTCAAAGAGCAGTATATGGACCATATTTGCTGCTCAAACTGCAGTGGATCCAAGACACTCCTTGTATATGAAGCTTCCCAACCTCATGCTTGATAAATTTGTACTGCCTGAACTGAGCATTTGGAAGATTCTACAGATTCATGGAGGAAGAAAAGCTGAAGGATCCTAGAATGGCACCCGGCAGAGTTCAAGTTTATAATGTCAACTTCAGCCAAGACTCCAGAACTGTGCTTTTGCAGGTTTTCACTCTGCAATTTTTAGGTGTGCAGGAAAAATTACTCTTATCTGATACATCAGCATACCTTATATATCTGTCTAGAACGAGTTGTCCATACTACAGTGCTTGGGCTTCATACATTAGGTGGAAACTGCAAGCAAAGATAAAATGTGCTGAATATCCTGTCTGTGGTATTCAGGGACCAGAGAGAAGTGAGGAAAGGCTTTGATAACGACACTATGAAAAGATTTCATCAGGGTGTGTTATCCTCTAAGTTCTGACAGAATTTTCTGCTTTTGGACATTCTGAAAATATGTGTTTACTAAAAATGCTGTGGTTGTTCCTATAGGTCCCAGCTTTTTCTCTGGTGACAGAGTTATAGCCACTCCATGAGGGAGCTGAGAAAACTGTCTCTTCTTTCACTCTCAGCCTTTGCAATTCTTAGCCCAATGACTCCTTGCTTTGAGAGAGAAAGATATGGAGGATGCTGTCCAACAAGCAATATCTATTTATGGAGACAGTGAATACACAATGAGTTAGGGGATGGTGACCAAAATGTGCAGCATTGTTTGTGGGCCCTTGAGGACCAATAAAAATAATAGAACTGCAACTGTAAATAGCTTATTACAAACATCCAATTTCTATGCTTGGAATTCAGGACTCTGTCCAGACCATAAAATTAATCCTCATTGCCTGCTGAACCTTGGAAGCTGGGTTCCTCTGCCAAAGGTCACTCAGTTCTCAGTGGTGGCATCAGTGCTGATTTGTTTCGGCTCTGTGTGTAAACATTTGCTCTGCTTGGTTACAGGCTGGAATTGCCTGAAGAACATTGGAAAACAGGGTGAAGTGCCATAGCCCCTTCATAGCTAAGGATTTCACCTCAAGGAAAGGCACATAAAAGAACCTAGGTACTAAAATTGTCATATCCTGTGATGGGTAATACAAGAAGAATGCCAAAAAGGTTTTGCCTCAGGCTAATACTTGAAATTATTGGTGAAGGAATGAGGAGAATTTGTAATCATAGCTAAGGTTAGATGTGGTAAAATGTGCTTTATGTTCAATGCTGGTTTTAATTTTTACTATGCCAAGAATGATAATGTCTGTAATGCATTTTCAAGTATTTAAGATTTTCAGTTATTAAGTATTAATCAAGAATATTTAGAAATGCCTAAAGGGGCCAAGCTGAGCTGTTGTTTTGTTTTTTTCTTTTTGCATAGATTTGCACTGATGTAACATTGTCAGATAAAAACCTGTTGTAACACTGTTTGCATCATCATTTCAATTTTATTTTCAAATGTATTCCTTCCTCTGTAGAATGAATCATATGTCCTATAAACTGCTTTAATATCTCTGGTGGTGGTATCCTGACCCATAAGAGAAATGAACCAGTAATCCCCTCTTACCCCCTCTCTCACAGGTCATCATGTAATTGCATGCTCAAACTTTTAATTTAAAGTTGTACTGGAAGCAGTGTTTAACATAGTTGTGTGGACCTTTCTGGTTCTTTCTTTCTTTTATTCCCGTAGTCCCTAAGGGAATAACAGGGATGTAGATACACCCTCCTGAATTAAAGTCCCGTGTCACTACCACTGCAATCTCTTGATAAGACGTTTTGTTCCCCATCATGATCTTGTTCTAGGAAGCAAAGAAAAAAAAAAAGGGAAAGAAGTGCAGAAGATCAGGGCTGAGCTACAATGCTCTGCTGTTACAGCAAAGATGATGTTTCTTATCCTATACCCCCATCCCCTCCCTTAAAGCACAAAACCAGCCAAAGACTCACTCAAAATTCAGTGTTGGCCATGAGGCCTTCAGAGATGAGACTGAAGGTATGGACATGCCACCTGGCAAGTGAGTGGGATGCTCTAATACGAGTCTACTCACCAAATGACACATCTCCAAGCTTCTGGGAGATTTCACCTCTGTCTGTGTCTAAATGGGCTGGTATTAGTACAGTTGTCACTTATCAGTAGATAACAACAAGGTAGAAATCCACACAGATCTTTTGTGAAGCCCAAGAGTTAACAGCCTACCTCAGGGCTAGTGATATCAGTAAAAATTTGGCAGTGGCACAGAAGGTTCATGGAAGTTTTCATGTTCAGCTTAACCTACACCATCAACAATGCCAAGCGGGAAATAGATGAAAAACTCAAAGATGTTCTCATTAGTTAATTATATGAACTGCAGTTTTACACCAGAAATCAGTATCTCCTGTTGCTTGACAGACATTGGTAGATCATTTCCTGTTGTCCCTGTACAAGGGACCAGGTGCAGCCCATCCTGGTTGGTACAACCCCAAACACACTGTAAGTGTGCACATCTGCTCATGTAAGTGGACACACCTCTTCTGACACCTCTAGGCTCCAAGCCAGCAAAGAGGGCTGCCTATTAAGGCCTCATTTTATAACTCGAACCTAAAACATCCATCTGAGCTGCAGTTGGTAGTTGTGAGAAGTACTTCCCTCTCTGCAGGGCTGTGAGCAAGAAGGCAGAGTTGGGCTCTGCTCCTTCCAAGCTGGGCATGGGCAGAAGCCCCTTTCCATCATCCTCACCTTCTCCCTCCCTCTCTTGTTGTCTGTGAGCAGAGGAAATCCTGTCTCATCCTGCTTGTATGCAGTGCTCTGCAAAATATGGTCTTGATTGCATCTGTGGTTTACAGGCTTTATTAGAGCACATAGAAACAATGGGAGTTTTATTACCCTAAATGTATAATTTCTGTTTGAATGCAGCCTCAGCATGGTGTTCTGGCTATGGGCTTGACGAAAGAGGCTCACATAGTAATTAAAAGATTACTAATATTACTAATATTGTTCAGAGCATAATTCCACATCAAAACTCTGGTTGGGTTTTGAGGCCCTTTAAACATCCAAGTTTTATCCCACTTCAATTCAGCTTCTGAGCTTTTTCTCCACAGTGGATCAAACCAAGGGCCTGAATCCAGCCATACTCTGAAGGAAGCTCCAGACTGTATAGCTTCAAGTCATCTTCCTATGTATGAAACTGTGTGCAGTATTGCTTTGTAGAACAGAAGTCCTTGGTCAAGTGCTTTTGTACTCTATCATGAAGAAATGCAATAAAACCAAATTTTCCGGTTTGTTTAAAATCTATGTTTATTATAGCCCCAAAACTTCATACCCTGGAGATAAAACTGGTAAGTCTCACTTCCCAGTAGAAGTTTATCCCAAGTAGAGCTGAGAAAGACATTCACACCAGGACCCAAAATATGGTTGTTACCAGAGAATTACATCACATTCTACAAACGAGGGTACCACTTTGCTTTTTCCCTCTTTCAGAGACAGGAAATACAGCCTGCAGCTCTCAAAGTCAAGTTAAAATCTTTCTGCCCACCTCTTTTAGATTACTGCTAATTACCACAGTGATGACCTGATTTTCATAAAAGCTCAGTTCCTATTTTGGCACAGAGCTAACTGGTTAAAAGTCCTAAGAACTGTGTACATTGATTACAGGTCTTTTTCAAAACCTGTCACAATGGGAACTACTAGTTTGTGAGCACTTGTGAAAATTTCCCCTCACATTAGCAATATTAGCAATATTAGCAATATTAGCAATATTAGCAATATTAGCAATATTAGCAATATTAGCAATATTAGCAAAAGGTTTTACATCTGGTGCTTAGCTCTGGTGACGGCCTGAATATGGCCATTTTTTGTCAAAATCAGAGGTTTCTCAATGGAAAACTGAGGTTCAACTCTATGGTTTGACTCAGGTGTAGTACAGTCTTTGGAGATTGTAGTGGGTTAACCCTATCTGGATGCCAGGCACCCACCAAAGCCTCTCTTTCACTCTCCTCTGCAACTGAGCAGGGGAGAGAAAATATAACTAAGGGTTCAGGGGTTAAGACAAGGACCAGGAGAGATCATTCACTAAATACCATCACAGGCAAAACAGACTTGAATTGGAGTTACTCATTGAATTTATGACTAACAAAGTCAGAGCAGGATAATGAGAAGTAAAATAAGACCTTAAAATCACTTACACCCCATCCCTCCCTCTTTCCCACCCCTACCTTCTCCCCCAGCAGTACAGGGAGGTAGGAATGGGGTTTACAGTCAGTTCATCACAGGTTGTTCTTGCCAGTGCTTAGGGAGAAGAGTCCATTCCATGCTCCAGCGTGGGGTTCCTCCCATGGGAGACAGTTCTCCACAAACTGCTGCAACATGAGTCCATCCCACAAGCAACAGTCCTCCACAAACTGCTGCAATGGGAGGTCACTCTTCCATGGGGTGCAGTGCTGCAGAAACAGGCTGCTACTGTGTGAGTCCCCCCTGGGGTCACAACTCCTTCCAGGAAACTGCTCCAGCATAGGGTCCTCTCTCCATTTGTCTGCAGGTCCCTGCCATGGACCTCCCCTGGGGTCACAGCCTCCTCTCAGGCATCCCCCTGCTCTGCTATGGGACTCCTTCATGGGCTGCAGGTGATCCTTGGGGATCTCCATGCACTGCAGGGGCACAGCTGCATCACCATGGCCTTCACCACGTGCTGCAGGAGAATCTCAGCTCCGGTGCCTGGAGCATGTCTTACCCCTCCTCCACTGACCCTGGTGTCTGCAGAGTTGTTCCACTCACACGTTCTCACCCCAGTCTTCTCTGGCTGCAATTACATTTGCACAATACCTTTTTTTTCTTTCTTAAGTGTGTTATGGCAGAGGTGTTTCTGTCATTTCTAACTTGCCCAGCCTTGACCAGCAGCATGTCTGTCTTGGAGCTGCCAGGGATCAGCTCTGACAGACATGGAGGAAGTTTCTGGCAGCGTCTTACAGAAGTGGCCCCCATAGCCCTCTACTACCAAAACCTGGCCATTCAAACCCAATACCTCATTTCATATCACTGCTCTATCAGTAGGATACTGTCTGTTTCTCTCTTCTCCGTTCTCTTAACTCATTTTCTTTTTAACATAGGGAAAAATTTCCTTGGCATTCCATCTAGCCTTGATCAGCCGGGAAGTGCTGACTGTGTTGCATTTTCACTGCATTAATTCTGTCAACCTAATATGAGGATAAACTCAAATTTGCTGGTAAACATACCTAGGACACACAGAAATCAGCTCTACTAAGCTACAAGCATGTAATTTCTAATGAATCTTTTGACTATGCATACTGTGTGTGTCCATCTCATAAACCGAAAATAAGAGCTGCCTTTTCCACAGGGAAACTGGCATTGCATCTGTGGGAGCAAGAGCTTGTTTCCAAAGAATATTATGAAAAGCAGTTTATCTGAGCTATGGTCAGTGTATCATCCTTCTCTCACTTTTTGAGCCATTTTTTTGAGAATGATGAATTGTAGTCATCACTTCATTCAATTAATTTTTCCTCAGCTGGTTCTTATAGTGTTTTTGTACCAAATGTCCTCTAACAGCTGATAAATCATTGCTGAGTGGCTGCAGAGGCAGCAGCAGTGACATACACTGGACCGAAGACAGGAATGTGCCACACCATGTTTCTCATCCCCTTTTACTGGAAAGAATTTTGTGACCTTTGGTGGCATTTGCAAGAAGCCATTTTATACTGATGTTCCATGGCTCTATTGATCTCTGTGTAGTATTAATCTTAAACAAACAGGCCATATAATTTATGTAAACTCCATAGGTAATTAAATTCCTTCCAGCAAAGGTCAGGGCAGAATATTTAAGATTTCATTTGAATAGAAAGTACAGTTAGAAGTGAAGGGGGGGGGAAAGGGAAAGGAAAAAATTTGGAGCTTGTCATATCAATTATTAACGGTGTAACTAAGAGGAATCAAGTTACTTCTCAAGGGCTAAGATTCAGTCTTCATCATCTGCTCACGTAGTTTGGAAATGTTTGCTTAGAATGACTTATAAACAACTTTAAGAAATGTTCAAATAGTTCTAATGGATGATGTTCTAATGAAAACATCACCTTTTTTTTTCAAAGAGAACAGAGATTCATCATCTTACATTAATAAAGCATTGTAGAGGTACCTGTCCCCTGAAATTCCAGGGGGAGGGACCCTGGAGTGTAGAGTCTGTCCCTGTCCCCATGTCACGTGTGCCCCATACCTGTTCCTGATTGGTTGGTTTGGTGCGCCCCGCCCGGGAAGAGAGCGGGGTCCCATGACTGGGAGCTGCCTGGGAACTCCAGCCATGCGACTGGAGGAATAAAAACATCTCTGAACATCTACAAAAATATCACTTCATCTTTCCTTCCAAGTTCATTGCTGTCTTATACTTGTTGTTAGGATTCCCTATTACAACAAATGGTGGAGAATGCAGGCAAATGATCCCTGGAGAAGGTAATTCGTGAGTAGCTCTCAATAGCTTTTCTTGCTTTCATTTTGCTGTCCCATCTCTGAACGATGGAGGATTCATGGAAGGACTCATGGCTGTCCGAACCACAAAGAGACATTTACCTTAAACTTAAAAAGGTTCTGGAACAACGATATGTAGATTTTAGCTTAATTCAAGCTCAGAAAGAACTAAGACACTTCCTGGCATGGCTGTTTAAAAACTTCTTCTATGTTTCTTGGGATTTGATTCTTACCAAGGACTTTTGGAAGAATGTTTGGACACAATTAATTTCTGAATCAAAAAATATGCCAATTCAAGTGTATTTCTGTGAATATTACCTGATTTCAGAGGCTGTTGAGCAATATTAGTTGTGTCCCGCTGCTGTTTTAACGGCGAACACGTGGTCGAGCAGTGTGTGTGTTGCAATGGGCTCCTCCATTGTCCTGGAGACCACGTGGCCCTGGCCACAGGCGCTGAGTGCATTGCGGGTGGCGGTGAGGGAGCTCCCGTGTGTGGGAGAGCCAGTGAGGCCAGGCATGGCAGGAGCAGGGGTGGCAGCTCTGGTGGTTGACTAGCTTGTCCACGGCTTAATTTCTGTGGCGAGTTTGCCTCTTTATGTCTTGGAATATCTTAAACCATTTACAAACGGCCTAAATATCCCTTGACCGTGCAGCCCCACTTTAAGCCAGTGTTAGTTGACAGCTACTCACCAGAAGCAGAAGTTGAGAAGAGAAATATAGCTCAAACCCCCTTGATAATCTTGTCATTTATTTCCTCCGTCCCAGGGGGGTACGGAGCACCGACCTTGGGCGATAGTTGGCCAAGGTAAGAGAGCAAGGCTTTGTGTCCAGTTGGTTTTATCACAGAGGGGGAGAAAGGGGATACCAGGGGCGGAGCTGGGATAAACAACCAACCAGATCAGAGTCCGGGCCGCTTGAACATTGGAAAAACCCAGCTATCTCAGAGTCACATGGCAGGGACCCGGCTGAAGGGACCCAGGGGGTTCCACTGCAACAGGCGGCGACAGCAGAGGTGGCAGGAGTGGAGCTAGGAGTGGCGCAGCAGCGCGGGCCCAACAGTGTTTGCCCTGAGGCAGCGTCGAGGGCGGTGGTGGCCAAGGCACAACCCGGCAATGGCTGCCCTGCGCCGCATGGTGCGCGACGGTCCGAGCCCCGCACCAAGAAAGGCAGCGGCAATAGCGGCAGTCGCTATGGCGACCGCAGTGAGCCATGCCGACCCAAGCCGCAGCAACGTAGGGGCGAGAAGGGAACCACGCTAGCACCCAGCAGCGACACAGCTGACAGTCACACAGCTGAGAGCAGCAGCAGCAGCAGTGCCAGCGGTACAAAGCCGCGCACACGCGAACGCCTCACAGGGCGCGGCCGTGCAGCCGCGCTAAAGCCCAGAAAGCACGGAGCAGCTGCGCGGAGCTCCAGAGGAAAAGCGAGCACAGCGCCAAGCGGCGGTGCAAAGGGGGCCAAAGGCGGAGCAGCTGGTGGTGGCGGTGTGCAGCAGCACACCTGCACGGTCCCACACACGATCCCAAGGAGTCAAGACCCCACGACAGGAACGTGCTGGCGGCCCCGGCCCCGGCAGTCCCGACTGTGGCAGCTCCAGTGCAAGAGCTAGCAAAACTAAAAGTGAAAGCAAGAACAAAAGAACGAGTTAAAATGAAAAGATTATCGCAGCTAGGGTTTTTGGAACTGCAAAATGGCATAATGTAAAGAAAAATTGTGGTTTCTTATTGAAAAGCTATACTGGAGAAAGTATTTTTGTCCATAAATCTGCTATTGTGAAAAATAACCCCAAAAGTGATGTTCCAAGCTTAGAAGAAGGAGAAAGAGTAGAATTTAAAATTGTACAAGGAAGAAAGGGCCCACAGGCAGCATGTGTTACAGGCCCTGGGGGTGTCCCTCTCAAAGGTTGTAGATATGCTAGACAATATCCCCATAACCCCTATCTTTTCCCCTATCCCACCTTCCCCTTTTATCCCATGCGCCTTTATCCCCCATATATGCCTACCCCCAAATTTCCCTTTCTGGCTCCCCTCACAAAACCAGGCTTTTCCATTTGCCATTAATGCCTTTGCAATGCCGATGGGGGGATGAAAAGGAGGGAGGGAAGAAATTAACTGTCATTTTCTAAGATTCCAACAGATACTGAAAGGAAAAAAAACCCTCTCCTGACTCAGTTTCCATCTGAAGCATGCTCAAGTCCTGTCTCCCTTCTGATGCTCCAAAGAAAATCTGTTTGGACATTTGGGGACTCAAGATAGGGGCTTCCTTTCCTTTGAAATTGTTTTATTGTTTATCCAACTGTTTCCAATGTTCTTTATTTAAAAAGAAAGGGTGAATTGTGGAGGTGCCTGTCCCCTGAAGTCCTGGGGGGAGGAACCCTGGAGTGTAGAGTCTGTCCCTGTCCCTGTCCCATGTCCCGTGTGCCCCATGCCTCTTCCTGATGGGGTGGTTTGGGGTGCCCGGGCTCGTGAAGAGAGGAGGGTCCTGTGACTGGAGGGTCTGCCTGGGAACTCCAGCCATGCAGCTGGAGGAATATAACATCCCTGATCATCTAAAGAAATATCACTTCATCTTTCCTTTCACGTTCATCGCTGTCTTATACTTGTTGTAAGGATTCCCCATTACAACAAAGCATATTTTTGTAACTGACCATGACTGTAGTATCCACTCTTCCTTCACCAAGATCTCAAGGCCCATGGAGAGCATTAATTTTCTGTTTACCTCCAGTTACACAAATCTTTGTATTTCAGTGTTCAGATTGGTCTTCTACCAGAATAATATGTGTTCATTGTGCAAGTCCAGATTCTCCTATTGAATGCATAGTTTCTGAGAAAGGACATTGAACAAAAACTACTTAATGGCAAAATTTCATGCTTTGAATATTGTCTTTTTTTGCTTGATATGTCCCAGATTATCAGAATGTTATGTCATGTTTGGGAAAGGCTTGCATTATTTCCACTACTTATCTGATGAAATAGTCTCTCCTTGGTCTCAGCAGAGGACTGTCACAAGGCTGAGAGAGGACCTAGGCTGAGCACAGAGACGTTCAGCTGGTGAAAACCCGGGAGCAATCTAATCTATGGAGAAGGTTTCAGCAAGTGCCACAGTCACTTCCTCCTCTGGCTGAGAAGAGTTGATGGCCAGGGTATAAAATACTCTCTGTTACAAAATAGCATAAGGGGTACAGGTAGGATTTTTCAGAGTAACTCTTTATTGTCTTTTTCCACCCCCTGAACGATCTGTAAAGGCTGTTGTGAAATGGGGAGGAGGCTCATCATTGAGAAATGCAATCCTGGTCTCATTTTAGTGCATGCATTGTCACTCCCCAGTAATTTGCAGAAATTATTGTGTAAAATCAAAAGCACCCATTCAGAAATGGTGACCACTAGGAATTCAGGAGCAAAGACCACCTGTAGCTGCATTTTAAACTCCAGCTGCCCACTGCTCTGAGGCAGCCACAGCATCTGCTGCTGCAGGTATTGCTGCAGTCCTGCTCACATCACAGTAGCATCTGCCTCACCAGCTTTGCAGCAGCATCTTCCATTGTGCAGCTGGCTGCCTTAGCTCAGTCAGAGACCCATCTGCCTCCACACTGCCTGTCTCTGTTACTGATATGACTGAAATCACATCTGCTCCCCCACTGAGTGCTGCTCTCATGATGGCGGTCGTGTCATACACTCTTGTGCTTTCTGCTGTTGTTACTGCCATAATGTCACAGGCATCTCACTTGGGTTTTGACACAGTTGCTTAAAACCTCTGCTTCTGTGCTTACCTGGGGACACAAGTGTAGCTGGGCTGATGTGAACCAAAGATTGATCTAAACCCACGTTACTCTACCACTGGCTGTCTCCATACACTAAGAGGGAAGATGTAGGCACTCTTCAATAAGCAGATGTGGGAAGATTGATGTTGACCTTTCCTTGCTCCTGCAGTTGGTGCAGCAACTATAGTGTTAGCTGGGATTTGGGACAACTAGGTTCAGATTCTGCTTCACAACAAATTTTTTCTATTACTTAGGCATAGCTCTGTTGTGGAGTTTTACATTTCATGTCACCAATGCCTGTTTTCTGGTGATTAGTTTTCACTATGAAAAGAAACCTAAGTGTCTTTGTCCTGAAGTTCCCCATGCAACAAATGAGGAAAGTTACAAGAATTTGTAATTTTCTCAAGAGTTGCAGCACAGAGAAAATACTTCCCCATAGGAAATGGAAATGACACAGGCACCTTCTTTCATGAAGGTGAAACCATCCCCTGGAGGGATGTGCCTGTTTCTTTTCAAAATGAAAGAGGACTCAGTCCTTTCCCAAACAACAGTTGACATGCAAGTGCTCACATTCCCCTCTGGTTGCAATGGCAGCACTGAAAAAATAACAGAAGGATGAGAATTCAGTGGGTTTTGGCTGTCAGTTTGAAATAATGTGTTCCTATCTCCCCTCCAGCAGAAGATTGCCTCAAAAATCAATAAAGAGGTTTATATGGGGAATTTTCTTGTCTACAAGCTCTACATAGAGTGCTTAAAAATTCAACAGGTGAGAGGGGAAAGTGCTGGATTGGTCTTCGTGAAGAAGAAATCTGAGCTGGGATGTTTATCATCTGCTATGGCTCCTACAAGTAGTAATGGTGATATTTATATAGAACAACAGCTTCAGATTAAAAAAAAAAAAAAGAGGGAGAAGGGAAAAGAACTAGTGCTGTAACTCTGCTCTGAAGGACTGTTGTTACAAGACAAGGAAGAGCATTAGCTAGTGAAATCCTATTTCTGGTTATTCAATGTGTTCACAGGTTTTCCCAGTAAATCTCTGCCATGAAGTAAAACTTCCTTGTTTACTCACAGAATTACAGAAACAAATTGAACTTTCTCATTTTCTTGTAAGTAATCATACTTCCAGGCCAAAAGCTCAGCTCCTCACCCATGTCCCCCTACGACCTGTCTTCTCTGACATATGTTGTCACACTCAGTATTCTTTATTGCAAGCTTCAACCCAAAAGTCATACAGCCATGTTGGCATGCTCTGCTAGAGAAATAAGTCACTCTGGTTGAGCCAATAAGTCCTGAGAAGAGGCTGGGCTCCTCAGCTCAAGCACAGCCCTTGAAAATATATTGATTTATGTTCAGACTATTGGGTTTATGGCACCTAATGTGTCATTTAGCTCATACAAATCTATACAGGTCTGTCCTGGAATATTTGTAAAACTTTGCTGACTCATTAGTAGAATACCTCAGCATATCATAGCATGTCTCCTTCCCTCTCCTCCCACTCTCTCTCCTCTCCTCATTACAGTTCTAGTCCCAGCTCCCTGTAGGTGTTTTATTACGGTACACTACTCTGTCACACCCTCTGCAGTGGATGCTGCGGGAAGTTTGGGTTGGTGCAGTCTGACACTGACGAGGCAGGCAGCCCCGTGCTTGATGAACTCAAGACATTTCAGTATCCTCTTCGAAGGCAATAGGCTCTGTCTGGATGCTTACATTTCAATAATTGTGTAACATTTGCAGGACCAGGACTCCAACCTGCCATCAAAATGATCTGCACAAGCAGCTGTTCTCATGCCTGTCTAGTTAAACTAGACCAAACCTCTGAACCTTTTGAGATTCCCCCCTTTGCTAATAATTAATGTTTGACTTTGATAAAGCTGACATTTAGTTTATAAAGGCAGACTAATAATCTCCAAGAAGGCTTAGAAATCCTATCGAGTAATGTGTTGCATTACAAATCTTAAAAATTACTCTTAAAATTAACATAATCTACTGCTGGGCACGTTAGTATATTAATGTGATTGGAAGCGTGACCTCTTTTTGCTAACTTTCCAAGTGACCTCAGTAAATCTGTGGCATTTCTACATGTGTTAGAAATAACTATTTTTTACAGACCTGTAAAAATATAAGATACAGAGAATGTAGATGCAAAAAATACTATGTTTTCAGGACTTTTAAAATTTCTGTTACAGGCTTTTCTCTTACATGAACGTGTTTTGTATTTAATGACTAGCCCAATATTTATGTGTTTTATGCAATGGGTTTTTCTGGACTTTTTTTTCTGGCTTTCCATTTTTGAGGCAGATGTTATCTTTATGGTTAAAGAGGTTTGGGCCTCCCTCTGTGATATTAAAGGGACCCTAAGCTTACTAATTTTAATTTCAGTGTCTGCAGCTAGCACGTAGTGGGAGTTACTGACCTTGAGATGGCATGCATGGAGGGAAAAAGTGTGATGGAGACTTTGTCACATCTCCATCTTTGCTGGACAGTAGCTGTAATGTACATTTATGTCTTTCAGATGTGTCCTTTCCCTCCCCTGGCTTGTGGACCGCCATCTGGAGGACACAGATGATGCAGTAGAGGATAACATACTCGGTCACTTACACAAGAGGAAGAAAATGAGGAAGAGGAAGGAAATAAAGTGAAAACTAGGAAGCAGCATGTCTTCTGATGTCTTTGTGTTCTCCTGACTCAGGGTAAAAGGTTTGCTTGCAATTCTTAATCTGTTGGGAGCACAGAACTAAAGCCAGATATAATATGAGTGATAAACATTAGCCCATACGAATTGCTAAAGCATTTTCCAGCTTTTGATGTTCTCCCTTTAATGCAGTGCTGTTTCTTCCTGTCCTTTATCTACTCCTTGCTTTCTGTGGGCATGGGAACCCATCTTTCTTTGACTTATGGGTCTTCATCAACATGTAGTGATCTTTGCCCTCTTCACCAAATATCCTGGGTGTCTCAGTATGCCTCAAACAGCTCAAAGCCAATTTTCCCTATTCTCCATCTTCTGAAATGGCTGTTGAGTACTGTAGGAGCAGTGTGTCCCAACTCCTTCTGATCAGACATCCATTAACATCCCAAGAAACCTGGCACACCAGCCCTAGAGAATAGGTGTGAAATCTGAAAAAAAAGATGGACCAAGAGGTAGAGCAAGTAGGGGGAATAATTAAGAATGATAAATTTTCAATGGAATGGAGTTATTAATCTTGTGAATATAAACTGAATTCACCAAATGATATTGGTGGATATATAACTAGAGAGAATTTTTAAAATGTTGACAGTCTCAATACACAGGCACAAACATCTTGGCAGGAAAAAGTCTGTTCAGCCAGAACTGCATCTTTCCCAATGCCCTTTTTCCCCAGATGAGCTACTGAAGAGGAAAAAAGATAAATTTCTTCCTAGGCTACTCGAGCTGCAGGGAGTTGAAGGTGTGCATCTCCTTTTTAACATCTTGGATATTCCCCAAATGCACTAGGCTGTCTTAGTGGCCATCTGTCTGAATTGACTGTGTTGTCTGTGGCTCAAGTGACCACCCAGCCTGAACTCTGCAAGGGGGGGCCGCCTGGCTGTGGTTGGTTTCTTCCCCAAATAGCTCTAAAGTGTGCCTTGGTGTGTGCTTTAAGTAAAATTATGCTACTGTTCAGCTCTCCTCTTGATTAAAATGTATCTTTCAGCATTTACAGGTGGGCAGTGACTTCCTGGGATTAGAAAGGGAAGTGAACTGGCTGGAAAGCAGCAAGGAAAGAAGTTGTTTACGAGTAGTGTGAGGGCAGAGTAGCATGTGTTGCTGAAATCTGGGGCTTGGCTGCATTACTCAACTCCAGTTACAGATCTGCTAAATGTGTTCAGAGTCCCGTTTTCTTTCTTAATAGTACACACAAGGACGCTTTTACCAGAAGAGTGATTCATCTGCTGTGGTATTCCAGATAAATTTCAGGAGAACGGGGCTCCCTTGGGCTGACAGTGTATCATTTGCCTCAGGACAAATGCCCTCACAGCCTGTCAAGTTGGCTGAACACAAGCTTCTGAAGAATTGGACTTTTTCAACATGTAAGATTTCACTCAGCATAACAGTTTTTCTTCCCATAATAAATGTTTTGAACAGCTTTGGAAATCCTTGATTTTTCATGGCTGTGGCAGGAGAGGCACCACCATCCACAGGAAGGTACAAGAATTATAAAGTCACACATACTATCACTCTTTAGCAGATCTATGTGAAATGGAGGAGCCACTTCACTAATTTATAGCAATAAAAAACTTGGCTGTTTTGAAGGCATGGAGGTTGCAGTGGCTGTCAACTTAATGAAAAAGAGTTGTTCTCATCTCTGTTTCTGTTTCAAAAATAAATAAGTTGATAAAAGAAACCTGTTGTAAGTCTTTTAACGACCAATTTTTTTAAAGCAGTCAAAACATTGACTTCCTGAAGAAGCCAATTGCTGATTAAAAAAGTTTTTTGCTTTTTTTTTTTTTTTAATAGATATGTGTGTGTGCTAAGAATATGAAAAGAAAGTATTTACAACCTCCAGAGTCATTGGAGTGGACTGTGACAGTGTCTTACAAGTAGAGGCCAAGATTTCTGAGGTTTGGCCCAGGTTTTGATACAGACCAATTTTCTGCCAGTAGCAATTGATATCACTCTCTTTTCTCTGTCAGATGAGTAGGATAACATTCTCAGATGCACTGGAATCTAACCAATTTTTCTGAAACATCTCAAGATCTTTGGGTGGGAAACAGTATCTGATTCAGATACTGAATCTATAATTTCTGAAATTTTGCGCCTGTACATCTTTCTGGTTCAATATATTTGCATCTTAGCAAAAATAAAATCAAGAATATCCTATCTGAAAAAAAAAAAAAGAAAATAAATTGGAGTTTGAACAAGCTTTTCTTCTGTCCTGTTCTGATCCTCACTAGTGCTGTGCCATACCTTCTGGCTTTCTTTTTTTTCCCCTGAACATTAAAGAAATGCTCATCTTATTTTAATGGTCATAGAAAGAGAAAATAAAATATCACTTTTTTGATGTAAATTAGTTATATTCTTATGCTGAAGAAGCAACTTATTTTGATGGCAGGGGCTTCTGATGTATTTATGTCCCTCCACTGATCTCATCAGGGTGCCAGATGAGCCATCCTTAGAGGGCCTGAACCAGCTGGGTCCAATATCAATGAGGAAAGGGACGTGTTAATTGTAACAAGTGGTTCAGAGACCAGTGCTTCAAAGCCAATTCAGCCAGACCACACTGAGCCTCCCTGTGCACTGTTTTTCATGTGATCTTTTATCATCTTCTGAACAAAAATTCTATATAGAGACACAGAATTTTCACTGAAGAAGTTATTTTTGCCATTAGCCAGGAGCACTGTGACCTGCCATCTTCCTCTTATGAGTGGAAGACTGAATGATTAACCAGGGTTATCCAATAAAGTGGTGGTTTATTTTATTTTATGGCAATAAGGTGAATTAACTCTAGACCAGAGCATGGGGGATTTTCAGTTATTTGCTCTAAGCCAGTTTCCTTCAGGTTGGGCTTGTGGCTTTTAATTCTCTAAGGGAAATCTCTGCTAAAAGTCTATTTTGCTGTAAGTTGCAGGGCTTGAACTGACATTCTGGTGGATGTAGCAGTGAATTTCTTGGTCTCTAAGGCTTGCTATTCAAAGCTTCTTTTTGCTTCTTTTATTCTGAGAAAAATGTGGTGCTCATGTGAACATTTAAACTTTTGCTCAGGCACAGTGTGGAAACTCGTGGTTCTCAGATGTGCAAGCCATTTCTCCTCTCTTATGGACTCTGGTAGAACACTCGCTAACTACTGGTTTTGAGGGAAAGATCTTAGGCATCAGCTAGGTCCTAGGAAAGAATTTTGGCACAAAGTCATTTTGTTGTAAGCTAGAAAGTAATTAAAACACTAGAAGCTGTTGTCAGCAACACTTGCTGTAGCCCACTGAAGGGAGATGTTTGTGAAGAAGGTCTCTGTCATCCTTGGACTCTCCTTTAGCAGTTCCAGCTATGAAGACAACAGAGTGTTCATTGCTGCCAGGCACAGTGGGGGTGTGAAAAAGGGAATATCTTCTGAGCAACTTCCAGTCTTTGTTCAAGAGTTAACCAAGGGTTTTCTTCACAGACGTTACTTCACAGAGATGGAAATAATGGATCAAATATTTCCAAAAAAAGGGTGCAAGTGCACTTAAAATCCATTTGAATCTTTTTCAAACTAATCAATAATTTGGTTAATTCTCTGGAGTTTATAAAAAAATAAGATAGGAAAGGAAATAATAGTTCCAAAAGGTGCTTATTTTGTATGTGTTTGTTTTATTTAAGCACAAATGCAAAGTTTGGTTATCCTTTTAATGAAAACATTATGTGAAGGATGCTGTGATCTCAGAAGAGTTTGTAAGATAGCATTAAAAGTTATTTGGACAGTTACATTTTCTGAGGTTTCTTAAAATCCACAACTATGATTATCCTCAGTAAGAGTCCTTTCCTTTCCATTTGTAACAGTGCTTACTATCGTCTTTTTACAGCCTAGGTTTAATGACTGTGCCAATTCACTGGCAGTTTTCTTTGAGTTTCCTGTATAATGTACACTAAATATTAGTTAAGAATAAAAAATTTCCTTAACGACTTCATAGTTTTTGTTAGGAACTTATGGTTCTGAGCTAATAATGTCCTAGTTCACAACTGTCATTTCTATCTCTGTCATCACTTGCCCTCTGGAATTTATATCTCTGTTTTATAAGTCAGTATTCAGGGTCTTTATTTTTATATAGTCTTTCACCCATTCTTGCCAGGATTTTTTTGTACACAAATAGAGATTTTTTCACATTACATACCCACTTCCACTCATCTTTGGACGGGAACACTTAGAACATTATCAATATTACATTTCACATCTAATCATCAGCTAGTTGAAACTGGCAGATGAAAATGTTTGTTTCCATTATGTCATCCCATTCTTGCTTCACTGGTCAACATGTCATTTATAGTTGTGGTAAAATTAGGTCAAAGCATGAAGAGCTTCAATGACCCATGTTCAGTGGTTATCAAGTATTGATAAAGAAATCAAAATGGATGGGACTTTCAGCTGAAAGTCTGTCACATGATGGGAGCCTGAATAGGTCTCCTGGGGTTTTCAACTTTAAGATTCCTGTTGTAGTCAGGAGCTGGGACTTACCAAAGAATTTGTGGATGAAGCAACTGCATCAAAAATTCTGCAATCCTTGCATCAGGGCAGCATGCTTTTTCTTTCACATCTGTAATGAAATTTCCATGAAAGATATTGTGGTTAATGACTGCAAATCAGAAAGAGATCCTGAGTTACACCAAACCTTGGAGTTTGGTGTAACTCAGATTCACAGACAAGGTGACATGAGAAAGATGTAATTAAAGAGAATCTTTCCTGGCTGTCCCACAGCTTTTGGAATTAACCGCATTACACCTCACATAGCAGATTTGCATCCACAGAGGATCTCTTTCTATCAAGTAACTGTGCTCCTATACAAAGTGGCCATTTCAACCTTGTTCCTTCAGTTTGTCTGCTCTGTGATCAATATCACAGTCTAGACCTGGATGACTGCAGAATCTGATTGCAGCTTAGTTTCCCACAAGAGTAGCTAGACCTGCTGAAACAGCTTGAATATGCAGCACTGAATAAGCAGGCTGAGTGACAAATGTCCTCACACCATATTGGGAAGCCCAATTAGTAGAGTGCATCTTGCCGTGTTATTTTTCTCTCTGTTGCATTTTGGAAGGATTAAGCTCTAGCACAGTCATTATTAAGTAAAGGAAAATAACTTTTGTATCCATTACTGAATAAATAGTACACAGGAAACTGTAAAAGTGTGGGGGGTTTAAGTTTTTCAGTTTATATAAGTGTATGTAAGGTTTGCCTTAGTACTTGAGGATAAACTGGCAGTATCCACTTAGTGTCCACTAAGTACTTTTACCCAACTCTTTGGTAGATTTAAGAAGGACAGTGGAAAAACAATACCTTCCCTACCAGTCCTTTTCACAACCACTAACAGATGACACTGTCCCCACAGTGTGGTTGGAGGTGCATCTGATCTATGAAGTTTAGAGCCTGCAGGCAAAGAGCACTGATGAGAACAGCAAGCTCATTATTAGGTTTGACTGCATGCACTGGCTAATGAGGATGGGTAACTTCATTTCAGGTGGCATCTGCTTTCCCTAATGCCAGCAGTATCCCTGTCTGCTTTGCCTGTGAACTGTCTCCTGGAAGGCTTCACTTTGAGGCTCATCTTAGGTCAAGCCTCAATCAACACCCGTTGACTTTAAAATGCTGGGCTATATTTTGCTGTGATTTAAAGATGCTTCATGGTTATGTCTGTCCTTACTGCACAAGTGCTGACTCCGGTAGAGAATCAGAAAGGAAAACTTGGGGCCAGTAATTATAGCCACTGTCAAGCTTAAGCCACTGGTATTTGTGAGTCAGTGAGACAGCTCTTGGTCTGGTTTGCCAGATGAAGTGATCTTGTCCCTCCAGAGAGGTTTTGTTGGATGAAGAGAGGGTATCAGAAGTTTCCCTTCCCTGGACAGGCAGCCAGGAAGGGAAGACGAGGAGAGAAGTGTGCCAGGGGATATGCTCAAATTACTCACCTCCTTCAGTAATGCCTTAGCTCCCTTTTGCAGCAAATACAAGCCAAAGTAACCTCAGGATACATTTACCCAGAAGATTGGGCTGCACAGCTTATTCCACCATGGGCACTCTTGGCTGGACTAATTTCTAAGACTCAGCTTTCAGTTCTTGTGCCAGCTACCACCATTGAAGGTAACAAGGAACCTCCACATTACTTTACTTTTTATGCTGAGATCTAGCTAATTCAGCTGTGGAGCTGTTAGTGAAAACAAGAGCAAATAAAGAAATGGATGTGGGGAAGGAAAGGGAAGTATCGAAGACAAAGGGCTTAGGTACCTCCCAACTGGGGATCACTCATACAATGGGCCATTAAAATTTAGCTGAGTCGAGTATATTGTTTTTAATTTGTATTCCCTTAACATACTCTGTTAAGGAGGGTGTATGCAGCAAATGCATATTAATGATGCTACACATTTGCATATTATAGATCCATAATACCAAGGGTGCAGTAAAAATCTTTAGGAAAAGTGGTGACTATGCAGCAGTCAATTTTCTCTGTATCTCAACCATTTTAATGCATTTTTTGCACACACACACACAGACACAAAACCCCTACAACTGATAGCTATACTACATTAAGAGACTAATGACCTGCAAAATTCCATTTATAAAAGATGACGAAATGTTAGATTTATATAGGGAATCATCAAATTATCTCTTCCTCTGGAAGATTTCCAGTTCTTTGTTCCTTTGTTCTAAAATTTTTAAACCAATAACCTGACAAATGCATTGTTGTTAAAGATATATATTTAATCCACTTCAGATTTAATGCCAGGAGAAGATTATCCTGTATTTAGTTTTCAGGAAACTTTGTATGTCTGAGATACAAATTTCTGCAACTCAACTGTTTACCATGAAAAGTAGCCCTGTCTGGGCTAGCTGTGGATTTATTTGGTGGTCCTTAACTAAGGTAAGCTTTAGTGGTTACTTCTGCATGTCTGAACAGGCATATCCTTTACTGGATTACACTTTGAACAAAATACGACAAGTTTGCCTCCCATCAGTGCAACCTACTGTTTATGAATGTTGCTACTGATTCAAGAGACCTTATAAATGTGATAAAAAAGGGAATATCCTGGCCAGTTATACAAAGATATGAGAAAAAGTCGTGTGTGCCACATGTCAGTCTTGGTGAGGGAAGGTTTTATATGTAAGAGATTAAATTGTGGCCCAGATTTATAGAACAGCTCAGGCTGGAAGGGACTTTAAAGAACACTTAGTTCCAAAACCCTGCCATGGGCTGGCTGGGACATGTTCCACTAAACCAGGTTTCTCAGAGCTTCACTAAAAACCTCCGAAGCTCTCCATAAAGGCTAAAGGCCAAAGGACAGGCAAATATTTCCACTCTCTTTTGAATGGTTTTTTATGCTCTGAGGAGTCACTTGTAACTGTTTCTTGCTAGAACAGAATCATGGCAAAAATGGGGAAAAGTGGACTCCAAGCTCATGGTGCAAGAAGTGGATTTTGGGAGGTCTGGCTGACTGCAAGAGTCTGCTTTCTCAGAGGGTCCCATGTAGTTTCCCATCAGACAGTTTTTGTATGTACATGTGATGAGAATTAAATTATGTCTGGGTCAATATTGGGCCTGGACATGAAATGTTTAACTCACTTCATCCCATCATCTGTTTCTTAAAGAAGGTTCTACCTCTGACAGACCAGAAGGAACAGGAGAAGTCTGGTTCCATGATGGCAGTTGGTGCTTGTCTCACCGTAGCTCCCTGGGTGGTTCCTGCCCTCCCCTCTTCCCCAGTGCAGCAGGTACCTCACAGGTCCACTGCCTCTGAGCTGTGCTGCACAGAGAGTCAAAGCCCAAGCTGCTTTCCACTGATGTTCACAGGTCTTGCCATTGACTACAGTGTGTGCTGGAGCATATCCTAATTTCTAGGAACCAAATGATCTTTACAAACCTAAAAAGGCTAAAGTGATGTACAATCATCTTTGGACCTGCTCAATGGCTTTATATTCTCAGTGATACTTTCTTTAAGAACAACAGATCAGAGGTTCCAGAAAATAATTTTTCATTCTTCAGCTACTGTCTGACTTTAGAAGTGAGATTTATATTTTCAGCTTATGCACAAATCATCATCCCTTTCTTATTAAGGGATAACAAAAGTGGAACACTATAGGCTAAAAGCAGATAAGGGACTAAATTTTAAGTAAAAATATCTCCCCTACTTTGAATTTATTTTTTTTAATATCTACAGAAGGATTGCTGCCTCTCAGACTTAATTTTAACCTGAAAAACAAAGAAGAAACAAAATTGTATTGTCTTTGGTGAGGAAGGACATATCCCCTGTGTCTTGTATGCCTGCAGCAGTTGTCCATGACTTTCTATTCCTTGGGATACCTGCAGGTATATTCAAAGTGCTGTAGAGATGTCAGAGCAGGATTGTGTCAGTGAATTATGTACATCCGTCTGCCCTGCATAAGGTTTATGTGAGGGTTAAGATTTAAATGTCAGGGCAGTGACCATAAAGTCATCCCAAATATATGTGGTCTTATGTGATATGAGGACTGAAATAGAAAAATTCCCCTTGGTTTAAATTTTATTTTCACCCAAACAAATTTTTCCATTGCTGTAATCCAGTTGATATTTTGTGAGTGGAACTAATTGGGACAGAATAGACCTAAATATTATGAGTTGCTTGAAACAAAATGGGGAAAATGGGTATAGTTTTTCACGGAAATTAAGAGGATACTATATGTATTAGCCTTCCTGAAAGTCCAGCTGAGGCACATACTTTACATCCTGACTTAGTTTTATTCAGTCCCACAGGGATTTTTCATGAACAACAAGTGGAAGCAAAAAGAGAAGAGTCAAGACCTCATATTTTTTCCTTAGTCACTTGAAGGACCAGTTGCCCCATCCTAGTCCCTTTAGACCTAGAGGGAGTTTTACCAGTGACGTTAACGGGAACAGGATCTGGCCCAGTAACTGGCTATTTTGGAATTGCTTCTGTCGCCCTGACTGCATTGTTGCCAAGAGTACAGAACATCCTTGCCTTCTGTTTTTCCCTCCTTACTATTTCCTTAGAATACTTGGGCAGAGAGTGACTGTAAATGCTTAACCTTTGTCAATGGCAGACGTTCAACAGAGTTTGGCTGCCTCCCTCTATTTCCTTGTGGACACTGATTTAAGAGTCCATCCAAAACATTTGTTCAGAAGGATATGACTAACATGAGAATCTGTCGCTGTGTAAACACAGTGACCAAAAACTACTTGGCAGTGTTTTGGATTTGCTGGTTAATAATTGGGTATTTATGTTTAATTTAACAGCACCAGTTGTGATGATCTAATGTCACTTAGGTTTTTTTGTGAATAGCTTATCAGATTTTTTTTTTTTTCATTTTACAATGATTCAGCATAATCACATGAGAGATAAAGAACATATAAAGAAAAGTACATATTTCAGTAAGTAATATAAAATTTCAGTCAGGACCACATTAGGAATGATGTGCTGAGCTCACAGCAGAAGAGCAACGCCTGCATTTACTGGAAACATTGCAGAAAGAGTGAGTGAAGTCATTGAAAATAAATTGCCATTCCCTTCTTGAATAGGCTTGGGCTGGAAAATGGTCCTCTGGGTTGTGACCAGATTTAGCCTTTACAGCCAGTTTGCTCCACAGAAACTCAGTAAATTCCCTTGGGAAACTAATCTGAAAAAATGTGGATGAGAATTTTTGAAAAGAGGAGTGATGCATGAATATAACACAGCCAAAAATACATCAAAAGCCATCAACAATTTTCTGTTGTTTGGGCAGTTTCAGAAGAGCACATTCATCTATTAACACTTCTATCACTGCAGCAGATATAATGTTACACTGATCCAGCTGTGTCAAAAGTCATGTGAACAACACCTATATCAGTCCCTAACTGAAATACACATTATTCATTATCAGGAAAAGTATAAAGACTGTGAAGTCTTAATGATACAGATCCAAGTACATATTGATAAGCTTGAAGGACATATGATTTGTATTAACTAGTGTACCTTCTACTGACATTTTTTTCAGAGCATTGTAAAAGAGTAGGAAAATATTGTGCAATAGCTGGTATGAACAAATTTGCTTTTGATTCTCCTACTACTAAAGATGTTATGAACATGTTTGAGGACAAGACCTTTTCCTGCCTACTCAAGTAGTATCCAGTTTTTTGTTTGCAAAAAGAAGAAAAATTCACATTTCCCCCCACACACATTCCTCAGATCACCCCAACAGTTCCAAGGAGATATGGAAATTCAAATAATGTGGTCTGAGAACCACAGGAATGATGGACTTTTGCATGAGCTTTCTAAATCTAATAATGGCAAAGATAATTCTGTGCACAGAACCATGGTGCTCAGTACTTTTGGTTTTTCATATTTTTTATCCTTTATTTTGTACTTTGATAGCTGATGAAAACAATTCTGTGGAATATACTTTCAGCTTGGACAGGTTAGATCTCACCCTGATACTTTCACTTCTGTGTGGTACAGTTCTTCTAAATCTGTGATTTCACACCAACAAACACTTTAGCTAGAAAGCTGTGAGGTGCCATGATAGAAATACAGAAATTGGGAGTCATCAAATGCATCCTTGTGCATTAAGGGAGGAGAAAGCAATGGGATAACAGGAGACCAGAAGATAGCAATACTATGATATACGCATTTACCAGCCAAGTAACTGCAGCTGGATACGTATTTTGTTTGGGTTTTTGTTGGTTTTGGGTTTTTTTTCTGAAATTCACTTGCAAAATTAAAATCCGCTATTGGATTTTTTTTTTATGATGTTTTTAAAATATTTTCTCCAGTCTATAACCTTCGACTCCTACATGGGTCACCAAGAGCACAGCTATGGTTTCTGGGCTCAGTTACCACTTACAATATGTGGACCCTTCCATGTCCAAGAAATAATAACAGGCCTCTGTGTTGGAGACCTTTTAATATTTCTAAAATTAACAGGAGTGGAGTTTGATATCTGTGGGGAAATTTGGTGGGGACAAAGTGAAGAGAGGAATACAACAGACTCATACCCTAGTGTGAGGTGTATTTTCCCTTGAAATCTCTCTCCCCCTGTCTTTTCTTGGTGAAGCTAGTGAAATCATTTAGTGACAATGAGTCTCTTTGCCAATGTCACCTTTTGATTATTTCTCCACTTACTCTGGTGGTAACAAAAGACTACTTCAGAAAGAAAAATATTCTCAAGATCTTGCCCTGCAGTGGTCTGGAGATATGATTAACTTGCCAGTGGTACAGACAGCTCCAGATTCATTCAATGCAAGGGCCTTGAGACTAGCTAGTAGATTTTGGCTGTTTTCCAAGGCAAAAATGAAGCAGAAGCATCTGGACATTCTGCATGCACACTGCAGTGGCAGTGGGCTGTCATTCCCAAAGGCTGGACATGACTTTCATCCTGTCTCCAATAGCACTTCCCAAAGAAGTGACATTATCTCTCCCACCTCATTCCTCTTCTGAACGTGAGCAGGGAATGTCCTTCCCCTCCCTCCCATGCAAGGGTCTGCTGCTCCCTGGCATTGCAGACAAACGGGCCCAGCACTTGCACCACGGTGGTTAACCCGGTTAGAGCAAACTGGGGCTATCTGTGTGAGCTTCTCCACCAATAAATCAGATGGGTGGTAAAGATTTACACTTTGGATGCAATAGTGAACAGCTGTGGGGAGTAAATGTCTCAGCTGGAACAGCTGGAGCTGAAAGAGGATGTGTGACTGCATCCTGAGACAGCCAGTCAGTCTCAGACAGCCACGTAACAGGAGCAACTGAGCTGTGCTTACACGATTTCCAGGCACTTAAACAAAAGTATTACCCTAAAACCTGCCTCAGTCACCATTAAAATACTGAAGCATCTTGCCATCTGTTCCCCAATTAGAAAACAAACATGTCTAATTAAAATGACTTTATTTTCTGGTCTCAGATACCCACAAAAAGAGTTAAAGAAGTGTTAGAAGCTGATTGCAGAGAGGAGCTCTAAATACACTGCTGCAAATACAAAATGACTCCTTTAAAAAAGTATGTAAAGCTTAAAATTTCACAAGACTTCATCAGAATGCCAAGAAGAAAAACTCTAATAAACCCTAACTGGCAAAAATAAATTGAGATGAGTCTTTTTCCAGAAAAAAACAAGAAACAAAATAATCAAGAGCCCCATTAATTGAAAAATTACACCTATTGAGGGTGAAGGATCCTTATTATACTCTGTTATGAATTTATGTCAAGCTTCTGATGAAAGTATCTCAAACAAGAGGAACATCTGATAAACATTTACCTCATTTAATTCATTAATATTTGTGGGGGATTTTTTTATATTGTAGGGCATGTGTATGATTTTCAAGAAAAGCCGTAGGGTACTGTGCTTACAGTTCTCTTTTGAAGTCTTACTGGAGTCCCAAACATTTCTCTAACTTCCTCAGCTACTATAGAGAGAGGCTGTAAGCCAGCTGATACATCAGTCTGACACATCCCATTAGAGAGGCTTGTTTTCAAGCTGCCAATAATTTTTCTGATCTTTAACCATCTGGTGTTTAATACTCCACATTATGTACCCTTTTCAAATGTTTATGTGCTTTTTCCTAAAGAGAAACTATTTTTGTGAATGAAGTCAGGAAAAAAAAAATCCCAAAAAAGCCAGGGGTGATTTGGTTTGTTTTTGTTGAAGTTAAAGGGAAAAAAAAAAAAAAAGGTGGAGAAGTGTTTCTTGACATTTCTAATGCTTCATGGTTCAGAGCAGGATTTTGAATTTTAGAAACACTTAACACTTGTTTTGTGGCCAGTCTGGCAGTGCTCACAAGAGCATTCTACATTTTCTTTCAATGCAATTGTTTATGTGTTAGTCTGCTAAAAAGCAAATCTCTGCAAAACCCTCTGAAAAAGCTTCTGGTACTCCTTCAGAGCTCTTCATAGAGAAGATGACAATCAGCTACCACTATCAGTTTCTGCTTTAAGCCTAGCGGCAGAGGCAGATCTCAAGTCTCCAACCCTCCAATGATTTTTGTGGGTGTCAGCATTTCTAGGTGCAACAGAAAGTCTACAAAGCCTACCCTTTTTCCCCATTTGATGATTTACAAACTTAGAAAATTACATTCTTAGGAAATACACAAAGGGAACATAGATGCAATTTCAAGGCAGGTAATAAAAATTCAGTTTTAAGGCTTAGCGATCTTAATTCAACCCTATTATGCATATTGAGACAATAATTAAAGTCTTTACACCCCATTTTTTCCATGCCAAAGGTTGTGTCCTATTGATTATATAAAATGTGTATCCTCAGGACTATATAGCAAAAGAAGAATCCCTAGAACAGATAGAGACCAAAAGATTGGGACATGGAATAAAGAGATGTACAAATATTAGCCACATAATAGGGGTAGATGTTTCAAGAAATGGAAAGATAAAAATAGAGGGAAAACAGGCACTCTATGCCAAAGACACAAACCACTGTGAAAAATCTCTTTGCTCCTCTTCTTGATTCTCTCTACATGGAGGTGATTATACAGCAGATGTAATTGCTGTTTCCTGGTGACTCACGCACTGGCTCTCCTGCACCTCATTTGCAGACACAAGCCCTTCAATTCAGCATTCACTTTCTGCTTCAGAAGATTTCAAGTGAAGATTTACATTCAGAAGCATGATGAAACAAATAGGAACAGTTTTCTTTAGCATTATTTGTGTAAAATATTGCCAAAGGGGCAGAAAAATTACCTTGATCGTGAAATAATGTCTGAGAGGGACTGTATCACACAGTTCTCTCCTTTTGGCAATGTCAGTCAGAATTTACATCCTCTATCTGCATGCATATACACATATTATATTCAATTGGCTGTCTTTAACACAAAATATAATTTTTAAACCTGTAAAATTATGGATATAATTTTGCACCTGCACTTAGCTGGTGTAATTTAGGTCCCTGGAACAGGTAGCAGGACTGCATCCTAAATTATTGAGATACAAGATATGTTAGGTGTAAAAATACCTCATTGATGTCATAGAGCATATTTCATATATTATAGAAAGCAGAACTTACTCTCCTGTATTGTTTGATACCAAGGAGAAAGAAAAATATAATTCTTGGTAGTAAAATTTCAGCCATGCTACATTCTCTGTGTCCCAGCCCTACAAAGTCATGATATTGGTACCTCTTGCTTCTTATGATCCCTACTAAAAATTAAATGTCTTCATGACATAAAGCAAGAACTTCCAAGAACGACATTGTGCTTTGTGTTCCTCTAATGGAAAGGAGATATAAGGGGAAAAAGAAACTTAATTGGAGCACTCTGCTTTCTTCATTGTTCATTGCTACCAGAGTAGCCCTTTGTGCATGTGGATAAACAGGCAGAGCATTCCTGAGGCTGCTCTAATTTATGCAAGGTACTGGACTGACATCTGGCTGTCTCCACACTCCAGGGGAAGATATAAATGGCTTAAAGCCAGTTTTGCCTGTTCTAGCGATGAGACCAGCTCAGACAAATCAGAAAATCTGGCACTTAAATATAGAAATTATAATAATAATATTTTGGGGTAGAGGAGTAAATAGATGCCAGGCTGAGCAAATGTGGCCCAGTAGTGATGACCAAACAAAACCCCATCTGCTGGAGACTTTGCAAGCCTTTAAGACTTGCACTTTTGGGTTCATAGATTTTTAATAAAATACATAGATCATCAAGGCAAGGTTATGGACTTGATAACTCAGCAGTGACTTGTATTTTGATTTCTTTTCAAAGCCTGGAACTTCTAAATACTAACAGTAAGGTTTCTGTTTTCCTTCACAAATCTGCTTTACTTAGCTGTTTGGATTATAAAACCAACATGAAAAGAGACTGGTGGGATAGTCCTGTACTCCATCTTTCTGTGTGCTGACATTTCAGGACAAACTGTCTTTCCAGAAAACTGCAACAAGAAACATTGCAATTAGAATATGCTGATTTTTGATGTTCACTAAATGCACAGAAGGTATGTTGTATGGAATTCCTTCCATCTCAAAACCTCTCTCTTTTGGCCATTGACATATGCCACTAACATAACTTACACATATTTTGTGGTTTTGCTCTGTGAACGAAGTATTAAGCTTTGAGACACTGTAATAAATTTGTTTGGTTTTGATAGAGATTGGCTGTCTGAATGCTACCATTTTTATCAGCTATAAATTGCTCCACAAGCTGTGGGACAAACACCTTTCATAGTCAATTTTGACTTGAACTGCATAAATCATTTGCAGTGATTTCTTCAAGAGATGTCAGTTCTTTCTCCTGTGTAAACTTGTCTGAAAACACATTCTTAATGAATTGCATCATTCTCACTCTGAAGAGTGTTCACAAATAATGCCCTGCAATTACTTGAAATTTTAGACAGACTGGTTACCGACTTACCCGTGAGGTGTTTTTTCTGACAGCTATAGGATGGCCGGATGCAGCAGTCAAAGCAAGTCTCTATTTGAAATGCAATATTAAATGTTACTGTCAGAGTTTTTGAACCAGCCCATGGATCCTGATTGTCCTGTGCTAACAAACCACTCACAAGTAGAGACAACACGGTGACAACACTTTGTGACTTCAGCTTGGGGCTCATCTACACACTCTGGGGAGAGAGGGAACCACAGTGGGTTCTGCCTTGAGGGAAACTATACAATCACTGAGAAAGCAATGTGAGCCCCATTTTTCTGAAAAAGACCCAAACTGCACAATGACTGAGTGGTCAAGACTCCAACAAGGTCATAATAAGGACTGGTATAAATTTTAAATTCTAGTCCAATATCGGAAAACTGTGCTCTCCTTTAACTTAAACAAAGGTTATTAGAAATATCCTTTCAATTACTACTGGTGAGACTGAGCCAGCTTTTCCTGCCATTCAGTTTTGTGTTTCCTAATCTTTCTGTTTTCTCCTTTCTGTAGTGTCTGTGTTTCCTATCCTGGGGTGAAAATAATTGAGCAGTTAGCAGAAGTATCACTATCAGAGTTAACCTCTTTTTTTGAGGTAAAATGGCATTGTGATAATCTCTCTAAAAGAGAGTCACCTCCCCCAGAGTGTCTGGGGCTGGTGTATAGTTAGATATATTCTCAGTGACCCTCTGAGGGCCTTAGAGGCACACTGGCCATATCAATTAGAGGTGAAACAGAGAAATGTTTTCAGATAGGAAAAAGAGAGGGAATTTTTCTTATTTAATTTTCTTAATTCTTTCTGAAACTCAATGGAAACCAAAGCTATTCCCTGAAATTAAATTCTGAAAAAATCCCTTGTTCTAACCCAGACATTGCTAGTTACCAGGTACCAACCTGAGAAATACCACCAGTACCCGATGAGTAGTTCCTGCCCTACTGACAGCTAACCTCAGAGAACAGGTTTCTTCACTGTGAAAGTGGTGCAGGTAAGTCTCTTAAAGTAGGTAAAATATTTGAATCCAATCTTCCACCTCTCTGTTGTGCTACTGGTAGGTTTAATCTCAATCTCCTGAGCCCTGCATCAGTACAGTTCACTTTTCTGTCTGCAGGGACTTTCCCTGATAGATTTGTCCTGAAACTGTACTGTCCTCACAGTTTGTGGAGATGATAAAGCCTGTTTTTGACAATCTGGCCTGCCCTTCTACACCTTTGAGTGGCACAGATAGTTACTGATCCTGGCCTGCTTCCACGCCTGATACTCTCGGGTCTGGGATTGGGCTTTCTATATGACATTAGAAAAGGAGCTCCTTGCATCTGCTCTGCAGAGAGGTGTAAAAACATCATCATCATCATCATCATTCTTAGAACAATTCCTTGTTTTGTTTTTTTTTTTTTTGTGAGCCTGGTTGGATAACCTTGTACTGAGTAGTTTACTACAGCTTTTCATGTGGATGTCAATGTCACACAAACAAGGGTAAAATAGAAAAATGACTATTTGTGCACCTATCTACATCAATCTCCCCCCATGGGAAGATAGGACATTTCCTGCCCAGTATCTCAGTCAGTGCTTAGATGACTGGCATTATGCCTGCCATTGTTGAAGGGTTAACCTGACTATGAGATTCATCCTTCATGTCACATAGCATTGCTAAACATATCTGTTATTTGAGCTCGTTAGATTTGCCAAATGTCTAGATGTTTCCCTGACTCCTAGCTCTACAACTTGCCTTTGTCCAGATGACTCATTGATTCATGAAGTCTTTTCAGCTACATCAATGTTTCTCATTATTTACTGACCATCAGGCTTTTCTCTTTCTTAAATTTTGCTCCCTTTCTCCCCCTGCATCATTGTGCTAGAGAAGAAATCCAGTTTTACCCAAAACCAAAATTACAAAGAGACAAATAAAATAACACAACGGTGTCTGGCTGAACAGTTTTGAAGAAGCAGGGTGTTTTACAAACCCACACAATGGCAGTGCCATAAAGAAAAGCCAAGTGCATTCCTTTGTGGGTGGTGGAGTGACTTCAGAATAAGAAAAACAGCTGTGAGGTATTCCAAAGTCATTGTCAGAACTATGTTTTCACAAAGAGGGAAGAGAGAGAAAAAGAGACTAACAGAGAAAACATGCAAAGATACCGCTTGAAGAACAGGTGTTTCATGACAGGTCAGAACAGAGTAAACCCAGCAGAAAAAGAACTGTGACAAGGCATAACATCAGCATAGAAAGTGTTCAATATTTTTCCAGTCACAACCATTGTTCTGCTTAACTGATACTGGCAAACAACACTGCTGCAACCTTTTACGTTCAGGGGATCAGTGAACAATTAATGGTGCCACTGGACACACTACGATGCACAAAACAACTTTTATTATATTCCAGAATGGTTGTAATTCCTGCTTCCCTTAGTGCTGGAATCAGGAGTTCTCCATTCTGCTTATCTTTGTAAAGTAGAATAAAAGCTTGGATCAAATCTGGATGTCAGCATTTGAGGTCATTGTGTACTGAAAGAACCAAGGGCACACCCAGTGTTAAAAGAAACATATTGATTTGGCCTCTGAATATTTTTTTGTCCAGCATGATGCACGTGCTAAGCAAATCAGGAATGAATAATGGGGTTAAATGTGATCATCACCATATCAAATACCGCCTCAGAGTTGCCCTTTCTGCACTAATCAGATTTCACAGTATTAGGAGAATTTGTTTTAATTTTGTCTTTATTCCTTGAGATACATACCTGAGTTAGACATGACAGTTGGAGCCATGAGGTTGAATCCTATGCCTCACAATTAGAATTTGGGGATTCAGCCACAGTCTAAGACTAATATGAGGTGCTTGAAGTACCAGTCACTTGATGTCTATGAATTTATTATTATATCCAAAGAAATGAGAAGCTAAATACTTGGTAATTTCTTGTTGACAAGATTGATCAGTTAGAAAGTAGCGAGCAACATACAGCCAAGAGAGCAATGGACCTGAGCTAGAAGCCAATAAGCCACTTTACAACCCTCTGGAGTTTGGGCAAGTCCAGGAATAGAGCAAAAATTTAAGCAGACAAGCATGCTATAATAATTGCCATTTTCTAAGCATGTGCTATTAGCATCTCACAGTCAACAACAGCCCAGTGTCTCCCTGCAGGTCTGTACTTAAGGGAGGTTCCCCCCACGGCCATCCCATCCCAGCCAGCACGTGAGGAGGACAGAAGGATATAGGGAGGCAGGAGTCTGTGCAAGTATATGCCAGCTCTCTAAAGATGCAGGCCATGATGTGTGTTAGGTGTAGGTTTTCATCCCTGCCTCCTACTGATCCCAGCTGCTGATGCAGTCGTTCCTTAATGCTAAAAACTAGGATGCAAAAGGACAGAGCTCAAATTCACAGCTGTCTTGACCATGCTGTTTTGACCACACCTCAGCCCTAACAGCACTCCCCTCTCTGACAAAGAGAAGAGAATACTCTGGTGCTGCAAATTTGGGAAGGCAATAGTTAATCCTATGGTCACAATTTCTCTAAAATCAGTTGATTTCTGCTATGGCTGAAATGCTATTTTAGTGCTTTAAACTTCAGGCGAACTTCCAGCACAGACACCCCCATATCCCAGAAGGCTGGTTTAAGTGCATATATGTTTAAAGCCTGGAGAAATGGCATTTAGTTCACTGTGCCCTGTATCTATTGCATAAAGCATTAAGGATTTTATCTGCACAACTGCTACTGCTCTTTACCCATAAGCAAACGTTTTTGACATTGGTGAGTTTATCTTGGTCTAACAAATTTATTACTTTCTGGAGAAATGACCAAACTGTACAATATTTAGCACAGACTATAGATGCGTGGAGTACTACTCAGTCTTCCCTTAGCCTATGCTCAGGATCTCATCCAATTTAAAAATAACTAGAGTATCTTCAAAAAAGCCTAGGTGACCCTGAGACCTGCATCAAATTCCCTCCCAATGGCTGTCTAGGTTCATGTCTGGCTCAGACTTCCACTGCAATATAAATTCTTAAATATTTTAATTACAGCTGAGAAGGAGGATCCTAAGTCAGTTAGTTGCTTCTGAAAATTTTATCTCAGAACTGATGAACAACAGTAGAGTTTAATCTAAATTGTCAATCTGCACATACGTTCTAAAGTGGGCAGAGTTTCAGACTTAAACAATTTTTTTTCCATTAAAACCAAAAGAACTGACAAATCAATTCAACAAGGGAAAAAAATAGCTGCATCTGTTCTGGCTGATGAATAAAAAACTTGCACCAAGGACCCCCAAATCTGCTAGCATGAGTTATTCAGCAGCTACACAAGGGGAGGGCTTAGGGAACCCAGGTACAGCTTGGCCTGGAACTGACTGAAGAAACAGAAGGATGGAGTAGCTGGTGTCCCAGTCTCTGGAATCCAGCTGCCTTCTGGCAAGATTGGTTTAAAATTGCTATTGGAAAATTTGTCTTTGTGATCAATATCTCTTTGCTGCTCACTTCCAACCTGGCACTTTCAGCTTAACTTGATGATACTCCAGGAACTTCTGGTCGTGCATGGGGGAATTCTGTATTGTGCCTTTATGAGAATGACACAGCACTTGCATGAATGAAGTTTCTTCCTAGTGTCAGAATCATCAGTCTCTGGGAAAAAGCAATATGGGGATGTCAGCTCTCCTGAAAAATATTTTATCACTGGCCAAACTTGATAGTAGAAACAAATGTACTTTATTCTTTTTAATCTTGATTACAGTGTAACATGCATTTTATATCTCTCCCTCTCGGTAGGACTTCTTTAGCATAAATTAGCATAAGACTGCTGAAGATAAAGGGATGTAGCTTCCTACTATTCCATATTAATTTCATAAAATAACAAATTAACACATTGGCATAATAAATTTTTTTAGAGATGGAATTCCTGTCTGCATGAGCTTAGAAATGAGGTACATTCTGACAGCTGGGATATAGGAGTAATTTCTGAATTCCCATTCATTGCATGTCTGTGCTCTAGTTCTGGGTTGCAATTAACCAAAAGCACTTATGTCATGTTTAGAAGGATTTATGCATCTGTTTCTCCAACCTGCACCAAAGTTGGTTCTTTCCATGATACTTTGGCTTTAAATGCAAATAAAGAAAAAGCAGAGCCAGAAAAGGACAATGTACAATTTATTTTCTTAAAGAGTCTATGGTGTTTGACATGCAGGTACTAAAAGATATTTTCTTATCCTGATGAACTTAAGGGCCTAACTGGAAATGAAACATAATTTTCTAAATGGTGAAGTGACATACAGAAAATGTGAGTCTTCCAGTGTCACCAACAAAAAATCTGGGAGAGAGACAGGCACTGCACACAGATCTTCTGTCTAACACTGACACCCAATCTCAGGGAGAGTCCTTCTCCTTGGGAATTTGTTTTGTATGTCATTTCTCTGCAGCCAGTTTTCAGTAGATGTATTTTGACTCTTTCACCTCCTTTTTCATCATCTGTTTCTGGCAATACTCCATCTTTCTGCCTATTTCTTTAACAAGAGCATAAGGATGGCCATACTGGGACAAGGCTGGGGTCCATCCACTGGGAATGCTGGTAGAGGAGAGGCTCTTTAATAGGATCAGATGTACTATGGTCTTTCATGAAATGTGATGGATTTAATAAGGAATAGCTGTTCTGTGCATAGAACACTAACCCTCATTTGCAGAATTTTTTCGAGACTAGATGGAAGAAAAGTGCTGCCTGGATATTCTATGAAGAAATAAATGTCAGGGTGGCTACAAAGGGGAGGGAAGTGAGGAAAGAAGAGAAAAAAAAGGGTTTGCATTTTTGAAAGGAGCTATTTTGGGAGCTGTTTTGGCACATTTCCCAGTTTCTTGTCCTGGGTTCGTGGCAGTCAGTTTAATTAGTTTTTCTCTGTACTACTTTTGAAATGCTGCAATTGTGATTTGTGCCTGGTAGGTCATTAATTTTCTTCCTGCCCATTTTAATGTGCAGCCTTCTCAGAGCTGGCAAAAACAAGCTCTGGCACATGATTCATATTGATTGATGGTCATCTTTCATCTGACAGAACAGGTGAGAAAAAAAAAAGGATGTGGACAAAGGAAATGCTATAGGAATTTCTGAGTGAAAGACAATTAAAATTACACTGAAAGGATTATCCTTCAGTATTGCATTAACCCTCAGCAAAGCCTCATTATGGCAGAAGTTCTACACTACCATATTTTGTCTCAAAATGAGGTTAGCTTCCATCATCATCAGAATTTGGATGCCATTTCTCACTAAAATCAATTTTCAAAAATCACTTCAGTAGGTGTGATGTGTACTAATAACTTTGAGAATTTGGGCCACGCAAAAGATCTAAAAGATCAAGGCAGGCAAAGGGCTGGGTGGGCAGCCCTGAGAAGTGGACTGGTTGGTCCCTCATAGAGGTAATTCATGGGCTAGAGCCAACAGCTCTTCAAGTCCTACTATGGAATTACATCTTTTTTTTAATTTTTCCTTTGGGGAGAGAGAAATAAACTTATATTTACTGGATTCTCAGGCCATCCCTGTGGTGAGCAAAATTACCTCTCTAAGGTTCCCAGCTGATCTGCCTGGTTGGACTTTGCACCAAGACTTAAGGTCCATGCACTGCATGTGACACAACACCAGCACTGTAAGAGGACACCTCACAAGTTCGTGAGACATCACTTTCTAAATGTCTTAAAAATGAGACACCAATGGTGAAGCTTAAACTCTGAGTCAAGATGTTAGTTACCATGTCCTACTCAGACAAATTCATCTCTTTTCTCAGTTCATCCTGCCCTGGATCTGCAGCTGGGGACCGTTCAGTACCAAGGGTGCTATTGCAGGCTGTTACTGCCAACACACTGAGTGCTGGTTCTCACAGGTTGCTCTTGTTTTCCCTTCTTTCAGCTCATTCCCATGGGATTTTGCTTATCTTGAGTCATTTACTACAGGCAGCAGTGAGCCATCCAAGTCCTGCTAATGGCAGGCAAGAAGTCGCATTCCTTGATCATATAAAACCAATGAAAAATGTAGAATAATTAAATTTATCCCTAGACACCAACATATTTATCCTTCTAGCTGAGGCCCGCTTTATCAGAACAGCATGGAAACAAATTCTCATTATGCTGATGGAAGTCAGATTCTGTTTCCCATGTAAGCCATGCAGAGCAGTCCCTTGCTTTGGATGCCATATGTTTTCATGATCACAGTGATTTGCTTTGGTTTGCTTTCATTTACCTCGTAGAAATATGAGAGTCAGGGGAAATGGTAGGTGCTGTATTTGCTTCTGCTTTGTTGATAGCTCTGTATATGATTCAAATCCATGTATTTATTCTCAGAGGAGAAATATCATTAAGATATTGTTAATACTGACAATATATCACTCCTTAGAGTTAGGTGATTTATTTATTTATTTAATATTATTTAAGAAGCCAGTCCTTTGGAATATTATATGCTTGGGAAACTCTCTTACATGTTTAAAATTGAATTTGTCAGTTGGTTAATATTTTTGTGCACTTCATATCTCTGAAACAGAGACTCCTTTAGCTTTCGTATACAGTTGTCTGCTGAGGACATGGATCACACCAGGGTATTCAGTCTGTTGTGTATGATCTCACTAAGGTGGTGAAGAAGTAGAAAATTGACTGTTTTCAGGGACCCAAGAACAAAACCTAACTGGATGGACCATAATTTCTTCCAAGTATACACTCATATATATTGGCTCCACAAACAGCTCTTTGTGACTTATTTGAAAGAAAATTATAATTATATACTAATGGGACATAATTAATCACCTAAGTTTGAGGAACAAAAACATTTCAAGTCCATCTCAGCTCATTACCTCAGTGTCTGAGCAAGGGGTATTTAGATATCTTGACTACACCCTTGGAGAAAGGAAAGGGCTCATTGTTCTTTTTTTAGGTGAAAAACGGAGGCAGAAAAAGCAACTGGGATCATGTTCATGGTCACCAACAGAAGAGGTTCAGCAGAACCCAGAGTGGAAGTCAAATCCTAGCACCATAGCAAGGATGCTGCCTTACCCATGTGAGCAGCTGACCTTTGAAATACCCTTCAGATTAGGAGTTGCTCATGCCCAGCTACGAGTCTGAGCCCTGGGTTTCAATCTGCAGCACTACAATTTCCTTGTATCCAGGTTTTTATTTGAGTTTGCCCATTCCTCATCCAAGCCCTATCAGTTTCAAGAGAAACCTCTCTGCCTAAACTGTTCTCTCCTTGACTTTAATTGAACACTTTGCCTGCCAGACATTGATCTTTGATCGGTATTTCCTTGCCAGCCCTTCAAAACAGTTGCTGTCACCATGGCATCTTATTTCCATATTGTGTCTGAGAGCGACAGCAATTATTTCCCACTGGAACTGACTTCAATGTCACTACACTGATTAATCAGCAAAAGTTACTATAACAGAACGTATCGGTCTTCCTTTTCCATTGGAGCAGGAAAATGCCAGATCTTAGCAGCACAGTGCCTTGGGGATGGCTGCATTAGTTTTCCAATAAAGGGCTCTGTGCAAGTCAAACCTCCCATCCCCCATGCCTCCTTCCCACTCCTCTCTTCCTAAAACACACACTGAGGTTTAGTATAAAGTTAATTCTATAACCAGGGTGCTTTTTTTTTTTTTTTAATCTACTGACCTTCCATTTCCTTGTCAGTCGACACCAAGCAATTCCCCAGATGGAGAGAAAGATTTCCACTTTGAATATCTCTGAAACACATTTAGAGCCAAAGGCTTTATCATGGGAATAAAAGCACTGAGGTTCTCACAGCTGGGAAGATTTATACAGCTGAGCCTTACCAGCTTAAATGCCTCCAGACAGAAACAGCTGAGCTATGTATTATTTCTTTTCCTCCAACTTGCAAGGGAGATGAAAAGCGCAGAGGCAGCCGGCAGATAGCTGTGACTGACAAGGGAGGGGCAGAGCTGGCTGCCCATAGCTGCTGCAGTGGCATTTTTATAAAATAATTTCAGCTCCAGAGGTGAGGGGCCTGTGGCTGACACAACTGCCCCAGCCAAGAGGAGCTGCCCTTTTAGTTAGAGCACTCCAGACCATGCCAAGGAGTCTTAAGCATCAGTCAGGAAGGCAGGGAGCTGATGCCTGCCAATGAGCCCCAGGGGAAAGGTGTTCAGAGGAAGATGCGCTGGGCTGAGTGCTCTGCACAGCAGAATTGCTGTCTGCAGTCCATGTAAAAACAGAAGCCAAGCTGTCTCTGCTCTTCTCACCATAACAGCAGCAGTATTTTGTTCTTCAAAAAGTGAGGGCAGATCTTAAAAGAGTTTAGTCTGACTCCCACAAAACAGGCATTCAATGGCCATGCTTCCCCTGGAGAAAAAACAGGAAGGGAGACTCCTAGAGGCTCAGCTTCTGTCCCATCCATACATGCTTGTCTGACCCAAATGGCCATCCCCAAGAAGAGTCTTGCTCCTTCCTTTTCCCCTCTGCAGGCAGAGCAGCCCTGAGCTCAGCAGCCACCACAACATGAGCAGGGTCTGTTCTGTGCCCCTGAGCATCCATCCTCTGCCTCTAACATGATCCTGGTTGCCCTGCATCTGCACTGCCTCTGCTGTCAGTTGTCCTTCATGCCACCTAAACCCTGGAGATGTGGGCTCTGCTCTCTTCTGTGCTTAGCTCCATCACATCTTTCACAGCCCTCAGCCATGACCCTAATTCAACCATACCCAGGTGCCTTCCTGACAGAGAGGGAGAAGAGGTTTAAGAGCAGGCAGAGCTCAGTCTGTATGGGATTCTGTGTTCATCCCACAGGGAAGATAAAAGGCCTTCAGAGTCCATGTACCCATGCTGTGCTCTGATTTTCCCACTTGGAGAGCCTGTGGTCCAGTAGTGTATTATGTCTCTACAAGTTCCCAGGCAGGCTTGACATACAGCATCCCTTCAAGAAAATGTTAACTCTGAGACTGGGGCCATTTTTCCTTATTATAAAATGGAAACTAAATTACTTACATTTTAGGAATGCCAGTGAGCTGCTTTCAAAATGGTGAGAATGGTCCCTATACTTGTAAATCATTGGAAGAAGAGAGCTGCATTTTCTAAATGTTGTCAGTAAATCAGCATGGGAGGGGGGAAAGAATTCAACAAACCTGGATATTGATTAGAAAAGTCTTTTATCAATAGGGAAGAAAACTGAATACCCTAAAATTAAGGGGTCTGTAAAACAATTTAAAAGATTGTGTTGTCAGAAATAATGTATCTAGTGAGTGAAGTGCTCAGAAATAATCAGTGTCTGTGCTTGTCCAGCCTGAGGGACCTGATAGGGGGTCTAATTTACAATACCAGTGAAAAATCTACCCTTTGTATACCAGGTTACTGTGAATACTCAAAAATCACCCATTCTGCAAAACTTATGTCATCATGCCTGCCTGTCAATATCCAATTGTTGTCTTATTCTTAAGTGTAATTTTTCTCGGGATATGGACTTCGAACAAATGTCTAACAGCTGTTAGTCATGTTACTTAACACAAGAGCCACCCCTCAGGGTCAAAACAAAAGTCCATCTACCTTAATAACCCATTGCTCACAATGACTGTAAATAAGAAAAGAATGGGGTCATTGGGACTAGACACTAGATTTAAAGGCTTTTTTTTTCATCAATTCATATCTCGTGAATTTATATAGGGCATACAGATGCTTTATGTTTGCCTGTACCCTTCTGGTTGCTCTCTGCTTAAATTTTGACTGCCCTTGAGCACTGGAGGGATGTTTTATTGGACATTGCACTCAGCATTTCCTAGATCTTTACTGTGACGAAGGAAACCTAAAGTATAATCCTTGGCTGTGCATATGTGATTTCTATCTATACTGTTTGGCCTATGTATTGGATCTGCCTTTTTTTCCCTCTCATTCAGTCTTATGAGACTTTCCTATAACTTCCCAGTTGTTTCTAGGTTTCATTACATTACTTCATGTGCAGTCTTTACCACATAGCTCTTCACCCCCTTTTTCTACTGCTTTTTATGTTCTTTAAGAGCATGTGGATTTCCACTGTGAGCTTCCTTCAGTTGTATAAATTTAACATTTATCCCTAACTTTTCCTTTACATCTTCTAAGTTGATTCAAGTTGTGATGATGACTTGTTCCTTTGTCTTGTGAAAATGTACTTTTTTTCTGAGACTGTATTAAAGGGCCTCATGAAAAGGTTTTCTAAAATAAATTTTCTTATTTTAGCTGAAGCCTCTTTTCCACTATGGGCTTGGTGGCTCTGTCCAACCCACATCTACTAATTCAACTCTTCTTGTTGTTTTTACTGATTTGACTGTGAATCATGACCAGATTTATCTCTGAACCCCCCTTGAAGGTGACTGTCACATTTCATATCTTTCCTATCTTTGACAATAAAGCTTATTTATGCAAAATGAAACATACTTCAGCTCAGCAATTTCATTACAGAATTCCTGAAAACTCATGAATGAATGAGGGTATGAATGCTGTCAAGACTCAGACTCTTGTGTCTTCTGTTTTATTCAATTGTCCTAAAAATCTTCCAGCAAAGCTTCAATATCAGACTGTCCCTTAGCTTCACATTCAGCAAAGTATTTCATATATGAGAGAACTTTTTCTACACAGGGCAGCAGCACAGAGAATTATCTGCAATGGATGTATCTTCTAGTGGTCACTCTGTGACTGGTAGCACCCAGATGTTTTGGAGGACAATATGGATTAAAGCTAGTAAAACCACAGAGTAATCTAGATTAATTTTTTGGTGTCATGTGTGTGTGATGGCCTAGAGAAGAGTCTTGTTCCTTCCTTGTCCCCTTCAGTCATGACATCTGACTAATATTTTCATCCACAAACTCTTCTCAGGGCCCTCAGGCTCCAGTGTCCTCCATCTTCACTGCAAGGACAAGCCCTGTCCTAGACTTTTCCTGCAGTGACCAGGAGGCAGATTTTACACCAGGGAGGCACAGCCAGAGTGCAGATAACAGCTGGTTTCAATCCCAGTGTTGGAAACTGGCACACACCAAATTGTTACAGCCAGGAAAATGAGAGAAGCTCTCCTCTCCCTCTAATGTTTTCATATGTTCCGATGGAATCAAGGTATGTCTGAAGAGGACTATAAGAGACACAGTTTAGGGATGGGGAAGAAGCACAGCCCTGTCTCAATGCACCATCCTAGGCAGGGCAAAGTGATGACTCACTTTAGGACTTGGAGGTGGAAAGAGCCAACAGTACAGTGAAAAGAGGGAGGGAAGGGAAAGGGAAAGCTACAGACTTGTAATCCCTCCTTTGGCTGAAAAATTGGAAAACTCAACTCTGTTGTATGTTATTCTGCATTTTTTATCTCCTATGAGTGACTGAACCTCCCAGTACAACACAGCCTCACTCCTGAAAGCATTTCCCTCCCTCTTCAGAAATTCCAGCCCCAGACAGACAAGATCTATTCCCCTGAAGAATACCATCATGTAGGTGCCAGGTGTATTTTTGTACTCTGTTTGGAGAGTTTTTCTGCCTTGCAAACTCCAGCTGCATCTCCTTAGCTAGTCAAGCTCTACTGACTTGCACCAGCCCAGAGTCTAGCCTGAGACTCAAGTCCTGTGTGCTAATCCTGTGTCACCTCCAGTGCTCTCTTTGGCTTTGTGGATGCCTTTCCCTGCCTCTGCAGGCACTAAATAAAGAGGCAGAAAGATGGGAAAACTAAACTAAGGAGAAGTATGACTGAAAAGCCTATGCCTGTAGAAAAAAAATAAAATTCAGAAACCTGCTGTCTCAGCTATAGACTTCAAAGAGTAATGACAGTTTTAGTGATCATAAAACATGAGATTTCTATTAAGCATTTGGAAAGTTGTAAAGGTTACTGAATTAAGTTCTGGAAGCATTGAAAATTACAAGGCCTCTTAGTTAATATTCACAGGATTTGGGAAATGTAGTTTTGTTTATGAATAAGGAACAATATTTTTCATTATATGGTGTTCATAAATGATGCAGATTCAAGGAAAAACTTTGAGGTTCTCAGTCTATGGCCCCTGGATAAAAATAATTTAAATAATCACCAAGTGGCCATAGCTGAGAATTTGTCCAGGAGCAATACACAGTTCTGGAACACTCTGGCACTTTGTGTCTATGGGTGCAGCAGTAACTATAGATACACACTCTGTTGTTTCTGTGTCGGTGGTATACCTCATCTATGGCTTTACTTTAATTGCAGAAATAATAGGGATTCTCACTTGGGCTTTCTGCCTGCCTCCTGTTTCTCAAAGAAAAAATGCTCTCCAGAGTTAAATGACATTTTATCTTATACTTCTCTTTAGGGAGTTGGGGATGGGTGGGTGGAAGAAGGTAGTCATGACTTCAGGCTACCTGTAATCCCAAGAAGGTTACTCCACTTTCTAGTAAGGATACAGTAATCAAAAGTTGTTAAAGTCCTCCAAAGCCTTCACAAATCTTCAGCAGGGTCAGAAACCATACTTTGGCTCCACTAGCAAAGAGTTCACTGATGTATGAGGGACCAGCAGGGAGAGAATGGAGGTCAGCACTAGAGACTACCTTGTAACTTGGGAGGGCACTGCAGTGTGACCACTCAGCTCCAAAGCTGGGTGCACTGGCTCTGCTATAAGGGTATATTATATATCATATATATTATATACCATTTTATACCATTCTGACTGTGGGCAGGCCTCATGGACACCCAGAAATTTATCAGATGGGTATTGCCTGTGTTGGTGATGTTAATGTGAGAACCTCAAACATCACTCCTTAACATCACGGAGCTAAGGGGGATCCCCTGCTGTAGCCTGGAGCTGAACATTTCAGCAATAGTAAGATTACAGATGGGACAAGGAGTGGGAAAACATGCAGAAATATTTTCTCAGACTGAGAATATAAGAAATAAGTGCTTGTGAATTTATTTTATATGAAATTGTTGGCAGCTGCACATTTTGATTTTGCTTAGTGCTGCAAAGGGATTCCCTCTGAATCCCTTATAGGTCTGAAGCTTAATGTTAAAGTATTTTGACTCCAGGACATAAGACAAAGAATGTCATTGTTTATTCTTTGATGTTCTAAAGCATCTTATTCTTCAGGGATCTCAACAAACTATACACACATTAATTAAAGTCCATAGTACTCCTAAATCAGCTGCTATTATTCCCAGTTGATTGATGGAGAAGCTGAGATGAAGAGAGATTATACAGTGCATTTTCTAATGTAGGAGTATGTGAAATTAGACCCACAAAATTCATGGTTCAGCAATTAAAGGGAAGCAATATGATATTTTTCACATGTACTGAAAATCCTGTATGTTCCACTGAAACAAAACTAAAAATTTGGGGGTTGAGACCTTGGTGTCACAATACTTAGAAAACTGCAAGGATTTTTGGGGTGCAGGAAAGCTACTCTAAGTGCCAGTTATCAGCAGGTGCCCCTATGGCATCAAGTTCAGCTCTAAATCCAAATATGCCCATGATTCATGGTTACTTGGAATTTTTTTTTTCAGTTGAAGATATTTAAAAAGAAAAGCAACACCCAAAACAATAAAGGCAAAACTGAAACTGTGAAGCCAGCAGGTACTATCAGACAAAGCATGAACTCAAAACAGCTACTACAAGAAGAATCAAAAATTACACTGGTGAGCATGGGAAATTGAGTCACATATTGTCATATTTTATAGCAGAAGAAATTACCTGGATGTGTTCAGGTCACATTCCATATGTAATACCTACGAAGTATTTTTAAAAGCTTCAGTGGAGATTGATGAGTAGTTTTTGTCTATTTATTTTTGCATAAAATAAATTTCCTTAAATGAGTAATACACAACCCTCTCAAAGTCAGATTTAATTCTGTTCTCTGCAGAAACAGGCTTTAGGAACTCCATCTTCCTCTCTATCAGATGTGTGCACAGAAGTAACTTCCATCTTTTGCTCTGGTTCCCTGCTCAAGTGAGAGAGATACCTGGCTGATGGATCACAGTGTTACTCAGACTATCTGAAATCAAAGTAAAGTTTGGAATAAACTATATTTGAGTGAATTGCTATTTTGTTGTCCTGGGGTAACGTTCCTCCCAGTGCATCTCAGATAAAGACATTTGTCTCTTCCTTTCTCATTGGATTCCAGCATTCCTGCCTTGCAGCATCCCAGACTTGGGCCCTTCAGAATGCTCCTGGGGCCCTGGCTCAATATGGGGCTTTGCAAGGGATCAACACAGAGTGGAGCTGCTCCAGCTCCAAGCCCAAAGTTTTACAAGTTTTGCCCAATTAGTTGGGGAAGATGCAGAGGCCCCATCTCCCAGACCAAGCTGTATGCTACAGACCAGTGGATCTCTACATGGTACCAGGGCATTTTCATGGCTCAGAGGCAGCAGAATGGGACTCCTTACTGGCTGCTTTCTGATTGTAGAAGCATAGCCCCTACTATAAGGGAATATTTAGAATAAGCTGATAATTTAGAATAAGCTGGCACAGAGAAACATTCAGGACCCAAAAAGAAACCTGAGTCATATTTACAATTGCTATTGCATTCAGCTGAACAAATAAAAAAATCTGTTTAAGCTTAATAAACAGGATGTAATTTGTTAGGCCTTAAAAAAATACCTAGGAAAACCAGTCTTTTGAATTCTATTTCTGTCTTAGCTACTGTCTTGCTCTGTGACCTTGGCATGCAATTTCCCTCCCTTGTCTCTCTGTTCTGCCTCCCACCACTTTTCTGTCTTGCCTATTTATGTTTTTTTTTGCTCTCAGTATTCAAGTTTATTTGTTCTGTCAATTGAATCCATTCTATTATTCAGGGAAGACTGTACTCTAAAGCATTTTGTCATCCAAAACATTCCTTAGAATATCAAAATTGAAAGTAATGGAAAGTAAATAAACATTCACAAGCCATTATTTCCACATGGAGCTAGAACCTTATTATACCTGGCTGCCTGACAAATCTGTCAGTCAGTAACACTTATTCCTCCTTGCAGTTGGCTGTGCCACAATGCTCCTCTGAGTCCATTTTTCCAAACCCTAAACAGATGTATATTCTCTGCAGTGCTTCATACTGACATTAAAGTTTCACTTTTTAAATGACTATAAGGTCCTCAGATGGTCCCAGTCTCCATCCTGTGTGCAGCAGTCTGGGGTATTTGTGTTTGTAAAGGCAGAAATCCCAGCCCAGGGCAGAGGGCCACCAAAACAAGTTGTTTCTATAGCACACATTTGAGAGTGGAGTCTGAAATGTTACCTCTGCAGCTCAGAATTTCCACCTCTAATACTTTGTGATTCACAGTCCAAAGCTGTTTCCTAAACATGCTGTATTAAGTGATCAGGCTGAATACCAAGGAAATGAATCACTTTCCCCTTTTGAAAAGCAGCTGCCCTGTGGGGGGAAGAAGAGGTCATGGCTGTCTTCTACACTGTTCAGTGCTCAGACACAGGGAGATCTGCATTCAGCTCACTTCAGCCTAACATTTTTAGGGTCAGGTCCTGAGCACCAGGATATTCCTACTCATCATCCTTGCGAAAGTAGCAGCGTGCAGAAAAAAAAGGCAAGATTCAAAGAGCCAGAAGCAAACAGGGAATGACAGAGGCTATCCCTGTGACTTAGAGATGAGTGCTTTCTTTGGGGCAAAAATGGTGCATTCTGGTCTGTGTTGTTAAACATCTCAAGTGCTGCGCAGGAAAAGATGTTAGACACAATTCATAAACAGAACTGAATTATCTCCCTTTCCTTAGAAGGTTTTTAACTGCTAAAGCATAAAATATGCTTTTTATTATTATTTCTGGTTTTGTTTGTTTTCGAGGAGGGAGGACTGTTTTTTTTTTTTTTTTTTTTAAACAAGTAGTTCTAAAATCAAAGCTCATATTTTGGTCTAAACACCTGGTTCTCAATATGTCTGAGCAGCCCTACTTCATTAGTGACCCCATTAACTCTCAGTTCCTGATACAAACAAAACTTAAGCAAGAGAGCTCCCAGCCACAGCAAAACAGAAGAATTTGAGGGTATCTTTAGTGTTATACTGACAAAACCCATATGATTCCATGATGCCTCAGGCAAAGAAGTGACCAGCCAGGGTTTTATGGTGTCAGCGCCATAATTCTATTTACAGCATACTTTAGGTTCTTTATTCTTATTTCAATGTCTGGTAATCTGGTACATTCAGCAATTGCTTCTGCAAGTGGCTGTGGCTGATCACAATAGTGATATCTGTCAAGATGCAGAACACAGTCAATCAGGCACACAAGATGAAAGGCTGTAGATTGGTCCCAAAACTCTCATTCCCATGTGAGATCTTTAGAATTTAAGGATTTTAGATGCCTGATGGGATATGGACAGTATGAGAGGACCCAGCCCAACTTTCTTATGCTCTGCTAGCAGAATTGGCTTGTTTCAAGCTAATCTAGATGCAGAGCACACCAGGTAGTCTGGCTACAGTTCTGTTTAGAATGAGGTAAATAAATTAGCTATAGCTTGTATCTGAATTAAGGCTGGGGTTTTTTTGTTTGGTTGGGTTTTTTTTGTTTGTTTGTTTGGTTTGTTTGTTTGTTTGTTTCACATGAAAAATGTTAAGGATTTCACTGTTGGGAATTTTTGATACTGGGAGAGGCAGGGGTGCCACTGGTGGATGGTGGCAGTCATCAGCTTGGGAAGGATACAGGGAAAAACATTCAGAGCAAATGTTTCTTGTGCAGTGCTCCTGCAGTCACGTTCTCCAACCAACTCTGCTTTTTTGAAATCTCCTGATACCTTTCCATTAACCTGAGTTGGGTTTCAGTCTGATCAACACAGCAAAAATAAAGGACTTTTCTTTCAGGGAGGTTTCTTTGCTACTCCAGAGGTTTACAAGTTGTTGTGCTCTGGACATCTAAGATAAAAGGAATATCCACAAGCATCTACCAATGAAAATTGCATCCACCAAAAACTAATTAATTATTTAAGTCCACTTTAGTTTTGTCCATAGCTCCATTAGAAGATCTGGAAATCAAGCTCACTACCCTTGTCTGTTACCACAGAAGGACAGCAGAAATCCATCCATCTACTACTATAAGCTGTGACTCTACTATCTTAGCTTATTTTATCAAATATTTTCCCATGCAAAGGGATGAAGTCTGCAATATTTTATACAATGGAGCAATTCTTTACAAGAATGATTTAGGTTTGACAGATAGGACACCTCTAGCTCTCAGCTCAGTGACATGATCTGCATTAATCCATCATGACACAGATGTAGATCTTCAGAGTTACAATGCTAAAATTGAGGACTAAATCCTCTGCAGTAAAACTGGAGAGAAGCAGAGAATCAATATCAAGAACAGAGTCTGAAAAAAGTCTCAGGGGAGACCTTATTGTTTTCTACAACTATCTGCAAGGATGTAGTCAGTATAGCCAGGAGATAATAGCCTGGTGGGGATTGGTCACTTTTCCCAAGGAATGAGTGATAGGACAAAAGGAAATGGCCTCAGGTTGCACCAGGGGAGGTTTACATTAGGGAAAATTTCTTCATGAAAAGGCTTTTTAAGAATTGGAACAGGCTGTCCAGTGAAGTGGTAGAAACACCATGCCTGCAGGTGTTTAAAAGAGGTGTAGATGTGGTGCCAGGGGATATGGTTTAGTGGCAGTGCTGGGTTAATGATTTGACTCAACAACACCAAGGGTTTTTCCCAGCCTAAATGATTCTGGGGTTCTGTGACTGTGATTTTAGCCATGTCAAATTTCATCAGCTGTGGAAGCATCTCTGTATTGCTTTCTTGTACCTTGTAACCTGCATACCTGAAAATCCTTGTCAATGCACTGGTTAGGCTGGTGGGATGGATGTGGCTGATAGCTACTAGTTCCTGCCATATGGATCACAACTGGAGGTTCTACAGCTTGCTAATTAACTGTCTTAGCAACAGTCTGCCTGAAAAGATGAAGAAATGGAATCTCCCTCTCTTTGCTGTGCTAAGCTTTGTGCTGGCAAACACTTGCTAACATATGTCACCAGCTTTGAAAAGACAAGGTTTATTTATATGTTAATTACTGCAACACTTTGGAGAAAAAAATTGTTGATATAAGAGCTGTGTAAATAGTCAAGTGTTGAGGGGCATTGCCATTCAAAATCTAATGAATTCTAGCCAATAAGAATCAAAGGACTTCTCCGTGCTTATGGCTCAGTCCAGTCCCACAGAGATCTCAATTGATTTCACAGCATCAGGGAATCAATAGGGTTGGAAGGGACCTCTGGAGATCACCCAGTCCAACTCCTCTGCCCAGGCAAGGTCACCTAGAGCAGGTTACACAGGAATGCCTCCAGGTCAGTTTTGAATGTCTCCAGAGAGGAAGACTCCACGACCTCTGTGAGCAGCCTGTTGCAGGGCTCTGACACCCTCAATGTGAAGAAGTTCTTTGTCATGTTGAGGTGGAACTTCTTGTATCTTAGTTTATGACTATTGCTCCTCATCCTGTCCCTGGGTACTACTAAAAAAAAGTCTGCCACCATCCTCTTGACACCTGCCTTTGAGATATTTATATGCATTAATGAGATCCCCTCTCAGTCTTCTCCAGAATAAACAGTCCCAGCTCCCAATGTCTCTCATTGTAAGAGAGAAGCTCCAGTCCCTCAGTCATCTTTGCAGCCTCCACTGGACCCTCTCGTTTTCTTTCTTGTGCTGAGGAGCCCACAGCTGGACACAGCATTCCACATATGGCCTCACTAGGTCCAAGTAGAGGAGCAGGACCACATCCCTTGGCCTGCTGCCCACGCTCTTCCTGATGCACCCCAGGATACCATTAGCCCTCCTTCCTGCAAAGGCACGCTGCTGGCTCAAAGTCCACTTGTCACCCACCAAGGCTCCCAGGTCCTTCTTTGCAGAGCTGCTCTCTAGTACATCAGCCTCCAGCCTGCACTGATACTTGGAGTTATTCCTCTCCAGGTGCAGGACCCAGTATTGATCCCAGGGGAACGCCACTGGATGCCAGCTGGATTCTGCTCTGCTCATCAGGACTCTCTGAGCTCTGCCATTTAGCCAGTTCTTTATCCACCTCACTGTCCAATAATCTAATCCACATTTTCTGAGCTTATCTACAAGGACGTTATGGAGACTGTCAAAAGCCTTGCCGAAGTCAAGGTAGACAGCATTCCTGACAACATTTCAAGACAATTTCTGCAAGTAGTGAGTCAGCCTTTAACTGTTCCTCATACAAACTTTCATAAAATCACACACTTCCTTGCCTGAACTGGTGCCCTTCTTCAATACACTGTACTACATTTGAACTCAGAGGTCACTTCTGGGTGACAGCAGGGAGTGGAGGGTGTGCAAGTGTTGCTGGAAGCAACGTCAGTAGTAAAGTACATCTCATCCTTCCTCAGACCCAGACCTCATCTGGACACAGAAAGGGGTTGGTTTGAAGGTGTTGTTCCTTCTGTGAAATAGAAGCCTAAGGCCTTCACAACTATGATCATTAATAGTACCTCAATACTGTTTGCAAGAAAAATCTGGCATTTCTGATGTCTGGAAACGTCTCTGGGCAACATATGAAACTTGCTGCTCTGAAGTCTCCTTATTAGCTGCTGAGAGAAACTTTTCCCTTCAGACCAGACACATCCCACACTCCTTGTAGAAACCTGGGTAATGATATATCAGACTCTCCACAGCCAAATTTCTAGGTCATAAAGTATTTCACAGGGAAAATTGTTCTGTCAATGTATTGAATTTTCATAGCATTGCTATTAGCAATAATATTTACCTTGAGGGCAAACAACAAAAGCAACAATTCTCTGGGACCCACTTGGCTGTTACAAACACCAGGTTGTTTGTATACTAGTTTACACACTCCTTGTTTTTTGTGTGAATTGTATTACAGGGTTGTGATGATAAATGAGACAGGCATTTTTTCAGCATTGATGGCCCAGAAGCTGCTGAGCACCACACCCTTTCCATGCATGGGCAGAGAGTTGCTTCTTATGCAATCAACATTGTTATCCAGTTATTCATGACTACAAAATATTGAGACCAGAGAATCCCAGAGAATCTCAGCTACCAAAAATATGTATTTTGCTATATGTCCTATTCATTCCAGGGATTAGAGTAAAATATGGGCAAGAAAAGAAGTAACAATACAACCTTTAGTAGGTATTTCCTATATCTGTGTATGTGAAGAAATGGAGATGTCTAGCTAACATGAATGGGTAAAACACCACATGATACAGTCTGATAAATGTTTCAGGTATCAGTTATCTTCATTTTATCTTCTAGAGAACATATAAAAGGAGGTGGGTGGCACGAAGGGATAAAGGATGAATTTTCACAGTCTTTTTAGCCACTTGTATATCTGTTCTCAGTAAAAGCAATATAAAGGTTGCTATTGAGTATTCATTTCAGGTCTGAGACACAATGGCTCAGATGTTCTAGAAGGGATGTCACTGCTCCACTGAGCTCAAATTAAGGACAGAAAAGGAGACAGCTCAAGGCTGATATGTTTGGCTTCATTCCCTGCTGTAGACTATCAAAAGCTCAATGGCTTGTGCTTTTATGACAGTGATTGCTGCACAACAGTCAAATAATTTTAAACCAAAACCATTTGTAAACTAAAATAATAAACTTTGTTGTTTAGATACTGCTCCTTCCTGGTAACAGTGGATGATCCTGTGAATAGGAAGGTCATCACGGACTTTCATTTACATTAATACTACAGACTTGTTAGAGATTTTTCAGTGCAAGAATTGGGGGGAGGAGGATTATGTTTCATACAAAATTCACAGTGAAAAAATAAGAAATTTAAGTTTTGAAACCCTAACTGAGAGAGAAAAGGTGACTGGGTTTGGAAGTATATCCAACCTTCAGATCAGCATGACTGTCAAGAAAAATAAGCTACTCAGTTCTGGAAACAGCAGAGAAGGTTGGAGAACATCTGTTGGAGAAGGACTCTGCCTTGATGTGGTTTAGCCCCTGATCATTATCTGTGCAGTTGAAATGGGACAATCCTATGTTTATCAACACAACTATCCTATGACCTGTGCACTATTCTCAGAAGCCACAGAAAAGCACAGGCTTCAGGAAACCACACAGGTTTAATAGAAAAGTTGCTTAAGTGTCAATATTCTTGGCTCCACCCAAAAAAAGATCCTTTTATGATGATGTTTGCAGCTTACCCCACATCCTGTTTTAAGATAGAGCACCTGTGCAAAATAGGTGGTTTTATTTTTTTACCAGATAGCTCTAATTAACCTTTTACTGCTATTACTTCTGCCACCTGCAGTGCCTAGGTTGTTGCCTAAAAAAAGCATCTAGAAGTGAGCAAAGCCTCAGGTGTCTGTGTGTCAGGTGCTTCAAATCTGCTGGGTTTATGGGTTTGGTACTGCCCTTGGTGTTGCACGTACAGTTGTTGCATGATGTGTTCCTGTTTTCAGGAGCAGCTCTTTCTGTATCTCCAGTTCAGCAATGGACATCCAAAGGCATCACAGCTTAGTACAGTGTCTGATTTTCCTTCTAGGAAAGTAGAGGGAAATAAAAGCTTAGTAGCACTAGGTACAATTTCATAATATGCCACCTCTCTTATGGCAGCTGTTGATAGTTGAAAGCTGAAGAGACATTGTAGAAAATGAAAACTACAGCTGCTGGATATATTTTCCATACACTTTCCACTGCCCCAAGAAAACAACAATTTTTTTTTGACTGGTCACAAAACTCTCCAGTGCCCCACAATGAAACAGTGCCCAGAAGTTTCCCTTGGACAGTTTAATTTAATTCAAATTTTCAACAGATTAAATGGCCAGGCTCTACAGGGTCCCACATGCCAAATTAATTTGTCAAGAGTCAGCTCTATCAATTCCACATGGGTGATTTCTCATCTTTCCTTTACATTAGCAAGCAAGCAACATGTTCCTCCAGTCTGCCCCTCCTGTTCTTGAGCTGAGACTTGACAGCAAAGCTTCACACTGTCATGACATGATGATATTCTATCTCTTTCTTTTACATGCTGATACTCAGTTTCAAAAAATCCTCGAGAAGAAAAAGCTGGGTAAAAGACATTGTACATCAGCCTTCCTGTTATTCTAGACAGACTGGTGTATCATCACCCTCATGGCCTCCATCAACACTTGTTGAAATGGAGCTGAAGTTCTTTTGACAGATTCAAAGCAGAAGGGTTGATGTCTATGAGTTGAGACATATTTGAAGAAAGGTCAGCACAGTATCTGTGGGAGTGCTGGTGTCCCCTGTGCAGTGGTTCTTGGACTGGATATTAAAGCTCTGGGAACAAGGACATAGGACTGGGCAGCCTTTTATTTTCTTGTCCTCTGTAAAAATGCTTTTTCCTGGCTTGCTTTACAAGGCTCTTTTGTTCCTCAAAATTCCCAGAGAGCTTCTACTTCATATTTGTCCACATTTGGTGTTTGAGGAGTAATGGGAAAGTGACGTGTGCAGGCACAGTGAGCACAAGTGCAGAAACAGCTTTTTTTCAGCTGTTGTTTCACAAGGAAGGTGGCCTTGGTCATCAAATGAGCCAGTTTGAATAGCACTGAAGTGATACTGCTGGTCAATTATGAAAATGCAACAGTGTGTAAGGGAAGAGCAAGGGGATGTGAAAAACTGAACTTCAGTTACGGTACAGCTGAGGTTTTTCAGCTGATCGGGATGTTAAACCAAGTTACTTCCTCACTCAAAATGAGGACACACCCAGGCTGAGAACAAAACAAACTTGTTTTGATTATTTCTCTCTTCCTTTCACTTTTCAGACACTCCAGCCTGCCCCCATTGTCCCAGTTAGGGTTGTGTCCTTGCCTGGAGACACAGGACTTTCTTTTGGCTGTTGTTTCTACTATCTGGCTAGCATCATAAGGAGCAAAGATGCTATCACTGAACTGCAATAAGATCTCTGCATCAGTTCCTTCATGTTATAAAGTGGCAGTGTGCAGGGCTCTTCTCAGTTTTCTTTTTTTAATTGGCAGAGTTATTACTTATATGAAACTAAGCTTTTTTTAAGCTTGCTCAGTGAAAGGCAGAGGAACAAATACCAGACAATGCCCTATGATGACCTTTCTAGTTGCTATTGTATAACCACGTCCTGAAAATATTTCTCTGGCAAATATCCTTCTCTTTTCTCAGATAATTTGGGAGAGGATTGTGCCCAAGCTCACACATAAGGTTGAAGAAGATATTTTTCAAGCAGCTTTTCCTCCGTTGTGCTCTTGGGTGCAGTCTGGAATAATCTCACACCTTGAGACAGGTGATTTACCCAGAGGATCTGGATTCTGAACTCCAACTCATGTGCTAAATACCTTTGAAAATGTCACCAGAATCTGCACTGCATGAGCCATGGTGCACATGCTTTGCCCTGCAGACGTTGCAGTGCACACCTGGGAGGAAGTCATTGGACTGTTTTAAAGTCCAGCGACACCATAGAGCAAGGATGAATGAGTGAAAGCCCCCCTCTGTGTCTGAGCCTTACAAATATTTCTGTGGATTATTTTGGAAGATTTTAGAATATTTGGGAAATTTGTTACATCTACATTCTATATATCTATAGTAACAATTCTCTCTATATGTATATTAACAAGGGACAATAGTTTAAAATGTCCAGCTTCTGGAATTGACTTAGTTTCTCAGCATTCTGTATGAAGTCTGAAGGCTCTCCAGATACATGCCATCCACTCTGACTTTCAGAAGCTGGCAAAGCTTGGCAAAACTTCTATTATCATCTTCTAGAACATGGAAGATTGATTCTCTACTTTACATTCAGTTTGTGTTTTTGCATTGAAGAAAACGAAAGGCACCTTGGTTTATTTAAACAAAATATATCAGGTATGCTGTAGGCCTAACTGGGTTTTTCCCTTGACTTGAATCATTCTCCCCACTGTGGGGACTGGGAACATAAGATTTATTCAGAACCTGTGATTTGTGTATACATTCTTTTTGCCTTGAGTTTCCTGTTGCTCCTTCCCCTTACTCCCTTAACACAATTATTTTTAAAGAGTTTCATTGTAGGAGTAGAATTAAAGCCAGTAAGGAAGGATGAACTAAAACCAAGCACAGTTCTTTGTGGCACACTGAAGAACTATTCCCTAATGGAAAGCAGAAAGGGTTTTTGTCCCCAACAATACAGAATTCCCACTTTGTTCCCTGTGAGACACAAGCTACTGGCTTTTAATATCATTACTCATCTGTCTAGCCTAAGTTTTTGAAGAAGAAGATGTCTCCTAATTAAATTCTTACAGCTCTTTCAAACTGTCTTTTCTCTTGTGAACCTTTTAAGGAGGGTTTGCATTGGTGCAGGTTTGCTTGACTCCACCCAAAAAAAAGAGCCTTTTGAGGAGGGTTTGTATTGGTGCAGGTTTACTTGGCCCCTGTGTGGTTTTTACTGGCACTTACAAATGGCAAAATCCTGAGGGATCTCTCATGCATCTCCCTCTTCAACACTTGTGAATCCTGAGCTCAACCCAAAATGAAAATCATATAGGCTGTATTCCTGGCTGTATAATATTGATATGCCTTTATTGATTCCCACAGAGAAGTCCTGATTTCCATCAGAGAGTATGTGGAGGTTTGAGGGTGCCCATCTGTTCAGCAGCCAGCATGGGCTGCTCTCATCAGCGATCCCTGCTTACAATATTTGAATTCTGACCCATCCCTCAGTGTCCCCAGGGTGATAAGTCTGACAGAGGATAGATTCAGTGGCTGCAGACTGTTTGTTTTAATATAGCTTTGTTTTCTTTTCTTAGCTCTTTTTGAGAGAATTAGTTTAAATTACCTCTCATCTTCCAGGTCAGCCATGAGTGATAGAAAAGTTCCAGTAAAGCAAATGGGAGAAGATTGCATGCTAGCTTCCTTCTCCAGGCTTGCAGGGGGAAGAAATTTAAGGTTTTAATTTCCAGACCTGCTTTCAGGATGCTCATAATTTTTACAAACCGCAAGTTTTGACTATCCTTCTAGTTTCCCCTTCTACTCAGAAAAAAAGATGAACATTAAAGCAGAGCTGAAGAATGTAATCAAAATGGGATTTATGCCCTGAGATGTCTTTAAACGTCCTTGTAAGTATTTAAATAAAATTGAAATTATCTTTGTTATTTGTGCCAAGCTGTATCATTTCTTTGGCATATCCTGTCCTATGAAATGGGAAGTGGTTTTGCAGACTTCCTTATATAGGGCCTCTATTTAAAATAGTTTGGGGTATTTTTTTCTTCTTCAACTGTGATAAGAGAATCTAGACTCTGTTTACATTCTTCAACTGTCTGCCTTTTTATCAAGTGAAGCTCTGTTTTTCTTTGAAAGGTAAAAATGCCATCCTTAGATGAGAATGGCATTGTGCTAAGACATCTGATCAGACAGTATTCTACTGCCAGTAAATCAAGCAAAAGTATGAACTCTGCACTTGGCAAAAAAGGGTTCATCACTCACAAGCTGCAGCTGAAGAAAAACTTATCATGGCACAGTAGTATCTATTAAAACTCAAACCAAGATTTTGGCAGAAAAATCAGGATGCTGCAAAATAAGCAGTAGATCCTATATCTCAGGACTAGATGCAAAGGATAATGGTCAAAGCAGGAGAGGAGTGAGGAAGTTGGGTAAACACCTTCAGGGAAAGAGAAGTGGGACATGGTATTTCCTCATGTGCAGCACAAAGCATTTTTATTAGCCTAGCCTAATTTTTCCAGATTTGGGAAATGAACAGGGATAGAATAATTATAAGGGGAGATTCTCACTTGGAGCTGCTTCTTTAGGAAGCAAAGCTGTCAATTGATTGCAAGACCCACATGGAGAATCTCCTCAGTGGAGGAGAGCTCTGAAATTATATAAAGCTATCAGAGCTCTGACATCAACAGTGAATTCACTGTCTACCTAACCTGCTTCCAGTCCCCAGCAGGAATAACTTCCTAACAGCAAGTAGGTTATAGCAGCTGCCTAAGGCACATCTGGAGCTTTGGATTCTATAAGCGAAGCCCTGACTCACTCTCCTGCATCTCAGGGATGACCCTGGCCTGAGGTTGTCAGGAGGCAAAGTGAACCTCGTCCAGCTACGAGAAGAGGAGCTGTTCAGGCAGGGACAACTTGTACTCATCCTACTAAGAAATATGTAGGGTGAAATGAAAGCACCTCATTCCTATCACTTGGTTACCTCCAGAAAATGTCTGAGGAGGAAGAAACAGAATAGTAACTATGAAGAAAAATTTGCAGGGACAAAGATTAGTGAAGATAATGCAGAGGACAGACTATAGAGAAGTATGAAGAGGTGCTTTGGACATGGATCAGAGACAGCACTGTGAGCAAGTATGCATGTGTGGTTGGTAATTAACTGAAAGTATCAATCTTCTGCCCAAGGACCCCTTGAATTGAACAAAAGAAAGAATTGACAGGTAAAGAACATAAGGGAAATAAGAATGGCAGAATATTCAGGCAGAAAAACTGAAAGACCTAAGCCCACACAGCAGTGGGAATTGGAAATGTAGGAAAAATGGACGAAGTGACTTGGAAAAAGAAAAGATAATCACTAAAAAGGAAGACAGAGGTATATGACCAACAGATTATGGTTCCATTAATGCACATTACTTCAAGGCATGCGCTTCCTTGCTGTCAGCTACCCCATATCACAGAGAATTTTAGATCACCAGGATGGGGAAAATATATGGGAGATGATGACAGAAAGGTAGAGCAGATGAGGCGTGAGTCAAGCTGCCCAAGTCACTGTTGCCACTTCACAAAAGCATTAGAAAAACCTAAACATGTAAGGCAGATAACCAAGTCAGTGACACAAATATCTGTCAAATACAGCATGGCATCACACTTTTCAAGCTTTTATGTCACAGAATCAAGATAATTCTGATACTAGGATTAATCTTAAGCCCCAAAGCAGTGAACAATAGAATGGAAAAGTGTGTAGTAAAGAGTGGAAGTTATGTTATGTTGCTTTCAGGATTAATATTTCCATGTTCTTTTGGCATGAGAGAGAAAAGAAAACTGCAGTAAGCTCACAGTGAGGGAAAGGAAAGGTTTTACTCTCCTTTTCTACTCTTTCAGAAAAGTAATGGCTCTTAGAAAAGCCCAAGATGAGCTGTTCCCCTGAAGAATGAGAAGGAACATAAGGGCAATTTCTCTATTTCTTCCATCTCCCCATTCCTTTTGGACCCAGCTGAAGGGATTTCACATCTGGAAAGATGAGGGAAAGACTTGAAGTCTCTGGTACTGAGATACTCTTTGCCTTGTACTAAGGACTTTTGCTGCACAGCAACATAATTTAACACTGAGTTCAAGACTCAAACAAGCGTAACATCAGCTGTCCACACTTAGCCTGGGATCAAGGCACAGGGAAAAAATTCAGGTACTTTGATTTAACTTGGATCCTGCGCATCTTGAACTAGAAGATCCAATTTGTTTCCTCTGTGACTACCTTATCTCCATTAACAGGATGCAAATTATTGAAAATTTCCTCTGTATTTAGTAGCAAATATAAGGTTGCAATCATTTATTTGCACTTCCCTGATGCAATGGGTTTTTGAGAAAGGATTCCAGCTTGCTTAATTCCTTTCCCAGTTCAACCCTGAATCAGCAGATTGTCAGCTTTGCCATGCGGAGGTCCTGAGGAAGTTTGTGAGTACATAAAAAAGCCTGATATTTATTAGCTTCTGACTCATAAACAAACAAGGCTTACTCTGAAACTGTAAAAGTGTAAATATGGAAGTGGTGGTGGATTATCTTTTTTTTAAACAGATGAATAAGAAAAAAGAGACACTTTTTTCCCCTTAGAGAGGTCCTGGAAAAAATCCTTTGTAGGAAATGATGACTTGAGATTGATACTGTGAGAGAAAGTCACAGCCATGAAGTGAGGTGGGTTGGTGCCCTATTGCAGGTAGTTTCACTGTGCAGGTGAAATCCAACCTTCATCTGGTTTTAGGGCAGCAAAACACAAGGGTGGAACACTTTTATTATTCCCATGTATCCTAGGAGATGGTTCTGTTGAAATGTTAACTAGAAATTGCAAGTTCCAGCCTTAGGTATTTGCCTGGTTTTATGATATTTATTAAAATAAGGATTTTCTTTCCTCCATGCTGGAATAATGCTCAATTGCAGATAAACTAAACTGGGAGTTCAGTAATTTCTTCTCATTGACCCCATGTCTATGTCAAAACCATCTGTCTTCTGCTTTACTGTCAGGCATACATTGAATGCCAGCTTGCAGGCGTTTTTGTCCTGTAGAAACGTGTGGTTCTATGCTATAACCAGTCCTCATTAGGTAAAATATAAAAATACCAAAAGAAACAAAACTATAAAATATTTCAGGAGCAGAGTAAGAGGCAGGCCCTGAACTGAAAAATAGCATTTTAAAATCGTCTTCATGGACTGCAAGAAATACAGCATATAAGGCAGCAGCAAAACTAGTGAAGCACACGAGACAGACTTTAACTAGCTCAGTGTCATGACTTTTATGCTGACCACTGGAGAGTATTTTAGGAAAGGATGTGAGGAATTTGGTTACTAGGCAAGGTGACCCTTCCCTGACAGTCAGCATCTTGGGATCTCTCTCCCAATAATCATCTTTAATGACCCACACTGTGTCTTCCTTTTATGTATCTGCCAAATCCCTTTTCAATCCATTCAGTCCATTGTTACATTTGCTGCCTGATCAATTTAAGAGGTGCCATCTAGGTATGAAAAGGTATTCTTTCCACGAGAAAAAGCACAATAACAGTGCTCTATTTCAGCTAGGAAAGCAGCTACATTGCAGGCTGGCATGGTTTCAGAGGTGTGTATTACTTGGTAGTTCACTGATGTGAATGCCAAAGGCCTGGATTCACTTTAAAGTATTATCCATTTGCTTCTTACACTTTCTTACCTTTCTGAGACAACTCAGTTGTTTCCTTGCAGTAGTTATAACCTCTGAAAGAAGCTGCCAGACCATAGACTGAAAAATACAAGCCCTTTTGAGTTGTATGTGATGGACTTTTTTTTCTTACTTTGTTTTTCCTCCCATAGTTAAAATATAGTAACTTTATCTATTCTCCTTCTTGACATATTTATTTTATCTGTAATAGGAGGTTAAGCAAAACTTGGTTTGTCAAGACTACAACTGCTTTGAAGACTCAATGGCAGCAGAACAGAAAATCCTTATCTTGTTTGCCTTTGCCAGTGAAGGCTTTGTTTAGTCATGCTAGCTAGTGCTTTTATGCAAGTCTTGGGACCATTTACAGAGCAGTCAGAAAACATGTCTCTTTCCAAACAGTTTCTCAATGTGGTGACGTATCCTAGCCATTATTTGTGTTCCTTTTAGGATTCTTTTAGGATAGACCAGATGCTACATTTGTTTTAACTAATCCAGTGTTTATGATCAGAGTAATAATCCCTTAACCTTTCCTATCTTGTATCCTGTTTGTCTTCCTGTTGCCTTTTCTGCATAGTCATCTTCAGGCATACTTGAGACTAATTGTACCTGCAGTACCAGCGCTATGCTTAATACATCCTGGCACCTGACCTTATCTGTGTACAAAGACGTACCTCTTACCATCTGCTCATCAAAAGATCGTCACCATAAGATGGAGTTTCATGACCCAAACAAGGATGCATGTGTTATTTGGTGCATTAGAGCTGATCTCTAAAATACAACATTACAGACTGACAGAATGGGTGAAGCTGGAAGGGATCTCTGGAGATCATCTGGTCCACTTCCTAAAGCAGGTTCACATGAGTGTTGTAAGGTGTTTTGAATCATGATAGCGTGCCCCAGCCAAACTATATTTAATATTATTTATTATTCCTATTGGAGCCCTCAGAGTGAGACTAGGCTGGAATTACCCTCACCAGCTTCACCTGGCCTTCCATCTTCAGGTATAGCAGGTCAGCTCCTGGAGGGTTCTTAAGTCCAGTCAGAAGGTTCAGTTGAGAGAGAAGAAGAGAGAGGGAGGATGGGCTTGTATCTGCTTCTTGTCCTTTGCTGTCTGGTTGTTTGGATTTCCTGGACCACCTTGCCTGCTGATCCCTGGATGGGTTTTGTTGCTGCCATCACCTTGACTCTGCTTGCCTGGATCTGGAGCATCAAGGACTGAAAGGTACTGAAAGATAAACTGTGCTAAATTGGAATTGGGAAAGGAGAAGCTGAGAAGCTAAATACAAAGACAGCAAGGAACAGGTAAAGAGGACTGTGCTGTACTGAATTAGGGACCAATCTTATTATCTGAAAGGTGTGTGTGGAGCTCTTGGATGAAGTAAAGAGACCAATCAATAATGTGTAATCGCATGCACAGCAGTTGCAAAATGTATGTGTACTGTATTATGGATAAGTTGTAAAAGGTATAAGTAAGGTAAAATGTACAAGTACTGCGTTAGGTAGAAGTGCTGTGTTAAGTAAGCATAAGTAAGTAAAATGTGTAAAATGTACAAGTACTGTGTTAGGTAGAAGTGCTGTGTTAAGTAAGTCTAAGTAAGTAAAATGTGTATGTACTGTGTTAGGTAAAAATGAAGTGTATAAGTAGAGCAACAAGTATAAGCAGTATAAGATGGTGAGTAAGATGTATAAATTGTAAGTTATGTATAAGTAAGTGAAGTGTATAGGTTATGCATAAGTATGTATAAGTTGGTAGAACATATAAGTAAGCTAAATACACAACAGACGTGATAAGTAGGTATTATGTCAAAATTGGAAGATATTTGAGTTCCGAGGTGATGCATATTTTAGAGTTTTTTAAAGCTTCTGCATAATCATAATGATTCATTGTACAGAAGTGCTGAGTTCCTGCACCTGAGACAGTTCATCAAGATCTTATTCAGGTATGTTTTGAGTATCTCTAGAGAAGGAGACTTTCTAACCTCTCCATGTAGTCTGTTCCAATGCTCTGTCACCATCAAAATAAGGTTTTTCTTCATAGTCAGAAGGAGTTTCCCATGTTTCAGTTTGAGCCTGTCTGTCCTTTTTCTGCCAGTAGGCATCACTGAGGAGAGTCTCGCTCCATCCTCCTAACACTCAGTCCTAAGATATTTGTATGTATGGGTGAGGTTCCCTCTCAGTTGTCCCCCGCCAGGTTAAACAGGCCCAGCTCTCTTAGCCTTTCTTTTTGGTAAGAACGATGCTCTGCTCCACTAACTGTGCTGCAGTCCTCTAATTGTCTTTGTAGTCCTCCACTGTTCCCTCTCCAGTATTTCCTTGTCTTTCTTGAGCTATGGAGTCCAGAACTGGACACAGCACTCGAGCCCTCACCAGGGCTGAGCAGAGGGGCAGGATCACCTCCCTGACCTGCTGGCAAGGCCTCCTAAGGCACCCCAGGATCCCACCTGAGTGCCAAAAGGGCACTGCTGCCTCATGGACAGCTTGTTGGGCAGCCAGGACCCCCAGGTCCTTCTCCACAGAGCTACTTTCCAGCCTGTGCTGCTGCCTGAGATTGTTCCTCTCCAGGTACAGGACCCTGCACTTGTGTCTGTTGACCCTTCTTACGCTCCTGTTTGTCCAACTCTCCAGTCTGTCCTGGTCTCACTCCAGGCCAATACTCCCAGTTTTCTATCATCACCAGAGCACATTTGCTGACAGTCCGCTCTGTCACTTCATCCAGCCACTGCTGACTGAGACTGTACCCAGTTCTGACCCCTGGAGACACCTCCAGCTAGAGGCCTCCAACTCGGTTCTGCACCACCGATCGCAACCCTCTGAGCTCTGCCATTGTGCCAGTTCTCCATCCACCCCACTGTCCACTCACCCATGACTCACTTCCTGAGCTTACCTATGACATCTTCTAAGGAAAAACAGGACCTAGGGGTTTGGTTTTAAGTCTATGAATCAGTGAAAACAATCCCAACGGTATGAGCACGCTACAGACTTGGAAAGGAATTTAGAATATACAGAGAGGCAACTGCCATTTGAACAGTTTCTATTCCTACAAGCACAAAATCTAAAAATCATGTTAGCCACAAATTAAAACAAACCCCACTATTAACCTCGCTGTGGGATGATCTGATAATCTGTGTTTTTCAAAGTGTGAAAGCAAAAAAGCTTTCTTTGAACTAGAAATCAATGGAGATAACATTTTTCCCCTGCCACAGCCTGGACCTCTGATCCCAAAACTGAAGCCTGGGTCCTGGTAGTGGAAAGTCCTTGACTGGTGGCAGCAAAGAGAAAATCATCACCTGTTCAGCCACAAAAAACACACAGTCCTGGAGCACTGTTTGTTAAACAAGATCAGTTAATAGTTGCACAGCGGAGCTTCAAAGCTTCACAGCACTGTTAATGAAGGCTTTGTAGATGCCGTGGATCCAACCAAAGCCTTGGATTTTGGGTGTGCTATTTAATGCAGTAAATTTAACACTGCTTCGACTTGCCCAGTTTTCATAAAAAGGAATAGAATTGTTGGGAAATGAGCACAAATTTACACATCTACATCTGATCCCAACTTTTACATCACTTAAAATTACTTCAAACTGAAAGAGAAGGTAGGTTTAGATAAGAGATTAGGAAGAAATTATTGTGAGAGTGGTGAGATGCTGAACAGGATGCCCAGAGAAGCTATGGATGCTCCATCCCTGGCAGTGTTCAAGGCCTAATCTAGTGGAAGGTTTCCCTGCCCAGGGCAGGGGGATGGAACTACATGATCTTCAAGTTCCCTTCCAACCCAAACCATTCTGTGATTCTATTATGCTGCAACGTCATTAAATCAGTAGAGCAGATATCCTGGTTTTCAGGCACGAGTGCAAACCTTGGGTTGGAGTCAAGGTTGTGACTAAGTTTGATTTTTTTTAATGGAATTAGGCCTCTGTGTTGGAATTATATGGTGTCCTCAGCCCTAAATATGGTGTTTCCTCCAGAACCAAGTTGATACCTAACCCATCCACGTACTAGGCTGTATTGAAGGGAAGGTTTGTTCTACAAAACATTTCTGATAACTCTTCTCAGAGGATGCTGCAACTTTAAAAGATGCACTCTTTTTTTCAATAACATTGCAAACTCTAGCTCACAAGTTGCAATATGTAAGATTAAAAGGAAAATTTTGAATATTTCAATGAAGATCAGAAGCTATTTTCCAGAAGTGAAAAAAAAACCACTAAAAAACTGCAAAACATTTTAAAGCTCAGTTCACACTATAAAACATTTTCTTATCATAGAGCATGCATAGCCTTGATTTTATTACATAGATGTGTCTATGCATGGCTATATATGAGTATCAAAAACTTAATTTCTTTCTGTTTCTACTTTTCATTTTTGTAAGGGTGAGCTGAAGCATCTTTCTATAATTCCAGTTTAATCAAATGGTGATGACATTATCAGACTTAGGAATGACATTGGCTTATGAATGCCTCCCTCAACAGTCCTCATCTGGTCTTTGTCTTCTTTTTGCTGGACATGAGTCCCACTGTCAGCAATGAGATGCATTGGGTACCCAAAAAGGGTACGTCCATGACACATCAGGGCAAGGCAGACACCTGCATTCCATCTGGACGGGGTATCAGAAGGCAGCTGTGATAGACAAGTGAGGAGATGAGCGCTGGTGAAACTGCTTTTGAGATTTTACCACTCCCCAGCTCTGGGATGCAAGGGGTTTGTGCTGAGCTATCAGAGCATGAATGACAGCAGCTGAGCTGAAGGCACCATGTTGCCTTTCAGCTCTGCACAGGCTCCTCAGCCTTCAGCAGAGGGCAATGAGCAGCTGAGCAAGCAGTAACAATTTAAGATATTGCAGCCATTTCTTTGCTTGCAAGACTCAGGAATATCCAGCTTCTCTGGCCTTTTCAGAGCCAGCTTGAACCCTGACCAGCACTGCATCGTGTCTCTCACAGCAGCATTGGTCACATTTAGTAGAGAATGCTATTCATGTGTGTTCTCATAAAGTCCACCTAATTTAAGCCTGTATTCCTGCTGAAGCCCAGAACCATAATTTCTCTTCAGAGTACTGGAATTTCTTGTAACAGAAGGTTATCTGATGGTGTCCTTCAGAAAGGCTCTTCAAATTGCTTCCTTTATCCTGAGTCTTCTTGCTGTGCCAGAATTTTTTCAGCATAGTAAAAATATTTCATTCATCAGGAGCTTAGTCATTTGATTCTTGGTGCTGATGTTGCCTTTTGGAACAATGGCTGGCTGCCACTCTGTCTGCTGTTGTTGGAGAGCTGTACTCCATAATCTTTGTGTTTCTTTCTCTCTCTCTTTTTAATATCCTTGGCTTTATCATGGGAATTGATTTTTCTAAATTTCCACCTGGTATATTTTCTCTTCATTAGAAATGGACATGAGCTGTTAATTTGTACCAATGTCACTGACTTCAGATGATAATGAATTCAGAAAGGATGGGAAATCGAAGCATACTCCACCATGCCTAGAGGAGCAAAACTGTGTGGGGAAAATATATGTCTGGGCAAAGTAGCTGGAAGGCACACTACCCCTTCCTAAATGTGCCTTTATGTATCTGCCTTTATCCTCTCTTGAAATGATTGGCATGACCAGAGGACCCCAGGGGAAAAGATGGAGAGAACAAGGAGAGTCCCACAAAGCTGCATCATGCATTAGCTGTGAATAAAACAAAGTCAGGGAGCACAGCTCTGATCAGCTTTACTCCTTCCTCTCTGTCCCTTTGGGGAAGCCTCAGATCACACGTGTCAGCTCAGCTACCAGGCACACAGTGAGAGGTAAACTGACCTGCCTGAGCATGTGGAGAATGATGTAGACATAAATGAAGAGTTCTCAGATCAAAGTCTTATATAATGGGAATATATGGTGTGGAGCATCCCTGGGTCTGCATTTTTCTCGCCCAGCTCCAATAATATCCATAGTCATTCCACTTTCATGTGCATAGGAAAAAAATAGTCCAAAGAGTTTTTGCATGACTGGATTTTCTTATGCTTGGAAGGAAAACTGTGATCTGGAGAATAATAGAAATGTTGTATATGAAAGGATTTCATGAAGACTTCTTGATCAGGATATTAACAGCAGCACTGTTGCGACACCACAGAATCACAGAACCATTTAGGTTGGAAAAGATCATTGAGGCCAACCTTTGACCAATCACTTGCCTTGTCAACCAGATCACAGCACTAAGTTATTTCTTGAACACCTCTAGGGGTGATTACTCCACCATCTCCCTGGGCAGCCCATTCCATTACCTAACAACTCCTCCCATGAAGAAATTCCTCCTGATGTCCAACCTGAACCTCCTCTGGTACAGATTGGGTCAATGTCCTCTCGTACCAAAGTACGAGACCAGAGTATCATGGATGGCTTTTATAGCACTTAGCTTCTCACAGAAAATCTGTACATTCTTTTTTTTTTGTTTTCCATCTTGGAAGGTGAGCCTGAGAAACACTTGTGCACCTTGGGTACAGGACAGTGTGGAACACAGATAACATGGCAAACTTCCAGCAAATGATCATCAAAGCTATTAAATGCCAATCAACTAAGCTGAAATTGTACTAGATCAGCTTAGTGGCCTGTTGACATTGTCTCTCATTACTGAACTGATACTGCAACAGTTCCTGGGCAAAATGCGCTGTTATTGGTTTTTTTCCTGTTTTGTTTTTTTTTTCCCTGTTAAAATTAATGAAGGCCAGAACTTGAAGAACTGAAACCCAAACAGAGGCTCTTGTGTCTGTAGTTCAGTTCACCATATTGGACTGATTTTCAAAGATATTGAAACATCTTTGTGCAACAAAGAGCAACAAGTCCCACTGAAGCTGATTAATATTTTGAATAATTTGTCTAGATTTTCAGGGTTAAATGATTAACAGAGATATGCAAATCACTGATGATCCAAGATAAGTGCATTGTTTCTGCTGATACTTCTGACAAGAGATGTTACTGTGGAAAGGAAATGAGTCACGTGTTTCTGAAAGGCCAGGATAAATGAATTTCTGAAAAGAGTGAGTACATTCCTGACGAGACTATTCCAGGAAAATTAAACAGTAGCAGATCAAACACACAGGGAGATAAACTTCAGGAGCAAAACCCATCGCACAAAAAGGGTTTTTTCTTCTGATGTGATGAGCGATGTGGTTCTCACAAAAACCTTTACAGCAGAGTGAATAGCTTCCTGAGGTTCAGTCAAAGCAAAGGGAATAATACCATGGACTTCCTCCTTGTGTGGTGTACATATTCACTCACTTGTAATACAGAAACTGATTTGTGACACTTCCCTGTGTGACAGAGAAAGGTTACCTGAAAGTGGAAAAACTGTTACGCCTTCAGACTTCATGAAGTTGTTATTTGCTTATTGAACCTTAAAGAGGAACTTTAAAAACTTAGATATTGTAATTACCAGGTTGGATGGCATAATGAAAAAATAAGTTTGTAACAATCTGTGATTATCAAGGATAAGACAGAAGGTTTGCTTGCCCTGAATCTGTGGGAAATCCGGCACTAAAATTAGAGACACTAATTATTCAACACTGATTTTCCTTTCAGATATGCTATCTACAGGTTACCTTGCCTAACAATTCTCTGTGTGTCTCCTGTACGTATTTAAATCACTATGGCCACTGTTTTGCATGCAGAGATCATGACTGAACAAGACACTTGCTTATGCACTTATTTAGGTGACACCTACATTAAACCATCTTCCAGTTTTTGTTCCCAGAACTTTACATTTTTCAATTTTTTATATTTTATCCAAAATTGGTCTCTATATTGACTTTTGATTTAATAACTTCAGCTGCCCACACATTAGAAGGAAGCCACTGTCACTAGTATGAAGAAAAGATTTCTCAGGAAAGGACAATTATTTGAAACAATACCAAAAACCTGATCTAATTTCCCTAGCTAGGAGGCTTTTCAAGTGATGACATGACTGTGGGTCAAATTTTAATTCAGTGGTCCTAGAGTAAACTGGAAAAGAGGGTGGAGTTTTTGGTCTATGCCCTGAGTTACTGATACAAGTCCCTGAAGTCAGTGGAGTTGAAGGAACAGAACTAAATATCCCCCTCTGATTTAGTGACATTACCTTGGATTTATGTCAGTAGAGCTGAGAGCAGATACTCATTTAGCTGAATATTGCCAAGAGGAAAGATCATGGTGAGCTGCTAATATTTGTTGCTGGAAACAATCCAGGAATGATAAAGAAGCCATATTTTTACAAGCTTTGAAACCATCCTCTAGGCACACTATGTGGGTCAAGGTACTAGGCAATAATGAAAGTCAAATGGGTGCTAGACCTTTCTATTCCTGTCTGATCCAATGATCCTCCAATTTTGGTCATTTAACTTGAATTCCTTAGCCAATTTCAGGGCAGAAATTAAGGCAGGTATAAGAATGCCTTAAAATCCAGCTAGGATCCAGCTTAAAAAAAAAATTAAAAATATATGTATATACATTCGCTTTTTCTGGTTTTTGCACATGATTGTCAGAAACTCAGCTGTTAACAACCCAGTCTGGGAAGGTGCTGAATGCAGGAGGTGAGAGCCACCAGCTGCCAGAGTACAGTGACACGATGGCTCCAAGTGTAAAGGTGTCCCACGGTCTGTTCTGAGAGACATTTACAACAGAGCTCTGTCACAAACTGGTTTTGCTAAGGAAATAGCTTGTGGGCTGAAAAATCAGCACAGAAAGGAAGTCAGGTTTCTTGGTCTCAGAACACATACAGGCTTATGCAGTTTTATAATCAACACACTTTTATAGCCACTTGGAATTTAAGACTAATCCATCCCCAAAACTGTTTCCCAGTTTCCTTTCACTGCTGAGGATAGATCTTCCCTCTAGTGCAGGCAATCAGAAAATATTATGACCCTTCAAAGGAGCTTGGAAATAGCTGATGATGCTCTCATATGATGGCTCAGATGCTCACTCTCAGTCTAAACAAAATATCATCTGGGGGAAAAAAAGGTATGTAAGAGTGGGTGTATATGTATACAAATGTTTATGCATCTGAATTTTCTTTCTGCCTCTCCAGTGAAAGTGGAACCTAACTAATTTTTTTGACATATTCACATCTGGTAAAGTATGAGTAAATTCTGTTATTATTTGGTTAAATTAATGTAACAAGGTTCAGGGAAATTATCCAACTTTTTTCATGTTATGGGTGGATATATGTTATTAATTTCATGTCTATTTATGTTTTTGCCGGTAATAGTGGGTCAGTATTATTTCAGATTGATCATGAGAGTGGTTTGAGGAATCCATATAGCTGATTGTTTAGCAGTCAAAAATCCACAGTTCATATCCCAAGGAACACACTGCAGTAACATTGTGCCTTCTGCATGCTTACCTCTGAGAAGTCAGTGAAATTTAGATATTTGATCTGATTAACAATACCAAAGTAAAGCCCTTGAACTAGCTTCTGGAATAGGAATTTAAGTTAATTACAAGTAAAAATTCCCCTTGAAGTCTGTGATTATGAATTTGTCAGGTGAAGCCTCAGACATTGACCCCTTTTGTCAAGGTGAACCAAATCAACCATCAACCCAGATAATTTTTTGTTTATCTGATGGAATGCAGGAGTGGAGGTCTAATAACAATCTTCTCTAATTCCAACTGCTGTGTAAATATCATAAAAACATACATTAAAAATCTGGCCTGGTTCCAGGCATGAAAATATTGCTCTTTGTGATTAATCAAATGAAGAGAAGGGGATGATTATAGTGCCAGTGCTAAGAAAAAAAAAATTTAAAAAATCAACCAGCAACAGGAGGTTATAGTAGTGTTTATTTTTAGCAGTGCCTGTACTGTTGTAGCTGTGTTAACATGCTCTGGAAACCTTTAGGACCTTGCAGACTGGTCTGTATGACTTGGATTGCTGTGCCTTTCATCCCATGTCTTAGAAATATTCTCCTGACATGAAATTTACCTCTTAGAACAGTCTTAGCCTTGCCAAAGAAGGGATGGTAAAATAAAAGACAATCCAAATAAGAGAATAAATTCAACAGCAGATAACAATTAAGATATTTGCTTCTTATCTTAATATTTCTTTTGCTTTGACTCATTCATTTATCTTTTCTTGCCCTCTTTTTCTCAAGCAAAGTTTCTGACAGTGCACACTGTAGATGACGTGAAATCCCCTGGTGGAAATTACCTTATCTATCTTTTGCTATCCACACTGTAAAGTTGTGTCTGAGATAGTTATCCTATTGTAGTCAAATCCAATAGAGACAACAGGGTTGAGAGTGTGATTGATCTGACCAAAGTTTTCCGAGTTTACTGATCTTTCCTCTATTGATTATGAAGAAAGCTCATGGCTGGAAGTTTATATATAGAAGTCCACACTGTAGTGAGATATATCTCCTCCCTTCTGACTTTAATGGAATGTCAATCAGTCCCTTAATATCCATATATACTGGGGTTCCTGGTCTTCCATTTCTTTTTTTAAGACAACGAACAAGAACTTAGAATCCTCTGGGTAATATAATTGTTGTTTTGTATCCACAGATGTGCCACAGTGAGTCACTAACCTTGAATCATAATTCAGATAACAAATAACACTGCACATGACTTAAAATTTTCCTGTATATCTGTTGTGAATGTGAAAAGAAATTACTCATATGAGTTTTTTAGTCTCTTTTTCAGTCTATCTGTCTGAGAAGACAGATTGCTTCAGTCTACCTTTAGCACGATACAGGTGCCTCACCTAGAAAAACAAGAATCTTATGTTCGCTTGTCTTCTCTTGATGGTGTCTGCAGGTAGCTTAAAGCTTTTGATCTTTTTTTGTCTGATTTTATAGCCATTCCAAGGTCTTGCTGGACAGCTCCCTTTTCCAAAAGGCAGCAGTAGCAGAGGCAAAAGAAAGCCAAAGAACATCCTGCTCAGCCTGATGAGCCTTTTGTCAAAAGGACAGCTGGGTTTTTAGTGTAGTCTACCATGATTTTAAGAGGACCAGAGAAAGACACTATGTCAACCCTCTACTGGTTAGTGCTACCTGCTCCCCCTGTTTTCTGTATCCTTTGGCCATCATGTGTTTAACCTAGTTACTTTGGGAGGAGATTGTCAGCACTTTTACCAGACTGAGATGAATATCTGTTCCTCGGGACTGAATTCAGTTATTATTTACATGAAGTCCTACTCATTTGTGAATGCCTATGAGATAACTCTAATCTCAGCACTGAGGTTTGGCTTTACATATGTAAATAGCAATATTTTACTAGTTGGAACAGGAAGAGCTGTGAAGATAAAATGATGCCTCTGTTACAGTGGAAAGATTGTCAGAATAGCTTTGAGATAATATTTGAACTTTGAAGAATGGGACATAATGTAGACAAGTATTCTCAGCCATGGTATAGCTGTGTTGCATGTTTTCCATTTGACACACATGACCACAGGCTGTAAATACAAAGGAGACTGGGGAAAGCCACCGCTTTCTGAGAACTACAAAATGATGTTTTGGGAAAAGATGGTTCTGTTCCACCATGAAGGGGGTTATGGATATTCAATATGACAGTGTCAAAAAAATTTCAGAATGAATGACTTTATACTGTGAATGCTCTTAACTGAACTAGTTACATATATTTTTAATAGTACATAAACAAAACTGTACTTAAGGCTTCTGCCTTAAATACACCATCCACAGTAGGCCAAGTCTGGTGGGAAGATCTGAAGGCCAAATCAGAATGTGTCTCTAGTTGTACTTTTTATGCACCTGCTCTGTGAGTATTGTTGCTGTTTACATTCCCAATTCAGATATTCCTCCTCATCTCACAGAAACACAATGTCTGTATGCACTGATGGACTGCACCAAAGCAATGGCTCTAACAGCAGGTGGTTTATGGCCACTTAAAAAGGCTTGGGGAAATCGTGATGATAAAATACAAGAGCTGCATTCAACAAGGACTGTACGTCTGTGTCTGTGGGGAGATATCAAGTATATAAAAGGTGTGGAAAATAAAAAGATTACTCAGGTAGATCTGCTGATGTAAGTATAGTGTGACTAAAGAGGAATGTACCTTCTGTGTCTCCAGGAAGACCTATCAGTGCAATACAAGAGCCATATTGGCTAATAAATTATGATCCTAGTTAATGGTTATTGAAATGGTTAATCTTTTGTTACTTTCTTTATCAACAACGTTTTTCCAAAGTGATTTGATAATGTTCTTTTTGCCTGTTTAGAGACACCTTGCATAACTCATTCCTTGAGGAAATTAATATACTGCTGGTAAGAATGCTCAACAAATGAATTTTTAAAATTAGTGAATATTTTAGGTAAACTGTGAGAAGATATTAAATGCATATACGTTTTATCTTAGGTGGGTACTTAAAACACTGCCTGGAAAATAAAAAATCATTTGAAAAATGATCAGCTGATCATTACTATTTGATTTCTTATTTTTAGCAGTATTTCATTGAATGAATCTATTCTTATAACAAGTCCCTAAGAGAAGTTCACTGTGATAAAACAAACATTTAATCTTTGGTAAAACTAAGTTTTACAGGCAGTTAAATAGCAGAAAGATAGGGGAAAATAATATAAAATATGATTCTGAAATGAAATCCACAAAAACTTTATGAACTCAGCACTCCTGATGCTTTTTTCATGTGAAATATCTAGTAAACTTATTTTTACATGCTGCTCAGGTGGCTGAGGTAGTAAAAAGTTAACCAGACTCATACATTGTTTCTATCTGCATTATTGTGGTTTTGGAAGACAGAAACACCTCTCACTAAGACATGACAGCCATTAAAAATCTAAATCTGTCCTCATTTCCCAAGGTTTTTCTTACAGTAACATTTTAGCACTTAGCAGTGTCTGATGATGGATACATTTCATCCAGAAAATTCAATTGCCTACTCCTGTTGCTGCTGCTATGGTTACAGATGATGACATAACTTCTTGTTCTGGTAGAGACAATGATAAGGGTTGTTATGATGGGTCAAAGCAAAAAGTTGCAAAGTCAGAAAGAGTTCTCTGAATGCCAGGCTCTGTGGTGGTTGAGTAGCACTTGAAGCAAAATCTTATATCTTTTCTCTAGGAGTTGAAAGAGCTCTCTGACAGTTTTAAAATTGCATACATGTAATTTTAAATCATGGCTATGTGTAAATGTACTTTTCTAATTATTACTCCACAATAAAGAACACTAAAATATTAGGAGATGCAGGTGAAATCAGATTTATAGGATGATTAGATCCGTTCCCACCCAAAGGCTTCCAAAACTTTGTGTTTCTCTGCTTGTCATAGGTCATTGACTCCCTGGGTATGCCTTCATCACCCCACAAAAGCCTGTGCCTTCAGTGAGGTCGGAAGATTTTACCTATATGCAATTTTGTCATGGTCCTGTCATTTATATTTTAGTGGTTTATTTGGAGGTTTCCAGGAAGTTGTCTTGCAAGTCTCTACCACAGTAGTGTTCCTGTCTAACCCTTTCTGTTAATAGGTGATGCAGGAGAAAAGTACAGGGGAAATGTAAGTGGGTTTTTGAGGTCTACAGCTTTTATAATATCTCCTGTAAATCTGAGTTTTTCTGTTGCTTGCAGAGCCTGACAGTAGGAGGGATGCAGCCTGGGTATAGTGTTCTTCAGTCCTTCATTTCCAGCATCTCTCTAGTAATTTTACCAAGCCACAGCGAGCAAAAAGCCCTGGGCCAGAATCTTCTCTTATTTATACTGGAATACATTTGAAGATCAAGCCAGCAAAGTCAACACAGTTTCACAACAGTGAAAGTGGTATGAGAACAGTTTGATGAGGTGCTTTTGGTTGTCTTTCAAGGAATTCAGAGGTATTAAAATATATTTCAGCTTGGGCATTTGCTTAGCATTTCTTCATATTTGTGTTAACCGTGAGGATTCTCTCATCCTGTTCTCTGACGCTGGCCATGCCTGCTCAGGTGCTTCATTGTATAGGCTGCATTAGTGCCAAAACATGAGCTTTTAATGAGATAATGGAAAGCCATAGAATTAGTGGTTAAATTCAACACTGCTAAGTGCATCTGTTCCAGCACTGAGTCAAGATTAGCAGGATAAGTGTTACAGATAAGTTGTGTTGGCGACTAAAATAACCAATGGATGGAGCAGCTGCTTTAGAAAGTGAGACTGGAAGGGTTGGCATGTTTTAGTTTGAAAGGAGAAGGCTGTGGAAAGGGAATCATGAATCATAAATACAGAATCTTTTTTTCACCACCCTCCCCAATACTAGGATTATGGAGTAATTCATTAAAATAAGCACGACTGATTTAAAACAGGTTAAAGAAAGTACCTTTTTACATAGCGTAGTGACCTGGAGACAGACAGCACTGGAAGCCTTAGAAAGAGGTCAGGCAAATTCATGGACAGCAGATCCATTTAGAGACACAAACTGTAGAGGCCGGGGGCCTGCTGAGAAAGCTTCCCCAGAATGCTCGGTTCTGTTCTGTTCATGTTCCCCAGTTCTGCTCCCCTGGTTGGCTCCTTGGTGGCTTCAGCCCTTGTTACTTGATACACCCTGGGAGTTGCTTCATCAGTTCCCTTACCCTGGACCCCTCTTTGTTCTCCCCCAAAGAGTTCCCTGAACCTTTGCATGGGTGCAGACACATTAAATCTCTCCTGTAGAACCCTGTGCAAAGGCTCTTGTGCTCATTTCATTGTTGGACTGTTTTAGCCAGCTCTCTGGTTGGTGTGTGCAGTGTGCTGGCTGCACCGGGCGGCTTTGTCCTGGAGACGCTTTCAGGAAGGTCGGACATGGAACCAGCCAAGAAGAACGTGACAACAAACCATCGAGGCTGTGCCCTCTAACATTCCTAACTGGCTGCTCCAGAAACTGAGGAAGCACAGGGTGAGTGAGCCACAGGGTCCAAGTGTCCTCCTGGTATTGCATCTCCTAATGCCCCTGAAAGAGAGAAAATGCTGAACTAGGTTGTTATGACTACTAGGGGTTTTCTTTTGGTGTAATATTCTCACAATATTTTGTGATTATTTTCTATTTAAATTGTGAGGAACATTTTAACTGGTTCCTGGAGTTGACTAGAGTGCTTTTTTTTATGAAACACTACTGAGAGTATGCATTGTATGCCCCAGGGTACTTCATAAGGGCAGGAATGAACACACAGAGTTTCTCTGGGAGAATTTGGAGGACAGCATGGGGAAGAAAAAGCTACACTTGTTCAGTTCCATTCCAGCAGAGTCCTGCCTGCTAACTGTCTAGACCCACAGGCACACCCAGGCTTTGTTCTGAAGGGAACTAATTTCTTTACAGCAAAATAAATTCCAAAAATTAATAGAAGTTATGAATTTTATGAAACAGGCAGGGATAGTCAGAGAACCAGGACGCACAACTGATATTTGGGTTATCCAAGACCATGAGCATAACTGGACCATGTTTCACCCATTCTGTTAGCTGGTGTGCTGAACTGAAAAAGGATCAGGACAACTTGCAAAGGGTTAGAGCCAACAATAGGAGCCTGCATGGGGTCATAGAGTTGGCTTCACTCCCCATTTGCTTCCATGGACCAGCATTTGGTTAAAACTAAGGCTTCCTTTATCCATTGTCCTGCATGGTGCTGACAATGAATAGGCTCCTGGGGTTGAGGCTTAAGGGGATTATTAGGGAAAAGAAAAACATGCCTCCTACAAAAATCCAGCACTAAAACTATGAAAGTTTAAAAGACTGATGAAGAGAAGGTGATAAGCTTTAATTATGGGCTTTCTAATATGTATAAAGCAGAAGAATCAGACCAAATTCAGGTGAAAGTTCCAGCTCCTTCAAAACAAATATAGCAAGGTCAGATCAATGCTGGTTTTAATTGCTTGAACCAGCAGGAAAAGAAGGAAGGGCCCCTGTATTGGAACACATGATGTCCTCATCCTGTTTTTTCTGAAATCCACATGTTCATGTGGCTGTGGTAAAAATGGTGTTTGAGTGGCTTGTATAATTTATTTGCATACACAATTTTACCAGCATTGACAAACATGCTCATTTTTACATAGACTCTTCCTTCCCATTACCGAGTCAATTCTTTGCATGATCTTGTGGCATCAGAAACAGAAGGATCTGGGTTTTCATGACATTTTTCAGTTCTCTGTGGGAGCATATGATTGTAACATTACAAATAAGTTTGCCTGGGGACAAAGGTTTTTCTATTAAGATTTTCTGAGGCTCCACAACCTTCAGCATTACAGAGACTTCTGTTGTGCATTGACTCATACAAAAAAGTCAGAATGAGATTATTTGCTTTTTCCAATTTTAATTATTCCTCTCTTTTTCAGACCACTGCTCTGTGGTCATGCATGACAATATGTTCTCAACATCTTTTGGGAAAAAGAAGGGGAAGAGCTCTGAATGTAGCTTGCTGCATATTGCAATCTTATATATGCAGCTCATGACCCTGGCCAAGTAAAAATTGAAATGTAAGGAAGCCCTGACAGATTGTGCTTTATTTCTCCCTCTCTTTTCCAGTAAAAAATATTCCATCTACAACGTTGATTGAACCACTAAACTGCTTCCTTCCTGTCTTTATAATTAGTTTCCTATTTCATGTGTATTTACTTTAATTTTTCTGTTTGTACACACATCATTGTAAGAGTGATAAAAATTTGTAATAGATGTTAAGATTCTGTTAGCACTTTGCTTGAGTAACAAAGAATTGAGACACTTAAACATAATTTCTGGAAATATTTACTCAGTTATCCACTTTTGGGCCACAGTTGGTTATTTTGTAACAGTAGCCTGAAGAGAGACCACAGATAAACTGTCAGTTTTGACTGAATTTCAATTGGAAACTTCAGTTCTTCAAGTGGAACTAAATGAGCGTTTAACTGCTGAATCTTCAAATCAAGATAATATTCACATTATTTCTTGGAAAGTAAACTGTTTGATACTGTGTTATATATTTTCTAGCCTCTGTGTTGGAGAACAAGATTTTACCCTTTCCACATTTCCTTGTTTAGTGCAGGCTATTTACTAACTCAAAATGGTTAGCACCTTCACTTTTCCTCTGCTTTTGGAAACATTGCTGTGGTGGGTTGGCCCAAAGCTCCTCTATCACTCCCCTCCACAGCTGGATGGGGGAGAGAAAATATAAAAGAAAGCTCATGGGTCGAACAGGGGAAAATCATTCATCAGTTACCACCATGGGCAAAAGAGACACAAATTTACTACCAATAGAATCAGAGTAGGATAATGACAAATTAAAACAAATTTTAAAACGCCTTCCCCTCATCCCTCCTTTCTTCCTGGGCTCACCTTCACTCCCCATTTTCTCTCCCTCTTCCCCTCTAATGGTACAGGGCAATGGGTTAGGGGGACAATGGTCAGTTCATCACACATATTCTCTGCCACACAAACTCCACAGCAAAGCTCCTGGTCTAGCAGATGAGATTTATTCAGGAGCTCCATGAATTTCTTAATATGACCTCAACTTTCCTATGCAACTATTCAGGAAACTGATGGGGAACAGATATCATGTACTCTAATAGTAGATTTTGTACATCTATAGGGAAAAAAATACTCAAAGAAGTTTTTCAGAATTAATTTCTGCATGCCATATGTGTGCTTATGAGTGCTTCAAAGTAATTATACAGAAACTGTGATTTGTTTTGTGCTCAATGTGACCAATTTTGTGTCAACAAATGATTGCACTTGTAACTGCCCATTTAGCATGTGCAGTAACGTGTTTGCACTTCCAGGACCACAGTTCACAACAGAACAAATGATGCACAACAGCAAGCCATGGAGAAGACTGGCTTTGCATGCAAATTCCTTGAATCAGTAGAAGTGCTGATTTCTAGGACAAAAGCATCTTGTTTCTCTGATTATTTCTTTATAAATTGTTTTAAAATTTGCCTATTAACTGTAATTTTTCCTTTGCAAGTTTGGTGAACAGGTGTTTTAAGCCCTTAAGACCTACAGAGGAGAAAATTTTCTTTTTATTTACATTTTTAAGTGTTCAGGTGTTTGAGCCAGCCATAATGCAGAACTGATTCCAGTGACTAATTTGACTTGACATTTGATGCCTGTTTCTTTCAGAGTTCCATGTTCTTTGGCTGATCTTGACCTGTGCTATGTCATTCAGTAACACATATCTCCATTTTTTACTACTCAACTAAAGAATTATATTCAACTTGTCTATCTATTCTCTTATATGTACCCATAGCTCTCCTGGCTTTTTCTTTATGTCAGCAAGGTCAAACTCATTCCTCTTCTAATTATTCACAGTACCGACTCAAATCTTTGCTACTCGAGCATGTCAGCTGCTGAAGTAATTACATTAGTGTGAATGTCAAAGAAAACTATAAGAAAAGGAGGGAATACAAATAATTTAAAGCTTTAAGAGGAAAAGAAATTTATTCTTCTGTCACTGAATGTACTAAGACCACTCAGACAAAATAGTTATAGGTGCTAAACAGTCTGGGGACCCAGCTTGAATTTAGGTTTGAATAGCTAGTATTCTTCACTATTCTTTCTTATTAATCTTCAGATGTAAGCCATAAGCTTTTAACCAAATTAATTACTTTCAGGGGAGGGTCTGGATGTCTGAAGAAGAAGAAATATTTGACCTTGCTAACTGAAGTTATTGTCTTTAAGATTGCTTAGAAAGTCCCAGAAAAGAAACAATGTACTAGCTTTCATGAAGTGAACTGTTGTCAGACCTTGCTTATGAAAATATATTGGAATCCAATAAGTTTTCCATTTGCATTGTATCTCTTCATGCAAAGTATATTGAGAAATTTATTATGAATCTCCATTCAAGTTCAAATCTCTACATGCTCTCTGCTTTTTGAGTAAAGACCCTATGTTCTATACTTTATCCTACAGGTCTTTCCTGGTAGAAATCCTCATATTTAGCAGTGGAAAAAACTTAAACATTCTGATTCTCTTATGTGTATCTGGCTTAGCATCATTTTCTTCTGGTGTGTGGAGTTCTATGTTCTTCCTTAGAAAGGCACAAGGAGGGAAGTCTTGTGCACACAGAGTGTTTTATTTTAGTGGTGTTTCAACAGGCGTCTTTTCATGCATCTTCTGACTAGGTTTTACTTTGGATAGAGAAAGTCAACGTAGTATTTTGTACTTAAAAGGTTACACAATTAATCCTGCAGATGGTAGTCTGCAAAGAGCCCTAAACCAACTTCCCCAGTGATGACCACTTTCTGCTGCTGTACCACACAAGCACCCAAGCTGTTGTCTAATCTGTGCAGGGAGACCTGGAGGCAGACTGAGCTTTCTCACCTGATTTTGGTCACCTCAGGAGTAGAGGAAAAGACCCATATTATTCTCGTTGGTTTTGCCTGAAGCAGAGTTAAATGTTCAGTGTGTATTTAATCAATTTTGGCAGTGGTGTATTCTGCAGTTGTCATTGTACGTGGGGACCACAGCAAGAGAGCACCACTGTTAAACACTATGTTTTAGTGCTTTGATTTTTGCAGTCAGTTACATTTCACAGAAATTGAATAACAATGAAGCAATCATCTTTGCTACAGGTCAATGAAACAAAAAATCTAGGTTTTAACATTCTGCTGATGAGAAGTTCCTTTTTCCAGTTGAAACAGAATGGACTGAATGACTGTATTTTAGTTAGAATCCCTTCTGTGTCTGTTGAGGTTTGACACCAGTAAGTGTCAGGCACCCAAGAAAAAAACCACCCACTTATTTTCATCTGCTATAGCTGAGCAGAGAAGGGGGAATTGAAAACTTCCTTTTCTTGAGTTGAGATAAGGATTATTGGAAAAAAAACCCCACACTTTAAGGCAAAAGAGGTTCAAAACCTAAACAGTATAAAGAAGATTTATCATTAACAGAATTAAAAGTAAGAAGGGTAATGAGAACCAAAGCAAACTTCCAGAACACCTTTCTTTCTCAGTCCCTTCCTCTTTCCACCAACCGCGTAGGGAAACAAAACATGGGGTTTTGCTCAGTCTTCAAATTCTTAAAATTTTTCTACAGTATTCTTAAGGAAAAGAGTTTCTTCTGCTGTGCTGTGGGATCCTTCCCAGGGGAGATAGTTCTGTGTGACTTTTCTAGCAGGGTTTTAACTTCCACAAGCAGCAGTCCTGCCCAAACCTGCTGCAATATGAAATCCTGCTTTCTCCTGCCCACCAAAAACTAGACTGTTTTCAAACTAGCACAGCATCATGAAGTGAAGGAGAGATATATGATTATATGTATAATTACATTGCACTTAAGGTCTTTTTTGAAACTGGCTAATTTGCTTCTGCTCATGTTTCAAAGCTGTTCATGTACTATACAGAATTATTTATTTATTTGTGTATTTATTTATTTGTGTATTTAAGTATTTGCAGAGGAATACCGATCAGGTACAAGACTTGCAAATTTTTTATGAGTTTATAGCTTTCGATTTAAAAAATAAAAACCAAAATAAAACAAAACATTTATCACTTTTAAGACAAAACTGATTTTTATTGTAACACTTCGTTATAAAATTGACCTAATTTAGCAACAAAACCCTCATAGGCTGTATATTTCAGGTTTAAAAATATGTTTCTCTTTTAACTTAAAATTGTTTAGGAATGAGATTGTTTTGTCTGGGCAAAGAAATACCCAAAACAATCTTTTTTTCAATTCCTTCCAAACTTTTTTTCAAAGAATTGTTTTTCAATGTTTTTTCTTTTTTCAAGTTCCTTCAGCTTCTTTTGAAAAAAAATTTCATGAGCTTGGTTTTTATTTTAGGTTAATCAGTCTGACTGAAAAATTGTATTAACTTCTGTTAAAAATTTCCTTTTATTATGAAACCAGATAAAACAAAGTGATGCAGTCTAAGGTTTTTTCACACTCAAAATGGAATGAGAAGGGAAAAAAAACAGAGGTGAACTGGAAGAAAAGTCACAGTGGATACATGCATAAAACTTGTATTGAATTAAAAGAAACAAGGCCTTGAAAAAGACTTAAGACAAATCTTGTCAAATCAGAGTGATCTTTATAATAAATATACTCAGTCTTGTCATGTAATAACCATCTCATTTCATGATAGAGAAAGTTGGTGTTTATATTTTAGAACAGATTCCAATGTCATGCTTGGGAAATTTTTAGATTTGTTGCATTTTGGAGGACTGTGAGCTAGGCAGGTCTGTTGAACCCAGCATAAACAGCATCAGAACTATCAAATCTGGAAATTCCCTTTCAACAGAAATAATTTAAAGTTCAGGAACATTATTATTACATATGAAGTGGGTCAGTTTGTCATGAGAGAGCTCTAAGAGAGATTATATCATTTCCTGACATTAAAAACACACATTTGAGTTCTTTGATGATAGTGGAGTTGGTTGGTTTCAGAGTGTTTCAGCATTTTGGCATGCCCATAACATGAGGATATATCATTAACACTGCAATAAAAGAACTAGGCTTAATGAAATTTAACCTTCTAGAAACTCTGGGAAGCAAAGCATTCACATCTTAATACTTGCCTTTTTTATCTAGCAAGGGGATTTTGGAGGCTGCACTGGTTGCTCATACCGGGAAAAGAATTCTTCATTAAAAAAAAAAAAAAGCAAGTTTGTAAGTGAAGGCTTCACATTTGTGTTTAAACATTATGTCTTCAGAGAAGTTATATTGCAGTTCCTCAAATTGAAAAAAAAATCCAAACAGAGTTACAGATATAAGACTTAAAAAGAGTCCATAACATCTGAATGTCGAACCTTTCTGGGTTTTTTTGGATATCCATCTGTTATTTATTTCTGAATTTGCGACCTTACGTAGAAGTCTATTTATACTCAAAATATAACAAAATAATAGTTACTATATTGGAATGCAGCAATTTTTACCTGAAACTTTAAGAGAAGGTAGTCGGGTGCATGATCTACAGCTTGCCTTTGATTTTCAATTGGTTTATTAATCTGAAGTATTGCAATTCTCCAATGTATTAATTTCACAGCAATTTACAACTTAATATCAAATCAATTAGGAAAACTGGTCCAAAAGTATTCAATTACATAAATGAAAAGATATGTCCATACTTTTACTTATGTTTTGTTTATATGATGTGTCTCAATCAAAACTCTTCACATTTGCAGGCATGTAGTTATAAAATTCCATATACTATGTAGCTATGTTTATGTCTTTAAATGCTTATGGAAAAACATGTATCCTTTCTTACACAAATTATCTATAATTGAACCATAAATTTTTAGTATGCAATTTTTTTCCTTAAAAATTGATTCCAATGCAACAAAAAATATTAACCTTATTTCCTTATGCCTGACATATTTCACTATATAATCAGATTGTTTTTCTTTAAATTAATATTGTCTCCATACTGGTTTTCTCTATTTGCAGGTATTAATGAATTAATTTAAACTCTGAATCACAGGCATTTAAATTGGCTGGAGGAATAAATGTATAGCTACCTTCATAAATATATATATCAAAACAGTCAAAGGCTTAGCTATATATTATGTCTTCATGCGTATGCAAAATTTTCATTACTGTTATTGGGAGATAATGTGGGTGTTGTGAGGGTAGAATATATTCCAGGCAATATATTCCTGTAATATATTTTTTCCTACTAGTACCATTTTTCCTTCTTTGTGTGCTGTTTGCTACAGTAACTTAGCATTTTGAATTAGAATTTTAGGAACTTTATTGAAAACAATTACAGAATTTATAGCTTTATCAGAACAAAAAGATTTTGCAAGTTTCACATGTGTACTGAAAAACCAAAGGCACAGACCAAAGTACGCCTAGCCAGATGTTGATACTTAAATTGCAAATGCCCATATTTAAGCAGATTCAGCCCTCCTGAATTTCTGTTTTATGATTAGGACCACACAGAATGATAATAACAACCAAAAAAAAAAGGATATGGCTACTAATAGTGGTGGTGGTTGTAGCAAAGGGACATTGACACCATGATGGTTGTGCAGGAAGGTGTTCATGTGGCAGAGAAAAGCAGTTATCCTCGAGGCAGGCTACAAACTTGACAGGTGAAGGTAAAAAATAAATAATGTTGGAAATTTTTCTGAAGATGTTTAATGCTTGTTATGAAAAGTTAAGTAAAAGTTCCTCTATGTTGCTGAGCTATCCATAATTTTTGTTACCACTCTAATAATCCCTGTTTCTTCTGCCTGAATCCCAAATGACCCTTCTCTGGGCTTTCATCACAGCTAGTGCCAGGAGTCATTGAAGCATTTGCAGGTTTAGAACCTTTATAAGAACCAGAGCCAAGGTAATTCCATTATTTTGTTAGTATCTAGTGCTTTTCATACTTTTAATGTCATTTGGTTGTGCCTTCACTTCTCTTGAGAGAAAAGGAGTGAGAATGCATGAGACTGAGAAAGAGGTTCCCCTTACAGTGAAAAAGTCAGTGCAGAACATCCCACAGCCCAATTTCAAGAAGTGACTTGTGTTCCCATTCCTGCTGGGATGTGTGTTTAGCATGGTGACAAATGAAGTGCTAAGTGGATATGCTTAGCCAAGGAAAGCACATTATTATTCTTCCCTATGAAAGGGGTTAGAAGAAAATTATTTTGAAGAAACATCTGAACAAAACACACACACAAACACAAAAATTAAAAAGAAAAAAAGAGGAAAATAAAATCCAACCACCCCACAAGCCAGTAAGAACTTCTTTAATACTAGGTGTGTATCACTGGTGGGTACACTCACAGTTCCCTTATTGTGTGTCCCAGTCACTACTAGGAGGCAAGACCATATGCCCTTGGAGAGGGTGGATCTGCAGAGCTGTAAACTTGGGTAACTTAAGTGCATATTGTATCCTTTGACTTCTATGACACACTCATCTATTTAATTATTTTTCAGTGTGAACAATTTTCCTATCAATTGATGATTAATAATCTCTAATTGGAAAAGGAAGAAAATGTAAGTGAAGTTAAACACACCCTTTAACACCAGAAAGTATCTTTGGTATTGAAACACTGAGGCACTTGATCTGCATACAGCATAAAGCAAAATGCAAATAGATTAACTTAAGTCACATTGGTTTTAATGATGTTTAAGGCTCTGGTTAAAACCACGCTGTTATGAGGTAGTAGTGGGTAGTTTTATTTGTTAAAAATACAATAAAAGCATTACTGACCTTATTTAGGACTCATCTCTACAGCTCTATTAGATGCAATAAACAAAGAATTAAATCTAAGGAGAAAAAAATAGAGATAATGGTAGAAATATTTCAGCATTGTTTTGCATGCTGTAACAAACTGCAATGTGTACAAGAAACAGTGGGATAGATCCTGGTACAACAGGATAATATAATTTATTTGGAAGATGTGCCAGGGGAAGGCAGCATTCTCATAGAAAAGCATAGATTTGGAAGAACCAAATAGAGTTTTAAACCAGTAAAAAAATGCTCATTCAATTTCTTGCATCTATGTCTTGCTTTGGCCATTTTGTGGTGTTCCTGAGAAAATAAGTGTGTTTTGCTTATAACAGATAGACCTTTTGGGGTTTTTTAGCCTGTGTTTCCTCATGAGATCTTGATCTACTTACTGTGGCATCAGTCTCTAGGGCAACATATGCAAACAAGCTACAGTAGTCTTTTGTCTACAGTACTGTCATATTTAATTTTGAAAATTATTTGAAAATACTTCTCTCACAGAAAAACAGTCCTTGCATTCCTTTATTTGTGAATTGCATGCCAGAGTGCTCCCATTAGACATCAAGTGAAGAACATGTCCAAGAGATAATGTATGTGTTTATACCCAATATGTCAACATTGTTAAGCTTGAAGCACCACAAATTCTTGGTGTGTTCTCAGGGCTGGAAACAGGTGTTATGGGCAGTTCATCGTGTAGACTTGAGCTAGATCCCTTTCAACATGTTGAAAAGATTATTCCCACCTTTTATTTATGTAAATAACAATTTTTTGGGTTGCTGTGTCCACTCTCCACAGCTTACAGAAAAAAAAAAAAAAAACAAACCAGGCAGAGGATGTGATGCCTTTTATTGGATTATAGTGTATAATGTCTGGAAAATATTGTTTTCATGAAAATATATTATTTCAAAGTCTTCAAGTCTGCGCTAAAAGACACTGATTCCATTGAGACAATATTTTCTTCCCCTTTTTTAGAAAGGCTGCTTCTTGCATGGGATTCAGCCCTGCTCTAGGAAAATTTTCTCAGCCCAGAGCTAACTTCCAAGGATTTATTTGCAAGGTAGGAGAGGATTCAACCCCCATACCTATTTCTTTGAATTGGTTCATCTCAATGCCTCGTGTCATAGTTAAAATGGTGTCAGAAACACAACCCTTGATAATCCATTCCAAGGCCCTGAAAAAGGGAAATAGTTACTGAAGCATTGTTATGCCTTCAGCAAAATTCCACTAAAGTATCATACAATAGTTAGAAAAAATTTTATTAAGACCATGATAATGACTAAAATACATTCCATATTTACTAGTGTGGCTCTTCTAGACTGAGCTATGAGGAAAAGGACCATCAAAATAGATAAAGTCAGCAGTGTTGGTGCTGGGGAAAATTAGTACTGTACAACAACAAAAACTCTCCAGTACTATGCACTAGGTGAGATTCTGTTGGATGCTTTTAGCCAATGGCAAAGTATGCTTATCTTCTCTTGTAAATCTGTCCACAGTTTGGGCTCACATTGCAAAGAAGTAGGATTTTCACTGTAAGCATGTCTACAGGAATGAAGAAAAACATTTTGCCAAACTTTGGTGTTGAGTAGGACTTGGAAAAGGAAGAGCCTGAAACCATTCAAAATAAACTTAAGACAGACTTGGTTAAGAGTGTAACTTGTCCATTGTATGTGTGCACATGCCTTGCAACATGTTTATTTTGAAGAAAGGTGGTTAAAATTTTACATTAAAACCCTGTTTTATGATATGCACTTCACTGCATTTCTCACTTGCTATTTTCTAAGTTTTGAGTGCGTGACTTTGAAATGTCAGGGTTCTTTCAAAAGAATGTCTGTTCATGAAGGAGAAAGAGGCTAATTTCCTAGATTTTTAATAAAGAAAAAAGGAGAAAAACAAAATATAAGTTCCATTAGGTAGCAACTGAATGGCATGCACAGGTACCCTTTCAGGCACAGCAACATTTGCATCCAAACTTCTTGCCTCTTGAGTTAGTTTTGTGACTGCTGGGTGATGCTCTCATACATTCTGCTGAGAGGCACTAGCAGATATCAAAATGCACATTTTCCCAGTGGAGTTGCACAAAATGCTTACTGGTAAAAGCAGGATTTAGGAACTCTGAAGCTGTTCCATACATCTGTTCCATTTTCTCTAAGTGCTACTTGTCCTAGTGTATGACACCACATCTGACTTCCAAACTCTTGCTGAGCTGAATTTTCTCCAGTCCATGCTGGACTGCATCCTCCTTCAGAGAACATAAACTTAGCAATCAGCAGGAGAAACACTGAGTTCACTCAAAGAGAGAGAGAGAGAGAAAAAAAGAAAGAGGCACTTCCTGGCCTCGAGAGCTGGCAGAAGGCAGGAAAACACATCCAGTGAGGAATGAATTTCTAAGCATGCAGCTGCCAACTGCCTCAGCTCTTGTCTGAGCATGGACAAACTCAGGGGCCTTTTGAAAGGCTACAACTTTGAGACAGAAATGGCATGCAACATATCTTTAGTCCATATTTCACTTTCTGCCTCTTACATTTTGAGTCTCTACCATACAAAATAATCGGTGTTACTCCAACAAAGAGCTGTAAGGTTTTATTTGAAATGGGTGATCACTGAGTGTTACCTGAGTGTTTTTCTGAGAAATGAGTGAGGTATTTTGAGTGACAGTGTCTTTAAAAATTCAGTCTAAGACAGATAACAAGTCTGGAAAATTTTAGCTTGAGTGGTTACTGTTTGACAGAATTTTAAGCCACTGAAAATAAAAATTTATTAGGAGTGTTGGGAAACTTCAAATTTAGGCAGTTTCCACCTCTATTAACAGTATAGTGAAAATTCAACAGCTAGCTACAGCAAATGAGACTCATGTGTTAGAGTGTCAGTCTATTAATATGCATAGGGAGAAAGAGAGAAAATAAAATGCTTCTTTCCCTATTTTTTTAATGAGACAGAATCATATGTTAGAAAGAAAAACAGGCATACTTAAGAAATTAAATTGAACAGAAATAGGAACAACTCTGGGTTTATACATTCCCTTGACAAATCTCTCAAGTTTTTATGACTGCATAATCCAGCTCCTGTCACAGTTTTCTGCCATGGCATCCTTCAGATGATTGGTTTTGTGCATAGTTATTAGTCTGATGCTGCTAATCTCTCATTTCTGAAGGAATAAACTCAACTGCTTCTGGCTGAATGCTTATACTTTCTTTTAAAAGGATGTAATTCATGTGGCTTAATGGGAAAGTGGATGATCCAGATTTAAAGACAATGTTTTGCCAGGTGGTTTAGAAATTGGACAGTATATGGGCAGTATTTTCCTGTTGTATCTGGAAGATGACTGATAATATTCAAGTTTAGTGCTTCCTGTTGATTAAGAAAAACAGTTGGAGGGATTTCTTTCACCTGTAGGACTAAAAGCAATGCATGTAGGCCAACCCAGTTCCCCATCTGAGGAGAGGGTGTCTTGTTCCCACAGGGGACAGGTTTGTATCACAGAAGGATTAACCCACCCTGGGCAGCTGCTTGTTTTTCTCTTTTGATGTATCTAGAGAACGATCTAAATGATTTGTGCACACCAGGCACACAAGATGGCTACACCTAATGGAGATGAGACTCAGGCCCTCATTGTCCCTGTTCCTGCAGGGATGAAGCTGATATAGACGTGAATGTTTTGTTGTCTTCTCAGTGATTTCATCAATTATTAGTAGCTCAGGTTTATTTCATCCTGGCTTAAGAGTAAATTCTGAACAGATGTAACAATAAAAGCTTGGTCTCCAACTATGTAGGATACAGGCGAACCCTGGTTCTGAGTCTTCAGCATTTTATGCCTTTTATCACAAGACAGTCCTGACTTACCTACTAACATTAATATGGCTCTACAAAATTGTCAAATCTTGCTTGTAAACTTTATCTGTGGCTTCAGCCAGAAAAGGAAAGTGATGGGGAGAAGACGTGAGTAAAAAGTGTGCTTTTTAGAGTAAAATGCTACTCTGAGTAGTGTTCTTAATATTCTTGTGAAGCAACCAAAACACATTAAATATGTGAGTATTCCTACTCCTTCTGATCTATGACCTTTATTTTTGCTTGTTTCCAGTCTTTTGAAACTAATTCTTCACATTAATTCCTGTCAACAGTAAAGAATCATAAGCATTTTTGCTTTCACCACACAAGAAGCACTGGAGCTTTTCTTTGCCAGCTCCCTCTGAACCTATTCTGGTTTTGGATATCAAAAGACTAAGTATCTGTTCCCTTGTTGATACCAGCCTTATATCCCAGGAGTCACTTTTTTTTTTTTTTTCATTGTCACTTTTAGATTTTCTCCCAATACTGATAAGCAGAGGAGTTTCTACTACAAGAAAGTCAGGATCCCTAGCTGAGACCTCTGGGTTTAGCTGTAGTTTGAAAGATTATGGCACCTTTAGACAGAAAGAAGAGTGGCACTACCTGTGAGAGCCTTGGTGATTCAACATGCAAATTTCCTGCAGTCTATGACCTGTCTTTCATTCTCCAGAGCACAAAAGACCAGTGACTGCCTTCCTTACATCTCAGTTAAACAAGTTCTAACTCCAGAGGCTGATGAACAGACACTGTCTCTTCTCCCCTCTCACCATGCGACCTCTGAAACACACCCTAGGAAATATCTCTTTGTTCCTCAGGAGAAAGGCATTCTCCCTGGTTGTCCTAGGCTGTTCAAAATATGCCAACAAAGGGAGAAGGATTTCTTCTCCTTTTTTTCCTTGAAGTTATGCAAAAAACAGAAGCATTTACAGTCATAGTTTCCTAATGGTACTTTCCACCTTACTTTCCTCCAGAGATCTCTATGTCCACTACTTTTCTCGTCATATGTAAAATGAGAAAGAAGGGCTGTCTGTGCCTGATTCATTCTTTGAAGTATCTGCCACAGCAGTGTAATAAATAACCATAAACTTTGTGTCCTTAAGATGAGAAATCAATCCACAGAGGCAACTTTTAATATTTCTAGAATAAGAATCCAAGGAGGAGGAAGATTAAGTGGAGAAGTGAAGAACTTGGCTGTCACCTTGCCTCATGTTTGTTAATTGAACACAACTGTAAGAAGAGGTAGCGTTCAGCTTCAGGGTTCTTTCTGTGTGGAAAGCAAAGGTGAATTCCCTGATACACTACAAAAGCTCTCTTCTTTCAGTTGGATTATTGATTTCTTTGACATATTTTAAGCATCTCTTTCTAGCTTCTGCTTTTTGCCTTTCCAGACTCTGCCTGCCCTCCTCTGGTCTTTCCACACCTTCACAGGCAAAGAATTGAAATGCTGAAATATCTGAAACCCAGGAGATACTATAAGAAGAAAGAAAGAAGGTGTGAATAAAATGAAACTGATTAAGGTAGTAATGCGAATATAATGTCTGCCTTTGTCTTAGTATAAATAATGTGAGAAGTTTCTACCAAATTTGGGATCACTGACCTACTGTCCAGGCAGACTTTTTTCTCCCACATTGTTCGGGCACCTCAAAAGTCTCCTGATGAATGACTGTGTCTGTGTGGGCAGAATGTTAATTTCAGGAAAGAACAGTGAATGTACACTACTTGGGTCATAGTAAAGTATCTACTAAAGTACATATCATCCTGTCTTTTTAGATTACCTTTTTCAATTTTAAGATGCATGTGAAAATTTTGGATGCAGAAGTTTGTAGAAAAATAAAAACCAAACATTGTTAGCATGAAATCAGGAGAGAGACTTGTTCTTTGGTTGTGATGTATTCTCCTTCTCCCCCAAGTTACAGATAATTTCAAAAATTCTGCTGGCAATACACAGGGAAAATATCTTCTCAAGTTTGTCAATACAATTCTTAATTTTTTGTTCCTGATCTTCCTGACCATGTTATGTAGCTGACCAGGGACAGAGCAAGAGAGAAAGAATGAAGATCTCCACAATAATGGGGCAGAGCTGTAGATTTCCTATCTGACTTGTGATGACAAATGGTGTTTCAAAGTAATCAGTGCATGGAATGGCCTCATACATCTTAGAAAAAGACAATGTATCTTAGAGATATCTGTTAGTCTTTCTTAAATTTTGAAAGCATTTGCTTAACTTACTCTTTGCATGCTATTTTAAAATATTCACGAGGATCAGTGATGTTCAGGGAGTTCGTACTGAACAGTTGGAAATCTTTCGTGACTGATCAGATCTGACTCTCCGCGTCCTCCTCGTAAGTGCAATGTTTGCCATTCCCCAGGGATACCCCCTTTCACAGGGAAAAGTGTAAGAGAAGCACTTTGGAAACGTTATGCAGGAAGACTTTGCATAGCAGTTAAGTACAGTGCAATGTGGCTGAAAACACAGCCCTCCTGATGCCACTAGAAACCTATCACAGAATTGTAGAGTGGTTTGTGTTGGAAGGGACCTTAAAGATCAGATATTTCCAACCATGAGCAGGGGCACCTTCCACTAGACCAGGTTGCTCAGAGCCCCATCCAGCCTGGCCATAAACTCCTCCAGGAATCTGGGCAACCTGTTCCAGTGCCTTGCCACTCTCATAGTAAAGAATTTCTTCCTAATAGCTCATCTAAATCTACCCTCTATGCTATTTCAATCTAAAACTCTTACCCCTAGTTCCACCACCACACTCCCTGATAAAATGTCCCTTCCCACGTTTCATGTAGGCCTCCTCCTAGTACTGGATGCCCACTATAAGGTCTCTGGAACCTTCACTTCTGCAGTTTGCATGACCCCAGCTCTCTCAGCCTGTGCTCAAAGGAGAGGTGCTCCAGCCTTCTCATCACCTTCATGGTCCTCCTTTGGACCCACCCAAGCAGATTCATGACCTTCTTGAGATGACCCCAAAGTGCTAACTAGAAGTCAGACTGGATACTTTACTAGGAAACTGTATTAAGTAATTGAATAAAATCCTAATTCTTCAGTAACTGTAGTACACTTCATCCCTAGCTGACATGTGCACACCTCAATATGAGGTATTTTCTTCTACTGAGTCCTTTTCTGAAGGACAAGTTTAAGAAAATTACATCGTATTGCCACAAAAGTTACAAACTTTTCCAGTATCTGAAATTAATAATTTCTTAAATCATCCTTTAGAAATTTTCAAGACCAAAATAATTAGTCTTAAAACCTTCAACATATTACTCAAACAGCTTCTCTCATTTAAAGTACTGTGAACTTCCTATCTAAGGCAATTTCTTTGTTTTGCGCTTTCACATTTATAATTTCACAGTGATGTGGTCATAAATTAAACATCTACAAGTGTTTCCAATCTTTTCTGATTAAACTTTGTTATTTTTAGCTGCATATAAAGGTCTGCAACCAGCTTAAGCCCTCTTCTAGATGGCATAAAAACTACAATGAATGCCAGTCTCTAACTAGATAGTTTTTAATTTGAGGCATATTCTGTTGGTGATGAGCATGAGTAAATTTCCCATTAGTTTGTATGAATCACTAGTTTATACTGTGACATCTTAATTTCACATCAATTAATTCTGATTGTTAGTTTAAGATATTCATGTGGCAAAAGGTTTTGAGAAAGATGAATAATCAAACTATTTTGAAAAGCAGCTGTTTATTCACTGTTGACAGGAACTTGTACTTTTTGTGTGAGAGGGATTACAAAAATTTCTGCGGTCATACAGGAAGAAAAAGATCCCCTGTATTTTTAAACTCATATCTTTTAAACTGAGTGCTATATCAGTGAGATTCTGCAGTCTTTCTTCTCAATTCACTCACTAAAAATAATTTAAAAATAAATAAATAAATAGGCATCGAGGAGGAGGGGAAAAATACAGAGGAATCCAAAAATAGTGGGGTTTCCTGTGGCAGTTAAATATTAAAGGCCTCCATTATGCTGAAATAAATGGCTACTTTGCAATTGTATCTTCTCTCTGTTAGCAAATAAGGGAGAAGGAAATACAATGTGCAGCTGATCAAACAGGGAAAGATTGTATAGGTGAAAACATACCTAAAACCTGCTTATAAAGGTAACTGAGGATTATTCCCTATGTGCTCATGCCTGGTACTGAGGACACTGAGGGTTACTACTGCATGAGACCATGAGAACTAGGCTACAGAATCATGGAATGGTTTGGGTTGGAAGGGACCTTAAAAACCATCTTATTCCACCCTCCTGTCATGGGCAGGGACACTTTCCACTAGAAAATTAGGAAATGTTTCTTACTGCAATGGACATGGACATTCATATCAGTTTAGAGAGTGCTTTCAAGGTGCTTTCATTAGCTCATGTTTAACAGTCATTCTTTATTTACCTGTCTACTCTAAGCATTCCCCTCTATGAGACTGGCAACTACTCTAGGAATGAAACTGACCCCTTTTTGATGTCTCAAGCGCCCAGCTAGAGCAGACAGGGAACATCTGGATCATCTGCTTTACTAGTCATGTATACTCCACTTTCACCCTATTTCCCTCCTACCTAAAATTCACCCTGTCTTTTCATTTGATCTTCCTACTTATTTCCTCCCTGAAGGCTCAGATTTGCATCCAGTGAAGCCAGTATGAATGTTATATGAGAAAATTTAAGCCTTTAGACTGTGGTTTAACAAGGTACTTAGCACATGCCCAGCTTAAGCACAAGAACCTTCTCATTGAAAGCAGCAGAAAGATTGCTACTGGCCTAATTGGGAACAAGAGCGATCTATGAACCACTAAGCAGCTGCTGAATTCCACTGCAGCCATGGCTATATTTCAATGATAGGTTGGGTGTGAGCTCTGTGAACAGTTTATGATGTGCTTGGGAACCTTAAGAATGAAAGGACCTCTATGCCAACTGCACCCAGCCATGGAATTTACCAGTCTAGACCATATATCTGTGGGTCCACAGCCACCAAGAAGCTTGTAAAAAGGTATTTTGCAGAACAAATTGAGAATGATATCTCCCCAAACCTGAGGGTAATCAGTGAAAAAATATTTCTGAAGACTCTCCAGAAAAAATGGAAATTATTTTATGCATCTCTATTACTTGCCAGAACAAGATTCAAAAGCCCTTCCTGGTATGCACATATCCATGCAAGCACACATGCATGTTTACAGGTAGCATGTTACACATCCATCTGAATCTAACAGGGTAAGACTAGGAATAATATTTCTGAGTTTGCTCAGATCTCTGTCCTCTGATGTTCCAGAAGGGAAACTATCACTAGTGTTTAAAAATAGGTTCTTGGAAAAAATGAAAATTATTTGTTTTATAAAGGTCAGAATATAAGCACAGACAGATGAACTCATTCACAGATACTGTCCTATCTTATTCCTCCACTATAATATTTGATACTCCTGTAGGAAGTATGATACGTAGGTGTGTGTAATATAGTCATAGATACATTGTGCAGCCTGTAGGGAAATGGCTATGACCTATGTGAGAGACAAAAAATGTGATGATAAGTAGGAAAAGACAGTGCTTGTTTTTGTAGGTTGGTGTGATCATCTCACTGCCCTTTATACTCAGGTCAATTTGTGGCCTATTTAAAGCTGTGAGATCCACACCCCTCCATTTCCTTGATCTCATACCCACTGTAAAGCATCATAATCCATTGGATGTCAGGGAAGATATCTATGCCCTAATTCATAGCTCAGTGAAGGACTTGTACTGCTCTGTTGTGACTGCACTGCCTTTTACCTGCAGGAAAATGTGAGCCTGCAGCAGTGTCAGTGGAGCATCCTGGTCCTCTTCCAGCTCAGGCTGTTCTAAGAGACAGGCTGCAACTCATGACATACATCCCAATCACAGGCAATATCAATTTTACACCAGCTAAGTCCCATGCTCAGAGTACCCCTAATGGAGGATGGCTTTTGGGATCCGTTTAAAATGGCTCTGGTGTAAATGTGGTATGGACTAGTGGCCATTTATCTCCCACTCTGTGCCTTCCCCTGCACTAGGCTCTGGCTTAAGTGATTCAGAAATGTTGTTGTAGTGTTATTGCTGCTGCTTACCCATAAACCCCTAAAAAGTTGTAGCCTAAACCAGTCATTCAACAGCTTCTGGTTTACTCATTGAAGACTGTTCATGCAATGCACACAAGAATAGTGTTAAAACTCTGAGCAAGATAGGTTGCCATGACTTAAGGGGATCACACAAGACACTGTGTCCATAAATAGGCTATTTTTCGTAGAAACATAGCACTCTGTGGTTATTTATCTAAGATCTGTGCACGGTGTCTGGAAAGCAAAGCTTCTTCTTTTAAAGTTGTAGCTGAGGTCTGCATGTCATTTATTTTAAATCAACACAGGAAAACAGCTGAAAAGAATTTCTAATCTAGGCTTTTCACTCTAAACTTTTAAAAAAATACTTTCAGTCCTACTTGGCTACATAATTTGGCACCTGTGCATACCTCTTGCCACAATCTCTTTAAAATAGCTTCCTGTTTGTGCCTATGGTTATAATAATTCCCACGACATCTGTGTAAGCAGCCTGAAGAGTTACTTTTATTGAAGGGTTTCATATGAGGTGAAACTTCCACCAGCAATAAAAAGCATGCAGAAGCAGCAATTTCAGAAGCATCACATAAGTACTCAGGCAGACTTATTAGAAAGAAGAGATCTATGTTATCTTGAAATGTAGTGAAACTCTCCTTTTAAGGGTTACACTTTGACACCAATAGACACAAATCACCCATTGGTCCAAGAGCTTGTATACGGAAATCACTAAAGTACTGCTCCAGTCTGCAAGTGAGAGCTGGAGAAGAGCAGAAAGATTGCTGTCCCTAAAGGAGTGTACCACTTCTGCAAAATGGTTAGACCAAGGAAAGCCATCTGCAAACACTGAGTGTTTTGTTATTTGGCACAGCAGCAGTCATCGGCTGGGGGAGGCTGTGGCCTCAACTCTAAAGCAGAGCACAATCTGATTTGGTCTTTCTCTTAAAGCTGCACATAAAATGTCAAGTACTTTAGAGGTTAGGAGGTGTTCAAGGATGTTTGCCAAAATTTGGACAGAAAGACAAGTCTTACTGCTTGTTGACTTTAAAGGGCACACCTAATATTTGCTTATTGGGTGAAGAAGAGACTAATATTTAAAGGTTAATTGGCTTTACAACTTTATAATTTAGAAGGGATAGGTTTTAAAGAAACTATATTTGCATGTGGGGATGGGAAGACAAGGGACTATAAACTCAGAACAATTCTAAGTATCTGGGCAAAGTCTTAGAGTGATGCTGTTGAAAATAATTGAGCAGTTGAGTTCCTCTACTGCCTCAGGAGCACCAAGAGAAATAACAGAGCATCCTCCTGCATCCTCCCAGTCACCTAAAGTGCTTTGAGAAATGCATTTGCTCATTTCCTCATTTTCCCAATATACCACCTAGTTAATTCTCCCCATGACCTCTTCAGCCAGCCTTGTGTATTTCCACAGGGTCCCAGTTGAGACCAGTTAATTAAGAGGAATCGTGTCTCCTGAAAATCTGTTGTTACTTTGGCTTGCCCTAGAATTCTCAGGCTTCCTCTGATCATTGTTGTTCAAGTTTTGAGGCAGAATATTTTACTTCTGCAGTATGTCATGTGCTCTTATTTTTAGCTTGTTTGGGCAATTCCTAAAGTGTTTGTTTCTAGTTTAACTTGTTTCTTAATAGCTGCATCTGTTGGGCTGGGGCTCAGTTCAGGAAAAACAATGACTGGATTTTATTGTTGATGAATTCTCCAAGTGCATGGCTCTGCACAGATAACTAGACAGAAAGTCACAGTTTCAAAATACTATTGCTAGATGACTTAGGCTCTATTCCAAAAATAATTAGGCACTTAAAAAGCTGATTTTCTATGAAAATCGAGAATAGCAGGAGACCTTTGACTTGAGATCTCAGGTTTAGAAAATGAATGTATGAATATTTGGAATTTTACTCCTGACTGTGATTCAGTAAAGGGCATCTTGTAACCTACTCATTACAAGTAGTCCCATTAAACTCTGTTTACCTCACCATGAGTGAACTGGGTTATGACCTCAGTGGGGACACCAGCAGTGAGTAATTGAAACAGATGGACAGGATGTTAAAAGAGGGAATATTATAATTGTATATGACTATTATCTCAGGGTCTGCTTTTGTGCCTGTATCATCAGCATGGTAAATATTATTACTGTTTCAAGTAACTAACAGAAGATAAGTTGGCTTGCTCTGTTTTTCACTTTCTTATCACTCTGCTAATGTGTAGTTACTTGGACTAAAATTGTTTAATCTGTTTCAGGTTCTTTGTGGATATTTCTGTCTGTTTTTATTTCCTTTTGGATTCTTTGAAACTATGATTTGGAGAAGGGGGATAATTGAAGAAGAAGAATGGGGATAATACTTTTTCTTTCACCCTAGACATTTTTTTGCTGGGAAGCCATTTGATGAGAGGCTTTGTCCCTTGCTGGCTTTGAGGCCAGTAGAAGGGAATAGAAATTTGGCAAAGGATGAGCTTACTATGCAGAGTCTTTTGCTGTCTTTGTAAAAGCATGGCCACATCATGTATGTCTGAAAATAATAGCTTCTCACAAGCTGAGACATTGTTTAAGATCAAGGGAATCAGTTCCCAGTCTTGACAGAACAGGCCCCATTGCAACTGTGAACAAGGACACCCATTACCAGAGTTGCAAGATGGAGCAAGACTTCTTTGGAACTGGTCTTCCTTGTATCTTGTTCCCTGGGACCATGGTGGCAGTAGTCATGGATAATTAGAAAAGATTTATTGTCTCTTCTGTCAGAATTCCTTCTGCTGATGCCACTACTGGGACTGTGTCCAGCTGAACCAAGGGTACGAGTGGAGGTGAGAATGAGCTGTCCAGTACCACTGTTGGGAGGAATAGATGAATCTCATTAGGAAGTCTCAAATGTGAGAACATTGCAGCTTCATTGAAGATTCATCTAGAAATCAATCTACTTGCCAAAATCAGTGTCCACTTTCAATCAAAATCCCCAAATTAATTTTGCCATCATATTTAATTTTCTATGCTACTCTCTTAAGAGTGAAAGAAGGAAATGGACTATTCAGTGTTCAGAACTCCAGAAAAAACCTAGTCTGAAGCATTTGCTTCTATTAGCTGGGGTTTTGCCAGCTGATCAAAGCAAATATCCCTCCTTCTGCAAATAAATGCCAAGGGATCTTTAATTAGCTAAAATGACCAGCAGTCAGGACCTTGATTTCTCACTTAATCTGAAAATAGCACAGTGTCCCTTAGCACACTGCTAGAACATTGGCAGTGTACCAATAGAGAGAATATAGTGCCATTTACTTAATCGTACACTTCCTGCAGCTTCTCCTACATTTCTAGTTGAGTTCATCTCAACAGCTGGAGAAGGGCATTGTAGTTTCTACAGCTTGTGGTAAGGGAATTCATGCTTTCTTTGGTAATTGTTTGTAGGGCTGTTTCAGATCTTTTGGGTTTGTTCACTCGAACGTTAATACATCAAACTCTAGTGGTCAGTATGGTGCAGTGGAAAGGAGTGAAAAAGGCAGTCCCAACCTATCTGCTATGATTTTTCCACTGGTGAAATATGGACCCCATCCGTTGTACTTGTTCTACACCACAGACTGCTGTTCTTAGCACAACACTTTAAATTAACACCTGCACCAACAGAGAATAAAGGCTGAGCAAGATGTTTGCAGGCATCTCAGTGAGGTCTATCAAAATCCCTACAAGTAGTCATAGGACCATTGTATTAGCAAACTGTACAAGTGTGCCTGCAGGAATGCTTCATTCCCACGGCTTTTAAGAATAGATGGGAAATCTCAAGCCTTGCAGATTGGCTCATCCTTGCTTTAGATGCTAAGTCAGAATGAACAGAATTTAATAACTTCCAAGTATCCTTTTGATATATCTCTCATCTTGAGGTACTCATCAGTGGATCACAGTAACACAGCAAATGCTGGGGTGAGCAGTTCTTAAAACAGCTAATTGCTGTGTCCTGCAGGAAAGACATCCCAGTGTCAGTGAAGGCTGTAGAGTGGGTGCAGCAGGGAGCAGAATGTTGTGGTGGAATTGGACACAATGGGAACATGCTGCCAAGGGCCAACTTCCTGGCTTTGCACAAAGACTTGTGACCCATTTTAGCAGAGATCTGTTTGGTTTTGATTTTAACTGGCAGTGTTAAAGTGGGAAAAAAAAAGAAAAAAGAAAAGAAGGCTATAATGAAAGCCAAATATTCTGGTATAAATAAATATAATCCTGTCCTAATCAACAGAGACTGTCTTAATTCAGAGGTGGACATATACATGGATGTCAAGTACTTCTCTCCTTACCTATACCTTATCTCTTGCAAGAAACAGGAATAGGATGTCATGTCACTGTTAACTAGACCCTGAATGTGATGACCCTCCAGCTGCCTTTTATTTCCTTGTAATTCTGGTCTGGACAGTGCAAGACAAGTTCATTCCAGGAAGGGCAGGGTGTGGGGAGGGTGGGGGCTGGTAAAGCTTCCTATTTTTCTGTTTAGCAGCTTGTTCTGCTCTCACCAGCACTGCAGCGCAATGCTTGTTTTCCATGTGATGTTCCACACAGGTAACCAACCACACATTTAAATTTCTTAATGCTTCTGCTCTACACCTGAAAAATTTCTTCCCATGGAATCACACAATCACCAGTGAAGTTTTTCTAGAGAGATCCTGAAACCTCAAAGCACCACTGTGAGTAGAAAAGGAAAATATTTTTATGCCCAGTTTACAGACAGGGAAGTAGAAGTTCTTAAATTACTTCCTCAGCATCATTGTAAAACTAGGCTTACTTGAAGAATGAGTTAGAATGAGAGAACAAAGGTTTTGTCTTCCAGCCCTGTATTTATTTCCATGTTTCTCTCTCTTTCAAGAGACTCTATATTGTAATTAAATTAACAACAAATATGATTAAGGTAAGTGGTTCAGTTAAGGTTTTCTGGAACATTATATATAGAGACTGCTTTCAAGTAAGAGTCAAATTTTTCTTTCTCTTTCCTTTTTTTTTTCTGCAGTAAGCCTCCATTTCCTGCTTTCTTTGAAAAATTGTACTACGAATTATCAAGAGGCCACATATTCTAGCATTCAGCAGGAGCTGCCAAACCTGCAGTAAATATTCTCTTTAAAGTAACATCTTGCGTTTTTCGCTTCACACATGGCCCCTGGAGCTTATAGGTCATGCATAAATACAATGGTGGTCTTTCATGACCACAAGAGTTTCTAAATTGCTGTGTTTTGCATTCTCTCCATCTGTGTGACTTATTCTGGTCTTATAACTTTGCAAAGAATGACCCTGGCATTTTCAGAATTTTGCAGTTCACACCCGTCTCCCCTCAAACGTGAAGTGAATTGCCTCACAGCTCTTTGCAAGGTTGCATGTTATTCAGTTTCTGGGGTTACTAATGCTCTTAAGAGGTCTTTTACAAGCTAAATTATTCTATGATTCTACATCTGTTCTAGGTCTACCCAGTGTCCATCTAGCCCAGTGACCTCCTGCTAGCAATGTCCATGCAAGGAATTATTAAAGAAAGAAAAGGTCAAATACACCAAGTGTCTGCAACCTCCCAGCTTCTAGGTCAAGTGAGTAATTGTATAATTTTCTGATGTGAGCTGCATTGCACCCAGAACCACAGGTATGGCAAAAGAAGACTATAAATAAGGGATTGGGCGTAATTTTGATGAGTATAAACCACATGTTTTCAGTGTCTACTGTGTCAAAGCTGGACATGGAAATGATTGATTGGCTAAGAGTAAAAAATGGAATTCACAAAAGCTCAGGCCCTTCCTTTCCATGAGGTTTTGTGGCTACAGGGATTCATGGCTACAGGAATTGGAAGACCAGGATTATAAGAGCTAAGAAAATCTGTGCAGATTAAGAACTACAGTTTTTTACCCAATATTGATATATTCTTAAATCTTATTTTTTTTTTGTTCCCCCAGAAAGAGTAAATGAAGATTTCTAATTTTTTGCCTTCAAGTTATTAATATCAACAATGCATTTGAATGATAATTACGTCACGGCAAATTCTTTTTGGCTCAAGGATTTCTAGCACTCATTATTCTGAGTGCTTCTAAGTATAAGCATTGACTATCTACCTGATCACTGAAAGGTCCCACACAAGCCACTGTCGATCCTGATGTCTTGTAGCTGTTTGTAGAACTTTTAAAGAAATGACTGGTGACATTTACATATAAAAAAGCACATGGATCACAGCAGATTAGTGCACTGGTCTCTTGCTTTGAGGTTTGGTATCAAAAGAACTGAAAAACTCTTTTAAAATGCAAGTGAAACTAAGTCTTACTTGGAACCTCAAAACACCAAATTTGATCAATTGTTATGTTTTTTTTTCTTGAATACTTTTGCTACATACACAGGAGAAGTTTGCATGGTGTTACTGTAAATTCAAGCCCAGTTATCAGATCAAACTGTGTATCTACTATGCAAGTGTGATAACGATAAGATCATGCAAATGCCATTTAGGGTTTTTCAAGCAATGTTCTTGGTTTCCCATGTAGCACTCTATAGATCCACAGTGGCCCTTTCCTGAGTTGAGTCCCTCAAAGAAATTGTGCACAGCACAGGACTCCTACAAGGCCTCAAGTGAGATCAAGAAGTATACTTCCTGGAGAAAAGGTTTATAAAAGCTATGCATTAAAGAGGTTCATGGCTGGTGAAACTCTAGCTATCTAGTTTTAAACCAAATAACACAAAAAATACATTGCCATGTAGTGTTATCAATAATCTGGCCACTGACTTCTTACAAGTCTATCAGGAGATAAGACTATTGATCTAATAATCTGATTTCTTTGTACTGTTTAATTTCCTTTACATTTCTCTACATAACAGCAAGTATTTCAGAGTTAGGAAGAAATCATTGCTTTGTGGTTAAGGTACTATATTTGTTCAGTGGTAGTACTGTCCAAAAGTGTCCCACATTTTTCTTCTGAATTTGTTCAATACCTGTTTCTCTTAAGGTGACTCTACAAAGGCTTCTTTAGACTCATGTTTTCTCTCTACAAAAAATTCCTGGTTGGAATTACATTCTTTGTCTAAATAGTTTTGGTGTGTTCTTACTCAAACCAGTCTCTGTCATCACTCTCTTTCATCACGACACAAATCGCTTCTGTAGCATCATATCCGCATCTGTTCTTTCTGTAGGAAGCCAAAAGATAATGACAAAGACTTATCAACATTGCTTAAAAACAAGAGGAATTCTCCTTGTTTCTTCCCTGTCTTTCTAAGACAAGTGTCTTCTGAGTTGCTAAAGCTCCAAATAATTTCTAAAATGGTCAGATTTACAATAAGCGAAAAATTATTCTTAGTGGCTCGAGTTTTCAGATCCACTCTTCCGTCCATGGACAATTGGAATAAGTGGTGTGGACTGCAGTTTTCTTCTCTTTGTTTTGGAGGACATAGTGCTCACTTTTCAATCTTCAGTTTTTCACTCTTATTTAAAAGGGATGTGCAGCAGACCTTAAATACGGAGCATAAACAGGTCCCCAGAGTCATCCCAATGGTCAACATTGTAAATGTAACAGCCAAAGACCTACTAATAGTTTAATTCCTACTAAATGAGGAAAAGAGAATTTGGAAGCCCAAACTTACAACTCACTTTCAAATGAGTGGGATATGTCCAGTGTCTTTGAGAGCCAAAATTATAGAAAATCTTTTAAGTTTAGATTTATTTTGTATGATAGTTTGCTAGATAGATCAGACATTTCAATCCTTTTTAATTGTCACACCCTCATCCTTTCATGTGTTGGTGAAACAAAGCCTCATGATACAATTTTGAGTTTACAAACTGATCAAAGAATCTGCTATTGTGGGTTTTTTTGGTTTTCTTTTTTTTTTTTTTTTTTTGTAAAAAGAGTTTGTCTGTACGATGCCAAACTGGCTGTAATTTCAGTGCAGCCTGAATAGTGTTCCTTGTTGAGGGAATAGAAGTTGAGTTTTGTATTTGACCTTCAATGAATTCCAGGTGAATATTTTACAGTTTTGATGAATATTGAACATTTTTGCTAGCAGTAGTGCTTGAAAGGTATTCATTTATAACTCCATACCATGCTGGCTCTTTACAGCATATCAGTTTTATGAATGCCAGAATAGACTCAGCGTGATCTTTAACATCTCTGATATATGACATGGAATAATGGCATGATGCTGAGCAATCTGATTGACAACCTGAAACAGTCAATCAGGTACACATATCTGTCTGTATTTTTCTCTTTAACATTGTCTTGACTTCAATCTGCCTCAATTCGTGGTGAGGGTATTCTGCATTGTAGCTTAAATAAATCTTTGTTAAAATCAAGTGAGCAAAATTTTGTCATTAAAATGGAGGACTAGATTGGTAAAACACAGGAAAAATGTACACAGATTTTAGGGAACTGTTTTGATTCAAAACTCCAAAATAAAACTTGTGTATCGAAAGCAAGTGATTTGATTTCAGAATTGCAGCGCTTTACTTACTTAATTTAAACAAAATTTTGATAATAATAAACTTAGTAATATCAAGCAGTTTCAAACTGTGGTGAAACCAAGTGTTCTGCATTGTGTTCACTTAAATGAACTGAATTTGTTTTACAAAGTCATTCCTTGTAATTTTTTTTTCATGGTGATTCAAACCAAAATTGTCAGGAATTTTCAAAACAAAACTTAAATAACCCCAAATATTCCCTCAGTTGTAACACTAAAAAAATTTACCATGAACCAAAAAATACAGAGTTTTGTGCCAGGTTGCTTCAAGAGAAATAGATTTCATGTAAAATGCATAGTGGTATTTGTGAGCAAGGAAACAATTAACTCACCAAGTGCAACAGCTTAATGAGGATTTTTAAAAAGCCTACAGTCATTTATCTCGTGAACTGGTTTTGTTTACAGATTATTTAAGAATAGCTTTTAGTATGTTTAAAGTTATTCACTGATGTATTTTTTGTATTAAAGAATGATAAGGTGTGGAGGTGCCTCTCCCCTGAAGTCCCGAGGGGAGGGACCCTGCAGTGTACGGGTCTGTCCCTGTCCCTGTCCCCTTGTCACGTGTGCCCCATACCTGTTCCTGATTCGGTGGGTTTGGGTGCCAGGCCTGGCAGGAGAGCAGGGTCCCATGACTGGGGTCTGCCTGGGAACTCCAGCCATGCAGCTGGAGGAATAAATCATCTCTGAACATCTATAAAAATATCACTTCATCTTTCCTTCCAACGTTCATCGCTGTCTTATACTTGTTGTAAGGATTCCCCATTACAACAAATGGTGGAAAAATGCTGGCAAACAGTCCCTGGAGAAGGTAATTCGGTGATTCGTGAGAAAACTCTGGATATCTCTTGTTGCTTTCATTTTGCTGTTCCATCTCTGAATGATGGAGGACTCATGGAAATGCTCATGGCTGTCCAAACCACAAAGAGACGTTTACCTTAAAAGTGTTCTTGACCAGTGATATGTAGATTTTAGCTTAATTCAAGCTCAGAAAGGACTAAGACACTTCCTGGCATGGCTGTTTAAAAACTTCTTCTATGTTTCTTGGGATTTGATTCTTACCAAGGACTTTTGGGAGAATGTTTGGACGCAGTTAATTTCTGAATCAAAAAATATGCCGATGCAAGTGTATTTCCGTGAATATTACCTGATTTCAGAGACTGTTGAGCAGTGTCAGCTGTGTCCTGCTGCTGTTTTAGCGGTGAACACGTGGTCGAGCAGCGCGCGTGTTGCAATGGGCTCATCCGTTGCCCCGGAGACCGCGCGGCCATGGCCGCGGGCGCCCAGTGCATTGCGGGCAGCGGCGAGGGAGCTCCCGTGTGTGGGAGAGCCAGTGAGGCCCGGCATGGCGGGAGCGGGACCGGTGTCGAGAACGATGGCAGTGGGAGTGGAGCCAGGAGCAGCGCGGCAGCGCGGGCCCGGCGGTGTTTGCCCTGAGGCAGCAGCGAGGGCGGTGGCGGTGAGGGGAAGCCGTGTGGGGCCACCGTGGCAGCCCGGTTAACGGGACGGTGCAGCGCGGGGCCGAGCCCAGCCCGGGCAGCCACGTGGGAGCCCGGCAGAGGTGGAGGTGTGCGGGCTGCGGGCAGAGGCAGCAGAGGAGCCGGCAGAGCGAAGCAGCGCGGCCCGGCCCAGCCCACGCAGCCCCGAAGGCAGCCCTGGGGAGCCAGAACCACGCGGTGGGAGCGCTCAGACCCCTACAGCGGCAGCTCCAGCGCGAGAGCGAGCAAAACTGAAAGTGAAAGCAAGAACAAGTCACCTCAGAAAAAGAAGGTTATTGCAGCTAAGGTTTTTGGAACTGTAAAATGATATAATGTAAAGAAAAATTATGGTTTCTTATTGAAAAATGATACTGGAGAAAGTATTTTTGTCTATAAATATGCTATTGTGAAAAATAACCCCAAAAGTAATGTTCCAAGCTTAGGAGAGGAAGAAAGAATAGAATTTAAAATTGTGCAAGGAAGAAAGGGTCCGAAGGCGGCATGTGTTACAGGTCCTGGGGGTGTCCCTGTCAAAGGTAGAAGATATGCTAGACAACATCCCCATAATCCCTATCCTTTCCCCTATCCCACGTTCCCCTTTTATCCCATGCCCTTTATCCCCCATATATCCCCAGCCCAAATTTCCCTTTCTGCTTCCCCTCACAAAACCAGGCTTTTTCCATTTGCCATGAACACCTTTGTAATGCCGATGGGGAGGATGAAAAGGAGGGAGGGAAGAAATTAAGTGTCATTTTCTAAGATTCCAATGGGTACAGAAAGGAAAAACCCTCTCCTGACTCAGTTTCCATCTGAAGCATGCTCAAGTCCTGTCTCCCTTCTGATGCTCCAAAGAAAATCTGTTTGGACATCTGGGGACTCAAAGTAGTGGCTTCCTTTCTTTTGAAATTGTTTTGTTGTTTATCCAACTGTTTCCAATGTTAATTTATTTAAAAAGAAAGGATGAATTGTGGAGGTACCTCTCCTGAAATCCTGGCAGGAGGGACCCTGCAGGGTACGGGTCTGTCCCTGTCCCTGTCCCCATGTCATGTGTGCCCCATATCTGTTCCTGATTGGGTGGGTTTGGGGTGCCTGGGCCGGGGGAAGAGAGCAGGGTCCCATGACCGGAGCCTGCCTGGGAACTCCAGCCATGTGGCTGGAGGAATAAATCATCTCTGAATATCTAAAAAATTATAGCTTCGTATTTCCTTCCAACGTTCATTGCTATCTTATACATCTTGTAAGGATTCCCCATTTCAACAATAGGGTTCCTCATACTACAGATTGCAAAAAAAAGGGATTAGATATCTGAAATGGACTAGTGTGAAGTGTTTTAATATTGAATATGGGCCTTCTCTTTCATTACACATTTACTCTGTATATAGTATTCTATGTTGCAACACTTACAACAACATTTCTGCTTCTTATTTTGAAGTCAAGAACAACAGCACCTATAACATAGATCATGCATCCCAGCACAATCACTCCGAACACCTCAGCCAGTTGCTTATGTTCTTTAGACACTCAATGGAGAGAAAGGATTATCTCAGGAAGCCAGGGATGAGTGTGTAGAACTGTAGACAGGGAGCTGCTCAGAGCCACCAACAACAAATGGCCAGGAGCATGTCCCCACTGCATGTCTCTGCAACTGATAACTCACCACTCAGTCCCTGCAACCCCTGCACACTCTTCTGAGGTTAAATAACCTTCATAGCAACATCCCCACTATGTAAAAGGGGATGTGACACCAGTGTCCACTTCTCTCATGGTAGCTTAACAACTACTAAAACCAGGAGACCTTTGGTATGCAGGCAAGTTGATGTGTAACTTCAGCACTGTGGGCTGGCCTTCACCACCAGGCTGTAGAATATTTGGGAGAATCAGAATGAGCAGAATTACCTTCCACATCTCTTGTTGAGATTGGTTACTCAGATATGCACAGACAAGCTTTGAAGCAAATGAGAATTTGTCAGGGGCAGGGGAGGGAATAGTAGTTAGAGAACAGCTGAGATTAGGCAAGCATGATATTCTGGTACCTGGAAGTTTGTACATCCAACATCCATTTGACAAAAGACAGATACTGTGGGAGGGAGAGAATATTCTTTTATCTGAGACTGTTGACTGAAAATCCTGGTCCTGTGGAACAAAGTTGACTCCTTACAATGGTGAGAGAGAGATATAGGATGGAAGGAAGCCAAAATGAGGCTAGAGAGTGGAAATTAGAGAATAGACTAAGGCTAGAATAATTTAAACTGGAAGGAAGATACAGTGACCATCTAGTCCAACTATCTGTCCATTTCAGGAATGACTAGAAGTTAAAACATGTTATTAATTACATTATCCAAATGCTTCTTAAACACTGGCAGGCTTGGGGCATCAATCACATCTCTAGGAACCCTCTTTCAGTGTTTGATCACCTTCTCATTAAGATGTCTCGACTCCAGGAATAAGAACTCAGCACTCCATCTCCTCCTCCCCTCTTCAGGAAACAATTAGAGAGCACCTGGCCACCCCTCAGCCTCCTCTACTCCAAACCAGACAAGGTCAGAGCCCACTGCTGTTCCTCACAGGAAGTGACTTCCAGCCCTTTCACTGGCTTTGTTGCCCTCCTTGGGATGCATTCAAGGACCTTCACATCCTTCTTCAGTGGTGGGTCTCAGCCCTGCACTCAGGGCTCCAAGGCTGAGAACTCAGGATAATCCACTCTTTATCCCAGCTGGTCATGCTGTGTTTGATGCACCCCAGGATGGAGTTTGCCCCCAGGGCTTCCAGGGCTCACTGCTGGCTCCTGGAGAGCTGCTGCCAACCTGCACTCCCAGATCCCTGTCTGCAGGGCTGATTCCAGACACTGCTCTCCCAATTCATACTTGTGCCCATTGTTGCTGCAACCCCCATGCAGATTATGGCATTTGATCTTGTTAAATTTGATCCCATTAATCATTGCTCAGTGTTCCAACCTCCCTATCACCCTCTGCAAGGGGGACCACCTCCCCCTTAGGTGGTGGACCTCCTCCACTTTAGGATCACCAGCCAGCTTACTAGTGGTGCATTCAATTATACCTTTGGGTTTTCTGCTCCCTCTTCTTGCACTGAAGAATGTATCCCTTTTCTTTGCCTTAGCCTGTTGTGATCAGTGGAGTAATACTGATTTGTATGCAGGAGAGGTATTGTTAACATTAACCATGTAATGGTTCATGTAATATCTGGGACAATTTATGAATCATTTACTAAATGAAAGTAGAGTACAGCTTGATTGACCTGGAACCCTGTACCCTGCTATTTCAGGTAAATAAGTTTTGGGATCTAGTTTGCTGAACCTGTGACATCTTGGAGAAAAAACAATGTCTTAATTTTAGCTTAACAGTGCCTTCTCTTTGGAAGAATCCTAAAGTTCCTCTGCCCTGAGTACATGACTTCTCTTTCTTTCTATACATTTGGTGAGGATTTAAGACAGGAATTTTCTCCCTCCATTACAGTTTTTCCATAGCTACTTTGCACATAATGGTGTTTTGATCTGAGAAAACAAAGATTTAAGAAGAGACATGAGAGGAACATGACAGTGCAACTTTTTCTATTAACTTCTTTTGTACTAGGAAACAGTTGCTTGTTCTCAAGATCTTCAAAACAAACAGAAAGCCAATCTACTGAGAAAGGTTACATAATAAAATCGAGATCTCTCCCTTGCTTTCCCCAATATAAATGATACTATTTTCTATAGAATAACAATCCAGATCTTAATATGGGAAAAAGGAGCCCTGAAACAGGAAATGCATGTTTCACTTGCTCTGTTCAGGCACTTTAACAGACAAAGATGCTCAAAATCTGAACTGATGAGTTTCTATGGCAGTGATTATCCCACAACAGCATTTCATTAAGTCGTGTGGGGGATTTCCTCTTTACTTCCGCTCCAGGCTTACTCACAGATCCCACAGATCTCTCAAATGACAGCCTTTTTTTTTCTCTTCCCAAACCTCTAAGAATTTAAAGATTCCTTTTAGAATAATAAATTCCCTTTTATTGTGACTCAGACTTATTCAGTCCAATCCAGCCTGTGCAAACGCACATGCAGCTTTAAATTAGCATTTGTGAACAAGCTGGGTTTCTTTGGACGTTTGCTGAGACTTGGCAGTTCAGTTCCTTGAGGAAAAAAGAAAGAGAGATTCACGTCTATTTATGGCTTGATTTTCAGACATGCTGAGTACCTCCTGTGGACTTTGAGAGCTGTTCCTCTGGAAATCAGGTCACTGATGTGATGCTGGAAGGAGAAAGCACAAGGAAAAAGAAGTGCTCTGATTTTCAAACACAAGTGTTTGTACAGCTTGAGGAAGAAAATAAAATGAATAAATAAACCTGTTTTAAAATATCTTGTTTGGAACTATGGCTGAAGTCCATATTTTAGACTCAGTTCACAACTGAAAAATGCCTGTGTGCACAAAAGCACTGACAGTCACCTATTTTGTAGCATAACCAGAATATGTCTTGCTTTACTAGCCAGCTTGCTAGCAAATCACTAAAAGCTTTACCAGTGCATGTTCAGCACTGGCTGGAGAGGTTCTTGTTCTCCTACCTACCTCAGGTGCCTGTTACTCCAGTCAGAGGCTCCTGTCCTCTCAGCACGGCACAGGGCAGTTGTTCAATGGAGGAAATCACTAAGTTATTCAGTCTGAGTAGACCAGCTAATACATTTTAAAAAATAGCTCTTTGACTAAAATGCAGTAAGCAGTGCACATGTGACCTCTCAGGTGTGGGATCTGACCAGGGCGGTGTGCTTCACCTGAGGTAATATCTTTGTTCATTTTAAAAGGCTTTTTTTTTTTAATCCAGATTTTTTTTCCTCTGTGGCACCCAAAATTAAAACACAGCAGCACAGAAAGTAGTTGTTATAGATCTAAACTACTAAACATTTTTAAAAAGGAATGCTTTTCAAAACTTATGATAGTCTGTTCATAAAGTAAACCTAAAATTTAGGTCCCATCTATACTATGTATAATCACGTTGCAACAATGCACTGGTCCGTCACTTATTACACATTTGAAAAATTGTATATACATAGCAGACTTTTATTCCCTCACCATCTGATAAGGCAGTGTTAAAGGTGAGATTTCCAAAGGTACTTAAGCACCCAAAGTAAGAATTTCTGTTTTTTAAGGACATTAAAGTTTTAAGTAAGTTGTTTTGTCTTACAGACTTCAATTAAAAAATTAACAAACAAACCCAAACCAACTTATATTTTTGAGATATATAACTTTCTTTAGCTTTTCTATAACTGGAAGATATTAACAAAAGTGTGGTGGTTTTATAAATTTTCAATGCAATTTAGTATAGACTTATTAACGCAAAATAGGCCCAATGATTTCTGTTCTTCATTAACTCTCAGATACTCCTCAGTGTCAATGAGAATCAAGTATTCAGACCTCTCCAATACCTCTAAGTTCCTCAGTAAATATTTAAATTCTGTGGCTGCTTTTCTAGGTCAAGTTGCCTTAAATGGAACAGGAACAATTGTTATCAAGAAAAATATTGGGAAAAAAAAGAGTAAATTTGTTGGTTTGGATCTCCCTGCAGGACAGAAAGAGGCCAATAATTTCATTGCCAATAGATGCCAATAGAGCAAAACACCTCGTGAATTGTTTTTTATTGATTAAAGAAAAACCAACACCCTCCCCCCAACAAACAAACAAAACCCAAACTAAACAGGTTTTTTGCCAATTGTCTGCAAATATGCAATAATTCGGATTTACAATAAAAGCCCAAGTGTGTAAAACTGCTTCTGAGTGTCTGACCTGCCTCCTAGTCCTGCCAGGTGGCTTTGAAACAAATTTCATGAAGTAAGGGATGAGTGGAAGGGTAACCCTTATATTTCTGTCACCTACCTATGGAAGATATAGCGTCTTCCATAGCCTTTTTTATCTATAATAAAAACAGTGTAGAGCTATCATGTGGAAGTTGCTTGCAAAGCTAGTTAAACAACATCATGAGAATTAGAAAACCTGTTTAGGACAAAAGAGGAATGAGATAACTTCAAGTGGCCATTCCCACGCTGAAAAACAACTTATATTGCAAGATTCAATAATTCACCTAAAATGTTCAAAAGCAACAATTTTTAAAGCAGAAATTTCAGTAATTGCAATCTGAGCTGAATATACATCTTTAAAAATAAAGTCTCTCTGTATACAGGAAATTTAAAAGATTGTTATCCAAACCTGCTGTTTCTTTTTTGCAAGAGCATCCAGAGTAGGTTGGTTTGGTCCCTGCCCAAAGAGCTCTCCTGAACTACACAGCTGGGCAGAGATCAGAGGAGGGCAACAGCAACAGGGATTTACTATGCATGATATCTTACAGGTCTAGCAGTCCAAACAAGAAGTCAAATAAAAGTTACTGGGGGAAAATGAGTACTGTTTATGTTTGAAAAGACACCAATATCTTGATCTTTAAGCAATAAATCAGATCTTTAGCTACTGATACATTTTAAACCATAAGTTACTTACATCTGTTTATTGGCTAAAATGATTTTGAGCCAAACTCTGCATTTCTTCTGGCTTCTGTCATTGTTTCTTTCCAGGAAGACTTTTGGCTGTCTGGGCGACTGGTTGGTAAGAATGAAAATGCAAGAAGCATGTAATGACAGGGTTAGCAGGGCTGGGTTTTTCTCCTGGTTTTACTCCCAGAGTCTATGTGATTTTGGACAACTCAGTGCAGCTTACAGCACTTTTTTTCTCTGGAAGATGAAATTCCAGATGTTTTTCTTGAAATATTTCCAGGCATACAACACCTGGCAATACTGAACTTCCAAACAAATTCCACTATATTATCCAGTTTCAGACAAAACTCCAGACAAAGCCAAAAACCTCTCTCAACATAGTCCATATTATATAACTAGAAAACATTTTGATTCCACTTTATTTCTCATTATGAAGTGAAGCAAACAATACATATAATTAACAATACAAATAATTCCTAGAAATATTATTCTCATATAGTATTACAATTATGGTCAAATAAAGAACATAATTCAAACATGAAGACTGAAAGATGTCCTGAGAGTATTTTAAACAGCATCATGTCTCAATGTTTGAAAGTCTCTGTCCAGGCCTAAAAAAGGCTGCTAAAATTATTATCTCTTTCCAAAAGGTCTAAAACTCTGTCACACTTCATGAAATCTTTTTTGCTCATGAAATCATTTGTTGTTGGTGATGACTTTTTATTATTAAATGTTGAAGGCCTCATGAAAGAACTCATGTCAGGTTCAAGAGGCTGGATGTTATCATACAGAAGGGAGGACTTTCCTTTTTATGGTATATATTTTTAATATCTATCCACCTCTCAGGACCTGTTTATGGCCTACTTGAAGATTTTCTCTTCTTTCTTCAGCAGAGATGGTGTCTTGCATCTTAATACTAGTGACTTTCTCTCACTGCTCTGCTCATACTAACTTTCAAACATATTTATATATCTGATCTTGAAAATTCAAATATACCAAAACTCCTGCAAGAAATCAGTCAATCCAAACATGATGTTATACTTGCTTTGCTCAGATGAGATCTGATTTTGTGCTGCTTCTTTTTCTTGTCCCTTCTCATTGCAGAGGAGTTGAATTAGGTGACCTTTAAAGGTCCCTTCCAATCAAAATTGTTCTATGATTCTATAACTCTTGGGAGTTAAAAATGGTAAGGTATTTTTCCAGGCATAATATCTGCAGTTTGTAGACAAACCTTCAGCCAACAAATCTGCCTCACCCTGAGCAGTGAAACAAGTCGTTGAACACCATAGTTTGAGCAGGTGCTCGAGGTATGATTAAAGAGTTCCTCCTGGATCCTTCCAGGGTGGTCCTCCTGAGCCAGCTCAGGAAAACCCCATCACACCCCTGGATGGCCTCAGGGCCAACCTAGCTTTCCTCTGCCTAGGTAGGGCACAGTTATCAGTCCTGGAAAGTACTGCTCATCATTACAGATGTTTATGCATTTCACATATTCTGGTCATTAGTGAAATAGTTAACCTTGTTGCTATTTACATTGACATCACCAGACTTCACTTTAATGCTCACTGAAAAGCAGGGAGATAGTTCCAGTTTATATTATTCTCTGAATACTCAGGCAGATTTTTGTACCAATTACAATCTCTTCAGCTAGAGGTTTACTCTAAAAGACCCTGAGACAAAACAATACTACTGACATAGCCAACCTAAGTAATTTGTGCAGGTTTAGACATAGTCAAGAAAATTGTGATTAAAAACAAAACTAAAATTTTTAAATGCACCAAGATCTTAAAATAAGAGTGAGAGAAGGAAAGGAATTCTGTGAATCCTAATATTAGAGCAGGAAGTTTTGAGGATTTGTCTCTCTCTCTCTTTTTTTTTTTTTTTTTTTTTTGTAATTATAGATCCAAAAAACAGGTTCTGAGTTACTTTTCTGATAGAAGGTAGCAATCAGAACCATTTACACACTCATCTGGTCTGTTTTTGCCATGTTTCTTGCTAATTTTTCCATGCAAACCCTTCCCCTGAATTTCTCTCATGGTTTGAACTACTTATCTACAGGTGGTAAAATATTTGCTGCTTTGAGGTATAGAGTGATATTGTCCACTCTCTCCACCCACATGTCTATGGGTTCTGAAAACCAATCAGCCAAAAAGACAGATTTGTTTGTAGGTCTCCAGTCTCCTCACCCCTACAGCAGTCTACAAAAAAAGGAAGGGTGAACTGACCTTCTTTAAGTGAGCAGTGATGTAATGGTGTTTCTTAATAGAGTCTCAGGGGTAACACGTCTGCAGGACTTTCCATTAGAGTTCCTTTTCTGGATCTTCTCCAAGAAAAAAATCCAACTGTAATCACCTCAAGCGCTGCAATGGAAACAGCCCCAGAGTATCACTCCAGTGTTTCAAATCAGGCAAGCCTAGAAAATTAGCAAAACTATGCTGTATGTTTTAATAGTGATTTCCTGCAGTACTTTTCTACATCTTTCACTGCCATGGAAGAGTTATTGATGTTTTTAAGAAAATACTGAGTTGTTGGAGAGGACAAGAAAAAAACGCACATAAAATATTGCAAAATAAAAGAAGAGAAAAGCTAGAAATAACATATTTTATGAGGTTCCACTACACTGTTCCAGTTTCCTGTCATTGCAGGCAATAAGAACTCATATAATCCCCTTCACAAATTGAGTGAACTCCACCCTCAATCTCCTTCAATTACTTTGTATGTATTTTGGAAAACTGTTCAAGAACCTCACTCCTGTGAATTGTGGAAACCTTATTGTTATTCATCTGTCATTGTTCAAAACCAGATTTTTTTGTGTGTTTGTCAGTTTCAATTGATTTTCTACATTTTACTAAAACATTTCATTATCTTCATGTAATCTTTTCTTTTTTTCACCTTTTAAGTGTTCTCATTCATGCTGTTTCCTGACTTCATGTCAGCAGCAAATTTTGCTAGTCTCTTATTATTGTATTTTTGTCATAATATCTGATAAAAATGCTAAGTAAGATGCATTTCATAACTATTTCTAGAGGAACTCCCAATTTAACAAAGTTCATGGGTTAGTCTTCAACTAGCTCCTTACTGGATTTAGGATTCCTTTATTAATTTACATGCTTTCCAGTTTCATTTGTGGCTTCCCATGTGACAATTTACAATGTTGAAAGCCAAATAAATTTAATCTACAAAAGTTTCCTAATCTAAAAATCATTCCTTGTTAAAAGATATGGAGCTCCTCTGGCTCAATCCGTGTTTGGTACATTCAAGTGACATCTCTTGCATGACTTTAAATATTTATTATAAAACACTGCATAGTTAAGATCAAATTAACCTTAAAATGATTCTTACTCATTTTATATTTTCTTACAAAACTGCTCTCAGTAGAAGAACTTTAAAGAAGAAAAATGGTGTTTGTCAGTGATGTTTAACATCTGGTAATAGAATGGATAGAGGACCTCATCCACAGTATGTGTAAGTCAGCTGGAATCTTTCCACTGACTTAACAGTCTTCAGGTCAGTCTTACAGTAGTCTAGAAAATCACCTCTTCTTTTTACATTTTGTTATCAGCAAAAACACTGTGGCCCTGCTCCTGAGACAGACAAGGAATGTATACAGCATTATAAGACAGATTTTTTTGCTGACTATTTAATAACTAATTTCCCCACCCTTGGTTCCAGCTAAAAAATGCAATATTTTTAAGGAATGCATTACACTCATATGTTGATGAACTGGAAAAATTTCCATCTTTAAAAAATAGTCTGGAAAAATTTCCATCTTTAACTTTCAAGACTGTAATTTCAGGAAATGCTGCTTCTGGATTTCATAAATAAATAAAGAACAAAACAAGTACTGTGGGATTATGACCAAGTTCTTATGGAGCAGTCATAGCAATAACAGCACTTGTTAACAAAATATAGTTTTATATTATTAAAGAAACATTCAGTAGTTAATGCAATCATTTAGGGTCAGAAATTGATATATCATTGGTATGTATTGATATTGATATCACAGGTATGTCACTGATTAATAAAAACACTGTCATTTGCTCATATTTAGGGCATTTAGGTACATCCATAAGTAGTGTTTAGAACAGGCATACTTCCTTCAAGGTTGATGTTAGGAATTTTGTATTGCTTCCTTAAGCAGTTAACACATCACATTAAAACAGTCCACAGTCAGAAATTCCCTGAATCCTCAGCCCAGTGAATCAGTGCATGTTTGAAATCATGGAAAGTTCACCACATCATTCTTGCTACAGAACAAAGATATAATACAGGCCTTAGCCTGTGGATGTCAGACACCAGTTCTTCAGAAAAATACAAGCTCTTCCTCCCTGGTGTGTTCATTACCCCTATGTTCATTTCATCAGGGATAAACTTTTGTTTTTCCAACTCAGAATCCTAAAACAGCAATATGTGAATTTTTTTCCAGCTACTGGAAAGTTCACACTCTTGGAGAAGTACCTTGACATTAGCAAAATAGATATGACACATCTGAGCTTGGACAGCAGCAAACCCCAGGAGGAAAGTGCAATCCCTCTCTATTATAAATTGGCAAGTGTGGGTGCCACTTGGTTTAACCCTTGTGTCTCTATTTTTTGTACTCTGGCATGATTTCCAGCAGGATTGTTGCTGGTGCATCTGATAGCTCCCAAAATTCAACATTTAGGTCCTCCTCTCACAGTCTGCCAAGACCTCAGTATCTATGTTTACCTGGGATAAACTTTGCCTTCAGGCTACAATCTATTTTTTTAGAGGTTTAAATATTTCAGTGACCACTTTTAAGAAGTGCTGAATAGAACAAGGTAGATTTTTGTGGGATGAAGAGGCAAATGAAATGCAGATAATAGTTCTAAGTCCTAGATGTTTCCACCTTTCCTCAGATCTGGCTACAAAGCAACAAATGAAGAGCCAGCTTGTTAATTTTCATTACACTGACTCATTTTTTTATTTTTAACCAGGAGGGAAAGGGTCAAAAAAAGGTTTAAAGAACAAAGTCATCCATCTAAGGATGATATAATAATGCATTGTAGTTTTGTGTTTTTGACAGGCTTTTCAGTAATTATGGGAATCAGCAGGGATTTGCACTCCATATCCTGTAAAACTAGGAGGAGGAGTAAATCCAGAGTAACAGGAGATAGCGCTGTCATGATTAAGCCAGGGGAAATATTCTGGTTGAGACTAAACAATATTCAATAGAAAAATATGTTTTTCTGTTGGATTGTCAATGCCCTCTAAAATCCGGTTTCTGTTTAATGACACTCTCCCATACTGATTTATACAATGCTAAGTCATTTTTATCTAAAATGCAGAGAAGTCCTCTGGAAAATATCAGCAGAGGAGTGATGGAAGAAAGGTTTTGTTTTTGTACTTTGAGTCAGAATTCCTAAACTGCAAGGCCCTCAAGCTTGGTTACAGAAATACAGCCTCAGTCAAATAAAAATAAATACTATGTATAGAAAGAAATTTAGTAAAAATTTAATGGATAGATCACAAGTCTGGAGTCACATTTCAAATTTCTTTCCAACAGACAATACTTTATGAAAGTTTGCTATTTAATGTTTGATCTCCATGCATTGTTTTCACTTTTTTGTTAAATTTGTATCTCTACCAGACCATGAGATAAAAAAGTGGAAAACATGCAACCTTATTTTTAAATTTGCCTGTAAGACTGGCTTGTTGTAAGGTGTTTTGAATCATGATATTGTGCCCCAGAGAAACCATCTTTAGTTATGCCTACTGGAGCCCTCAGAGTGAGACCAGGCTGGAATTACCCTCACCAGCTTCACCTAACCATCCAGCTGCAGCAGATCAGCTCCTGGAGGGGTTTTAAGCCCATCCAAAAGGTTTAGTTAAGAGAGAAGAAGAAGAGAGAGGTGGGATAGGTTTGTTTCTGCTTCCCTGTCCTTTGCTGTCTGGCTGTTTGTTTTTCCTGGACTAACCTGGCTGCTGATCACTGGATGGGTTTTGTTGCTGCCATCACCTTGACTCTGCTTGCCTGGATCTGAAGCATCAAAGGCTGAAAGGTAAACTGTGCTAAATTGAAAAAGAACTAGGAAAGAAGAAGCTGAAAAACTAAGTACCAAGACAGCAAGGAATAGATAAAAAAGGACTGTGCTGCATGGTACTGAAATCAATCTTATTTCCTGAAAAGTGTGTGTGGAGCTCTTGGACAAAGTAGAGGGATTAATCAAGCAATGTGTAATCTCATCCACTGCAGTTGCAAAATGTATATGTACTGTACTATAGATAAGTAAGGTAAAGTGTATAAGTACTGTGTTAGGTAAAGGTACTGTGTTAAGTTAGAATAAGTAAGTAAAATGTGTATGTATTGTGGTGGGTAAAAATAGAGTAAGGTTTGTAACTAGTGAGTTATGTATGAGTAAGGGAACTGTATAGGTTATGCATAAGTATGTAAAAGTAGGTAAAATGTGTAAGTATAAGTAAGCAAAATAGACAAAAGAGGTGATAAGTAGGTATTAAGTAAAAATTGGAAGATGTGTGAGTTCCCACATGATGCCCAAAGAGGTGATGCATATTTTAGAGTGTTTTAAAGCTTCTGAGTAATCATAATGATTTGTTGTACAGAAGTACTGAGTTCCTGCACTAGGAAGAAAGAAAGAAGGAAAAAAGGAAAGTAATCTGGCATTGCACTGTCAGATTCTTAATGCAAGTCTGCCAAACCTTTACAGCCTGACCACTTGAGCTCAGCCTGTTACTTATTAGTGTTATCCATTTGATTTATTTACTTCACAAGCTGAAAAGCTGTATGGATGAAATGCTGTGGTTCTGAGTAAAAGAGAGGAATTCCACTGTGGAAGTGTCTGACACCCTTGAAGCTGTGTCTAAACTGATCTGTGTGATACTCTCCTTTACGGTTTGGGTGTAAACCCCACCACATCTACATCCCTCTGCTTACCTCTCAGTCTGTGTGACTTCAGGATCTTGCTTGCATTCATCTGACTGTCATAGACATCCTTTGGCATCCAGTCCCGTTCCCAAACACATCAAGCACCACTATTCCCATTGTTCCAGGAAACTCCCTCCTCTGGCAATTAGAAACTTGCAGCCAGTTTCCAGCCTTGAGTCATGCATGGTAGGTTTTTCACTAATTCAGCCTTACACTGGCATGTTTCTATAGCTTTAATAATCGATTATCTTCATGGAATATACCCTGGTGCATTAAGAGGCAGAAATGACATTCCTTCTCAGCATTAATTTTGACATACTAAGCAAGCCAACACTTCCAGACTCCTATTGCAAGTGAACCTCTCTCTTCCTCTCATTATTGGTTTTCATGAACATGTCCTATATTTCTGTAAAAAAACCCCTTTGGATTTATACATGAGTCCAGGATTTTTGTCTCACTTAAATCCACTGTGTATTAACTCCAGTCAAGTGAGGTCCAAAAATATTAAGTTTTTCAGCAGGACACACTGAACTCAGTTTTCTATCTACTAGGTAGATATACTTCTTAGAAGTGTTGCCTCTGAATATTGTACCTCTGGAGATGTCAGATGTACTGCTCAGATATTAAATATGTGATGTGCATGTTTGCAGCAAGCCTGAAGAGATGCAAAGCATTAAATTTAATGCATACATATTTTTTCACTGCACATAAGCCTATCTGGGAGGACCAGAACAGTTCTCCTTGCTGTAGTGGCCTCCTTTGTCTGTTTCCAAAGCAAATGAGCAGAGGTGATGGTGACTGAGCACATGAACTATATGCACTATACTTGCAGCACCTCACCTAATTACAAATTTGATTTACCTTTTACTTGGTCAAATCTCAGTGCTGTCTGAGTTATTTGGCTTGTCAATACAGATAAATATGGTACCTGAACTGCTTTTGAATTTATGTTTTAAATTGCCACTTGGTTTCAGTGTGAAATAATTCTCAGAAGATGAAAATTTGAGCTAATACCATGTTATATTAATTTTAAAAATGGGAGGTATTTTCCATGGTGTGGATGAAGATGAGTCAAGTCACAGTAGTTTTTCAAAGGTCTTGTTCATACTATCTCTGTATTTACTGGCTGGATGATTTTACAGAAGTAAACTCTACCAGACCAAATAGAGAGAGACTTTTTTTTTTTTTTGTACAGACAGAGTGACTGCTTTAACCTTCAAAAGCACTCTGCAGGGGTCAACTCATCTTCCTCTGGAAACATACTGAAGTAAGAAAGGAACCTTTTGGGGTGTTGAATTTGAGACTCAGTAGGTGAGAAAGGGTAAAAAGGTGGGCTATACAGGATACAACACACCCACAGGTTTGTGTTCAGATGTATGTACCTTTTGGTGAGTCAGCTACAAAGGTTTTGGTTTTAAAGGTTACTGATGCTATGATTTACTGCAAAAAAGCATTATTGGTAGTAGGCAGAGAGCACTTCTTTAGTAATGCCTCACTCCATTCAGCTACACTGTGTTTAAGTCACTGTAGCCTTAAACACTCTTGAATCATTTCAGTAAACGCAGCTTTAACATACATAAGGACTGGACAATAGCAAATCAGTGCCAGAGAAGGAAAATAACCCAGGACTACTGGCCCTCAAGTCTATGCACTAATTAATGCAAACATTTGCTTCCTTCCTTATCTTGCAGTTAAGGTTGCAAGAGATACAAAAAAGAAAGTGGAGAGTTTATGTGTGATGTTTTACTAACCTACATCTTGTAAACATTAGCTACAATTGGACTTGTGGTATAAATTCCAGATTTCAGTATAAATTCCAGAGCACTGTTCTCTGGAATAGATACATTTCTAATTTGTTTGTGTTTTTGGGGGTTTCCTGGCTTTGTATTAAGGGAATTGCAGCTCACTGAGTTGCGTAACAAGGTTTGAGAGCTGTTGGCTAAAGCAATGCTCACACAAAGGTACTCAGTGCCAGTAAAGCTCCTTCAGGCCTGCCAACTAAGCAACAGCACTTTTCTTCTGCTTCTTTTATTCCCCTTGGCTGTGAATGGTCATTTATTGGCTCCAATTCAGTCCTCCTGACAGGAAGGGTTTTCTTGAGGATAACAGAACATAGCCAGGGTGTCTGAGCCTCTGTTGGGCTTTTCCGTAGCCATCTAAATCAGTGTTTGGAAACTGTTTCATTTGTAACTCCCTGTCTTCAAGGGGAGGTTCAAGGCTCTGTGGCATAAATTTAAGCCTCTTGAGAAGATGCCCATCATGGTCTAACTGACAAACTCTGAGGTTGCAAGCTGAGAACAGCTGGTCAAACCCAGGGTCTTATATGTGAACTTACATCAAAATACTTAGAGCATATCTAGAGCATTTTCAGTCCAAGGTTGGAGATAAGAGAAATATTTCTGGTGATAAATTTTTATTTAAAAGTCTGTCCTCCATTAATGGTGCTTCTGCTACATTCTGCTTTGTCAATTTATTTACTAACACAGTGCGAGCTCAGAAATTTCCTATTATATCAAGCCTTTCATTTCTAAAAACACTTGTCACCTTCTGAGCTGTTGAATTTGTGGAAAAAATGAGATACGGTTCAAATTATAGTGAACAGAAAAGCCTTTCCTCTCTTAGATTATGCACCTGTGTGAGAAAAATTGAGGGAATTTTCCTGTTTTCTGCATATGATCAGCTGTCACACAACCAGGCAGCATCAGTTACTCACCACAAGCAAACTTTTCACTTCTGCACCCAGGTGGAAGTGTGAAATTTCTCTGTATGCACACACCACACACACAGTTCTGCCTTTTTGTGGGTGAGAAAATAGCCCTGGTGTTTTTCTAACGTTTTCTCTCGCCAAAAGAGCAGATGAGTAACTGGTGAGTTCTTTCATGGGGAAGTAGGGTGGTGAGGACATCACTGTCTCAGAGAAGTCACAAGTTAGGAGAGCACTTCATAGCCAGGAGTAAGAAGGGAAGAGTTTTCTTCTTCAGGCTGAAGGTTTTCATACATTATAAGGTGATAATATAATTCACAAAAGTTGCAGGTGTTCCTGAAAACTGGAGAAAAGTCCTACAAAACAGGAGTCTAAAGCTACATTATTGTACAGACTGAGTTATTTTCAAATGATCACTAATTATTTCTGTTCCTATGTGTACAGATACAGAAACCTAATTTAAGTCACTCATTTTTTAATGTGAAAACCTGGAATATTAGGAATTGTCTTTTTGAAAAGTAACTGTTTGTTGCACTGCTATGTCAGGGTTCTAGTACAAGATTAATTATGTCTTCAAGAGCTGAGAAAATTAAATGTGTCTCAACTGACACTGTTCTTCCTTTCTTTTCTCAAGAAGTCAGAGGTATGGCTTCCTTTCTGTAGAAAGTGATCCAGAAAGAAGTGGAAAGTTGTTTTCTGCTTTGGACGTGTCACTTCCCAAACAAAGGAATCCATCTATACTGCATTACATATGCACATTATAGAGCTTTTTCTGACTTGTAGGGGATGTACTGGTCTGAAATTATTCAATGAAAAAGATCAAAGTGATCAATACTTCCAATAAAAGACATATACTGAAACTCTCAAATAGTCACCAAAAAATAGTCAGGGAAATAATTTTTTTTTTCCCATCTTTACATGCACATTTCTTTTCTTTTACATCTACAGAGATTTCAAGATATCCATTACATAGGGGGTAAAAACTCCTGAGTGTGACAGGGTGCAATTTATCTGGTTCTGGACCAGCTAGAGCAAGCATCTGTGTTGTCTGGTACATATGCAGTCTCCTACTTGCTGCCAGTCAGCTTTCACCCACATGGTCATCCAGCCCTCATAAGACATTAATGAATTTTAGGGAAATTGAAACAATTTTTGTTTTTAGAGCTTCACCTTTTATTCATTGCCCAGAACTTGTTCACACCAGGCTTTATACACGCAGTTCTTTTCAATGCCACATTTGCAAAACAAATCTCCACGGTGAACCCATACCAACCCTAAGAGTCAAACACAAATTCTCAGAGATCCCTTTAGAAAAATGAGAGCAAAAACATCCAGAGATCCATCTCCACAGGGAAATCCTGAAGAAAGCAGGTATTTTTTCTTATAGTGACTGAGAGGGTGTTCACCGACACAATGGGTATGATATAAAAGCCTGAGTAAGAAAGGCCTGCACAGGTGCAGTCTGTGTATGAGCCAAGTTGAGACATTTTGCTTCAAGTCCTGTGCACATTGAAGCTTTTAGTCATTTTCAGTGTCACTCAATATATTTGGCTGAACAAAGAGTGAGATTATTGCCATGTACAGTGCTGACATGGTCTTCAGTTGTGCATGTGTAACTTAGCAAAATTTACAAGGATTTTTACTGTATGAAAACAAAATTGTAGGAATCGGCCAAACCCTGCCTAATTGTTGGGACCTAAGGGCAGAATTAGATGATGTCTAGATGCCTTTACGCTGTCCATGAATATTTATGTAGTTGAATGTTGCTTATACAGAAATCAAAACCTTCTGAAATCACTTCCAAAGTGAATAAGGACTGATGAACAGAAAAGCTATTCAGGAAATAGGTCCTTAGGTCCTTCTTGTGTGGAAGGAGGCATAAAAGGAGTGGGGGAGACTGTGATGGTCAGCAGAGGAAATGAAGTGTAAAGCACCCTCTCTGAGGGTCATTCTAAGTCTTAGAACTGGGATAGGGGTGCTGTGAGTGCAGAGAGGAGGACAAAGATATAATGAAAGCGTTCATGCACAGAATGAACATTTTTGCTGAGATGAAGATTGAAAAACATGGTAACCAAAAAGTAGAAACTCCTTTTCTTCTTTCTTTTTTTTTTTTTTTTTTCTTTCTTTTATCTCTGCTCAGTGTCTCTGTGAAAAACTTGTGAGGCAGAGATATTTTAAATTATTTTTGTGGGAGGGAGCAGGAAGGAAATTGAGAGGGATTTATGTACAGTCCTTTGTTGCTGTCAGAAGCAATAGGATGTTTTGTTATTTAAGTGCTGTTGGCCAGAGAAGAAAAATGAAATCCTAATCTCAGAAGAAGATAAATCATTACATGTTTCAACACCATCATTTTTTGGATTTTCCTGGGCTCCAGTTATTTTTTTCTTTCTGTGGACAGGGAATCCTGAGTAACTCAGTCTCACAGAAAGTGGGTTTCCATCTCTCTGAGTAAACATAAGCAAAGATCACACCCTGGCAGAATGGTAGGTCTGTGCTAAGGCTGCTTGTCCCCACAAGACCATCTTGCTTAATCAGTGGATGTGTTCCTTGTTACTGACTGCAGAGTGAAAGTAAAATATAAGTATTATAAATTACCTGAGCTGATGAAGTATTAGAATTACTCACTCAGACAACCAAACTTGTCCTTCTCCTCTAAACACTAAATTCCAAATAAGAGCTTCAATGTAAAAACATTAATTTAACATCTCACAAATATAGACTTGGTCCTTGCTGAGTGATCCTGGTTCCCCAGTGGACAGATGCCAGTGGTAGAGTTAAAAAGTGCTCTTCCATATCATATATATTTTTATTGTAAATCAATCCAGGTTGTTGTAAGCTCCTCTCAGCCTAGGCTTGTTTATAACCCCAGGAAAACAGCTTATCCTTACAACATACTGTGCGGTGATAGATATGATTATCTTTTGGTCAGTTACATACTGAAGTAAATCTGTATTATGGCATAGGGGTGGTATAATTTAGTGTATGGTTTGCTATTGAAGATTTCTAGCAAATGATCAGAAACTTTGGCACACCCATTCCCTTTTTCTCACCCTTTTCCCAATACAATATTTTTCCTTAGAAGATATCTCTCTCCTGTCCAGTGAATCGTAGAACCTTCTCCTTTCATCATACAAGGAATTGTTTCTCACAAAAGACCTTTCCTTCATCCTAAAATTAGCAAGGCTTGTGATGGGGAGAGAGAAAATTTTTATTTGTAAGAAATAATTTGTTTTACTTCTATGAATGGCAATGAAATGTTGAGGTTTGGGGTAGGAATTAAGGAAGACATTTTTCCATCACCAGTTCTATTGTTAACATCACCCAGTGCTGAAGCTGATTGTAGAAGAGGACAGAATTTCTGATGCATTTTCAACTTACTCCATCAATACAATTTCAGCTAATTCTTTCCCCTAACTTTCCAGCCACCTATAACAGCCTCACAGCTTCTGTAAATTTGTGTTTAAACCATACTGGGTGGAGGAAGCAACTGCATTAGGTTTTCCTGCTATAAGCAGGTTTGAAACCAGTTAGTTTGTAAAGCAAAGAAACCACAATTTTAAAACCAAAACCATGTTCAATTGGAGAACAAGCAGTACTTACAGGTCAATTCCAAGAATGTTTTCACTTTGTGTTACCTGACTGCTGTACAACATTGGGTCAGTTAAACTTAGGTTTCCAGAGAATAAGAGTTGTCTGCTTTCATCTATAACCAATAATAAATTTCAAATGAAAGAAAAAACAGATGATAGCTCAAAATTGAAACACAACACATCAGTAGTAGCTAAATATTCATTGATAAAATATAGGGACTATCAGAACCCTTTTTGTTCAATGTTATCTGTTTTACTTATTCTAACTGATTAAAATTGTGCTTACAGAAGTTTTCCATTTCAAAGGAATGTCCATAAATGGTCCTTTTCTGCAATGAGTTTTAACACAACTCTGAAGCCCAGGGCCATGCGAAATGTTGATATTGGAGCTCAAAACCAGGAAATGCTTCTCTGATTTCTGTATTATGACCAACTTATCTGATTCAGAGCAAAACTGATTAATGATTTGTCATCACAACAACTTTCAATGGAATCTCCTGTATTCAATTACATTTCAAAGGGATCATGTTCAGATCTGAAATCCCAGAAAATATTATCACAGGCAGCTGGTCTTAAAAACATTCCTCTGTCATTAACTTCTGATTCTTATGTGTCATCAGCAACAGTTTGTCACCCTTCCAGTTGTTCTACTGATACACATCAAGAACCAAATGCAAACAGAACTGTTGAGATACTGAGCAATCTTGAGTGGTACCTAGCATGTAAAGTAAAAAAGCTTGGGGTTTTATTTTTTTAAATGGACCTTTTATCTTCTTTAAGTTTTTCAAATTCATATTAATTCACAAGAAAATGAAGAAATGCTGCAGTATTTTGACAGTGACAAGATTTTTTGCATTTCTGCTATTGTGGTTTATCTGCTCTTAGTTTTGCACATGCCCAAGTTGTCATATCAACCAGGAAGAGCAGACTCACTTAAAAAGATCTTGTTTTGTGTGAATAAAATATATGCTGTGATTCAGGCTTGTAGGGATAAGGGGGTTGAAAGTTTTCTGTAATAGACTGAAAGTAAAAGTGAAGACACTGATAAAATCTATATAGACAGTGCAATTGCTGCTAATAGAGTAACACTTTCCTTTCTACAGATACCACGGTCACACTAACACACAGAGGGGTGTGCTAATGTGTCTAAATATATTATTTTAATTAACTACTCACAAACACTGCACAAGCCTCTGACAGGCTCCCAGTATCTGCAGTGCATGCCTGACCTTATAAGCAACAGTGATTGCATCTGGGGGCCAAATTGTAGTGAGCACTGGTTATGTGGGCCTTATAACCCTGGAAAACCCAGGATGCATTCCATGTGTAAATATGCTGGTGGGGATGGAAATCCTTGTACATGCAATAAGTGCAAGATATTGATGAAGCCTTGAATTTGGTTTCTAATCATTATGTGACGGGGAGTCTGATCCAAGAACTTAGCAACAGCAGAGAAGTTATTCAATCTTAGGGCATGCATACAACAGAGCCAGTGAAAGTCCTAACCTATATCTTGATTTTTGCTGTTCATACACCCATAGCAAGCCCATGCCCTTAAGTGTCATAGTTAGTGTATGAAATTGTCCTGTACTATCATAGCCCCAAAGGAGCAGGAAGTGGCCTAATCACCTCTTCATCACTCATGTGAGCAATAATAGTGCAGGTCATGAGTTAGTTCAATGTGATGTCACACATAAACTTCTGTGTATCCTATAGCTCTCTGGTAAATTAAATTTTTTTCTAGCAGAAAAGCCCCAGCTCTTGTGTGTACATCTGATATCAGGTTGTGCTTAATCACCATAGAATCATAGAATGACTTGGGTTGGAAGGAGTCTTAAGATGATCTTGTTCCAGCTCACCTGCCATGGGCAGAGACAACTTCCACTAGATCTGATTTCTCAAAATCCCAAACAACCTGGCCTTGAACATTTCCAGTGATGGTGCATTCATAACTCCTCTGGACAACCTGTTCCAGTATCAACCTCACATGAAAGTGTTCCATCCTAATGTATAATTGAAACCTACTCTCTTTCACTTTGAAGCCATTCCCCCTTGTCCTATGATCACATGCCCTTGTCAAAAGTTTCTGTCCATCTTTCCTATAGGCTCCCTTTAGGTACTGGTATGCCACACTTGGGTCACCTTGAAGCCTTCTCTTCCTTAGGCTGAGCAATCCCAATTGTCTCAACCTCTCTTCATTGGAGGGGTGCTCCCTCCCTCTAATCATCTTGAAAAGGCAGATCCTTCTACCCTATGGTTTGTAGACAAAATACATCATTGTTTTTCCCTAGGCTGTGATTTCTCATGTGTGATTTGTATTCTTCCAAGTACTTACAAGTTTTTGGGGACTGAGACTTTTTTCACCTTTTTCTTCCAGTGACTAATCCCTAGGTAGCCAGAAAGTTTAAGGATCCCAATCAATCCTAGAAAAGAGAAGAAATGGGAACAGGGACCTCCCCTTACACTAGGTTATCCTATCACAGTGCTAGTGGAAACTCCTTGAACTTTTATATTCCTATTATTATGGCATAAAAGTTGAAAAAATTTCAGCTTACTCAGAAAGCTTGTAAAATATTTGTATTTCTTACTGTAGCGTGTAAAAAGTTTAAATAAACACAGTAAGCTTCCATACTTTCATTGCAGGTAGTTTTCATCAGTGGGCTCATGGCATCACCCAAACCCACTAAGCACAGATACAGAATGGGTATGGAAAAACCCACTTGTATGTATGCATGTATTTGTCAAGTTTCAGGTCAGTTGGAGGAGACACAAAGCACAAGGTTCCACCAGTGACTAGGAGGCTCTTGAAAACAGGACACCCTGGTATGATGCATTTTCCAAACTCAGCTCAGTCCCTGACCTGTTGGTTTCCACGGCAGACCTCCATCTTGCCAACAAGCACAAGAGAGCTGCTGGTTGTGCTGCTGTGCAAATGCATTAATTCTCAATTCTGGTGGGAACAAAAGGGAGGAATCAGCTCAGTCCCTGAGACCTGGCAACTGTTGCAGGCAGCCTGAGGCAGGAAAGGACAGAGGCAATTTTTTTGGCAGGACAAACGAACTGATCAGAAGAAGCACTAATTTCCCTCTGCTACTTTTACAGTTAATGTTTCAGACTTTGTGTAAAGGCTCCCACAGCAGCCAGAGTATCTTTCTCTCTGTACACACACACACACACGCATACACATGTGTACAGGGACTGTATAGGAAACAGCCTGAGACACCCTTTTTGTCTGTGAAAGGAAGCATTTCAATTGGAAGAAGATTCTTCCAAGGAGAAAACATCAGGGACACATTTATACATAGCAGTAGAAATTGCTCTCTGAATTTCATATAGAAAGGAGTCTGAGATGCAGATTTTATAAACAGACCCCTTTGGATCTCCGAAGAGAGGATTTGAAAAGTCAAACACATCCAGGACATGCCTATAAAAGTAAAAATTACACTGCCCAGAGCCTTTTAAGCAACAGACTTATTTCAAACAACAGAATACTATAGCTCTCTCTCTCTCTATGTAGACATATGCTGGCAAAACTAACCTCTGAGTAAAGATGCTGTTAGTTTAGAGATTTTATCCATTGCAGCTGTAAGACTCCTGACTGAAACTTGTTGATCCTTGCTGCTGAGCAATAAAACAGGCAAGTCAGATGCCCAGAGACAAAAAAAAAAATTCTCTTTGTTTAGCTAAAGGAATGAACAAGACAGACTGGAAATGGTTTGTCCATAATTTAAGAAGCAGTTTGGATAACTATTCTTCTATTAGCAGAATAAATGAAAATAATTCACCTCAAAATGAATAGTTAAAAGATTTATATCCAGAATGCTGGAAATGGACAGTTATTGTAATACGCATTGGATAGACACTACAGACAATGAAAGGCGAAAGATTCTGGAAGAATCTGCCCAAGAGGAGAGCAGGAAACCTCAGGACCTATGAGTTATTCCCAGTCACTTTCAGAAAGGCTTCTTTTCACTGTCCCTTCAACACAAACTGCTTTGCTGTCTTTGCTCAGTGGGAACTAGAGATGTCTGTAGGCAAACACAGTCAGCATTGGAGATGTTTCTCCCTGCAACTGCTGAATCAGGTCTCTTTAACTAGTCAACCTCGAAACTTATAGTGCACATTACATTTTTATTCTGCAACGCACGTAGAGAGTATATCCGTGACTTGTGTGCTGCTGTGTCCTGACAGCTTCACCAGTTCAAAGGGGAATCATGAGCCAACCAAACATGCTTTCAGCTCTTCAGGAGGAACACAAGCACTTTACTTTTTTTCCCTCACTACCAGTCTTTCAAAGAAAAGTCAAATTTACAAGTGTTCCAACAGCTTCATTAACTGCTGCCTCTCCTCCGTAGACAGCAAGGGTTAAGGATGCATGGCCCTGGCCACTTGTCAGATTTGGCATGCTGGAGCCAACAGCTGGTGGAGGCAGTTAATTAGTCCTTCGCCCTGCTCAAAGTTCAGCCTTGATTGGCAGGGAAAAGCAGGCTGCACCAGTCTGCTTTCCTCTTTCAATTAACAAAGGCCTGTGCCATCAGATTACCTTGGCAACATGCCATGGCATCCATGTCATTTGGCTGCCTGAGCTTTGCCATGGCAACAGGAAAGCTAACCTTGCCAAGGCAGCATCTGGTCTATGGGTGGCAGATTACCTGCCAAACAGATTTACTAGCTGCAAAGTGCTGCTGCCTGCCCCAAGAAAAAAGAGGAATCGGGAAAATCTTGTGACAAAAAGATGATTTTTAATCCATTTTAATTTTTCTTTCCAAGTAACAGCTTACAGAGGTCCAGTTGTTGATGTGTGGATAGAACCCACCTTAATTCTTTCTGGGCATGAAAACCATTAACCAAATTAGTCTTTATCTTAGCCACAAGGTCTTCTGGGCATTACAGAAGCAAAACTCTTTGTGGAGGACTAATTTCTATTATGTGGTAACCAAGCTGATCTTGACAGAGCACTGCTGGTTTTTAATTTCATTTTATCACATTCATTTTTTTGTGTTGACACTAGAGATATCCCATAATCATGGGTCCAACTGCTCATAAACTGCATGGAAAATCAGATCTGAATGTCAGAATCCCATCAAGTTCCAGTGGCCTATAAAACTCAAGGACAGGTGGTACTAGATTTATAAGCAATGTGAGACTTTTCCAGTGTACTATCTGAGCTCAGTAAAGATCAAAGCTTCTGGATTCATGGTGAGCAGGGAAATGGACTGTAGGCAGTGCAGGACTGGCTCCATCTCTACCAAACGACTCTTGAAAGCAAGTCATGTTACAAAGTAAGGGCAGAAAACCAGTGGGCAAATCCCAGCAGTTCCTCTCTTTGGGGAGGTAATTCCTTTCTGACTGTAACCCAGTCAGTCCATTAACACCAAGCTGCTGTGACAAAGACATGCTAATTAGACTCCCAAGTAGTATTTGAATGGAAATACAATATGACTGCCACCATGCAGCAAGGAGTGAAAAACCAAAGTTCCTTTCCAGACCCTCCTTGGCCATTGGCACACATCTGACATTTCTGTGAAGCAACAAATGTGATTGAGGAAAATAATTTCTGTCATATTTCAGCTGTTCTTACAAACCTAAGCACCTTCTCATAAACTTTAGGTACTCACACCAGGACATCCCTATCCCATTTATTGCCTCTGGGGACTTTACACCCTGGACCCTGAGATTAGCTTAGCTGGGTAGAGCGTGGTGTTAATAATACCAGGGTTGTGGTTTGTGGGTTCAACCTCCATCTGGGCCATTCACTGAGCGAATGGACTCAATGATCCTTCAGTGTCCCTTCCAATTCAGGACATCCTGTGAAGGAAGTAGCACAAGGAGTGATGGTAGCTGCAAATGGAGCAAGCAGAGGGTGAATTTGCTGCAGCAGTGGGAAAGTTTGCTTCAGCTTGTAAAAGAAGATTGGTCACCACTGCTTCACACACTCACCAGGAAGTGCCATAACGTTCTTTTGGTTGTCAGTGGTCTAGATTCTTCTCTTCCCTTAGGTCTAAGTTTTTTAAGACATAAGGGATACATTTAGGAGAGCATGCACGCCCACGTCTCTCAGTGTCACACAGAACTATGCGTGCTGAGAGAGAAAAATCAGTACCTAAATGGGGGCAAAATAAATTGGACAGCTAGAACATATGTGAAAGGCTCTTGGCAGAAGGATAGCCTTGCCAATCAGAATACAAATAACTTGAAAGTTCATCATTTGGTGTCTATGTCTGAAGAGGATAGGCAACACCACCATGAATGTGAGTCGTCCTTATGCATGGAGTAGTGAAGATACTGAGAACTCAATGACCTCCTCATTTTCACAGATGTTTCACCAGAATGAGTGCTAGGTCACACTCTCTTTCAGCTCTGTATACTGTTAATTTTACTCTCTTCCATCCATTCTGTTTTTTCTGTTCCCAATTCCAACACATTATTTCAGCAGAGATCAGACACAAGCCAAGTCCCGCAGCTCCTCTGTAGCTGACACATGGAGAGGGTCCATGTTGACTTCTTGCTGCACCAGCTGAGGCAAATGCTGATGTTGAGATCATGTGAGAGATCAGGCCAGGGTTGAGGAGGACTAGCAAAGGGAAGCAGAGGGGCTTCAATGTCCTGATGAGAGATCAGCTGTGTCCATCAAGGATAGGAAAATACAGGCCAAAAGGAGAGCTGGACCTCCTAGGGTGGAGGCCTGGGGCTTCTACAAGTCTTTCTCACTGCACACTCTGGGGAGATGCTGAGGGATGTGGCCTCCTCATGGACTCTAGTCCCCAAGGAGCCTGTAACATGGCCAGCCAAACCACTGACACCACTGTGTCTATGTCTCTGAGTCAATATTCTTCCCTCAGTCAGGGGCATTTTTCATCTTTAATTTAATCAGCTGCTCCCAAATAGAAGTAAACTGACTGTGATTTGTACATGACTAGCTGCCCCACGAAGTGACAAGCTTGACAGAGGTTTCATCCTTGACTTCACCACACTGATGTATCCTTCAACCAGATGTCCTGAATTTTCCCTGCCCTGCCAGGATAAAGAAAGAAAAGGGTGCTTCCAAAGACAGACTCCTGTCATTTTATATCATGCGTGGTCAGAAGTCTGGGAACAGCCACACTGATGAAAAGCCTTCTGTCTCCAGCCTCTGGTGTATTCATGACTTCTTTCCAGATTCCAGACTTTTACAATGTCAGTATTTTTGTGGGCAGAAGGCATCTGATCACTTATATCTTTTCCTCTTTTCAGTAGTGGTCAAAAAGAAATTTGGTAAAGGGAAAAAAAAAGCAATTATTCGCCCCCTGTCTTTTAGGTAATGGGTGTTACATTACAAACTGGTGGTTGGAAAGTTACTAAAACACCTTGAGGGTATTGAGCAGACTCACTGAGATTTTTTACCTTTGCTCAAAGTGTTATAGATCCTAGAAGTTGTGGGTGCCCCATGCAAGGTTAAATTCCTGGGAAGCAAGGGGGGAAGTGCAAACACCCAAACTCAACATCCTGGTCCCTATTTTGGATAGATGACAATAATGGTAGTGGCTAAATCAGAACTGAGCTCTTTCTGGATTACTCAGCTTCAGTGTGTAGTTCATAATCTGTTGTGCTCACCAACAGACCTCTGTTGATTTCTGTAGCCCTCAGCTTGTGCTCTGTCAGGGTCCATCACATGCACGTGAGTTATCCAAAGCACTATTCAACAGGTCATCATTTGAACTCTTTATTCCATCTCAAGATATAAAATTTAGCAGATAGTTTTGTTTCTTCCAGATAAGTGTGTTGTTTTTCTGCATGATGGAGAGCTGCTCAGTTTAGCACTAACATGATATCTTTACTATGATGGAGTAAAAGAGATAGAACTAGAACTGTATAACTATGGTTTGTTTGCTTCTCTGTGTGACCTACCTGCACCCACAGCAATTTTGTGACAAAATAAGAGAAGAAAGCATACAGACTTCAGGCACAGTCATCTCTCTGTGATCACAAGTGTGTACATTGAATATGTGCTTCAGAGGAGTGGAACTGATCTGAAACTCTCTCACCTCGAATATACTGCTGGGCCACCCTAGGAAATCCTAATAAATCCTTCTGGTTTAATTACTAAGCTCTCCAGGGCATGGAGGCATGGACAAAGGCAGCATGCTAAACAGCCTTCAAGATATCAGGAAGTCTAAGAAGCTGAAAACAAGTATTCATTATCGCAGAAGCGTTTTTGTTGGAGGCTTGAATGAGGTACACTTTATAGGAAAGGCTTTACTTGGATGAAGGAATTCTTTCATTATTTACAAGGCTGAAGAGTCACCACACGAGTCAGCAGGAAGTCACAAGAGAAATTTTTCACTAGCATAGGAAGTGTTTTCACACATGGAATTGAGCCTTTCACACAGTATGGGAAGACTTTTTTACTTCAAATGGTGACGTTGCCTTTTATGTGATACCAGTTTGAATTTTGATGATCCAGTCACTTCCACATGCTGAAAACTGACTCAGCAACCCAGTGGGTTGTATTATGTTAGGAACTCACATTAAGTAATTCTCTTCTATGATGCAGGTGTTTTTCTACAAGAGCATATCCTTGACACCATCCCCACTGCTGTCAAAGTTTAATCCAGAAGTAGGTCAAATCCAGATAGTGAGTCAGGAAATTATAATGTGTTTTAATTATCAGGCTACTTTTAGAAGGTTCAGCATGTTAAATAGCCAGGAAATGAACTGGAGCAGAAACTAAAATCCAAGCTAGACTATTCCGTCTTCTTGAGATAGGGAGATGAGTTATGCATCATTGACACTATTAATGAAAAATAAATTGTGACAGTTCTAGGTCTAAAAGCTGAGTTTCAATACAGATCATACTCCAGAAAACAGCACTTCTTGTTTATTTATGACATGTTTCCTGAATCCCAACAAGTAACAGATATTTTCAGTTGGTCCTTCAGTTATTGGAAGGTCCTCCTTCCTGCCACCACTAGGACACTGAAAATACCAGTTATTTTAACCTTCAGGAAGTTCTTGGAAATGTTTTCTATGTGACTGAGACTGTATAAGTAGAACAAATTGAATTTTTCAGGGTATTTACTTATTCCTGGTAATAGTTAAAGTGATGTAAATAAGCATCAGGTACCCCTACCTCAGACTTCCCTTGCATATTATGAGATCTAAGCAGAATCATCCAGAGGCTGAGATTAGGCAGCAATTACTTTAGTGATTGGTGCTGAGATATTTTAAACAACAACATATCGGTGCATTTGAAAGTCTGGAGCAATAGACCTAGATTTACTGGATATCAACTGCAACCCCTGATCATGTTTCATTTCTGTTAGTGTTATGTGGGTCTGGTTCTAGGTTCTGCTATGTATTTCTTGAGTGTGATCTTGAACAAATCATCTTCATTCTCTGCCCATCATGTGTAGCACAAAGAAAGTAATAGCTTATACCTCACACTTCTTTTTTAATGTTTGTATGTGCAGTATCTGGCTATAGAATTCTGCTCCTGTTTGATACGCCTCAGCACTACTATAAAAATAAGAATACCTATTTTTTGAAAATAAAATATAAAATAAAATAGAAATAAACTAATAAAATAAATTATATTTTTCCATTTTCTCAGCATGCTACCTGTGAATCCAAGCAAAGCACAACTATTACTGATTTTCTCCATGGAAATGGCAACCTCCATTCAAATTAAATCTTCATACAGTTATCAAGTAAGACAGACAACACAAACTAAGTAGAATGCAAACAGTAGGACAGACTGCAATGAATAATCCAACCATCCCAGTTTTCCTGTTCTCTGCCTCCATCCTATCCCTGGAAAAATTACAGAATTTTTCTTAGTCTGAAAAAAATGCTTGTCTTGTAATTGCAAGCATATTGTGTTGGATTTCAGTTTTATTTTTAGTCAAGTGGATTTGCTATGTCTTGTCAGCTTATTGTATTGTGTTAGCAGGGACATTTGAACCCAACAGTGTTTTGCTGGAGCTCCAGTGGGCTCTTGCACATAAAATCAAAGTTCTCTTGCTTGCTTCATGTTCTCATTCATTCAGTGTTTCAGAGCCTGCCAGTTCTGTGGGCAAGCAGCCAGTTTTGCATTTACTACAGGGTTTTGTGTTGGCTGCCAGTCACAAGAGGTGGTGATAAATGGATTCAGCAGCACCTATTAGGATTAACTGAAGGCTTAAATTCATTTTGAACCCTCTTACTGCCAAAATTAATTATACTAAAATTAATTATACTATGTTATCCACTGAAGAACAGGCCAAGGTGAAGAAAATACCCACCTTCATGTTTACTGCAGCCTGGAGCTGAAGTAACCAGTGGAATCTGTAGAACAGAATCCATCATGCTCACTAGACTCATAAACGTAAAGCTTGCTGTGCTGCCTGCTTTCAGCTGTCTTCAGATTTTGTTGTCAGAGACCATGTTCTACACACTGGTTAAGTGATTTAGGTCTATCAGAACAGCACCCATATGGTGATCTGCAGAACAGCTTGGGCACTAGGAGTATCCTCATATTTTAGCAAAACCATCAGCTCAGTTGGAATTCCACTTACTGTATGCCATGGTATGGCACTGAGAGGAAATATGCTAATATAAAATCCAGTGACTTGATTACTTTGCAAACCAATGAGGTTCTGTCCAGCTGACTTCTTGTTTAGAGTAGTTCAGTCTAGCCTTGTGTTGAAGATAAGCTGGTGAAAAACAGTGTAATACCAGATGGAAGACCTGAAACACTCTACTGTCGAAGCAGCAGACACAGTAGAACCCACCATGGAAGCACAGAGTTGGTGAATAACCTCAGTTAAGTTCTGCCAGGTACATACAATGTCATAGCTTGCACTTAAGAACAATATCAATGGATCACCATTGAAATTACCCTTTGGTGTGAGTTTTATTGGCAGAATCTCTTCTAGGCTAGTTCTAGGATGCAGGTTCAACAGTGATAAAATGACTACAAAATCACAGTGTTTCAGTATACCACCTCCTACAATTTGTGTCCTCTTCTGTATTCTGACAGAGTGTGAAGTCCATCTACAACTTAAAAGCAATCCAATTTCCCTAATCAGAAAGCCTCTAATTGAAAGGAGTATTGTTTGAAAGATGGAGGAAAGACGGGACCAAAATCCCCACCCCATTGTATAAAAATATCGATTAAAAAGTAATGAAGTATCATTCTTTCCTGCTGCTCCACAATCCAGGTAAGGAATTTGTGTATTTTGACTATTTCAGAGAAGGGCCTGATTAATTTATCCTTTCTGAAGGTTCATCTATAGTGCCTACTATAACAAAAAAAATCAGCTCTTAAATACTGCACTCAGTAGTTTACATTCTGGGCTATGTTACTTCATTCATTTCAGATAAAAGATTGCTCTGCTCATTCTGGTTCAAGTTACAAACAATTCTCTATTTTTCTTGCTACTATCTTCCTGCCCTTAACTTGCAGAGAAAAATCTTGCTTGTTTCTCCTATAGAAAAATGTGGTGATTAGTATTTAGACTTACTTGCCTTTTGAAAAACAAATTATACTGCTTTGACAACTAATTGAGTACTGCTTGGAATGTTGTTACAAAGCATGTCTTCTCTGACAATTTTTTTTTTTTTTTGTTATAAAGGTACATTTAAAAATACTCATAGAATCAAAGCTAGATTGATTTGTTTGTTGATTTTTTTTTGTTTGTTTTTTTTTTCTTTTTTTCTTCTTTTAGTAATTATGTGTTTTACTGACAGAGAAAACATTCCAGATGGGCAAAATACTGGGAAACCAGCTTCAGGCCAGGAGCCTGAAACATGTATCAGAAACATTAAAGTCAGAACTGTATTAACTACGAGTTCCCTCTCTAATCATCAAGGAGACATACATGCCTTTCAAGTTATTCAATCCAATTACGATTTGAATATATACAGGGAGTGTAGGATGGACTGAATTCTTAGTTTATGGCACCTCTTTGCCAGAATTCTCCAGAGAAACTCATGAATCACTTCATAATGCTCAAAGTATTGAAAGAAATTCTTATACTCGGGTAGCCCGACATTAGCCATCAGACATGAATAGCATAAGACCCTTACATATTCTCCTTTGTTTTCTTCTCATGCTTTTTCATTACACCAGTGACCATTTTTTCATGCCCTTCTTGCAAGTGTGCATGTTCATCTATTTGTGCAGAACCTGGAAGCAGAATACTGATGTGGGTGGGCCATTGTTCTGACTCACAAGCATGTTTTAAAGTTCTTGTGACATTTGGCTTCTTCCATCCGTCTATAAG
>JACBWW010000003.1:57658352-57786205 GCA_020086605.1 Lanius collurio
TGGAATCTGACCCAGTTCAGAACAAAGAAACATTCTGTAATATTAGCAGGATCTAATTGAACCTCTTGGCTGTAAGCAAAGCAATTAACAATGTAACAAGCAATTATGCGTGATGTTCAGTTAACAACAAAATAAACATGATAAAATATGTCTGCAACATTTTGAGTCAAAACCTCATAGAGAGTTACCATGTGCTCTCACATCTTCTGGGCAAGTACTGCTTCGTTAGCAAAGTATTATCCATGTGTTTTACACCACTGTCTAATTGCACGGGAGGCAGTTAAGAAGATCAAAGAGCTCTATTAACAACAGATAACCACAGAACAAATATGATTAAAGTAATTACAGAAGGAAGTAATCTGCTAATTCTTAATGATTCTGAGAACTCGGAGAGAAGCTCTCAAAGTGATTCTCCTCACTGAAAATCAGGGTGTTACTGCAATGGACTGATATGATATTTTGTGTTTCAAAGTGTGAGCCATTTTCCGATATATGTTTTTTCTTATGCCTTCCCTCAAACTTCATACTCACCTGTGACATGATTCAGAAGCAGAAACATCCTTATCACAATAGTTACCAATTTTCTTTTCCCCACTTCCCCTGTCTTTTGGCACCTGGCAAAATTTTCCAGGCCTCTTTAATTTCTAACCAGGACTTACCTTTACCTTCCAGGCAGTCTCTGGAAACAAACTTGGGCCATTTTCCTCACCCTTCCTTTCCTTATACATGCTTTCTATCTTATCAACTAGAACTAGAGATGATTTTTCACTCCTTCCACTCTTCCCCCTCTCACTCTGCCCTAAAACCTCCTCCCTTTTTTACCTCACCTTTTCACTTCAGTCATCCTACCAGCACTGACACTAATAACCCTTTCCTTTATGTTCTTCTTCAGTAGACAACTGAGCAGCTAATTTAGAATTAAAGGGAGACAGATATATGTTTATTTATACTGTGAGGGATTTTGGGAATCTTCCTGAGAACAGAACCTTTTAAATGTGCATCTTCTGTGTTTCTCCTCTTTTCTCCTTTCCCCAGACATTGCTCCTCTTTTGCTGTTTCCTGTCTTCACTGGCATCAAAATATGCCTGGCCTCAGTGCCTTTAAGCACTGAAATGCAAGCACCTCTACAAATCACTGTTTGACATTACACAGCTTCTAATAATGTCTGAAGCTTCACTGTGTCACTTTGCTGTTGGCATTAACAATCACAGCTGGAACCAATGCAAAAGCTCATTGACCCTTTCATGGTCTGAAACCAGCACATTTTGCCCAGCTATAACCAAAATACATGTTCAGAACTCATGTCGTACCCTCAGAGATGCACTGTACACACACAGAAACTATATTTTCTCTAAATTAATCTAATCCTTGCTCTCCAACCTCTCTTTCTTCTCTCCTCTTCAGATGCTGCTTAAAAATGTCATTTTCTAGTATTCTTGAATGACCAAAGTATTTCTGCTCAAGGCCTGAGATCTTGTCTCTGCTACAGCCAACAGATCTATCCCAATGCTATCTGTTATTATTCAGTTAGAGTGCTATCCCAGTGTGGACACTGCTTTTATCAAGACTAACGTCAGAAGGCTAGAAATAACAGAGGCCAGATTCCTGCATCTGTATTAGCACTCAATAAATGACCTCTTTTTTCTGAAACTACTTATATGCCCAGAAAGACCAGCTCCTCCAAAAAACCCATGGCCAGTTATGATGCCTTCCCAGAAATCAAGAAGGAAGAACCTGTTTTGTTGAAAAGACAGTATGAAAACAGAAAAATTCAGGTCATGCTTAAGCAACTAAATAAGAGCATAAATACATAGGGAAGGAGTAACTGGTCCAGCAGGAATTACTATCCTCCCATGACATAGTGGTGAATGCTCTACATTTAGTACTGATGGGCATGCTAATGAAAAAAACCCTGGATCTTTGTTAAGGAAAACTAAAAATGTCATTTTTGCTTTCAATTTTGTTAGATTTTCCTTTAATGTTGATTGCCTCACCATTTTTTGGTAAGATCCCCCTGAAGGTAATTAATTGTCTTTTGGAAATCAAATATTTACATTTGAAAAAGGTCACAGGGTTCTCTGTTCCTAATTTCCGAGGTGTCCAGCTTTGTTATGTTATCTGATCTTTGCAGTTAGAGCTTTCTCCCTCTCCTAGTAACACAGAGATGGCATAGTCTTCTCCACTTAAAGGTGGACAGCAAGGTAAAATACGTACCACTCATAGTCACAAAAAACTCCCATATTCCTGAGATGATAGTATCTCCTGATTTTCATCCCAGGTAACTGGTAACTAGACACCCCTTGCTGCCTTTCAGCTGAACTATTGCTGTCACAGCACCTGCTTGAAGACCCAGGACTGCAGGAATAAATTTCTAGAGAAATGTGGGGCATAATGGTTTCCAGGTAAGGATGACTGCCATGATCATACCTAATTGATTAGGTGATGTGTAATTTTGTCATATTCACCCTGTGCCTTCAGGGCTCTTGATCTGCAGGGTGCTCTGGAGAAAGTTTCTCATTAGAGAGTCACTTCATTAGAAAGTTTTGCTTTAAGTGGGCTGGGCTAAGCAGGACGAGGTGTTTTACAGCACTAGGCAAGGTTCTTTTTAAAGAGCTAATGAACCTGTACATATAAAATTGTCTGTGCAACTGGGTGAGGAAAACCTGCCCATTGCTCATGTGGGGTATATTTACCAGGCTATTTCAGGTTCTGAAAGAGGCCATTAACATCATTGTGCCTCAGAGCACCTGAAGTCAAAGCCTTTGTTGTCCAATAAGCAAACGGAAAGAGGGAAGTGCTTCCAGAGGGCAATTCAAAGCACTTGCTTTGGTTACCTGCTATGGGTATAAGTAGGGTGAACCTTTCTCCTCCATCCATATGGATTTTGCAGAGTTTAGTGAAAGTCTCTCTAGGTTCTAACAAAAACGAGCAGAAGATGCTCAGCCATCTGGTATGAGGCAAGACCACACGTGCCTGACCAATTTTCTTAGAGAGAAGTGTCCTGTTCCATGTAGACAGGAGTGAATGGATCCTTTTCCCAGAGGACATGAAGATTACAGTACTTTCAAAAGCACTGAGTTCCTGAATGGGAAGAGATCCATTGAGATCATTGATCCACTGAGATCAAATCCCTGTAGGGCTGCCTCATATTTACTTCTATTTTCTGTTTGATAGCCAAGTTAGTACTACTGTCCCTTGACTAAAATCTAAGGACACTAAACAGATAATTATAATTTTGCCAAATCAGGTTCTTAAAATCTGTATATTCTGTCTCAGGCAGTTTGTGGGGGTTTTTTTAGGAAAGAGGATGAAATTGAGGGAGAGAGAGGAGAAGAGGGGGAAAATGGGAAGTCTTGACTATATATTTCACTCCTATTTTCTAATTAAACTAACAATTAAGTAAGCTTTAGGAATTAAATTACTAAAGATATTCTCTCACTGCTTAAGTCCCTACCTCAGCTTTTCACTGAAAGGCTGACATTTCTTCCCAGGATGCTTTCAAGTTAGTTGCTCGTTTAAGTTTAGAGAAGGCAGATTGCTACAGCTGTGCTGGTTAGTCTGTGGCTTTCTTCCCTATTTTTTTTCCACAAAGGTGAGTACTGTGTGATTTGCTTATATTTTTTTTTTCTGAATACATTCAGAATACATTTTCTCCCATTTACCATGCCATGCAACTTGAGTAGGAAAATGGTACACTCCATTTCCATTCCTTCATGTGTTGTGCTTCAGCTGCATTTCTGTGCAAATCTGTGAAGTGTGGTGTTGAGAGACAGGCAATGTTTTAACTGATGTTTTTAATATTTATTTTTCATAAAAGCTTTATTTCTTTCTTAATTTGAACTAAGTGGAAGCTAATAGATCAACCAAGCCTAAAGATCCCATTGCCAAATAAAATATACAAAGCTTGAAGTTAATAACTATTTTTATAGCACATGTTGGTACTAAAAGAAATAGTGGATCCTTTCAGCTAATTCTCTAACCTTTATTTTAGGCATGTGACTAAGATTCCTCATTTTAAAAAAATGTTTAGCCTTCAACAAATTTCCTTCATGCCATTGGGACCTGATAGGTGCTTAGCATGTAGAATGAGCAGGTGATTTATTCAGGTGCCTGTAAACATAATCCCACAAAGATTTATTTATTTTAAAATCAAGTTTAAGACTTCATTGTGCATTCTGAAGCCCAGCTTCTAAGTTCTTGTTTGCAGCGTGTTGGTGTTTTGATTAACCAATTGGTTTAACTTACCTTTACTGCCAATTTGTGACATTTAATGCATGTAAGATAGTCACTAATAAATAACTGCAATTTTATTAGCTGAATAGTTAGAAGGACATGACTGATAAGTAAGATGTCACATAAATCAGTAGCAAAAATGACCGACTCTGAAGGCCAAACATAGCAAAGCCTTAAATCTTTGCATCTTCTATAGATTTATTTATAAATCAATACACAAATCACAGCTGGGAAGTTAAATTCAAGAGTAATTAACTTTAGATCAAACTGTCTTGATACACTGTAAAACAGCAAGAACATTGTGAAAATAATTAACTTGCATATTGTTTTGTATTCTACCACAGCATGGACTAGTTTGAAGATGGGTTTCTTCACACAAAAAGCTGTCACTTATATTGGAGTGGTGAAATAACACAGCAATCCACGGTAACTGAATAATGAATATAAAAATGTGAACATATCTCTAAGTAGTTATACAGGAATATAATCTCTTTTTCTACTAGAAATTTTTCCTTCGGTTTCATGTGTGTTTTTCTGAATGTCACTTACAAAGCAGAAATTCTTAGTACAGAGATGATCTTTTCTGTGTCTCTTCTTTTCCTTGTTGTTGATCTCTTTCCTTCACAACCTCCACTTTAAAATGTGAAAGTTTATCTGAATACCTATGTATATACAAACATATATATGTAAATTTTTTTAAGTGGAATTTAAAGGGGGAAGTAAAAGTTTATTACATGCCACACTCTAGCTGCCGTAGTGGAGAAGTGAGATGGGTTAAATCAAATCAAACCTACTCCGATTATTATCTTTAAAAAGTAGGAAAGTATTCTTGTCAGCTAGTGGAGAAATACTGAGATAAAGTAAGCACAAAGCTAATTTTCTAGGTATTGCGAGTACCCAGAATTTCAAAAGAAGTAAATATGTTGATGAATATCTCATTCAACCCATTTTTGCCTTTCCTATGATCACACCCAAAAGTTTGGGCAAAAGAAGATATGTTGACAGCTATGCCTACATTTTGCATTCTGGAATTATCTTTTACTGCAGTTACAAAATGATATTACCAGGGTTGGAGATGAAGTCTTAATTTCACTTTCTACTGGTTGTACTTCAAAATTTACTTTGAGTTTTTTGTGTTTAGCAGCTCTTCAAGAAAACTAAAATGCTTCCTCCTAGTTGTGTAATCCCAACCAAACAACAATAAAGAAAAACCCCAACAAACTAACAAAATCCTATACCCTCAAATTCCAACAGAACTCAAAGATTTTAAAGAGCAGTATGTTTTCTAGCATAAAGGTCTTAACTTGTCTGGGAAGAGAATGAAGGAAGGGCAGCTCTGTGCTTACAGTACTCACTTTGAACAAGCCAAGCTACTGTGAGTATCCCTCATCTCTTACTGGAATTCATGGAAAATATGTTAAATATACATTCTCTGTGATTTGCTATTACCATTTCCTTCATGTAGTTCATGAAGTGTTCTCACCTAACAAAGGCTTTGCACCGCTGCTGTAAGAGCACTCGGCACAGAGCATATCCCAAAATAACAGAATATCAATGAGTGAGTGAAGCCATGTGGGAGAACATCGCTCACTGCTGTTTTCCTGAAGTTGTCAGATACCTTTCCTGTCTGCTCCAGAGCTAAAAGGGAAAAGAAGTTTAGGGTCTGCATGAGTTGCAGATGCAACTCTCAACTGGTGTAGGACCTACAAGGCAGGGCCGACAAAGTGCAGCTGGCAGAGAAATTAAGTATCTTGAATTGCTGTTTCTACCAAGTTCTGGGGAATTATCTCTCTACTTATGGAAATGATTCAAATGGGAACTCAAGGCAGAAAAGATGCTTTTCCACTAATCATGTGGTTTCCTCTCTAAGAAACAGAGGTTTTGTTCTTAGGCACATTTAATGAAACTTAAAAATTTGGGCCATCTCCCCAAAGGTGAACACATCAGTACTTGAATGAAAAATGCTGTTTAGTGAGGTCTGTCATAACGCACTTGTGGATCTGGAATAGGCATCCTGGATGGCAAATATGTAATTTATCTTATAGTCCATGAATTTTTATTCTTTGAGTGAAAGTAGGTGGAAGGGCTGCATAACATCAGTCTTGTGTCTATATTCATTGTGTGTCCTTACTTGTACTTCCTGAGACATTTACCACATTGATAGTTAACAGGCCCTCTAAATAAATGCCAATGAACAGTGGGAATTTCTGAGAAGAGTGACAAACTTGAAAGAGCACGACCCTTGAGCTTGGATGATGTGGAATGCTGGAATTTTTCAGTTAAAATAGTCATGGTTATTTTTCAGAAATGTTCCATTTTCCAGAGAAGTAAAGTCCTTTAAAAAGATACACAAACTTTGGCTCATAAAGAACTTTTCCCCTGTTGCATCATCCCAATACATGGATATAAGCATTTAAATCTTCAGGAGAGCAATAAGTATATTTTGTATTTTGGAAAAATAACATTGAATGTTTTTGGAAAGATAACATTAAATGTCCAAATCAAAGCTGGAGACTTGGTTATTCTGTGTTAAAGACAAGAGAGAAAGACTGGTAGTTCCCAATGTTAAAGTTAATTTAAGTGCAGGAAAGATCTCTCGGCCAATGTGGTGATAGGATAAAATGCAGGGTAAAAATGGGGCGATGGCATTACACAACAGTCAGAGGAGAAAGTCTAAGAAATGTTTCAGTATTCAGTCCAGAAGGCACAGTCAGAACACATCCTCCCCATGAGTTACCCCAGCTTCTGGATAAAGTGCCCTGTTGCATCGGAACATGCTGAAGATTGTCTGTTGAATCATGTCAGTAATCACATGGATAGAAGTGGGCTCATGGGACTGAGTTCACATCCTGCTAATATAGGACTGACATCACTGGAGTAAAAAATAAATATATTCACCACATGTTTTTCCATGACTGAGAATGTAACATAGTTTTGTGACAATTATCGTCCAAAACTTACCCACAGCATTGCAAATGGTGATCTGCAGACTCATGAAATATAGCGAGCATCAGCCTCTTGGAGCACTACCCATTAATTTTTTGTTAAATTCATTGATGTTACAGCATAGTAATCTTCCAGCTTCCTGTGACAAAACTTAGTCCACTGTAGAAGACTGAAATATCTCCTGAAGACCACTTTTTCAAAAGCTTCAAATAGCATTCAGCATTTTTATTGCTAAGGGAAGACAAATATGAAGTGGGGCATTGAGAAACAAAAGCATTCTGGTCCACTGAAGGTTTTTTTTAAAAACACTCCTGAAAAGTGAATGGACAGTGATTTAGTAGATGGTGGGAAGTTACAGATGATCATCCTTATTCCATTTTTCTGTTGCTACAATACTTGGTAGAAATTTTTGTCAGAGAGGAAACAACAGTACTAGGCGGTTAATGCATAATTCAAATTGATGACCTTGTCTTCACCTGACTACAGCATCTGCCTCTGACAATTAAATGGAGAGTATTAGAACTCCTCATCTTTGTATCAGTTGAGGCAGAAAAGAAAAAGGTATCTTTAAGTGGGCAGGAATCTCATCCTAACAGTTACTATTGTAGAGCTTCTGGCGTTAGATTTCCTCAGATGGAGATGAATTATCTTACCCTTGAAGCCTCAAGATTGTTATAGTTGAACAATGGACAACAATGGACAAAATGAAATCTTTGTTTAAACAGTCTCTAGGAACACTAAGAGATACAAATAACTGTTAAAAAAAAAGAAGGAATGGCACTTAAAAAAATGTAACTATTGAGGAAAAATTGTGGCTGTCCCAGGAAATCTGTGTGGGGGTTTGGCTGTCTTCGTATTTCACATGAACCATATACATCTAAGAAATTTAATTTTCTTCCACAAGACACACACCACTGTTAGATTTATTTTCACTTGTGCATTATTTAAAGAAATATTGAAATTATCACTGAAATTACCAATCTTTTTTTTCTGTTTACATGCTGACATATATGTAGATGAGCTGTGCAAATAATAGATTCTTGAATTCTCCAACTGCATTAACAATTACATTTGATCCTGACAAACATTTTTCATTGTCAAACAATAAAGAATATTGATTTCTCAAAACAATATCTATTTTTATGCCAAATTTTAGGAAATTAGTTCACTGTTAAATAGTATTTTGATACTTTCTATATTTTCTAATTTATTTATAAACTATTAACTCTTCATTTTCTTTGCAAAGCACCCAGGTCAGCCCCCAAACCTGCTTAGAAATAGAAGTATATAAATCATATTCTTAGCCTGTATGATGTTTATTTCTTTACCCTTACTACACAAGTTAACCACACAACGAGCATGTCACCCAAAATTAAACACGCCAAAATTTTCTGCTAATTTTTGTTGCTTTTGAACTGTGTTTTGCAGCACCCACTCACTGACAAGAGATTGTAATAGGATGTAGAATTCAGCCTGGGTGAAACAATTTGTTTCCCTTTTCCTTGTCTTCCCTCCACTGGCAGGTCTTGCTCTGGGGTATCCCAGGAATGTTGCTGTGGGACATTTTTAGCCTTTTGCCAGCTGAATGATAATTGTTTCCTATCTCTGAGTCTTGAGTTCCATGCATCCCTCCTCCTCCCCCAAGCCCTGGATTGAAGCTCTGAGCTTCCTGTGAGGTCTCTGCAACAGCCCCAAGGGCCTCTTCTGCTACCATATGTATGTAATCACAAACTGAAAACTTTTCTGCTTCTTAAAACACAGGGCTGCCATGTGAGATAACTATCTACAGATAGCAGCCTCACACTGAAAAGCCTTCAGATCCACCCTCTGCTGATTTTTTTCAAATTGTCCTTTCATGCCTTTTTTTTTTTCCTTTTTTTTTTTTTCTTTCTTTTTTTTTTTTTTTTTCTTTGTCACACACCTTGGTATTAACATAATGAACAAGCAACATTAATTAATTCTATCAGGACACAGTTCCACCTTAAGAACTTACCTTCTCCACACTAAGAAACACACAGAAATTCATAACCAAAATGAATTTAACTGCCCAGGAGAGAGCACTTAAACTGGTAGGCAGATTCTAAATTATTTTAAGTCTGTCTTATACTCACTTGAATTTGTATGAATGTATTTGCAGTGCAAGGACCTAGGAGCTCTAAGAGCTCTGACCCATAAGCAGTGGCTTACTGGGATCAACTCAAGGATGTGTGGTTATTTTAGGAGCCTTCTGGAGACCTGTATCCTATTGAAATGGGGTTTTTGCTGCTCATGAAGCAGTTGCAGATCCTCTGTTGTTAGTAGGCTGATGCTGGAAAATGGACAGAAAAAAATAAAATTAAACTTCTCAAAATTCAAGCTAACAAAAAACCAAAAAAACCCAAACAAGCAAATAGATAAAAGGCTGAAATAAAACTTGCTGCAGATCATTTACTTCAAGGAAAGCTGAAACTCACTGCAATGGAGTTTGAGCCCCAGAGGAGCATCTCTTCAGCTGGGGTGGGACCCCTGTTGCGTAGTTCTGTCTGAAAGCTATGCCAAAATAAACATAATTTTTGTGTGAAACAGATGCAATTTTGTTTTCATACCATAGTTAAAATCAACTGTTTCAAATGAACTGAGAGGAAGAAACTAATTTAAAGTCTAGCTAAAAAAATGCCAATTTTTAACCTGTAAAAGGACCTGGGTTTTATTTTATAATTTCTTCTCTTAGTTAAGTGGTATCTCAAGATAATAATAACAGTAATGATAATAATCATCTTTCCCAACATTTTTGCCATTTAATGAAGTAACAGTAGTTTGCTTCCAATTTTTAAATATGGGTCAATGTAATGCAGCCAGTCTAGGTAAAGATGTGGCCTATTCATTCTAATAAACACAGAATCAATTACTTAAAATAAAAATTATGATCTACAGATTATTTAAAGCATTGCTAAGAATGTTACATCAACTATTCCTCAAATCTAGGAACATTTCAGAATTTCATGTTGGAAAAAAGGAATGTAGTTGGGAGAACAATATTGTTCCTAGAAAACGGAGATCACAGAATTATTTAATCCCTGAGCCAGCACAGGTTGCCTTTGTAAGAGTCCTCTGACTTGGCTTTAGTCAGATTTCAAATTGCCTCAGCTTTCTTCTTTATTCAAATTCTTCTAACCTGGAGGAAGGAGAGTGAAGGGGTGGTGGGTTTTGGTTTTGTTTGTTTGTCTTGCCTATGAAGTGTGTGATTCTCAATTAAGAACTTTCATAAGGTTAGCATTTTAAGGCAAGCTCAACACTCCCACTGTGACTCTTACTAGGAAAAAATCTTGCTCAAAGTGGGCAAAAGTAATGACTTTCCCATCAACTGCAGTGCAATTTGTGTTGCAAGTGTAACCTTAAGTATATTTACACTTTCATCCTTTTCACAACATGATTTCATTAAGAATTTGAGTGCTTCTTTTCACTGTTTAAAGTATTAGACATGGATTTTTTTGATGGCTTAACCCCCTCCCTTCTTCTGCCCAGCCCAGGGGAAAACCAATTTTTGCTTTGCACATACATATTTCCTCTTCTTTATATTTATGTCAGCATTTCCCTTTAACAACTGTGAAAACACAGGCTCTTTTTGGTGTTATTTCCATCAGTATAACTAAACGATGAAATGATTCACGAGCACTGATAACTAACAAATTTAATGTGTACAGATATTTCTTCCCATTGGTAACAGTCACTTGGTGATGGAATTATGCAGTGAAGGCAAATGAGATCCAAGGGCAAATTTTGTTTTTGAATAATTTGACTTGTTTGTAAACCAGATGCCAATTTTTACTCTGACTGGCTAGTTGTTCAGGGTACAAATAAAATTGTCTTATTTTCTCTGAGAGGCTTTTTTTTGATAGTAATTGTTGCTTTCAGCCTTATGACTGGAACTTTTACTTTCCATGAGTCTGGGTTTCCCTGTAAATTGGAAACTGAAGGAAAAGACCAATTTTTTTGCCCAGCCACACAGGGAATTCAGTGCTCTCAATGATATACCAAATGTTGGGACTTCATTATTTTGCTCTGAGTTTGGAATACTGCCATAAGGTTAGTAATAATGCTGGTAATAGTACTTGTAATTCAAAATATTGTGAACAACAAGTATCTCTTGTTAAATTATGTTTCCAATTAAAAGAGAGCATTATTTAATAGGAAATTCCAATATTTGAAAATGTATTTATATATATATAATTTGATGCAGTCCTCTGAAGGATAAGTCACTGAAGGAGCACATTGCCACTTGAAGAGCATTAACTCCAAGCTTGTTGTCACTAAACTAATCTTTCCTTATCTTCTATTTAGCAGAAGGAATTCCACTCCCAGTTGGAACTGCCAGGTTTTTCTTAGAAATTCTCCTTGCAGAGGAGATTCTGAAAGCCTAAATTCCACAGGGTGCTTTGTCTTGCTAATGACTTCAGAGCACAATTGGATTCCCAACTGTGCATCTTTGTACTTGAGCTGGTTTGGGACTGATTTGTCCATGGGGGAAAGTAGACAGCTACAATTATGTCTAAGGGAATCCTCCCTCAGAGCATGAGGGGACATGAGCTCTTGCAGACTGTGTTCTCTCTGCAAAAGGCAAGAGCTAAAGAAGGGGGTTAACAATGGGATGAAAGGTTTTCTCTGAAGTCATTAAACTGTGAGGAAATGGTGAGGGTCATGAATTGTTACATTAAAGGAATTAATGAGCATGAGGTGGGAGTTAAATCTGACACCTAAATTATAAAGCAGTCAAGCTCCTAGACCAGCAAACAGTGTCTGCATTTTCATAGCAGATTTATATTTTGATGATCAGATGTCTGCATTTCAGTGTTTTCAGGTATTTCATATTGACTTTCACCATACAGCTGTTAAACCTGTGAAGAAACAAACCAACTTTTTCACACTATGCAGTGTTCTTGTATTTGTCTGTAAATGTCTGTCCCTATTGATTTCCTCAGGAAAAGAAAGGTCAGAGGAGCACCCTGAGCCAGAAAGGCTACAAAGCAGAAATTTGAGTGAGTCCAGTGATACAGCAGCGAGGGAAGAGAGGGAGAACAGGTAAAAAAGGGTGATACTATAGACTTCAAATTCAGAACTAGAAAATAATGTGTATCAGTGGCACCCACTACACCCCACGTCATCCAAGAAACATAGTTTATCTTCCCAGGGATGTGAAGACACAGGGAACAAGCTGCCTTCAACAGCTGCTGGGAACCCCTGTCCTGCTACAACTCCTTGTCCTAATGATAAAGCTCAAAACTGGCAGAAAGCTCCTGAAAACACGTAATTTTAAAAAGCAGGTAACTGGTCAGTGTAGGAGAAAGGACTTTGCCCTCTATGGAGACTTTGGTGTCAGCAGCAGGGAGAAGTCTGAACTGGTAGGGCTGTTGTGTTCTCCTTGTGGCCAGGGAAACCACTAGGGCAGAGTCTGTCAGCTACTGAGATTAGTGGGTACAGGCAGAACTCAGTATTTCCTTCCTTTTTCCTGTCCATCATTTAAAATTTGATCTTCAAACTTACTTGCAGTAATTTTTAAACTCCCTCGATGCCTTCCTAACCAGCAGCAAAATACCCAGGATATACATAATCTCCCAGAACAATTTGATAGCACCAGTTGGGATACATCGCAGTTATGGGTGTTTTTACCAGGACTTGCTAATTTGTTGCTGTCAAGTATCGGTGCTGGAAATACTTCATTTGCACAGAGGACTCCCCTCAGCTGCAGGCTAACAAAGCTGTTGAATACAGAACATATTTGTTATTGTGACTTGAAATAAGATTAGTGGGGAAGGACACTTATTTTAATTTCTTCCAGGTGGCATAAAGCCTTGGGTTTTTGTTTTGTTTTGTTTTGTTTTTTCTCTTCACTAATTTAAGAAAATTTTGTGGTTCAAGAATTAAAGACCTAATTAAGCTGCATCTCAAAACCAACAAAATACCAACACAAGTGATTCCTTTTGACAAAAGAGCCTTTCAGATTGGGTTTTAACCTTTTTTAAGCATCAAATGACAGGTCTTCTGAGAAACAGCTTGTCTTAAAATCAGTTCAGCAGTGACAACTCTAGCCCTTGAAGAGCATCAATCTGCTTCTCCCCACACAATTAATACCAGCATGTACAGCAAATAAGAATTATGGCAAGGAACTTGCAACCATTCTAACTGGTAGATGAGCTGTATCACACAATAAACAAGAGATGCAATCAATCAGAAGTCTTAAAATACAGCATGCAAAATCTGAATAATGGCTGTGGCAGCTTGTAGAATAAGATAGGATGATGAAGAAATTCTGCACAGTGTTTTTAACTGTCTTATGTAACCTGTCAGCTGGAAATAGGGAGAAAAAGATGTTTTTCTAGCTTAGGTCTCCAGAGGAATTTTCATGTTAGCCATCTTCCCAAATGCCTGCAGTGAGCACCTGGTAAACCATGAGGTAGGCAATCAGAGCAGCCATGTGCTATGTGGTACAGACAGGTATGGTTGGTCAGAATGATTGTGATGAAGCATTGAAAATGCAATATTGTCCCAGAACACCGCAAAATGTCTCACAAAACTATATTGGAAGCACTGAAAAAGTATTTAGATCTAAATGGAATTGAGAAGATGAAAAAGTGAATAAATAATGTATGATTGGCCTTGTGAATGTGTTCCATCAAAGTTATGTGTGACAGCACCGTGGACTAGAGAATGGAGGAAGTGTGGTGTAGAGAACTTTCTCCAGGGTGTGGCTGGAGCTATGGGACAGCTGTATGGTAATGCTGCAGGAGCACAGGGTGTGGGAGCTCACTCCACCACTTCACAAAATTCAAGTGGAGGATGGCAGGGTTGTGGTGGGCAAGTGGTGTAATAAATGCTCAGCCTCAAGCGTTTGCACTACAATATTTTGCTTCTTTTGTTTGAGCTGGGCTTTAGACACTGCTCTTCAGACCACATTAATATCTTTTTCTCTTCATAGAATATAAAGTTTTTCATTGATGTTTATCTTGCACATCTTAACTCACCATGAGCTGCTAGTATCAAACCCCCATAAGATGGTTTTCGTACTTTTTAACATTTCTTTTGTTTTGTTTAATGTGACAGATCTGTAAAATTGACTGTTTGTCTAATATGTATTTGAATACCTGTACTTATTATCAGAATATTTTTACTTAATTTTTCTAATCTACCAGTGCATATAGTAAAACTATTTTTTGTCTCTTCCTTATTAACTGGATTGCTTTTTTTCATCAGCACAATTAACATTTGTTTCTTACTTTCCTAAAGGATGCTATGATCTAAAAAGTAAGATATTGTTCTACATTTAACCAAAATACTGGAATAAGTCTTGTATTTTTTTGCTCAGAAATGTCTAGTTTACTTACTGTAAGGAAAAGCAGAGTTCAAAGGAAGTATAAGATGGAGAAAAATGATAAATTGGAGCAAATAACCTGAAGTACATTAAACAATGAATTTTTAAAACTAAAGAATATTACTAGAATATTACTTTGAATACAGATTTTTGATCTATAAAAATTCATATACAAATGTAGGAAGTTTATTTAGGAATATTCTCACAGGATTTGCATGACAGAGACATTAACTGACAATTAGAGGTACTGAAATATGATTGAAGGATGAGAAGGTTGAATTAGGACTCAAAATTATTACAAATTGCAATTACAAATAGTGCTAGAACACAGCACCACGAAACAGAGTAAATCTGGATATGAATCCCAAGTCACAGTGAAACAGTAATTGGTTTACTATCACATCCCACAGCTAAGTTATTAGGTACTCTTGGCTGAAGGATATCACAGCAATAATTAAAAATAATCAAATAGCTTTAATTGTGACTTGTGCAGTAGACTATTAAAATATTCTACCAAAATAAGTCTTATAGAAAGATTCTCTTCACACCTCAGACAATTGTTAAGTTCTAGAAGGAAAAATGTGGTGGTTTTGATTTGGCCTTTAGTAATACGCAATAGTAGTTTCAAACACAAATTAATTTATAACATATTAGGAAAGCAGAATAAAAGTTAACTTAAGATCTTTTAAAGAACTGTGATACTAAAACTAGGGAGAAAGTATTAATCTGATTTACTGCATACAAATTAGGGTCAAGCATATCATCGGAAATACAGAGCATTGTGAGAACTCACCTTCCTTTGAGTCCCTAAGAGCAACAAAAAAGCTTTCCCTATGCATCAAGATACAAAGCATTCAGCTTTGCAACATGCTGAGTTTTCTTCACAGGGTTTACTAAGTAGGATTTGTACTCTCCTTACAACCTTGAAGCACAAAAGGGAGAAAGGAGAGCTGTGATTACTTTTATATTCAATTTTATTCATAGAAGAATGAATTTATCTCTGTATTGGATTTTTGTTCTTTTTTTTTTTTTGCATTTCATTCCAATGATTCTCCTCAGATGTTAAGGAATCACTGTATTCTTCTTCTGCTGCCTTTTTTTTTTATCCCTTAAATATTTCACTTCTTATTCAACAAGAAGTGATGACAGTGTAAAACCTGTGAGTTTTTTTCCTTTTATTTATCAGTTTCAAGCTCTTTGACAATGACCTTCTGCATGGGTTTATTTAATCAATCAGCAGTAGAAAATTTGAAAAATTTAGTTCCCAGGGAAAAAGAAAACCACCTGGTATAGAACACCCATTTTTTTCTTCAGAAAAAGAGCTTCTATATTTTTGATTCCAAGATGTTTGGAACTAGTACATAACAGACTCAAAGCAAGGTCAAACTTTGATACGATGAACTAATTTGTTCAGTGTTAGGCTTTGAATTGTGCTTCAGTTTCATTCTACTCTGTTTCCCACACCTCTTATCTTAGTCTAATTTTTTTTCCCTTTCTTCATTATACAACTGCTTCCTACAGATGTAGTTAAAAGGATTTAAATCAGAACATAATGTCATTGGATTTGGCCAGTTTGGCTTTCTTGTGGAAATTCTGCAATCCTGGATGCTAGTTGTAATAGTAGGGAATGGAGAAAACACCCTGTGGCATTATCTCTCACCTTTCCCTGAGACCCCAGGGATGAGGAAGACCTGAAAGGATGGCTGTTTTCTGATGCTTCATATTTTGGAAATCAATATGAAAACCATGCTGTTTCCTCTACAGAGTGATCCAACTCAAGGTAGAGTAGAAAGAAAGTAATAGGGAGAGAAATCTGAGGCAGAAATTTCTGTGGTCAATCTATTCTGGGGGGTCTCAAGTGAAGAGAGAGAGGAGAGGAGTGCACTATCAATGCTGATAACCATTTAAGATTGAGAGATGAAATATCAGTACTGCTTTCTTCACAACCTCACCTAGCCTGACTAGTGAAAAGACACTTGTGAAACAAGATGTGACTTTAAAAAGTATATTCCGGGGTGCTTTATGGTAAAAACTACCATTCAGATAAACCTCAATAAAACTATCCAGTCTATTCTTCAACTCTTATTTGAGTATTTTTTAAATTTTAAGCTGACATAAATCAATTGTATTTTGGTTAAGATAACAGAAATGTTCACTTTTATTTGTACATATATTGTTACCTTTTCAGACAAGAAAATAAGTACTAAAATCCCACCCCTTACATGAGATATGTCAACCCATTTCCGGTAATAGTTATTGGATCAATGAGTTACGTAATATCAACTGTTATGGAATAAATGTGCTATGAGTAAGCAACCCCCTGAATGGAGCATCCCAGTGGGGATAATGTTGCCTGTGTTTAACAGAGGTTGCTGTGGAACTCTTGAATGTGCCCCCTTCCCTGAAGGATTGTTTCATGTCCTTGCCTCAAACAAATACTGCACTAACTACACAGAAGTTGGTCTTAAGGTTGCTGGTCTTCTTTCACAGCACACTAAGTCTCCCCTGGGAACAGGCAGAAATTTCCAACAGCAACACAGTTCACATATTATCAAACACTAAAAGTGGGACTTTGATGTTCAGGTTTTTAAAAGCTCTCGGAAGTGTTTTTACTCATTATCACCCTAGATGAGTGAGATTTATATTCCCCTTTCAGAAAAATGTTCGAGTACATGAAGACTCTCTCTTCCCTACGCTGTTAATTAAAGATGGTAGATTATTTTCTGTGGCTATTTTTTATTTACAGTACATAATTGATTATGTATTCTTGCGAAATAAGTTTCAAGAGGGAGAAAAAAAAGAGTAAGGTAATTTCTGCAGTTTTACCACACACTTCTGCCCTTGCTGGATATCTGCACATCTATGTTCCAGCACAGTAGCAGGAAATAATGTGTTTCTTGCAAGTGCCTGTTATTATTAATTTTTATTTGCATCTCAGTGCAGGAAGACTCCTCTGGGAAGAGTTAGAAATTTCAAACGGCAATGTGGGCCCACATACTCCCAACCACAATCTGATCAGCTGGAGGTGAGAACAGCCAGTTTCTCACTGAGAAAAAAACATTTTTCAGATTATCTCATATATGATTTCATTTGGGGAAATAAAGGGAGAGTTGAGATGATACAAAAGTTTCTTTGTTTCACAACTTTTATGAAACTTTATCTTAAATGCCCTGACATCAGTCTTGGACCAGAAACAGTTTCTAAAGAAGCAGCAATCCTTTATGAAGGACAAACTGATCTCAGGCTACACTAAAATAACGTGTCCCAAACAGCAAGCAAGTTTTCAAGAAGAAATGGAATTGTGCACTTAGTGAGACAGGATAATTTAGGGACTGAAATTGTTCACAGGCTTAAAGTGTTGAGAACTAAATGAAAGAACAAATGTTTTTTACTGGAATGATTTCTGTCTCTAGACTCTACATATTAATTCACCACTTGACTCACCATTTTCTTGTTTGTCCTCCAAGGGCAGAGCCTATTAACCTGTTGCACATACAAGGAAGGGTGGTTTGGAAAGGACTGCCACAGTGGAGGGCTCTAGATCTGTGTAAGAAAGGGTCTAAAGGCATCATCAACTCATGATGGGTAACCAAGTAGGGAAAAAGATGGGTCTAATACTCAAGTATTCTTTAACAAAGCCTTCTAGTATATTTCAGTGGTTCATGACAAGACCTTAATCTAAACTGACACTACATAATGAATCAAGAACAGTTTGCAGAAAGCAAGTGGTGGCTCAGTGAGTGGAGTGCAGGCCCAGAGCTTAGAGGAACAGGGCTTACCCCTTCTGAAATACCCACTGACTCGCACGCTTGGCACAGTCTGTGGTGCTTAAGGAAGTCAGGATAACAGAGAAATTTCACCCTGTCCCTGAGTGCAAGCAGTATTGTAGATACACTCTTAACACTAGCAAACTACTCTCGCTTCTTTCAACTCATCTGCAGACCAAGATAAGGATATTTTAATTCATTTTCAAATGCTGGGAATACTAATGAGTTGCGTACACACACACACAGAGTTACTAATTTTTTGCATTTGCTTATTTATTTGCTGAGATCTCTCAGTGAGGACAGAAGGCAGGGAAATATTGTAGAAAGGACAATAGGCTATTTAGAATTGATCTTGTTAAAAGACATTGTCCCGAATGATTTTGTATCCCTGTAGTCAACATATACTCTTTTTGGGAGTGTGATGTTTCAGAAAGGTAGTTAGGTGATCTTTATCTTTCTCCTGCTCATCTAGTCAAATCACTGCTAGATGTCCAGTTTAAAGCCTCCTCTCACTTCCTTTCCTAGAGGAGTTCTATTGCTCTCCCAAGGATGAAGCTTAATTTCCCCCATTCCCAAAATTCTGAAGATGAAAGCATGCTTATTGCCTTAGGAATTGACCTCTCTTGCTTCAGTACTGGGGACAGGATATTTTGCAGCATTCAAAACAGCATCTCTCATTATACCAGATGTAAGTCCCTACTAAGAAGAGATATCTTTGTGTTTGGCAGAGATGGGTGCCTGGTGTTGTGATCTGCACCAGGGAAGCAGGGGAAGATATGGTTCTTCCACTAAGATGTGCTAAGATGCTCACTAAGGTCAGATGCTCTTTTCACCAGAACTCACAAATGGCCTTTTCTGGAAATATCAAAGCAAACTTTTCTGTGAGTTCCTACAGATGATGAAGAATCTGTCCCTAGTTAATTTAAAAATCTCTTTCCAGATGACAGAGCACTGTTCTGTAATTGTGACTTTCACACTTCTTCGTGTGCTTTGAAAGCCAGCATCTATAATCCCGAAGGGTCTCAAAGTGATCTGCAGTCATGGGCAGAGGAGTTTATCTGCCTTTGAAGAACAGCACTGACACAGTCTATAGACTAAAGGCCCATTATTCTTTGATCTCCAGCTGCTAGAAAAGTTTGCTTACTTTGATAAGGGATCATAGACTTTTCTGATGGGCTTCATAGAGATATAGTTTAAAATGGCAACAAAGTGCATTGGCAATTAAAGTGCATTAATCTCCCTTGGACTCAGGTGCTGTGTCCTTAATTGAATACTTTTGCTTCATTTTTAATGGACACATTTGGTATATTTAAAATTATGAAGTCCTAGGTCTATCCTAACACTGAAGGGACACTTCAAGACAAAATAGAAATAAAAAAAGCAAATGTGTTTACATGGAAAAAAAGGTTTTTGTGGTTAAGTCTTTTATCAGCCAATTTGGAAATAAAATTATGAATTTTCATGAGAATCCAGACTTTTATTTTGTCTTTACAAGTTTAGTTTGTTTTATTAAGTTTTTTACTGTTGCCTTTTGACTATTAATTTTTTACTTTTGGAATGGCCCAAGTAAGAAAAAAGTTGTGAAAAGCAAAAAAAAAAAAAAAAACCCACAAAAAAAAAAACCAACAAAAAAAAAAAAAAAAACAAAACCCGACCCAAACTCTTTCTTTATTACTGATATTGATATTGGAGATTGCCCTGATCCAGTGCAGGACCTTTCTTTTGGCCTTGTTGGACTTCATTGTGGTTCACATGGTCCCAGTCCTCTGGCCCCACAAAGTACCCCTGGAAGGCATTCCTTCTCTGAAGCAAATCTACTACTTATCTTCATGTAATCCACAAACTTGATCTCATTATCTATATAATTAATGAAGATGTTAAATACTATTTCTCCCGCTACAGACCCCTGAGGGACATCACTTGTTACTGGTTTCCACTTGGACATCAACCCTTTAACACCGGCTCTTTGGATATCATCATCCAATCAACTCCTTATCCTTCAAACTGTTCATCCATCAGATCTTTATCTCTCCAACTACAAGGCAAGACGGTTGTAGAGGACTGTATCAAAGGCCTAGCTGAAATCCAGGTAGATGACTGTAGAAGCTTTTCCCTTGTCTGCTGGTACAGTCACTCCACCATAGAAGGTCTGTAGCTCATTGTTTCAATATTTCTTATATCTTTACAGTTGTGTTCATGATCAATGTCTTTCACAAGCAGCATCTAGTGGGTGACTATAACAAGCCTGTTTTTGAGAAAGTTATGTTTTACATGCTTCACAGAAAGAAAACAGGTCAAATGACCCAACCAAGGCCTGTTATTGGCAGAATTTGGTCATCGGCAGAATGAATTGTCTCCTTCCTTGTATTTCTTATTCATCTCTCATTCTGACAAACTTGTACTTGGTTTGCAATAAGAACCTGTGAATTTTTCATTCATTCCAAAACTGATCTTTTTTCGTTATCCTCTTTGTACAATTGCTGAAGCAAGACAGCTTTCTCTCTTATCCATTTATGCATGTTCACATTCTCTTATTCATTTCATTTATCCTATGAAACATGAGTTTAGTTTATCAGGTTTAGTGTCTCTGCCCTTGCTTTCACAATCTTGAAAGATGAAGGAGTCACCCAGGTCTCAGGACCAGTCCCCTTTTGCTTTCTTCATTACACATCTGTACACTCTACACTGACTCCTCTGGACATTGGCTGAGTAATGTGGCAAGACCCCAGTGCACACAAGTGCAGCAGACTGTACTGATCTGCTGTTTGATAATAAGCTACATGGTCATTTTGCAGTAGAACAGATTAATATAAATACTTCTAGAAGGAGCTATATCTTATTTGGTGAGAGAATTATGGGAGATAGCTGTATTTGGGCTCAATGCCCAGCCCTGTTGCTCTCAGAGTAAACATTTTACTATTTTCTGCTTCCAGTCCACAACCAAAATAGGAGAGCCTTGTCTAAAATTAACATAAGAGGCTCTTTCGTCTTAAGAACATTTAGATTTGGTATTTCAAGTAAATGTTTTTAAAAAAGCAATTTTGTCTTACAGCAGCAGTGTCTTGGAATCTGGGCTAGATGCCCTTGGCCAGATCCACATGAGATCTTCATAAGTGGGAAACTAACTTTATCTCCATTTGTACTTCTTTTCTTTTTACCCCTCTAATTTTAAATTACATTGACTGGAGAACTGCATTTCAAGCTATGTGACACATCTTCCTGAGGGCTTGTGTGTCTATTAATAGGCAGGGCTCAAACATCTTCCCACATCAAGCCTTGGTGTGGGGACAGAATTGGATGGATATAAAGCAGAAAACCAAAAATTTCATCATCTGTTCATTTTAGATTCTAATGTGTGTTTTTCAAAACCTCCTTCCAAATGACAACAAGTTTTGTTTCCTTAGAAAACCACGAAGTATCTTGCCATAAGGAGTTCAGAAAGACAGTCTCTGTAAATTCATCTATACTTGCTTTTCAAATTCATTTACCTGAGGAAGAAAAATATGGACTGCATATTTAAAATACTTGATGACCTGACTCTTGTACCAGTGAAAGCAATAGTAAGTACTGTCTTAATTCCTATGGAAGAAGGATCAAGTTCCTAGATAGCTACAAAAATATTTACCAGGCTGGGAGGACCTTGGTAACACCATCTAAAATAAGGGCTGCAATATAACCTTCAGTTATAACTTCCTGTTCTCACATGTTAATAACTTCCTCATGCATTAATCTTTCTGGCAATTCTCCATGTTTAGTTTCTGCCTGGAGGTGATGTGTATTTGGAACAAACTTATACATTTTTGGCTAGGCAAGCAGCTGAAATGGCTAAGATTTGTTGCCTGGTCTAGAGGTAACTGTCTTTGAGGCCTAGCACCTTGTCCTGAATGGGAAAAAAATAATTAGAATTGCCAAAGCTATTAAGTGATTCCAAGATCACTTCTAAGCCAGTGCTGAACTTTCTGGAAGTGATTTACTGCAGTCACATCATATTATTGTGGCTGGTTTATGTCTGAAGAAAGCTGCCCATTTAGTCTCAGTTAAGTCTCCTTAGGGGTCAAGAAGTGAGTGGGTAATTAATTCTTATTTTCCTCATTCTTTCATGTGGATGGCTCAAGAAAAGGGGAAGAAGGTACAGATGGCTTCTATGATACCTTCTCTCCTTTACTTAGATAAAATTATGTGCATTTAGGGGAATTAGCCAAAAATAAACTCGTCCTTCAGTATCAAATAGTGAACATTAAAACAACACAGATCAACCAACCAAAATATTTTGATTACTTTGAAAAGCTAAGAGGCTTCTGTCCAATTCTGAAAGATTCTGAGCTTCTTCAACAGAAATAAATGAAGCCAACTATATTTTTCTCTTCTTGTTCATTACACATACTACCATGAAACCTCGGAGTACACAGCTTTAGAGGTAGAGATACAATGTGTCATTTCCCCTTTCCCTATTTCTTTTTTTCACACAGAAGGTAGGAATTCTGTCTTCAAAAAACTCCTGCCTTGTGAGGATTTTTGACATTTCAGAAGCACACTATCGCATCTCTGTATACAATAACAATGATGAACTGGAATGCATGGTATTTCCTTGCTTCTGTAGAGGAACCGAGGCAGGATATTGAATCAGACATTGTGAAGCTGAAAATCTCTCCCTTTACCTCCTCCATATGGTCTAATGTCTCCTATATGTGCAGTGTCCACAAAAGTGTTTGACATAGAGACTGTGGTAGGAGAGTGTGGAAAGACTGGCGTTATTTTGCTGTTCCATTCTAGTTTCTAACCCATCCAGTTGATAAAAGGAAAACAGAGCATTCTTTTTCAGGAAAAAATCATGTCTGCAGTTTGTAGATATGGCAGATAATCCTGGGGCACAGAGAGCCTTGTTCTTACAGGGAAGTGGACAGGTAAATCTGCACAGATGTGAGTTCTTTCTAAAATGGCAAGATATCAGGCAGCCCTAATCCAAAAGATGTGTGATCCTGCTATCTGAGTGCTATGTTGGAACAAATGTAGCCTGCCATTCAGTATGGCTTATTACCAAGGAATCATTACTGTACTAACAGAATTATGCAACTTCTGGTTACTTTAGAGAGGTAGCAGACGTCAGCACACATCATACTCTGCTGACATATCCTATATGTGTCCAGTGAAGCAACCACTGAATTTATTTTCTCCATTCATCACCAGAGATGATTTCAACCCATAATAGAAGGCCTCCTCTGTGATGCTTTGTCTAGCAAAACTATTCTGATGCAGTCTTGATGAGATTGTGTGAGAAAGGGAATGGCAGATTGTTAACCCAGTCTCCCTTTCAGGAGAGTAGGTGTTGGGTGTTGAGTAGGTGTCTCACCTGGGACAGCCACCCAGCTGTTGTATGAGGGTATCAGTCAACAGCTCCATGGCCAGATGGGGATCAGTGACAAGTGATGCCTCTCTGGGGTCTGTTTAGGGACCAGTACTGCTTACTATCTTCATCAATGACACAGACAGTGGGACTAGGTGCACCCTCAGCAAATTTGCAGATGACACCAAACTGAGTGGTACAGTTGACACACCTGAGGGACAGAATGTCATCCATAAGGACGTGGACAAGTTTGAGAGGTGGGACCATGAGGACCTCATGAGATTCAAACAATGTTCATATTCTGCATTCTCAAAGGTTTTCCAGATCAGGTTGAACAAAACCCTAGGTACCCTGAGTAATCTGTTCATAGGTCATAACTTACCCTATCTTGAGCAGAATGTTGAGCTACAGACCTTGTGAAGTGCATTCTGGATGGATGTAATTTATGAGCCTCTAAATGCATATTTCCTCTCCCATTAGTTGTCTTGTTTTGACCATACATAACAAAATATATTTATAACACTGTATATAAACAGAGAAGAATGTGTTTCTCAGTGTTTGCTTGAACTATTTCTGGTAGTGCAGTGTCAAGTTCTCAGTTAGCTTCAAAGACATAATTTTCAGCAGTTGATTTCTTGAATCATGAGGCTATACTGTCAGAATCACTCTGGTAGACAAAAGGAGTATGTGAGGTATGTGAGATTGGCCCCCATGGAAAAGTTGAAGAAATGCTGTCTCCAACTTCTCCTTGTACTCCATATTTCCCTAAAGTATTGTGGAATACATCTGTGGGATTTCATTATCTTGGCCTGTGAAGAAAATCTAGAAAGATGAAGAAAACTTTGTAATACTCTAGCTGGTCGAATCTTCTTGCGAATACATATTGCAAGTTCCTCTGAGCTAGTGCCTGTCTGAGTTAAAGCACCTGCCTCTGTAACTCTACATGTGAGTCTCAAATGCTTCCACCTTTACCTAAGCCCTCTAAACTTGCCTTCACCTCATGAGGTTTATTATTGAGGTTAGTTGAAAATTAGCTTGAGTGTAAGGCAAATGATACACATAAAATTGCCTACTTCTCTCTTCTGACCATATAAATAGAAGCAAAACAATTAGATTAGATTAGATGTCTCCAGTGTAGATATCTATATTGGGTAAAATTAATATCTTTAGTCAAATTAAGGCACTTTGAGGGCAGTAGAGAAACAGATAGGCCATATCAACACAGATAGTATTTTATCATATAATATTTTATGGAGAAAAAAATAATCTAACTTTGCTTCACAATTTAGTTGTTATGAGAACTGTTTACAAGACTTGACATTTTTGAGTGGGGTGGGGTTCTTGGCCTTGTTTGCAGCCATTTGATCTTGTTAATTCTTTTTGTGCTGGACAAAAGATGTAATTTTTGAAGTTTCATTCCTTAAGTAAGTACTAACGGCCTATAATCAAGTCATCCCTCAACATTTTCTGTGATTAAACTAAACAAATTGAGTTGCTGAGTATTTCTGCAAAGTATGTTTAGAATTCCTTAATCGCTTCAGTGGTTCATCTCTGAAACCTCTTCAATTTAGAAACCTCGAGCCAGAACTCTGTGTGTGATTGTATGATCTTCTCTTTAATATTTTTTTTCTTAATATCTTATTTTTTCTTTTCTGTCACAAAATCCACACCCAGCTCTGGACCTGTTCCCACCAAATGTTGATATCAATCTGTGTGTTTGTAGTGTAGCTCTCCTTATGCCGGGGTGGAAGTGTTAACATGAGCTCAGTGTTTGGCTGCCTGCCTGGGCTCACATGAACTTTCCCCTGCAATCACCACATTAGGAATTCCACTTGCAGTGTCAGGGTTGGAAGCAGCCCTAGTCTGAATGCAGGAAGATGAAGAAAAGGCAGCTACAGCCATGTGTCTGTCACAGCAGCTATTGAGTTTGTCTGTCACACCAGTAAAATAGAGAGGAAGGGTGTTGAGGGACCTGCCTGTAGTACTCCTCGATACGGAACACCTGAGCTCTATAGATAGAGCTGTATTAATATTGTAAAAGATTTGAAGTTGAAAAAAATCATTGGAACATCCAGACTGCCCTCCTTTCAGTCACAGCTTCTTATTTTTCATCCATTTATTCTTGTAATTATCCCAGCAATTCATAAGTGGTAACAATCATCCAGGAAAATAATCAAATCCAGTTCTAACTGGTGTCTAAATTAGTAGCATAGTCCCAGTAGGCTTCCTCCACTTTCAATGGAAAAGACTGAACTCCCTCCATAGGGTGATGTCCCTCAGGAGAAATCTGAATTACTCTCAGCAGAGACCCAACATGACAGGCTCCAAATTTGGCCTTTTCACATAATCACTACAGAAAGACAAAGTCATCTTGGACCTTTCTCTTGATTTCAATATATGAGGAGTTTTTCCCTTGGGATCCTTACCCAGTGGTTATTCACCAATTTTGTTTCCCTTCTAACTGTCCTGTCTTTGATTTTTATCCATGAAGTTTTTACATCTTGCTCTAGTAGATCAGAGAATCCTTTATAATCAGCATTTTATTCCTGTGAAAAGAGAAGATTTGCCACAGGCTGGAGAGGATCAGATTGAAGGAGAAAGCAGCCCTCTTATCAAGTGATGGTCTGCCAAGTACAGGCTCATGTATGTATTCAGTAACTGCCACTTGGTGTCTTGAAATCATCAGGTACTGTAATAGTGTAACACTGTCATTCATTGCATAATTTCTCAGCATTTATCAGGGAGCTGGAGAGGGCCCAGCCTGTGACCCAGCCTGGTGAAAGTAAGAGTACATGGTCATGATGGCTTATTCTACCATTTCTGCAATTGTGAAGATTTTGCTTTCACACTTCATGAATTAATGCTTAAGATCATCATCCTGTTCTTGGCCTCCCTTTTACGTCTCTCACTGCCAATCATGTTGCCCCTAAATGCATATTATCTGGGGAAAGATCTAATAGATCCCTAAATTTTTTATTCCTGTTAATCAGCAAGAAGGCTTGCATCAAGGTAGCTTGCCATTCTCAGCAGTCATTGCAGGGGTGGACAGAGCCAAGATGAATAAGGATGTCTTTTGAGATCTGCCCTGACCATTCTCTTAGATCAACTAAAGGAGATTTGCTCAGGGTCTCACAGAAAATATAATGTAATAAAGAATCAGACCACTGCTTCCTAAATTCCACAGTAATTCCTGAGCTTTTTGTCCATGCCATTTCAGTGTTCCATTAAACTGCCTCTGGAGTTACTGCTACCACTAACTTTGCCTGATCCTTCAGTGCCATCCTATGATGCTTGAAATGCCTGATGCTCTATTTGTAAGTCCCCCCAAATAAAAAAGTGCAAGTTTGTAAGTGAAAATTGACAACAGTGTCTCACAAAACTGATCTCCAGCAGCTCGGGGAACAGTGCAGTAAAGTCTGAGCAGACATTTTGTGCATTTCCTAACGAGCTGCTGCCTGAGTGCACAGCCATTAACATCACTCTGGCACTCACCAGCTGCTGCTTTGAACAGCCCCTGAATGAAGGGGTCAGCTGCACACGGTTGAGTCAGCTGAGTCAGTGATCCTTCTTCTACCCTCACATTGAAATGTAGCTCTGGTGCACATCCTCCAGTTGAGTGGAGAGTCTATCCTGAACAGGTGCTGGGTGGCTCAGCCACAAAAACTCCTTTTGGAGCAAGCACAGAGATGTGCTTGTCAATCCAGATTGTTGAAATGTGCTAGAATATATGGACTGGACCGGAGGTGTTTTTTGTGTCCAACATATGTCAGTGCTCTGGAGACTAGAAATATTCATATGCAATTAGAAAAGAACATGGAAAAGCAACTTTTCAAAACACATTCTGTGAGGCTGAGTTCTGGTCCATCTTTCAACAGCCAGACTTGGCATTTCATCCTTTCCAAGGAAATGAGGACTGAGAGCTGAAGATTGCAATGGAGGAACAGAGTGTGCTATCACTCATAGGCAGTATTTTACTCTAAAGCCTATTTGACATCCTCAACAGTCTGTAATGTGCATCTCTGAAAGTGAGCTGACCCTACCTGCTGGCTCCAGAGATATTGGATGTGTTATGAGACACATGTAGCTGGCTGTTCCTATCACATGAAAGCATAATAGTTCATACGACTGCTAACAGAATGCCTTTTTCTAACAAAGGAAATAAATCAAACATATTAATAGAGAATATTCATCCAGGCCAAGCTTTTGATCTGTTTGCCACACTGTTCATTTACAATTGTCTTAGCAGAACTCAACCTTCAAAAAAGGAATAAACGTAGACATTTAAAGGTGTGCTATTTAAACTTCTCATCCAAAATGGTATCACTCTGCCACTATGCCTCAGAGTTTCTTCTGGGAAGTACCCATGTAGCTGTGAATATGTGAACAGTTGCAAAGGGGTGGTGGTTGGAAGAATCTAGAAATGAGTGGAGAAGCTATGAATGATTTATGTCTGAAGAGAATGATAAAATCAGAAGAAAGGCAGTTTTTGTTCAGGTTGACTAACTTTCTACTTGTTCTAGTGCCTGTTCTACTGCTAACACCTATTACATAGTTGGAAAAACAGGGCTAAAACCTCTTAAGAATTAATTCTTTTTTCCTCTACAGTCAGAAAAATCCCCAATTTTTGTGTCTGACTTTGGTCTATCAGCTAAGGCCTCAAAGAAATCAAAAGGATGGATTTTGTTTCCCAAGGCCCCTTAAATAACAAACCCTGAAAATTTTTTTTCAAGCATCCTAAGGTAGAAATGTACAAAATCTTATTGTCCCTGTAGGAATGGGCTTTATGCAGCACTACACAAGGACTATTTAAACATCATTAATGTATGTATTCTGTGGCAGACTTGCGGCAGAAAGGCTTAGACTGGGTATGCAAATCCTAGTCCATGGATTGTATATGCTGTCCTATATAAACACAGAGATGTACCTTCCTATACCTCCTACTGTAACATCCTTGTCAAATTCCATGATTCTATGAATGTCTTCATCTTCTCACTCAAGATATGACCTTCCAAACTTTTCTCTCTATTTCTTCTGGCAACTGGAAGTCATGCAGTTTAAACTAAACTGTTGCACCTTTTGCTTAACTGGAGGAGGAACAATCACAGCATCGCTGTTGGTCTGTTTCCACAGATATGAAACACTTCAGTGTATTTTTTCTGAACAGAGAGAGAGATGCCATTGTGGTTGTTGCCTGTTCTTCCAGGGAACTCCCAGAGGCAGTTCCAAATTATCTGGCCTTTCCAAGGCCAGTCCAGCCAAGCATCATTACTATCCACTATTAAAATGGGTCCATCACTCCCCCATCTTGACCCTTACCAAGATTTCCAAGGATGTCCTAATGAAAGCAGTCTTGTACTTATTTTCTGTAGCATATACACTGAGAGAATCATCCCTCCAGGAGATAGAGATATTGGGAAATACCGTATACCACTTTCAGATGATATAAAAAACCAGAACAGAATGAACCAAGAAGCAAGAAGTCTCATCCTTTGCCTTTTGCCCTTCACTAGTTAAGACTGGACTTCCTGATCTCTCTGTCTGTAGTATAACTCACAAGAAATACTCATCCAGACAGAGTGTTTGTTGGAAAATGCATTTAAAATGCAGTGGGTACAAAATTTAGCCTGATATATGACCTGGAGGTGTGTCAGTCTTATGCGTGGTAATCCAGGAAGCAAGTAGGAAAAAGATTTCTCAGAAGATAAAAGGAGTTGAAGAGGGAAGCAAGATAAAACTTGGAAAATGAAATAGAAATCTGAAAAAGAAAGGCCTGAAAAAAAAATGTCGTAAGTATAAAGTGGTATGGAATTGGAAAGGATTCAAGGAAGGGAGAAGACCAACTGAGGGTCAGGTTGGAATGGGGAAAATGGAAAATTAGGGATCAGTGAAGCATACCAATTCTGGCCCAATTCTTTGCCCTTTTCTTTGGCCTTTAGGAAGGTACAGCCAGGGCTTTGGATTCTAGTGAATTTGTCTTCTTTTCTTTCCCTGTATGCTTCCTAAAATCCATTCATGTGTGCAATTTGCAACTTTGATGTGATGTACAAAAAATGTGTATGGTAGGAAGAGTTTACAACATCAGGCTTCAATAATACCAAGGCCTTAGAGCGCAGACTAGTTTGTCAGCTGGTATAAACTGAGAGATCTCCATTGAATCTGCATACTCTTTAGTCTTGAATTAAGTACCAAGCATGTTAGCAACTGAATAATGACAGGAGAATCTCCTTTTTAACTCCTAGAGGGCCTTCTTAGGTCCCTGAACTGAAACTTTTTGTCTCCTTAGAAATTTAAACCATGTTTGTTCCATTCTTACATCCACTGGAATTCTCAACATATCTGCTTTGTAGTCGGACAAGGCTTTAAGATTTCCCCAAACACAGTGTGAATCAAACCACACAGGAATGTTTGTAAAGAACATCTTGGACCCTTTGAAAACATATTCAGTTCTCAGAAGCACTAATGCATTCCACATTTGGTCATTAAACACTAATTGGTAACATGCTGTGGAAGGGTTCACTCTCTGACCAGTCAGTATTTCCTAGGTCACAGCACTGCATGACCTTGGTGCCCTGACGTGACCTGCCCTTTTGAACTTTTAATCCTTCAACTCGTCAGAGAGAATTAGTAGCTCAGGCCACTTTGGAAACCACAGGCATTTTTTCCCCTGGCTTTTTCAAAGTTTTCTTGGTTTTCCCTCCTCCTCTTTCTCCTACCCCCCTCCTTGCTGATGGTGCAGGATGTCTTTTGGGGGCCTAACTGAAGGCTTCAAAGTGCCTGATAGTTTATTATAAAACTATTGTCCTTGGTAAATGTCACAGGACTCATGTTTTATTATATTTATAACATTTTTTCCATTAGTCTGCCATTTCCCTGAGAAATTATGACCTTGGCTCTATCAGTTTAACCAAGCTAGTTTTATATATAGCAAATGTGTGTGTGTGCACAAAAGGAGAGAAGAGAGGAAGTCACCAAAGAGATTTCTATTAAAGCAGTGCTTGTACTGGCTTCTCCTAGAATCTGGCAAGCAATTTAAAGTCTGTGATAAGGAAAGGAATCAGGAAACAAGTTATGTCTAACGTTAAAATCTCAAATGGTATTTCTGACTTCAGTGGACACAGGGCAATAGATCCTGGTTGCTGTCAGGTCTATCACTTAGCATAAATTTCACCCAATATTTCTCATCAGAAGTGTGTTTAGTATTTTCCCCTCTCCCTGCTTGTTCCTTTATCATTGCTTACTTTGAGTTTTCTCACTTTCTATTTTGGACAAATTTAAAGCATTTTGCTTAACTGTATAAATCTCCCATGGTCTAAGTCTCAGGATAGACTATACACAAACTGTGTTCAATTCTTAGCAGCTCAGAGGATGACAACAATTGAATCTTTGTGAGAATTTGGGAAAGAAATAATTGGGGAACACTAAGAGCAGGGTTGCAGACTGGGGTGGGTCACATTGTGCTTTTCAAACAGCAGTCCCTGAATCTTTTCTAAGGGATCCCCCAGAAGTAACTAAAAGCAATCAAACCTATTATCAGCAGATGTACATCTGAAATACTGAGGAATATGCCTTACTTGGAGACTATGAGAGTCTGCTGTCTGGGCTGTGACTAAATGCTTTCATTCAAGGAGGGTTCCAGGACTTTTTAAAATGAACCAATAAATAAAACAGTACCAGAAAATCTTCCTGGGCACCCAGGAAGGTGACTGCCTATGAACTTACATTGTTAGACCAGTACTGGGCACATTAATTTACTGGTATAGACTTAGCCAGAATAGCTGAGTTCCACAGGTACAATCTTAAGGATCAAGCAGGATGATCTCCCATTGAAGGAAAGAACATAACAACTGACTTTGGTCTTGTTTGCCCCCTCATAGGAGTGGATGAGGTCAAATCCATTAAAGTCAGTATTTGAGAAAGAAAATGTTATAAAAAGCAATGTGTTGGGTTTTTCTTTTTTTTTTTTTTTAAGGAATATTTAAAAAATTAAAAAGTTTTGTATTGATTTCATGCTGCAGGATTTGAAATGGTTCCACTCTTCATTTGCTTAGACAATCTCTTAAACAAACAGAGCATCTCTCACTGTAGATATTGAAAGAGTTCTCTAACTGCCAGCCATGCTCTCTCAGGCATATGGGGATAGGACAAATGAAAAAATACAGAAAACTTTTAGGAGAGAGTTTTTCAGAAAATTTTTCAGAAAATTATATCTTCATGAGAAATTTCACCTTTGGAAGAAAAAAGAGATTTTTTTGAAAGAAAAAACTTTTTAATTACCATCTAACCAACAGTATTTATTACTTCAGATCACTGGAACTGATATTTTACTTTTGCTTTTATTACTTCTCTTGTAAAGATCACTATATATTGTATATATGTATTATCTTTTCCTCCAGATCAGCAAGGACAAGATAACCCCCATCTTTCAAGGATTCCATCCTCTTGCCTTTGCCCCTCCCACATGTCACTGACAGTATGTAAAGGCATTAGACTCATGTTCTTGGCAACGTCCCCACTTTACAATGCTTCATTCCCAATTCCCGCTTAAGGCACGACAGACTTTGGTGACCTTTTGTATCAACACTTGTTTGCTAAAATTAGATTTTTTTCTTCCTGGCATATAACCAAACAGATTATACTCCTCAACCTGTCATCCTTGGAGGGCAGGCAGCCCCAGAAACTGATGATGCAGAGGAATAAACTTCTCCATGAAGAGTAAATGGAGCTGAGGGAGAAAAAAAGCAAAAGAGAACAATGTCCTGGCAGTGTATGCATCTATCTCTGGTGTGCATACACATGCACAGATGATATTAAGTGATGGTGTCAGCCACAAAAGGTTGGGAGGTTAGATGCAGGTCAGATAAACATCCAGCAATTTAGATGTGTCTTGAAAGTTCATTTGAATTTAAGATTTGTAGAAGACATATGTAAAAATCCAATAGAAATGAACATCACAGGCCTACTGCATGTCTTTATCTGCCTGGAAACAATGCTCAGAGAATCTGAATTTCCTTACAATATTTCCAAGAATTCTTGTGGACTAAAAGTGAAAATTAAAAGTAGGTGTAGGAAATTAAAAGAGAGGAAAAACTTCAGTGTGATATTTTGAGGGATCAGTCTGGTCTAAAATGAAAAGTTGATGAATATTTGACCATTATTGAGCTCAAGGAAATAAGCTGTAAAGGGTACATACCTCCTATACTGAGAATTATATTGCACCTAAACTTATTATAGGAATTATTGTCCCACCATGCTTACTGGTATATTAGCATATATGAAGTAATCACTCTCCTATAAACTTCACAGTCTGACTCATTCTGAGATCTAAGAAGCTGATAAATAACTACAACAAGACCGTGAGAAGATTAACAGGAAGTTTTGGTTGTTTTTGACTGGCTGTACACAGGGACTCTTGGTTTATTTTCTGATCAATGAAACATTTAGCTAGGGACTTAGGCTACTAATTTTTTTGAAGTAAGAAGTTGTTCAGCTTCCACTGGAGGCCACAGTCTGTATGAACTGCTGGGTGTCTCTGTTCCCAGCACGTGTCTGACATGAAACTCTATGCTGTGCATTGCTGCGCCTAATGAGGGACTGGTGTGTCACTGCTTCAGCATCTGCACTTCCCCAAACTCTGGAAGAGCCATTCTCAGTAGTGTCTGTCTCACATCACTCTTCCTTCAGGTCACCAATTCTGAGAGCTAATTGAAAGTGTGTGCTAACCATACCCCTCTAAGCTGGGTATATGAAAGGCTTTGAATGCTAACAGAAAATTATCTTTTAGGCCATTTTGCATCTATTAAAGGAAACAACCAAACTGTATTTTTGCTGATTAGTAATTATTTTTGCTGATAATTCACCAGTAGAGATGATGGCTTGATAATACCTGTTTCAGAGGACTCCCCCTGAGCCCCCCCAGAGCTCCCCCCACCCCCAGCCGGGTCCCTGCCATGTGACTCTGAGATACTTGGGTTTTCTAATGTTCAAGCAGCCCAGACTCTGATCTGGTTGGTTGTTTATCCCAGCTCCACCCTGGTATCCCCTTTCTCCCTCTCTGTGACAGAACAAAAGGGATGCAAAGTCTCCCCCTCTTACCCTGGCCAATTCTTGCCCAAGTCAGTGCTCTGTCTCTTGGGACACAGGGAATAAATGACTTAAAACCATAAGGGGGGTTTGAGCAATATTTCTCTTCTCTACTTCTGCTTCTGGTGAGTAGCTAACAGCTGGCACTGGCTTAAGTAGGGCTGCACAGGTTGAGGAATATTTAGGCTGTTTGTAAATGGTTTAAGATATTCCAAGACATAAAGAGGAAAGCTCACCACAGAAATTAAGCAGTTACAAGCTATTCAATTACCAGAAATACCAGCACTCTTCCACAGTCACCTCGGAAACCGTGTCTCAAGGTGTGTGAGAGAGTAAGGTGGGACTACGCAGCCCTTCCACCGTGGGTCTGACTCTGCCACGAGGAAGAAGCAGCACAATACCAGTGTCCCTTCATGGGTGACACTTCAAGCAGAGCTGCTCATGTGCCTCCAGGCTTGGCCGAGCGTCCCACGTACTTTCCTATGCGATGCTGCGGAAAGCGGCGTGCAGACCATCAAAGCTGGAAGTTGTCATTCTCTTCATGTGGTTGCATTTGCAGTCGTGACACTGCCAGTGACGTAAAGGGAGAGGAAAAGGCTGCTTTTTCAGCAAGATACAAACACAGAGATATTATCCGTCCACTGATTTTAATCTCCTTTCAGAAATACTCACATATAACTAGATCCAAGCCACTGATAGCGTCCCTCCTTCTCTATACCTGCTATCAGGTTTCTTAACCCTTCTCAGGAATGGAGTGTGTATATCACTGCCCCATAGTCATCTGAGACAAGGAACATTTAATGCTGTATGTTTATACTTGGCGAAAAATTACAGAGCCTCAAAATCCAACTGGCAGCTTACACCACCTTAAGCACAAAGTTAACAACTGGAATCCCTAACTTTGGAGGAAAGAAGGGTTCTAGTCTTATCCTGCTAAATGTAGAGAAAAAGTAAATCAAAAGTAGTTGATCTTGACTTTCTCAGGCTAAGAATGTATTGAAACAGCTTTCAAATTAAGAAATTTTTTTTAGCTATAAAGGATTTTTCCTCTTATAGTATATTTTTGTTGGATATGCTGAACTTCCTTAATTATAAAAGTAGTGAGACCACAGATACCAAAATATTTCAGTCAGATAACAAATTGAAACATTTCTTTTGAGTTACCTGACCGATGTTCTACACATTTCTTCACCTTCTTGTTCTTTTATATATTCTCCTTAGACATATTATGTGTCCCATGACTTGAATACTTCACCACAAAGATTGTCTCCATTGCATCCTTCCCACTTATTAACAAAAAGACCATGGTTCATTAGAGCACAGGCCATTGACTAGGAGAGTTAACTTACTTGGGAAAGTATTCCAGAATATACAAGAAACAATGGCACTCACAGTCAGAACACTTCAGTTTTGACTTCTTTGCTAAAATTATGAGCTCTCCTGAGAAAATACTGGTATATTTTATTATCTTTGAAACTGTCTCGCAAGGTTCTGCCACTACATCCTCCCTTTCTGAGTGTGGGAGACTGCCTGTTCTCTAGATTTCTCTATGCAGTTATTGTTTCATTGTTTTCATTTTCGCTAGAAATTTCCAGACAGTGATAGCACAAGGATAATACTGATGATTCATTTTCTTACCATCTCTTGTCAGCAATGTTGTGGCTGTGACAGGTATTTTCCCTTTTGCTTTCTGCTGAGGGTTCTTAATATATAGCCCTGGAAGGTGTGGGTTTTGCACAATTCAGTTTTATTGCTTATCCACGATCACTGAAACCAGCTGGATCCTTTCTGTTGCATTCAATGGCTTTTGGGGGCCCCCCTTCATAAAGCTGTACTTTACAATAAGCAGAGTAAATTACAAGCAAAGGTGTCTCCTTGTTCTACTAAATCAGCAACTTTTACACTCAGCTGGGTAATCCCCTTTTGTTACATCAAAATGCAGATGCGAGCAACTCATGACGTGCAATCTCGTACTCACTCCCTCCTCTCACCCAGACACTGCTGTTTTCTAGGGCTCTGCTGTGACAGCTCTGGCTCCAAACACAGGCTAGTCTCAGTCCTAGCACAAGGGTGGCCCCCTGCACAAAGAGATCCATACAAATAGCACTGATCTCAGAGCTACCTTTGGAACACTAAACATCATTAATCCACTATATATCTTTTTTTTTTTAATTGTGATGAATTTTGATTTTCTTTAAATAACATGGTTCATAGAGATTGCTCCATGATTTACATTCCTACATTATTCCTTGAATTAGTATTGTGTTTTAACAAGTTTTAATATGTCATATGTACAATTATTATTTTAAATGTTGGCATTGTTCTCACTTTTTTCTTGTTCATCTGTGAAGGGCAGACTGAATGCATATTGTGTCTCTCTCAAACCTAAAACAAAGGAATGTGTGAGCTACAACTGTGCTAGAATTCATAATGAGAGGTTACCATCTTGCCATCCACATACAGACTACCTTGACAATCCTGAGTCCAAACTGAGATAGGTACTTGCAACCCCTGAGTTCAAGGATGGTTTATCACAGGTTTCCTGTGAGATTTTGCACAAAACTCTTAGGCCCTGTCCTCTGTGATATTTAATTTTCTCTCTCCCACAGAAAGAAGGTGAAACTGAGCACTAAACAACTTTGCCTTGGTTTTCCTGAATAGAAAATCAATGTAATTTTTCTTCATTACTTCTTAGAAAAATCCAAATATTAAGCATCATCTTGAATGATCAGAAAAATTCCATTATTCTATGTTCATCTAGCAGTTGAAGCACTGTCCATTTGCACTGCACATGCCCAGGATGACCAGACCTCCAACTTTTACTTACAGTGAAGAGTTTTTCAGTGTCCTGTGAAGGCGAGTGAATGGTGGTCCTGGAAAATGTGAGCATTGCATGGGGAAACTGAGACACTGAAAACTTATGCAGGGGTGCAGTGACAACACAATGAAGATATTTTCCACTGAGTTTCTTTTATGTTTTTCTTTTATGTATTTCAATTATGAGATTACCTTGTAATCTTCTGAAGATGGTATTTTTTGCTCTTTCTTCTAAATCTTTATTTTCAATATAAGAGCAAGTATAATTCCAAGAAGAAGTTAATTTATTTTTAATGAATCTTACCTGGTTTTGTTAAACAAAAAAGTGTGAATTGTGTTATTTTTTTTTTGTTTCTTTTTGTTTGTTTGTTTGTTTGTTTTAATTTAAAAGAAGACTATATTTACAGCTTCCAGTGACCTTTAATTGCTTTTAAAACTGTCTTTCCACTAAAATTTTCAGTGATGGGCTTTAGTGGAGAAAAAAATGTTGTTTTCAGGCAAACAACATTGGTTTGGGTATAAAAATTATGTTTTAATATTTACTTGACCTTTTGTTGTTTTTTTTTTTCTGCTATTGTCTTCAATATTACTCATAAAGCACAATCCCAAATGGTCTTGTGTACACATGCAGGCAAGCTTATCAGCAGCCTGACTTCTGATATGTCCAGGTATTCAGCTATGATTTCAAACGATCACCTGTGTAGTAACCAGCACTGAGGAAGACTGATCATCTTTCCAAACACCCAATAGTCTTAAAAAGCAAAGCAAAAAAGAACCTGGGACATTCAAAAAAAGATCACAAATCCAGAATAGAGTGATGTCTGTATGAAGAACCTCTCCCAAGTATTCCATGAGAACAAGGGCATACAAAGTTCTGTTCAGACTAAAAGCAGCTGTATCACCTCAGAACAAGAAAACAGGTTTGCAACAGCAGATCTGAGGCTGGACTTTTGTCATGATGAAAAAGCACATAACCTCACATGCTTCGGTTTCCCCCTCTGCAGGTGGGAAATTATACATTATTTTTCCCTTGCTGAAGCATTTTGAGATGGATGTAAATGAGGCTTTAACAGCCTCCTATTGTCAGGAAAAAGAGATGAGGATCCCTGCCAGAGCTCCCATCTGTTGTCATCAGCAGACAAAGGTGCTCTCCCAGGCAAACGATCTGGTTGAGAAATGCTCGTCTTCTCAGTTTTCTCGGTGTGCAGTAGAATTTGAGCTAAGCATAGGGAGATGTGATGGTTACACAACACTTTCCTTGAAAATGTACTTTGATCTGTGGCCTCCAAATTGCATCAACCTTCTTCTCTTCTGAGAAGAACTTTCTCAGTTCTTAGAAACAGCCAGTGTTCAGTGGGGTTGCTTAGGCACTTGTATTCTGATGCAGGCATAGGCAGGAGGAAACAGAAATGCTCTACTTATATGTCAGAAGTTTGCTGGATTTTTGTTTTACATATGAGAGGTCTGTATTAGTGATTTTATTCCCTTCACTCTGACCCATTTTTGTCTAGTCAGCTCAAGCAACAGATGTGGGCTTTCGTCCAACAGTGTGTAACAGGATAAATATGTGTTCTGTGCTTTAATGCCTCGTGTGGTGTTCTCTGGAAATAGACTTGAACAATGACAGCTATACTTGGCATTTGGAGGAATCAGCTGGTCTATCTGGGGACCATAAAGTTCAAATAGGAGAGCTGAAAGCCCAGAAAAGGGTTTTTTTTGCAGCAGAGCTTAATTTTGCTAACACATCTGAAATCCTGTCAGGAAACCCTCTACTGTTCCTCAAAGCTATTAGACAAAACCAGGGAATGTTATGGAGAGAGACCTCATGGATTAAGCACGCTTATCCACTTTTCTAGGAAGCAGGATAATTCTGGAAGCCAAATGCAAAATTATACCTTGGAGTCTTGTATAACAATAAAAAAAAAAAAAAAAGAGAAGCTTTCTTTCAATTGAATTTACAGCAACTTATACATTTGGATTTCAGATTAGAGGGAAATGAGCATGGCAGGTGCTGGCTGTGATAATGGTGCTGAACTAGTGGAACTGACCTGGCCATACACTTAAGAGGTGAATCATGCTGCATCACAAACTTATTTTTAATATAGAGGAGTAGCGTATCTCAAGCTTTTATATATCTCTCCAACCTTTCACATGGAGTTTTTGGACACATTCTCCCACCCACATATAGGTGGCTGTGGACTTGATGGACATAATACAGGAAGTAGCACCTGGCTAAGCTACTATTTGTTGGATGCATTTCATGCTTATCTGAAAAAAAAATACTGCAAATGACTCACTATTTCTATTTTTCCTTTAAGAAATTACATGTAATAAAAGTTCTCAGGAAGGAATCTTTCTATTATTCATATCCTGTGTTGACATCCAGACTCCCTTGTGCTTTATATATAATTTCAGTAATCAATAGCTTAGGAAATTGGACACTTTCTTCTTTAACTCATTGTTTCCTAAGTTACATTAATTCAGTCATCAGCATGTGCACAGAAGCAGCCCAGGTACTTTCCTACTACTTAAGCACAGCTGAAATCTAAATAGGATATGGCATCCAGGCATTTGGCCACAAAGCAGTTGGCTTAAACTCATCTTTGTCTACGACAACATTCTGCTGGGTACACACAGCTGCAGGACATCAGCTACCTGTAAATATGTAGCTGAATAGGAGCAGCCCTCAGACATCAGACTCATCAGGTAAACAGGGCTTTCTGGGCTCTGAGTTTTAGACCTGGTTTTACTTAACTTGTGCTAATATTCCACATGTAGCATGCTGACCTTACTTTTAATCTGCACTTATAGGCATGTTGGTCAGCATTCTTTAACATATATTAAATTGTTTGGTGGACCAAAATGTCATCTGTCTGTGACAGAAAAAGCTGCCCTGGTTTCCAGAGGTGCTGGTAATCACAAGTGAAATTTCATCACTGCTGAAAATCAAGACTTGTTTAGTGACTTGTGGCATATGAGTTTGGGAAGGATTTTCAGATGTTAAGGGTAATTTACTCAAAGGTAATTAACTTCCATTAGTATGCCTAAAATTCCCCTTATTCCCCTTCTTACACAAATACATCTATTTATCATTATCCCCTGCATTTCCATAGAGAATGTTTCAGATTTAATACACTTTCTGGAAAAAACTGCAAGTTCAAACAATCTAGAGAATGACTTCTGGTCAATCTCTGTAAGCCAAATTTCCTTTCCACTAGACATACATTTTCATATTGCTTCTTCTGCACTGATGATGTTTGCCATTACAGGCAGGACAACAAGACTTCTTACCCAGCCTGGCCATTCCTAAATTCCTGTTCTTAGCACTGTATTCTAATACTGTCTCTGGTTTATTCAATTAATCAGTTACAGAGGATATGGGGATTTAAATGCCTGAAGAGGAAGATGATGTCACTGATTGTTTTAAGATGGAATCATCTGAAAAAAGCATAAGTAGTGAGAATTTATCCTCCATGAGCAATATGCTTAGGACCTAAACAGCTAGACTACAAATAACTATTAATGTAGAATGAATTAATTTTCCAGATGTTACATCAGTGCTGAACTCAAAGAATGTTATCTCAGCTGGAATAATACAGAGTTTTACTTACTGAAATAACTAAAGCTTATGAATACAGTAGAAGACTTACAAAAAAAAAAAAAAAAAGGCAATTAGTTACCTGGATTACACACTCCTTAACCAGGAAAACAAAAAATAGTTGATTAACATGAGAAAATTTACATTTCTGGTAGGCCTAAATGACTGATGTGAGCATGTTATTTAAAAAATATGCAGATAGGAAAAAGAAGCACATCAAATTTTTGTTCCAAAGTTAATATTTGGTTTATCAAAACCAAATATTTATTAATAACATTTTATTTTATTACCTAAAGGCTGTTATATTTATATATCTTTATATGTTTACTGCATATTTATATAGCTGTGAGTTATAATTACTTATCCATGTAAATGAAAGGAATGGTTTTTAAATTTAAGAAACCATCTCACTGTGAGTGTTTTTGACCATTGAAGCTTATTACATATACATTAGAACATGATTGTCCTTCCCACAAAGCATTTCAGTAACTTACCCCTAAACCAAAATTCCTAGCAGCTGTGAGATCTTTACCTTACAACAGTAAAATAAAAATTCACTGGACATGACTGATTAAAATAAATTTTCTCTATATGGAGAGAATACTATACTTGGAGAAAACACTTCTCAGAACCAGTAGAAGGCCCATGGTGTCCTGGGGTGCATCGGGAGGAGCCTTGCCAGCAGGTCAGGGAGGTGATCCTGCCCCTCTGCTCAGCCCTGATGAGGCCTCACCTGGAGTGCTGTGCTCTCTTCTGGGCTCCTCAGGACAAGGCAGATGTGGAGCTCCTGAAGTGGGTCAAGCACAGGGACTGGAGCACCTCTCTTATGAGGAAAGGCTGAGGGAGCTGGGCCTGTTCAGCCTCAAAAAGAGGTGATGGAGAGGGGACCTCATCAAGGTCTATCAGAATCTGTAGGGAGGTGTCAGAGGGTGGACCAGGCTCTGTTTGGTGGTGCCCAGCAATGGAACAAGAGGCAATGGGCAGAAACTGATGCCCAGGAAGTTCCACCTGGACATGAGGAAGAACTTCTTTCCTGTGCTGTGACCAAGCACTGGAACAGATTGTCCAGAGAGGGTGTGGAGTCTCCCTCACTGGAGATATCCAAGAACTGTCTGGACATGATCCTGTGCCACGTGCTCTGGGATGACCCTTCCTGTGCAGGCAGGTTGGACCAGATGACCCCACGGTGGTCCCTTCCAACCCATTCTGTGATTCCATGAAAACTTACTCTTGACAAATGCTCTGACAACTTTCAGCTTCCTGAGGACGTAGTGCATGTCAGAAAGTTTTTCAGGTCACAATTCTGCTCTGTAGGGACATATCTGATCCCTGTCATAACATCTCTCTTTTTTTTCTTTAAGTATATCCTCTGTTGCCCCTTGGACACACTGAAGAGGTGCCAGAGAGCTAAATAGTCACGAATATGCACCATTGCTCCAACTGACAGGTTCACCTCTGTATAACATATTTTCATAGATGTTAAATCAACATCATAATTACTCCTTTAAGATGTAATTTTAAAGTCTATTTTGCAGATCAGAGGAAAGACAGCAGAAATGATCTGTTTTTGGAGATTCTCAACTAGAAGAAGAGAGGGCAACACATCCTTGCAGCAGAAGCTCCTGTCTGTTTCTTAAACTAACCACAAAAGTTCCACAAAAATCCCATTATATTTCATCTGCTTTAACATGTAGTCCTTTAGGATGACTCTTGTAGTACTTTGATGGAAAGTTGTTAGCCTGGCTTATGTTTGGCTGCATTTCTATCACCTTAAAATATTGATTCAAGGCCCATCAGTAATATCTAAGCATCTAAACAGGTTACCATTATTCAGCTGAGTTTCAGTTCTGCTGATACAGATTTAGGAGAGCTATTAATGAATATTCACCCTAAGTCAAATGCAATTGCAGCCATAGATGTGGAGATTTTTTTTTTTAACTTGGAGCCATATGTATGTATGCAAGATCTATATGAAATAGTGCAGTATGTTAACAATATGTTTGAACCAAATGAAATTAAATAAGAATCTGGACTTGGTTATACATGAAGAACCCTCTTTTCCTTGGGAAATAGTTTTCAGCAAGATTGTAAACAGAGATGAGACATCACATGGCTTGCATTATAATTTCTCTTATGAGCTTTCTCTTTCAAAATGAAGTACTTTAAGATTTTATGTTTGACTTATTGTGGTGGAGAAATAAGAATGAATTATTGAAACATTTGTGCTCATAATTATGCCAAATTGAGTCTGATCAAATAGAGCTTCAGGAATTCCAGTTATGCTTCAAATCTCCTATGGAAGATGAAGAAAAAATGAACCCAATATAGTCATGAAGACTTTTACAAAAGATTGGGGAAAAAAGAATGATCCTGTGGTTAAGACGCTTTGATTCAGGTCTTGATTCAATTTCTTCCTTGGTTTGGATGATCTGGTGTTCTAGTTGAATTTAATTTCTCTATGCCTCAGTTTCCCATTAGTAAAACAGTGATTAAACCATTCCTTTCCAATTTTCTGTTTAAGTTACAAGTCTTTCCAAGCCAGAATCATCCAGAATGTGTGCACACAAAGGAAGTCCATCACACTTACTTGGTTTCTGAAAATTAGTGATATTTCTATAGGAGCATGGAGATCGCTGCCAACTCTGTTCTTCCCTCTAATCCCACATTCTCACTCCTTTACATGGAGACTAAAGTCTGAATTCAGACTAATATTGGTACCAAAATCCCAAAATGCAACACAATGCAATGTTTGAAGAGATACCTAAAGCCTACCAGTAGGTGAGTTATTAGCAGCCTATTGAAGTAAAAAGTATAGGGACTAGCAAGAAATGGAAACAAGCTTCTGGTATTTAACCTCTTGTCTAATAAATCTAAGTCTATAAAGTACCGGGGCATGCTTAATGTTTTACTCTGGTTGATGTCAACACCTCCTTCTTGAATAAGTTGTATATTTTGAATATGGTATACAAAGGTACTTGCTGTCCCAAATTCTCCTGTAAAAAACTTAGCACCCAAGAAGGATGTTGCAGTACGTAGACTTGATACAATTTTCCTGTGCAAAGGGAAAGATATTTTTTTAGTAAGGACAGACTCATCAAGTCTTGAAAGCTGCTCATGACTTCGGTGCTCGAAATGCCATGAAAAGAGAGTGTGCCATCATCCAGGCCACTGATTCAGATAACTGAAATATAACATCAAAACTAGAACAGTGTAACTAATGTGCTTGCATTGGGAGTAAAACTCTATCTGAATAACATATGGTGGATTATCATCCTGTTCATTGCAAAAGGCCCACACTTGAAGAATCACTGGAGCCACCAGTGGAGAACTTTTCACAAGCCTGTCCATCTGAAGGAAAGAAGTGAATAGGGGGCTAAACGTGTGAGAGAGTGAGTGAATGATTGTTTCTGACTGAGATTTCCCCAGTGCTTTAGAAGGGATGGATTTTTACTGATCAGATTGATATGGTTAGGGTTATGGATAGGTTAGACTTGAATACAGCAAGAGTTGTATTGGATGACCCTCTTTTCTCTAGCAGAAAGTGTTTGAAGGTCTCTCTTTTCCCTCACAAATCGTCTTAACCAGCTTTTAAAGACAAAGTTCTAAAGGGAAGCAAAAGTCCAATGTACACTCCAAGAGGTATAAGAGATGATTTTGTCTTTAAAGAGATCTAATTTCTGTAGCAAGGGAGGGGATTATTTTGCACCATATGGTAGCTCTCCCGTGATGTCATAGTGATTAATGACAGGATCAGTTGGATGCTCCAGTGGCGTAACAAATGACCTGGGTTTCCTGTAATGGCAATAGTTACACGCTCGTACTAGGGCCCTGCAATTAACTGAGCCCTAGTCACGGCTCCCCATGGGGTTAAGCATAACTATAGAATGAATGTGGAGTCTGCTACCAGCTTCAGGAGGATGTGGGTCAAGCATTCTGTGACTTCTGGCAGATCCCATAGACTGTTGATATCTGTTTCCCATCTGTAAAACTGATCATATAATTATAATTCACAGGCTTGATGTAAAACTAAATAGTTGGAGTATGTCAAACCTTTGCAGAAGAAAAATGTTAAGTTAAAATAAAATTTTAGTGAAATTATATGTCTATTTTTAACTCTGTGTCATAGACTGAAAAACCTTCAACACTCTGATTTGCCACATGATTATTTGTCACATAAAACACAGATATCTTCATTAAATGCTTTGTGCTCTACTTTCAAGTCAAGCATTCTTTGGGGTAATCATAGTTCCCCGTCTGAAATAATTCTAGAAGCAGATTAAATACTCCTGCTGTGCTGAAGCAAAGCAATACAGACAAGGAATTATCCATTTATCCCAGTAGCAGCCTTACTGGCAGCATGTTGACTGTCACTGTAGCTGTTATTTTAGTTGATGAAAAAATCCCAAAAACTTGAAAAATATTTATTTTCTTGATCCAAGTTTTAGATTTTCTTCAGACTTTCCTGATAATTGTGGATAATTTTGAAATTACAATTAGAAGTTTTAAAAATTGTGTATTGGATATAAGCTGTATTTAGGATCAGGCTTTGCATTCATCAAGCTGCTGAGATGCTCTGAACATAGGATCTCCAAATGATTTATCATTTGGAGCTGTTTGCTTCTAGTGATTGCAATATAATATTATATAGGTCATTTCATTATGTTTCAATACCTGTTTTCCACTGCTGGTTGCTGGATAGTTCAGTCAGAAAAATAAAAAAGAAGAAGATCCTGTTGTATTGGCATTGAGTTTTACCAAAAGACATAAGACCATTTCTGCTTGGTTTAGGTTTTTCCTTTTAGCAAAAAGTGAATGTGTTATGTAGAGAGTGCTTAAAGGGTGACATGGCTGGATCCTCAGCCTAACACTTTATGGATAGTGGATAAAGCAGTTCACAGATATGGTTTTGAAATTACAGTTCTGGTGTGTTTTTATAGTGAACATAATTGTACACATCTTATGAATGTTCTCCTGACTAATTTCTTTTTTATTATATTTTGCATGATTATACAAAGACATTCTCACCTGTGTTTTCTTCAGCAGCCTAATTCACAACATTTTTTTGTTGTTGACTATAAATTGGACTACAGGTTTTGCCAAGGATTGGCATTCCTCCCTACATTTAATTCATCCAGTATAGATATTGAGTGACAAGGGCAGTGCTAATTTATGATTGGATATTGGAACTGAAATAACAATTGGAAAGGGAAAAGCAAGATTCTTTCAAAGTATGAAATTAAAACCTTTGGGCTATGGCTTAACTTGCTACTTATTTTTCTCATTTTCTTGCCATCAATACTTCTGCCCTACTCTTGATGTGATGTTTTTCACAGGGCATGATTTGGGGCTTTATTCACTCTTTGTTTTCATGTGATATATGGGGTATTTTTTATTAGCTTGTATAATAACCCATGCTCTGTCTATTCCTACTCAGATGTCTGCTATTAATTGTCTTTATGAGAGTTATAAACATTTCTGAGATATTTAGCTGTGGTTCTCCTCTAACTTGCATGAGAATCAGATCTCAGTAAATAAAAAATGTAGATTTCAGGGGAAGCCTGAGAGCTGGAAATCTTCTCCTTCTGAACTAAACTGGCCCAGGGCACTGTCATGCCCATGGATTAGTGATCAGGGATGCCTTTTCCTGGAAGTTTTGGCCTGGGCCAACCAACAACCTGCCAGACAATGCCTGGGCCCAGAGTGTGAGACAGGATGGGACAGTGCAGAGTGGGACAGGACAAGGGCTGTTCACATGATGGACCAAGCCATTCTGCTCAACTTTTCTGAAGGTGAAGAGTGGTGAGACTTATGAATGAAAGCCTCTCCATTTCCCACATGGGGCATAAAGAGGTGCAGGACATTATTTGTTTTAATTATTATGAATATTAAGATTAAAAGTTAAGAGTAAATAAGGAAACAGGAGGAAAAAAATGTAAGATAGAGAGTAGAAATTCACTCTGGGAAATAATTCCTAAATTTTTTTTATGTATTTTAGTGAAGAAGGAAAATCTGATGTGAATTATCCATTTTCATGACCCCTTGTCCTTAAATTTATTTGAAGTTGTTAGGTGCTTCAGGGTTAGAGAGAACTTCCAGGAGGACTTATTTATGTGTTTTACTCTACTACCACTCCAAAATAAGACATTGGAAACCTCTTTCTTTTTGAGTAATATAATGACACCTTTTTGTCCTATTCTTTTTTGTCTTTTGTCTTCCACAGTGACTGTCCTTTTGAAGTAGAGACACAGTTTGCTGGCAGAGAGTCCACAGAAGTGTTCTGAGCCATTGCAATGACAGCTATGATTGCATGAAACCATGATTTGGAAAGAATATTGTTATTTAAAATAATTCTGAAGTGGCAAGTATCTCAGAGAGTGAGTGTTAGCAAAAAGATGATCGAAGCACGTGTGAAGGGTTGTTACTGGTTGAAGATTTGCTTTCTTGGCCTTCTGTGGTATAGCCAGGTTTCACTACTGCCAAGTGAAAAATGCTGTAGGTATATAAGAAAGCTCAAAGGTGATATAAACTCATTCTGCTTGTTCAGAGCTATTCAAAATATTCTGTCTGCACCACATTAAATGTTTTGATGGAAGAGGCATCTGCCCTGTACAATGGACATAAAATCATAAGACCAGTATAAATTGCTGCAGTTCAACAGTCATGAAGCCACTTCAATCCAGATCAGATTTAATGTTTGAGCTATAAGGAACAAATGCTTTACTTGCAATCAGGCCACTGGTTTTGTCAAATAAATAATGGCTTTCAAACAATAGTTAGGACTATTTCTTCCAGTACCTAAAGGAGGCTGGAGAAATATTTTTTTACAAGGGCAAGTGATAGGACAAAGGATAATGGCCTTAAGATGAAGGAAGGTAAGTTTAAATGAAATTCTTCCCTGTGAGTGTGGTGAAGCAATGGAACAGGTTGCCCAGAGGAGCCATAGGTGAGCTATCTCTGGAATTTTTCAAGACTGGGTTGGATGGGGCTTTGAGCAACCTGGTCTAGAGAAAAGTGTCCCTGCCCATGGCAGGAGGGATGGTACTAGAGGATATTTAGGTCTTGCCCAGCATAAACCATTCTATGATTCTATGAAACAACATAAATTTTACTCATTGTACTGAGCCAGTCCAAAGGATACAATTTTATTGTGAAATAAGAAATTTTTATGACCTCGACTTACTGGTCTTATGTATCAGGCTAAAACTCTGATCTCTGTTATACCAAGGTCAATTGAGATCCCTCCAAGTTCTGTAAACACCATGTACCCTGCTCAACTTATGCATTATCAATGTGCTAAAATAAAAGTGTAAATGGGATCTGAATGAATTCCTGCCATTTGTGACAGTTAGAAAACAGTATTGATAGACAAACCTTAGAAAGTTCTGGTGCATGAATGGCAGGATAACTTCTGACAATTGTGTCGAAGTTTCAGCAGGAAAATATTTTGATGATACTGACTGATAAAGACAGAAAGAGCAGAAGGTTATGGATAAATCCTTTGTCCTTTTTTGGACTGCTCACTTTGCCAGGTTTGCATGTATCTGACATCCTTCAAATGATTTAGAACCCTACAGAAGTCTCCTCATGCAGGGGAATGAGGCAAAGGAGATCAGCAAACTGGAACGAATCTCAGCACAATGTCAATGTACTGCCAGACTTTTGGTGCAAAAGTTGAGGGAATTGTGTCTGAGAAGTCAGCGGGAAATTCCCACAGAAAACTTGGATTCAGTTTTTGTTGCTGTTCATCACTTCCTGGTTGCATTGCAACCATCATTTACTGATATCCTGCCTGGGTGTCCACAAAAATTATTCGAGTCAGAGCCAGCAGTAACTCACTTCTTTCCATGTAACTTTTGTTTGCTAGAGTCTTAAAATGTGGATGGCTCCACTGCAGAAAGAAGCACTCAGTTTTTTAATCAAGGATTCTGATACAGGCTTAAAATCAAGACGTTATATTATTAAATTATGGCTTATAATACTTTAAAAAATAGGATTTTCTCTTCTGTTTTGTTAGACTGAATTAATTGGCATTTTAAAGCTTTTTTTTTTTTTTTTTTTTCCTATAAACAGGGAATGCAGGGATATATTAAAGGGTTTCTGGTACCATAAAAATTAAAGGGGTTTTTTAGCTCCTCTATATTTGGAATCAGTTCTTAAAATTACATAATTTTAAAATGAATAAATTTTGTTAAATGCAAGTATCCTGAAAAATCTTATTCCTGAAAAGCAACATAGAGAATAATAATTCCATATGAGTAAGAATAAAACAGTGAACTGGATAATAATGTTGCTGCTGAAACAATTTGAAGGAAATATATAAATCAGTCACTAATCACTAGACATTTAGAAATAATTTCTCTGGGAGCAGACTCTTCTCCTTTAAACATTCAGAGATTTCTTTCATCAGTTTGGGCAAGACAGAGAATTTTTCTTGGGTTCCAGAACACACTGTAGCAATTCTAAACTAAATGTTTTGTTTTTTTTTTTTTTTTAATCAGGCAGATACAGGCTGAAATGCTGAATCCAAATCATTTGCAAATTAAAGAAAAAGTTATATGCGTTTACTTGATTCCAGCTGGCTTCAATCTCTATTATGAAGCAGTACAGAGACTAAATGCAACCAGCATCAAGTTTGAAGAAACTCTATATCTGAGCCTGACTTTCACTCTTAGGCTCAGAACCATTTTTCTTACATGGATTTCAAACAACTGAATCACTCTTATCAAAGACAACAGCACCCTTTATTGACAGGAGAATGTGCTTCAAGAACACTCTATGGCTGGAGGCTCCCACAGACTTTTTCAAAGCCTCAAAACTGGTGAAATTGCCCATAATGCATGCAGGGTTTTTTTGGTTTTTTTTTCCCTACACGTCTGTCTCTGTTTCATAGAAAGAAATGGTATTTATAGTTTTCTGTAAAAAGAGAACCTGACTCATACCTAAAGTAATGTCTCACCCCTCAGTGCTGTGTATTGTTGTGGTTATTAGGGTAGCCTCAGAAAGGCAGACTGAGAAAATCCACCAAATAGGAAGACAAATGAACTGACTAGTGAGTCCAGCATCATGATCAGTTTTCTGGTCTACAAAACACTTTCTGATCTCTTGGTCTTGTTAGAGCTGGTTGTCTAAAAGTTCATCAAGACATGCCTGGAGAACTCTCAGAATAAATACCCCTGCTTCTTTTGTAAAAGTGTATCCTTTATTGCCCTAAAGCCAGCACTGAATGCCTGAACACATCTGTGATTTGTCACTCTGGATGCAGGTTACATCAGCAGAGGCAAAGCACAGCAAACAGCCCTGATCCTCTGCCTGCTATGAGAAACATATTTTTATGAGCTCACATGTTTGGATTGAAAGTGATTCACTCACCTGCAGAGATCCAAAACTTGCCAGTCTGTGTCTGATGGGAAGAAGCGTTGCTGGGATGTGTGTTGAGTGTGGCAGCTGTGGGTGCAGGTGTGTGCGTGTTTGTGAGCTGCTGCCATCTGCTGCACACCTTCCCAGCAGGCAGCTCACCTCCAGCCACCTCCTTACCCCAGCATCATCATGCTGCTGAAGCTGGAGAAGTGGCTTTCCTCCTGCCACTGAGACACTCAGAGAGTCACCAAGCTTTGCTCTGAGCCACTGGCAAAACTTCTAGCAGGCTACAGATGTCTGCTGTCTTGCAGTGGTCTAGATCACTGCTCCTGCTCTGGCATCAGGTGAACGTGCAGATCTCCTCAGGCTCTGCACCTTCACCATCACCACAGCAGTGGGAAGAGACTTCTACATGAAGAGAATCTCTGTATGAATCGTGGCAACTGTAGTAATAAATGCTGCAGCAATATACATAGGAAGTCAACATAACCTAGAATTTAAAGATGTTCTTTAATATATATATATCTCCAAAACAAGAAGAATTTCCTTCAGGCACTACTGGGGGATCATGCCAGCCCCTGGGCTCAGTTTTTGCCAGACCATGGACTTGGTCATATGTCAATCATTTCCCCTCACAGTGTGGAATAGCAAGACAGAAACAAGACCTCTTAGAAAAGAAGGGGAAAAGGAAGATCCTGCTTCACCATCCACCACTGCAAGAGCAATGACTTTCACCTCCTCAGAACTGCCTGAAAGACTCAGTATTTGTATGTCTGAGGTGGGTTCTGAGGAGACTGTGATGAGAAATCTGCAAGTCAAAACCAACACAAAATGTGTGTGTTTGGCAATATTTGAGGACAGAAAACAAAGGTTAGAGTGAGCAGAGAGCTGTAGGGGATCTGGATATGTGAAAAGGTTTTTTGACATAAACATTTTTTTGGTTCAGATTCAGGGTCTCTGCCTACTGACAAGGTTCTAGTGAAGATGGCTTAAGTACAGGCAAGTTTTGGCCAAGGCTCTCCAGATTCCAGCAAGCAGAAAACCTTTCCTTCTGCTCCCTACTGCTCATTGACATGTCTGCAAGAGACTGCAGCCCTTGCAGGTCTGACAGTGAATTTGCTCCTCTGAGTGCCCCCTAACCTAACTCAGCTGCAAAAGAGTTCAGCTATCTGAAGCTCTTTAAAACAGGTTTTGTCGGCCTGGTTCGTTCTGATTCAGATAATTTAAATAAGCACATTTTTTTTTGTAAGCAGCAGGCAGGAGCTGTCAAAATGGCAGTGAAAAATATCAGGCTGAAGAGTGTCAGATCACAAAGTTCAATCACAAAAGGACATACACCCGACACCCAAAGACTGTTACAATTAAGGAAGCTCCTAATATACTCTTTCCTTATAGATTTCAATTTGCATGTGTAATTGTAGAAGTGTGCACGAGCAGTAGGAATGTGTACACAAGCCATGGGCCTGGACAAAGGAGGGATTATGAAAAATTAATAATAAGAAATGAAACTGCACAACTACACATTGTCAAACCATCCAAATTCAAATGCCTTTTCTCTTAGGAAATGGTTATTTAAGATTTTACAATTAGAATTCTCATATATTTACCTTTCACGTGCTTTTAATACTTTCACCTGCTCTCCCTTCAGATTATTTTTAACTATGACATATGGAATTGTGAATTGATTTGAGCTGTCTTGATGTGGCCTGGTGATATGAATAAGAAATAATGATGCAACACCACACTCTCTTGTACATTTTCCAGTGTGTGGTTGAAGCAGATTGGGACAGTCAAACACAGAAAGAAACATGAAAGTATCACAGCTATGAGAGCATATTGAATTACTGATGACATAAGCAACCTAAAACTCTACTTAAATGCCAGGGTTAACCAGGACCTTGCAAGTGATTAGTCATTGGTTTTAAAATTCTGAACTTTTTTGACTAATAATATTTCTACCATTTCAAATTCACCATTTAAGCCTCCTTATGATTCATATCTCTCCTTTGTTATTCCAATCTTATTAGCATTTTTATTATATCCATAAGAGTAGCCTCTCCTGGCCACAACCTCTAAAGGCACATTCAAGACCTACCCCAACCATCCAAGAAAAAATGAACACATCATTTTCATGGTTGGAAACCCAGTCTTGAATGAACACTGTGTAAATATATCTGCCAAATGTGTGACTAAAGAAGCTGGGTTTTGGTTGCAGTCTTCTCTGACCATCACTTTCAAACCCTCTGCACCTTTTCCTTTCCCAAATAGCCTTGAAGACAGCTTGTGTACAGGTTGTGGGGTTTGCTGCTGTTCCGTGGCTTTCCAGGGTCAGTCCTGTTACTCCTGCTCAGTTACTGGGGAAGGACATTCGTGCATTGGCACTGCAAGCAGAAAGCAGCTGCTTTGTGCCTGTATGAGTTTCAGGACATATAAAATATGAAAAAAGCTTGTCAACTCAGATTAACTGTGGAGACAACTGTTCTTCATCCCATATTGCAAATAAAAGAAGAGAGTCTGGAAAAAAAGAGCCTTTTGGTGAATACATGGCCTTGACTCTGTGCAATCAACATTAAACTATTCTTGTTTGTTGGCTACCAAACGTGTCAAATCAGAGCAAGGAAAGTTGCTTTATTACAGCTCAAGTCACTAATTGCAGTTCAGGGGAGGCAGGTCCTTCCAGATATTCACTTCAAATGTACAGATGCAGAAAAAAAATAAACTCTAAAAATGACAAACTGAGATTATATAAACAATTTCAACACAAAGAACTATTAAAAGGATAGGTTCTCGATGGCAGTAGCTCAAATTAATCACTCCTACAGAGCTTTCAGCAGTAGTTTAGAGCCTGAATTTCTGCTCTGATTTAAGAGAAGCTAGAAGAGTGGGGGTTTTTTTTCAAATTATAGTGAACTTTTTGTTAATATAGGGGGTTTTATGTTTCTGGAAGAAGTAAATTGTGAGGTTAAACACCATCTCTTTTTGAAAAATTGTCCTGAACACTGGAGCTCTAATAATCTAATATGGAGATAATAAAACCTGTATAAAAAAAACCAGGAGGAATGATACCAGAGTTGCTGTGATATTATTTTTGAGGCAATGTGGGGCTTTGTGAAATACCTCCTATAAGAAAGTTCTTACTCATTTTCAGAGCAGTTATGGGATTTGCTAAGTACATTGGCACTTTGTAATAATGGAGATATTTAAGGGTACTTTTTAGCTCTGGTGAGATGTACAAAAACTTGGTTTTCATTTTCTTTTCAGCTGTCTTTGGCCTCTTACCTGTGCCTTTAGGAACTCTTTTCCCTTTGTGTCATTGAGCCTCTGATTTATCACAAACACTTGCATATCATTACTTCATGGGAAAATGATGTCTGCAGGAAAGTCAAATGCTGGTCACTGTTTGCTTTTCCAGGCACAGAAAAAGAATTTGATAAATAATTCTGGCAAAATAATTTTATTATGGCAACATGAGCTATTGGTGCTTTTTTGTATATTTATTAATACACATTTTTACATATTGACTTTTTTGTTTTTAGAGGATGTAGATATATATTTAGATGAATTCTTCACTAATGTTCATAAACGTCACTCCTCTCCCTTTCTTACACACCTTTGACCCTACCATATTTCTAACATACATAATACTCCTTTCCAGTACAAAAAACCCTCTTTTTTGCCCTACATTCACATTTGATATTTTGGGGTTTTCAATGAGATTGAACTTCAGTCAACATTATATTCCACATCTCATGACCATTTGCCTCTTTGGAAATCAAAACAAATTTAGCATAAAATGTTACCACGCTGATTCTGCAGCATTACAAGACTGCATCAAAATAATTTGAAGTGACCACACACAGTGCAGTGAGGCTGGAGAGTTGGCAAAATATTTGTAGCCATTCAGTATTTTCTAGCAATATGCTGGGACACTAACTTCTTTTGTCCAAGAAGGAATTCTGTCACCTATTGAATAAAATGATGGTTTGCATTTGTTTATTGCTTGTCATGTAGAATTAGAGAGTGTATTAATCTGCCTGCTGATGTAATTTGGGTGTTCTTTTGCATGCCACTGAAATGCAGCCACCTCTGGGGAGATGTGTGGCAGCTGTGTATAGCTCAGGGCATTGCAACAGTGTGGGAACCAAGTGAGGAACTGTGATTTAGTGGCAACCTGGACTTTTTAACAGTTACTGCTCAATAAGTTCTTTGAAATGGTGACTTTACTGCCAGTTGCACCAGCTGCTGGACTCTTACACTCCCATAAGGAGAAAATTAGAGATATCTAATTCCTTCTTGATGTTTTGTTGTTGCTGCTGCTTCAATAAAACAGCCAGATCTTTTTTGTTTGTTAGTTTGTTTATAGAATTAAAGACATAATAGCAATAAAATATTTAGAAAAATAAACTATTCTTAGCTACTAATCACACTGAAACTTGGTAGGTATATAGGTTTTTTTGTTTTCTACCTGTCAGCATTCTTTTGCAGTTAGTCTGCTGCTTCTCTTTAGCTGCCGTTTTCATCTCTCACTCTTCTCACAAAACCTCAATCTGCCAATCAACCAAAGAGAATGGAAATTAGTGTAATGTGATAAAAATAAGTGAAACAACATTATTTTCCAAAACAAACAAACAAAAAAAAAAAGCTTGAAGTGAAGGCATTGTAGTCTGATCCCTTCGAGTAAAAACAGTTTCAACAACCATGGTGCATAATGTTACTTTCCATAATAACAGTTAAAAGTAGCCATTTTTTTCTACATGCTGTAAAAGAGATATATCCCCAGGGATCTCAAGGATTAGATAAGTGTTGTTCTGCCTTGGAATGGAGTATGGAGTCCAGAGAATTGCAGAAACTGCGTGTTTTCACCCATTCAACACCCAGAAAAGTTGGTGACAAAGAAAAATGTTCAGAAAATGTAGAGTATCAAGAGAAGAGACACCTGGGGGAATGTTTTTGTTGTTTTTTTTTTTTTTTTTAATAACCAATGGGATTTTGAATATTCAGTGTGAAGGTGCAGCAATTTTAACAAGTGAGATTGAGGGTGCCCCATTCCAGAGGACTGTACAGCCCATTGATTTGGGCTTCCTCCAGACAGCACCACGACTTGCAAGCTGAATCCATCTTCCCTCATTCAGACTGAGCCAACCAAGGTGTAACTCTTCAGCAGAATACATTGGAGTCCAATCCTTTCATCTGTCGAGTCCTGTTATTTTTAGAGAAAAACACAAAGCTCTGTATTAATAGAATCAGACAGAAAATAGGAGTCCAACACTTCAATCTGTATACAGAAATAATTAATAATCTGCTGCACATTAAAATAATTAGGAAAATAAATTTCTACTACATCTATAGGGAAACTATAATTATCTGACTTTTATGAATGATGAAAGCTAGACATATTTGAGCTTATATGTCTTGCTTTGCAAAAATTTTAAATGTCATAAATAGCTGTCAATCCTAGAAATACTTCCTAAATCTCAACTGTTGCTTTGTGGTAGTGACCTGTATTAATAATTTTGTAATAATTTTGTAATAATGTGTTTTGAAGAAACATTTTCTGTGCATTTATTGATTTTCAACATAATAGTACTGAATAAATATTTTCTGCACTTGAAGTTAAAAAATAAAGGTTTCTTCTCAATTTTAAAATAAATTATAATATTTAGTATAGAAGCAAAATAAGATGAAAGTAAGCTGATGTCTTTCACTTTACCTTGGTCCTAGAACTGATCAGAACAGTTCTATCTAAGTTCCACATAGGTAGATTTGAAGTCAGTTCATCCTACTGTAAGGGAAGAAATCACAATTGGACAATTTAGAAGCTGGAATGTTGCCACAAATAATCATTGTCTGATGCAACTCAAATAATAGTCACTGCTTAAATGTGCTGCATAAAATCTCTACAGAGGATACACTTCATAGGCAGTGTTTATTTTCATGCAGGTTCCACACAAATGATGAGGTAGCATCAGAAAAGCAGAGATAACGAGACTGTGAAGAAAGTTATGCAGCAGTAGATTATTTTCACGGAAGGGTCTGATCAGTTTTACAGCCTTATTACTCTAAAAAATTCCTAACACATCAAAGTATTTTGAAAAATAATGAAAAGATGAAAAAAAAAAAAAAAAAAAGGAAAAGGAGAGAAGATTTTGGCTATATGAGTTCAGTGTGGATGTAAAATACATGGAAAGCTCCTTTTTCAGTCAGTGCCAGTGTCAGAAGGCTGTCCCAGGACTGCTGTCCTCTTGTCATGACACAACCTTCTGCACCAATGAAGCTTAGCAGGGAACTTTTTCCCTTCTTTGCAGTCCCTTTCAGCTGCTGTGGGGCAGAATATAGAAAATAATGCTTTTGGAGAAAACACAACATCCTAAAACTAAATGTTCAGAGGAAATTGCTTATCTAATGCACCTCTCTGAGCCTTTCTCCTCAGTGAAGGAAAAAGTACATTTTGCCACTGTATTTCCCAAGAATCACAAATGCCTACTCAACATTTTTGTTCTGTTTAAGGTAACTTTGACAATTCTGTTTGTGTATTTTAAAACAAAAGTGATCAAATAATACACTTTAATTTCTTATGCCTTTGTTTTATTCTCTGGTGCTTTAGCACTGAGATTTAAAAATGTTCAGAGAGTCCTATGAAAGATTCCCATGGCCAGTTTCCTGATTAATTAGTTTATAATTCTTCATGGATAGCTGATTCTTTCAGACATTACCTTGGAGAATGTTGTTACAGGAGTAACAACAAGGAGATAGCAGATTTATAAGAGGAAGGATCTATGCAGGCTGCTATGCAGACATTTCAATTCCTCCACAGACTTTGCTGTATGATATATATCCATTGGAAGAAATCCTGTTTCTACTGAATTCAGTGGGAGTTTACCAATAATTTCCCAGGGATTAATATTTTACCTAAGGAATTTTGAAATGTATGTGAGCCATCAGTCTTCAGGACACTGAGGAACCTCCAGTGAGCAAAGCTGGGTAGGGAATTCTCCCTGTGGGCAGATGGAGATGATGTGGTAGAGCTCCAGGCCCTGTGCCCAAGTGTGGAGTCACACTGACTCTGGTTCTAGCAGGACAACAGCTTCCTACATCAGTACTCCCACTTGACAGTCTCACTGGGACTTACTGAGGTCTTCCTGGTCCCTGAAAGAGTTTATATAAGACTTTTTCTGCATCTCTGGGTGTGCCATGTCTTCATCCCTTAAACAACTCTTTGCTCCAGAATTCCTTACACCTTATCCTCATTTATCCAGGATTAGTCCCTTTTGAAGACAGAATTTTTGGCTACTTGGGTCACTATGTTTTTTTCATAAGATCACTCTCAGAAATGTTTCATCAGTGTCGTGTAGGATGCATTCCTTAGTCTCTGACAAAAAGACAATGGTCATGGAGAGCTATTGTCAGTGTTGGGATCTCATATTTCACTGATCTCTATCATATTCACACCAACTATCATATCTAACCATCACCTCCTCTCATTCTCCAGCTCTTCAGCATTTCCCTTCTGCTAAATACAGACTAAAGGGCTTTTCTTTAATTTTTGACTTGCCTTGTGTCCAGGATAGATTTCAGCTAAGTATTCCCAGCCCACATATCTGAAAACTCTGGTTCCTTCTCTGTTGCTTTCCCATCCTCCCCACAGCCTGCAACACCTCCTAATTTAGTAGTATCTTCAGATTTAACAAATGTGCTGTATGCTTCTTCTTCAGGGTCATTAATAAAAGCATTGGATCATGCTGGGCCAAATTCCTATTGCCACAGCACTTCCCTACAACATGATGCATTGCTGTTTAAATTATACCACAGGGAGTGCTCCTTTGCATTGTACACCCCCAGTGCTGAGGATGTGCTGTAGTGAAAAATCATAGATAACAGTAGACTGGAATATTCTGATATCTTGGTTTTAAATAGGCTATATTTCCAAAGTTTCCTTCTACATTTGGAGCTTGAAATGCAGGTGTGCCATATCTTAGTAGACAGAGGAGACGTATTAATGGGTTTGGCAGAGCTTGGAAAGTACAGATTGAGCCAACTGTTTGACTTTGGGAGAATGCCTGATGTTTTATTAGCACTTCTGCTTCTTCTCAAGAGAAGTCAATGGTCTTTTGGGAGGTCTGATAAGAAAAGTCATTAATAGGGTACTAGTGTTCCCAAGGAGGGAAATTAAAATCATTCTGTACCCCAAAAAGTGACTTGTTTTTAAGTGTGTCTCAAGTTATTCTAACTTGTACTTCCAGTCATAACAAGCATGAGGTATGAGGAGACTGTCAGGGTAATGACATCCTCTTCCTCCCTAGGCACTTTGCTAATATGGAAAGCTAAATAGCAGTTCCAAATAGTTGACTTTACCTGGGATTTCTCAGTAAGGTCAACTTCTTGTCAGATAGCTATTTTCTGAATGCAACCTAACAGAGAAACTTAATGACCTCTATTTACTTCAAGTAGAAATCCATCAAAAGGACAATTAGCTAATTTTAAACATAAATTGGCTCCCTGGTGAGAAGCAAGCTTATAAATAAACCATTTCATTTGTTCACTGAACTAGACTGTCATGCAAGTGAAATTGCTGACTCCAAAGCAGACAAATCGGCAAACTTTTCTTGCCTTAAGTGCCCTGAGAGGAGTTAGGGGAAGAAACCATGGCAAGCAGCTTCCTTTGCCACTGCTGCTGTGTGGGCAGGCTGGATCCAAACTCATCCCTGCTGTGTCTGCACCATTTGCTGCAGAAAGGCAGCCCAAGCTCTCTCCAGTGACTCTGTTAGCAGGCAGCAAATGGTGCAGATAGACACAGCACCTCCAGCTTGCCCGTGAGCAGTGTGGACATTGGCACAGCAAAGAGAGGGAAGAGCAGGTCCGTGCTCACAGTTTGTGTAGAATCCAAAAGTGTTTGCAAGAAATCTGCACCGTTGCCTGTTGGTTTTTCCTCTCTTGAGTGTTCCTGTCACCATGATACATGAGCACCTTTAGTCTTCACTGCAATTGTTTTTCCAGTATAAAACAGATCCCTGAAGGAATGGAAGTGCTGGTTTCTGGCAGAGTCACTGTGCCTCAGTTTCCCATGTGAGGCTCTTGGTGGGACCTTTCCAGAGGAGCGAGGCAAGGAAGAAAGGTCCAAATCTCAAGAGGTGCCTTATGATGCACACTGGGGGCTTTCTTCTTTCCAAACCAACATTCCTTACAAGCAGCATGTGCATTTTACCAGTACTCATCCCCACACTATTTCCACAATATCAGCTTTGTTTCAGGGGTGAATACATGACAGTAGCCTCAAAGTTTTTAACAAAATGAAAAATAGGGCAATAGAGAAAAGGAGGGACACTGCAGGCCAGTTTCCAATCCCATGAGAAGTGTGGACTGAAAATGTCTGATGAGACCCCAGTGCATTTCCAGCAGAAAAAAAGGATGGAGCCTTTCTAGGTCAGATAGGGGACTCAGGAGGGAAACTTTATAGCTGTCTTCACTCTATTTGAATAGTTTCTCTACTTTGCTGTGCTCAATGCTATCTAACCAGAGATTAATTGTTTATAAAGGCAGCCAAGTACCTGCTAGAGGCAATAAAAAGGGGAAGAAAGAACAGATCCTTTTAGCAGAATTTAATGACCTTCTGCGCATTGTTTTACTTTGCCAGATTAATATATAGTAATTTATATAAATGTGTGTGTCCTTGTGCATGGGATGCTGCATGTGTGGTGAGATTGCACTTGTACACCCAGTTTGCTCTTCTTTAGTGCTGATTATCTTTGCTCGTAGGAACATCCCATGACTAAATCAATGAATCTCACTCCAACTAATCTGAAAACAAGAGATACAACTGTTTTCACAGCTGGGAACAAGAAGCCTCTACCCTCAGGTAGATTACCTATGTTCAGAGGATTTTTAGGACCTTCATCATTCTTTGAAACAGGCGACAGAAGAGTTCAAAAGACTTTGCTTTGGTCTTTCATATCTGCTAAATTATGGGAACATCTCTTCAGGCTGATGATTTCTCCCAGAAGTTTTACCTTGATGAGGCTTTATGAGATCTCACCTGACACACTGTTGCATTTAGGCCTGATTTAGAAAACTTGTGACTCATCTATTTTGAAATATTGAGGTATCACATAATTTTCAGCTGGAACACTGAAACCTTTCCAGTAATCACACAGGAGAATGGACTAGGAAAACTCAATATACAATTTTTTGCCCCAGAGGAGTCAAGCATAAAATCTTAGTTTCATGTTCTTTATTTTACATATATGTATATCTCCACAAAAGTGGGTCTTGGAAAGAAGGAAGACTGAGGAACATCTGTCTTAATGTCACTGAGATATTTTTAGGAAAGTCAGGTTAACTTTTTCTTTCCTTTAATTTTTCTACAATCTGAATTGATAAATGCCAGAACTGAAATTAATAGCCATTCTCCAGAAGTACAGATGTGGAAACATAAATCAATAAATACAATTAGTTTAGGCCTTAACCACCTCACATCAGATCTGTGGTTAACAGAGCTACCTCTATTTACAAACCATTTAAAAACACAATTAAACACAAAAAACATTGTCAATGATTTTTTTTTCCTTCCCCTTAATCTCAGTGTTTAGAAAAGAACAAGTCTGCTACAAAAAACAAAAACAAACCAAAAAAAAAAATAAAGGAAGCTAAGAATAGACCTTAAAGTATGTTTGGCAGAAGAGGACTCATGCTCCCAGTATTTTGTGGAGAACCACAGCTGTGGGTCAGCACACATTCCCACAAAATGGTTATCAGATGCAAGCATGGAGTTTCCCAGCAGTACTCTGTGGTTCAGTCAGCAGCTCACAATTCTCACCACACAGCTGAAGTCATTTCCCTGGGTTTGGACTAGTTTTTTAAACAAAATGAAACTCACCACAAATTCTGGAAAGCTAAGAAGATAATTTTTGAAGCCATTGCTCAATTTGGGAAAACTATGGGAGAGAGAAGAGATTTAAGGTATGTGCATGTGGTGTGTAGGCACATTCTGCCTTTTTATGTATCTTCATTGCAACAAAAGGAAAAGTTGTTTTCAGTTATTTTTCCAAAGTCAGACACATATCACACTCTTCCCAGCTTGCAAATTTTATCTCTTACTCCCTGCAGGAAGGAATAGCTGAGATATTCATATCAAAGCTGCAGGCTAGGGTCAAAGCAAATGTCACATGAGACGTTCCCAGTGTTTGGAGTCATCCCTGATTTCAGTGGAAAGAAAACCCATCTGTCTTCTGTTTCCCTTTACTGGGTGATTTGATCATGCCTTAGAAGGATAACACTTCAAGAGTGCTAAGTGAAGATGAATGCCATCTATTCCATGTGGTTGTCTTGGACCCTTCCACAAGGTTGAATCTGAACTGAAATCAAGCACAAGTCCTTTCAAACTTTCTTTGACAGAATAATGTGTCCTCTAGATGAGAAAGTAACTAGGTGAACTGACTATTTCAGCTTATAATGATGGAAAAAAGAATTATAAATGTTTTTAAAGATTCTGGTTGCAGTACAAATGAAGATGTATGCTTCTTTTCTGCAAAGAGTTCGGGCTGCTTTAGGTATTCACTGACATAGCCATTCCCACTAAGTGTCCATGCAGGGAATGATACAACTGCAGTTTCTTCTGTGCTACCTTCCATAAGAGTTGCTTAGTCTATTCTTAGGATGGGCTTGCATGAGAAATATAGTGCCAGCACTGTGAATTAACTGTGAGTTACAGATACAAGAACAGTGGGAGAAGAAAGGAACTTTGAATTTTGGTGTCAGAGATGGCTTCTTCCTCTCACTGGTCTTTGACTTCCTCTCTGGTCAGCAAAGACAGAGCAACTTCCCTGGAAGACAATTCAGGACACCTAAATCTAATATCAGCTGAAAATCCCCATCTGGAAGAGTCCCTGCTTTGATCCATTAACTACAGAGGGACAAAAGGCAGTTACCCGTGGTGATGTGGTTGCCTCCTGAGCAGTGGTGCTACCCAGGGAGAGTCCATGAAAAGAGGAGGAGGAGATCACTTCCAGCTCCTGCCCTTCACACACCTCTGCCTCACCACAGCACACAGATCCCACTGACAGCTGAACGGGGGTCCCTGATGATCACCATCTTGAGGCATTTAGATTCATTTGCTGGATTTAACTTCCAGACCACTGCAGAACATGAATACTCTAGATTGCATTATTGTTATTCTTGATGGATGTTTTATTATTAAATCTCATGGCATAGATCAAGATACAAAAAAAATGACAGCCTGAATTTGAGGATCATACATGAAGGTTATGAGACCTGATAGGAAAAAAGAGTAATTATTTTTATGATCTGAGAAATCATTTACATATTCTAGAATATTTAATATTGTATAAAATATTCTTTCAAAATGTGAGAAAATGAGATGTAGGGTATTAAAAATATAAACCTTACACTCCAATCCCAGCCCCTATCCTGCTTTGTGACCACAGGCACTCTTGTGTATTTCCCTCATTTTCTAAACAGGGTCAGCAATAAACAGTTATTATTTTCTATCTCCTAGGTAACATTTTTATCCATCAGTCTCAAACTACATTGCTAATAAGGTAGCATTACTTTTGTTTTCCAGATCTGGAACAGAGACTGTGCAGAGATTAACAAAAGGACTTGTCCAGACTTCCTAGGAGATTGAATTGGAAAAGGACACTCTTCTCCTATTTCTTAGGTTACTCCTGTACCTGCTGACTCCCACTTTGAAAATTGCTCACTAATCCACAGTGGGTTCTAAACAGAAGCAATCAAAGTTTGAGGACTACTCATTCTGAGTTGAAAGAAAAGATGTACACTAAGTGCATAGTAAATATTTTATGCATCAGCTCCATAAGACACCAAAGATTAGTATATCATTGCTCAAAATACAAGGAAGAATTTGCTTGACAGAAAAGTGTTGCTTTCGTGACTATTTTCTATAGCTGGTCAGCAAATGGATTTTCCAACCAAGGGGAAAATAGAAACAAAAAAGTATCTTGCAAAATTCTTTTACAGAATAAGATGATAATATATGTGATCACTTTAGGTCAATGAAAAAGCTTTATTCTGATAAACTGAAAATATGATCTCATAAGCAGACCTTTAATTGGTGCTTTTAAAATAAGAAAATCTACTTTTTAAGTATGATTTTGTATTGATTTTAAAAGAAACATAGTAAAAAAAAAGGTAAGATTTACAAATTATCCTTTCATTTTAGACACAAAAAGTTTTCAAAGGTTAATTTCCCAACTATTTTCTTCTCCACTCTTCCCATTTTAAATGTACATATTTACTCTGTAGTGTGGTCTTTTAACCCCTCTAAATACTTCAGACCTAACCTTTTACAACAGTTCCTATGTTTTTGTTTCTACCTCTCCCGTATTTTTACAATTAGCACCCTACCCTTTTCTTATCAATGCATTGTAATGATTTACTTAGTTCTAGTTAATAAGATACTTTTGTTCATATTTGTGTTTCAGGATTCTTTGCTAATTTAGTTGCTGTTTAACAGTAATAATTCTAAGTGGATCCAAATATGTTAATGTGGTTTATTTGGGCTTGATATCAACATCAGTGTTGCACTGATTCAAAAGTTATCAGAAGTAAGCTAAACGGTTTTAAGGAAAAAACTCAGTGAAGAGAAATTCTTCTGACACCAGCAATAGATTGCCTTCCATATCATCTGGAGTAAAACTGATACAATAGAAACTTTCAGAGGTTTTAGATTAAATTTCAGAAATTTTAACAAAAATTATAATGGGAAAATACCACCTGCCTAATCATTCAGCTGGTATTCCTGTACAGACATAAATATAGATATAGAAGATATAGATATAGATATAGATGATATAGATATATTCTGATTATTGAATTGGTGTGGTGTGTATTTTATTTTCAGTGTGTTATGCCAAATCACAGGTATAAGTAGGAAAAGTGAAATATAGCCTTGAGATATTTAAACAAATCTCATATATTTTCTCATGGCTCAACTTTTGACATTTAAATATTTTCACTTTACAACCTTGCCCTATGGCTTTCCATTGGCATTTCCCAGGCTTAACTTCTTCAACAAGGTACTAGGATGCTGAATCAGAAGAGAAGTCTCAACATGGTAAGCAACACAGGCCAGAAGTTCCCCTTTGCCACAAACTGAAGATCTATAGTCCTGAGCTGCTCAGACTAAGCACTTTTCCCATGGGATGCTCTGGCTGATTGTCTGCAGTGTTCAGACCACTCTTACATGTTATGGTTACAAAAAAAGCCTATGGGCAAAAGTTAAGTGGAAAAAGAATACTGAATTAAAAGCATTCAAGGTGGAAGAGAGTTAATATAGCCTGTCTTTCAGCAGCCCTTTCTGAGAGTGTGTAAAATATATTTGCCCTTCCCTCACTGGAGACACCAAACATCCCTTTTTTTATGAAACCACTAACTTTTCTGATGCTTTTTGGTATACTTAACACGGCTTGTGATTTTCAATTCTTCTTCAGATTTTCTTGAAATTAGACAAAGAACTCAAACAGTATTAGGAAAGGTCAGATGGATAGATAGACACATGCACGCACACAGAGTATGATCAAACAAGCCTCATTTCCTTACAAGCCTGAGGTAAAAATAACATTTTGGAATTTCCACTGCCAGAGTTTTGAGCACTTCTCATTACAGGATCAGGAATGAACCTTGGCACTGCTAACTGGAGTCATTTATTGTAGACAGTGGAATTATTGTTTACCCTCCAACAAAATGTTTCCTTCTTCTTCTGGGCCTCACATGAGAAGTGAGCAAATTGCTTTAGAGAAGAAATCTAAATCCCACCATGGCTACTAGAATCCTTAAACCTTCTGAGAAGTACCAAGGAGTTGTAAGTGAGGAATAATTGATTTGACATGCTTAATCTATTCCTTTTGCATGGGTATGTGTGAGCATGTGGCACTTTCCCCACATCAACCATCGTTCGAGGAAAGCTCACCTACCACAAGTCCAGCGAGAAAAAGCTTGCCTAGGCATGATAACAGCACAGAAACCTCTTACAAGATGATCTACAAAGAACTGACTGATGAAAAAGGTGAGTGCAGAGCAATTAGGCTCTCCTAGTGAAGGAATCAAGGGTTCACATGCACTGATAACAGCATTGCTGCTAAAACAAACAAAAGGAGAACCTCTTTCACACATAACGTATTTTCAAGATTACAACATGCAATATAAAAATAAAAGGATTATAAAAATAAAAGCCAGTCATGATGTTTCTGTGGAATGAGAGGGTAGTACAAAAGTAAGCTAAGCACAGCCATTAGTTGTCTCTCATTCCATGTAATTTTCTTCTCTACCCCTGTGATCCCCCATTATATCTTTCTCTTTCCCTGTAGCACAGAATATCCAAGACAAAATGAAGGACTCTGACACAGCAGCTGCCCCAGGAAAGAGGGATTTACACAAGAACAGGATCACTTTTCTCTGGTCTGAGCCCTTCCTTGTACTGTGTTCCTGCCTCTTATTGCTGAAATACACTTCTCTTTCCCCTTCTACTGCCTACAAAACACTACCTCACCCAGGGAAAGTGGTAACTATAGAGAGACACACAAGTTTTTAATGAATAGCATCCAAATGTTTGAGAGTAGCATGCAGTGGTTTCAATGATATTAGAAAAGCATGCCAAATTTTTATAGTTGAATTCAAGGTAGACACTGTAGCCTGTGCCTTACGATAAGGAAATATGAATTTAGCACAGGCAAGTGCTGTTCTTACTGCAGGGAGTGGAGAGAAAAAACTCCTTTGCATGCATCATCCCAGGGAAATGTTCTGCCAGAAGAGTACTTTTGAGACATTTTCACCTTTCAGACGCAAAGGTGTGTAGCTACAATTCAGCTGAACAATACTTGAATTGTAACAGCAGCTGTTCAGATGGGTGCCTAAAAAAATACAAATCAGCAACTTTAAAGGTGGCATAGTGCAATTAGTGCATATGCTGATGAAACTGGAGACATCCAAGAATACCTGTAAAACCTCGGGCAAGGAGATGCCTGATGTCTCCTTAGAAAAGTGATGAGCTTTTCTTCATATATCACTGACCTAACAATGAACTCAGATCTTGCAGAAAGCAGTTTGTACCTCATTGATGAATTCCCCTGTGTTTGACAACCCTGTAAGAAAAGCAGCTGATAAAGCAGACCAAGGGGCATGATTATTTCTACCACCATTCATCAGAAAACTGTTTGTTTCAAGTTGTTCTAATAAAAAAAATCCTCTTTAAAAGCATGAATTTCTGCCACTTGAAACTTTATCAAAAAGATTTTTTACAGCCACCAAAAAAAAACCCAAGAAAAAAAAAAGAAAAATAAATAGAAATGGCATTGAAAACTAGTAGTGGGGGCTTTTATTTGCAAAATATTCTTACCTTGACTAGTGAAAAAGATGACAGAAAATCTCTCTGAATTGGCATTAGAGTCACCATTTCTAGAAGCCAGATAAAATTGCTACAGCTGTGTCACAACCAGTAATTTATATCTTTGAATAATTTTTGATGAAAAGTAAGGAGAATCAACAAAAAAAATGCACAGCAAAAAAAATTAGAATCGCAGAAAACTTGTGTTGTAGAAGATTAAACACCTGTCTGTTAAAAAAAAATAAAAACAAATAAAAACAAAAAAATAAGAAACTTCCCCAAAGCTGCTGAATTCATGCAGGCTGAATTTAAAATTGAAGATCATGCCAATACTTCCAGAAATTAAACTGATGAAACTTTTCTCTATCTCCAAATGCCAACTGTGAGTATGATGCAGCTGCCAAAGGCAGAGCTCTTCTCAACAACAAAATCCAGCATATGCTTTGAAACAAGAGAATTGACTCTATTTTGATAAGTATGGTTGAAATTTTGGATTGCTCTGTCATTTTCTAAAATTATGGCACTATTTATTCATCAAGCAATTATTTTAAATGTGCTAACACTACCTCATACTATCATTATTTCTTTAATGAATTCTTGTGGTGAATTACCTGATGATGTAAATTATCCACAGATGTATGTGCATGGTTACATTCATGAAATTCTATCTTTAGAGAAGTGCAGATTGCTTGAGATGTTGATTATTTTTGTCAATAATATGTAATATAGCTACAAATTTCATTCACCACATTTTGGAAGCAAAACTCTAATGTTTTCTCTAGCAAAAACCTGCAGAATAGGTCACCTTGAAGTTGTTTATGGTTAGATGAAAATTCCAGTTAAGAAGGCACCTGTAGGTCCACTGCTAGGACTGGGAAGGATAATAACTGCTCTACCATATTTGTCTTCTTTATTATACTCTGGTAACTCTTCCCTACCTATGATTAAATCTCTAAATGGAGATTTGTGCCTCTGTCTTTTATAGGTTTCCTTTCATTACTTGAAAGCAGCGTGCCATGAAGTACTTGGTTTCATATCCCTGCCCAGTTCCATCATCTCCCTGGCTGCTCTTTCCATTGGAATTCCATTCTTTTTAGTCATAAATAGACCATTTTAAACAACTGATCTTCTACATCACAGCCTTATATCAGCTTCACATTCAAATTATTATTTTCTTGTGATATATTTGATGTTTACTAATATCCAGTAATTTCAATCATATTCAGTTTAGCCATGAGTTTATTTACTCACTTCTTTTGGTCCACTCAATACCTTCTGGAAAGCAGTGATTACCACCATTATAGCAGTATTTGAGTTGTTTTTTTAATATATCTTCCCCTTGCTTTAACTCTCAATGGTATTGCAGTTTCCCTGTTCAGCTTGTAATATAATTTGTATTTCAATGTCATCTCCCCTTAGGACAACAATTCTAGAAAATCGAGGTATTACAAATTGCTGTCAAAAATGACACAAACAGCTGACCACTGTAAAGAAATATCTTGAATTGGACTAGTAAGGATAAGAAGTGATCTGTTATCAACAAAATGCATTGTCCTTTGAGGCCTCTTCCTTAGGTAACAAACTAATATGTCACATTGAAATTTCTTGTGGAGGCTTTTAGTATTTGCCAGCTAAAGACAACATACAGACTCTTCTGCTTCTGACCACCCTGTGTCCTTATGGCCTGTCCATCAAAATTATTGAAGGAAAGCAGTCCATTAGGCTCTGCTGTAAAATATTTTCTGTATAACACTAAAGCACTCAGAGGGAAGAAAAAGAGCTACTAAACAAAAATAGTGACAAGATTGCAGGTCTTGTATTCCTCGAGTAAGAAGGGAACTTACTTAATGTACAATAAGACACAAAATAATGATCTGAGTTCTACAGCAGCTTTTGTTCAAGAGTTCAGATGGTGGGTAAGGTGTCTGAAGTTAAAAGTGAATGAAATGCCTCAGAGGCACTAGTTCAGACAGTGTATTTTTAGCCTACTGAGCAAGAAAAAAATGAATAAGGCAAACATCTCCCAAAGTCCTTGGATTTTGTATGATCTGCCTGACACAATCAATTTAAAATTCTTAGGAAGCAGTTCTGTATGTATTCATGCACTAAAATCAATGAAGTCTTATACACAGACTCTTGGTGTAATTACTCAGGGTTTCAAGATTACCTACAGCCACTTGCATTGACAGAGTATTTCATTCCACACGAATTCCTGGGGATGTCTTTTCTTTTCCAGTCTTTAATAAACACATATTCAGACAAAATTGCTGCTTGAACTGGGCAAAGGTTTTTGAGTTTAAAATCCAGTCAGAATCAAAATAGTCCATACTTAGAGGTGAGCTCCAAGAAATCTCATAATCCCCTCTCAGAGAACACAGCATGAGAGCACATGAACAGCTGAATCAGGTTAGGCCAGCTCTGTGGCTGAGATGGATAGTTATGATTCTGTGCTTAATAAAAAATTCTCTGTTCCTTTTTCTCCTCATGATTTTTTTCAATCAATTTTGGAAACCATGAAAGCTCCCAACATCTACAATTTCCAGGGGACAAGGAGTTCTTCATGTCTGGTTGAAGAAAAATCACCTTTTGGTCTACGAACCTGCTGCCTGGTTGGTTGATGTACTAGTTCTTGTACTGGAAGAGACAGCGAACAATAATTTCCTATTCACCTTCTCCATGTCATTCATGCTTTTGCATATCTCCTTTCACTCATCTTCTTTTTCCAGGTTGAAAAGTCTCGGTCTATTTATTTGTTCCTCATATGGAAAATATTTCATGCCTCTGATTATCCTTGTCCTTCTTAAAAACTTTCCTAGTTTTATTACATCTTTCCTGAAGGTGGAGAGGAGAGAGGGAAGGAGAGCATCCTAAGTTGAGCCCCATCACTAGAATGCAGGTGTACATGTATTTTACAGTAGGAATGGTTTGCTCCCTATTCATTTCCTAATACAGCTTAATATTCAATTTACCTTTTTGAGGGTGAGGAACCAACCATTTATTATAACCACAAGATTTTATCTCTTGGAAGTAGTGCCCATTTACACATTTTTACTTGCTCATCTTTGCTGTGATTTTTCTTAAGGGTAAAAAATATAGAAAATAGTGATCTTTAGCTGTGATATTGCAGAAATCAGCCAGCCAGCATGGTCTGTCATATTGCCTCATCTCCTTTCTTTTGTGCTGATCTAGCACATACTGTGTTTAGTGTGAATCTCTGGGACTCTCCTGACAATTTGATTGAGATTCCAGTCTGTTGGCAGTGGGAAGGAAGGACACCATTTCGCTCTGCATTCCACCAGGGCTGGGGAAAGAGGTGGCCAGCTGTTCCTTCCTGCCAGGCAACAACAGCTTTTATGAGGGTGAAAAAAAATATAAAAGATCTCTGGATCTTATTATTGCTAGACATTTTATGTTCAACAGTGAAAAAAAGAGGGAGTTGACTAACCAGGATTGTTTGAAGTCCAGCTGGTGCTGCTTGGGAGAGGATGTGTCACCTGTAGTTGTGAGGTACTGAAGTGAGGTGGCGATTTAGAATGTGTGTTTGCAATAACTCAGTTTTTTATAACCTAAGTAACTTAGCCTTTATCAAACACATATCACCTGTTGTCCCTTATCAAGCACGCCTCTGATGGTTTTGATTCACTTAGTTCATTCATTTTTACCATACAAAACACCATTGGTGGGCCTGGTCTCATAAAAGCAGATCACTAAAGCCCTTGGGGCACAGGAAACCAGCAAATGCATGTTAAAAAAAAAAATGGAAAGAAAGGAAAAAAAAAAGCCATATGACCTAGCACAGGAAACAAATCTAATGAAGGAATGTCCTCAGCTTTCACAGGAAATTATTTTCATTTTATGCCGTTTTCTGCCTCCATAAAAAGTAACAGAGTTGACCTCCTGTGCTCCCACCTAACCTTTCGGCATCAAGGACGGGAAAGGAGAAGTGTTGCCTCAACCAACAAGATCCTAATCCATTAAGAGTGTAACAGATCAGACTCTTTTCATCATGGGCATCTTAACTGTCAGACCACAGCCAATATTTCCTGAAACAAACCTTAGTAAGGAAGGGGGGATATTTGCTAGTTTGCAACCAGATGGAGATATTTTAAAGGTGTTATGTTTTTATATAAACTACTGAGCACTTCTTTTCAGATCTCAACTGGGATACTCATAATCACTGTCTGTTGCTTAAATCCTAATAGTTTGTACTAAACATAGTAAAGTAAGGCTGTAATAAATTACAGGCAGTTGTCAGTGGGGAAGATGGTTTAACCTGATATGTTTTGCCATATACACTTGCTGATTCTCTTTGGTTTTGATTTAGGGTAGAAGCTGAAATAATATTTTTGTTTTAATCTCCTGTAGTCCGCACCTTAGTTTGCTGTAGCCTTGTGAAGGAGCTCAATATCTTCCTGCATGACAGACCCTGTATTCACATTTTTTATTGCTGATAAGACATCTCACAAAGAAATTGTATTGGGTATGACCTAACTCAGAGAAAGATAATCCCACAATATCCTTAGGTTGCACTGTTAATGCTGGAACAGCTGATGATTCAAAGTCTAGTGTTTGTTTTCCCATGGCAGAAATAACAGCAATAAAACATCTAAATGTCAAAATGTTATTTCTTGGAATAACTGCTTCTGCAGACAATTTTACAAAATGCTTTGGGTCAGGAGGTGAGTACCCATGTACGTCCCCCTTCATTAGTTAGGCATGTTAAAAGAAAAGCCTCCAACATTTGGTTAAAAGGATGCCTTATAGGGAATAGATGATCATCCTTTTGAGAAATAACATTATCTGCACCATATTCAATTTCTTTCTGCAACTTCCTGCTACTCTCAAATTAACACCAGTGCAATGAATCTTTGTAAATTAACGAGTTTAATGAGTGAACAAGAATCAATCAATCTCCCTTGTTTCAAAACCGCTAATAAGAATTTAAACCAAGTATAAACCTCTGAGTCACAGCCTCTTGCTAATAACATGCTCTTTGCTTTCAAGAGGATAATTAAATCATCACCACATTCCTTTTTCTCTGTAAAACTTCCTGTATGATGTGAATTTAGACCAAAACACACCCTTTCTCCCCAAAGGGTTCTTTGTTATATCACATTGGAAAATTATTTCAGGAATTACTCCTGTCCTTGAAGGCATACAGATCAGGCTGGGACGTTAGCAGTGCTGATTGCCTGAATCTCAAAAGGACTTGATAAGCCAGACACACCCCAATATTTTACAACTCTATTAGATAGTACACAGATCTGTGCTAAGCTTTTGATGAAGGAGAAGCTGTAAAAGTCAGGGGACTGACACAAGGAGCACAACAACCAGGTTAGTTGGACAGTAAAGGGATATATCAGGAAAACATGCTTAACTGAAAAAAAAACTAAAGAATATCCAAAATACATTTAGTAATGTAATATCAAACTCTAAAAATGCATATGAAATTAAGGCCAGATTAAAGATGTAGGAGAAGAAGATTTTGCCATAAAATTGGAGTAAGACTCTAAGAACAAATATCTAACTGCAAAGAAAGCTGCATTATACTTTCTCTATGACCGTGGACCCTGGGTCATAAAGGAAAAAAACTTATTGTAGCTGGTTAATATTACCATTTGCTGGATCAGGTAAAGGCTATTGAATGCAAAATGTGAAGAAAGATCAGAGGCAACCCAAGTCTCATAAAATGGTGATAATGGGTGACCTTTGTAACCTGCATATATACTGGTCAAATGTCACAAAGGGAAAAGGTTAACAGAAGCGATTTCTTGCTACCTTAAATGATTGCTTCTTGGAATAGCTATTAACCCACTGTATTTCCATCTGCTGCTGTGTTTTTAGTTCAAACAGGTAATGTTTGAACTAACAGCTGCATTTCCCATATAGTTATGACGAGGTTCATGGAGCATGGTGAGGTCAGAGCACCAGGGGAGTGAATAAAGTGCAGAACCACATGTAAGGTGACCTGGTTTCTATTCCCCATCCTGATAAAGATTTGCTGGGTGATCTTGAGTTCAGGTTTCTTGACTTCTTCAGGGTTTCATCTTGCCAGGCGTAAAGGAGGAGTTTTATCCACCGGTTGAAGTCTCTGGGAAGCTGAACATATTGGTATGCAGAGAGCTTTGAGATTTTCCATGGAAATGCTGGAAAGACGTGTAAAACATCTCTATGCATGTTGAGACATTATTGTTTATGGTCTGTGAGTGCCTCAAAAGGATGTCATCTTTCAGCAGATGGTCTAAATCAGCAACATTGTCTCCAATTTGGGTGAAAACACCATGACTGAGACCAAATACATGAAGTCCACTCAGTCACTGACATCATGGCAGATTAATCTTCTTTAACAAGGGAAAAGCATACTCTTATTTCAAGTGGTGACGGAAAGAGTCTGAGAAGGCTCAGCATAGGGGCAGGAGCTTCAGAGAACTGTTTTCATGCTTGCCATGGTGCACAGATGGAGAGAGTGGGGGATGTCCTAGCTCCCTGTGGGAAGGAATCTGTAAGCTATGAGCATTTAGCTCCTTGTAATGCATGACACCAGATATCAGCTGGTCAACAGGTTTTCTTCTCCCACATAGAAGAAGGACTCCATTGTTCAACATTATTGCTTTCCTTTGGTTGTCAAGCCATTAAGCCCACAGCCATATTTGTCTCTATGGTAAGCAAAAACTCCCCCAAAAAGTACATCTCACACTCACCCACTACTTTCAGCAACCAATTCCAACTCTGAAACTTCTTTGTGTACTATTTCTAAAAACATGACCTGTATCCCCACACCTCAGCTTGTTTTTCCATCATCATTTGTTGATCTCTTTAGGCTCCAGCTTCAAAGCGTGTTTGTTTCCTCTTGGGCTAATGGCCATTAATTTAGTGTTTGAAATATCTGTATATGAATGCAAAGTTGCAACTTCCCACAAAATGGATTGCAGGTACATTTTTCGTATGTGTATGTTATTTGACTCTTTCATCCTGTGTAATTAATGCCACTTACAACTACGTACTTTGCAGAGCTTTTACTTTTTAAATGCGTGCACTAAAATTCCATTTAGTAAAATTGTCTGCCTGTATCTTGAGCCAAATTACCAAAACAGAGTCCTGATCTGTCTGTGACCACAGACAATTATTTGTCTTGCTGGATTTGGTTGTGTGCAACCAGAACCTATTTTGGGGAAAAGAAACATTGTCTCTTTCTTGGCCTCTGCCCTGGGAAAGGGGAATTTTGCAGACTGGTATGCATTTCTCTGAATGTGTCTTTTATTTTTAATTGTATTTAAAAATGGAAGGAAGTACAAACAAAGCTTTCATATATGGTATGTACAAATAGGATTTCAAATCTATTTTGGGTCTGGTCCTTCAGTGAATGAATGGATGCATTGCTTTGTGGAGACTCATGCCTTATACTGAGCTTCTGCACATTCTGAGACGGATCAGACCTTCTGCTTTGTCAGACATATTCTTATGTTGAAGAGGACTGAAGGATGTTCAGGTCATTGTCTCTCTACCTAGTGCTTCGATTTTTTTATAGGAAGCTAAAATAATTGCCCCAGCTGGAAAACATTAGTATGTAAATGGGCAAGACAAAGATAACTAAAGGAAGAAGTATGTGTGCAACAGCACAAGTGTTTCTCCATATGCAGGTACAAATACAAATACATTTAAAAATTGGACTCTTAATTATGTAAATGTAATTTACACAACATTGTAAATTCAGCTCACATGACCACATGCTTAATTCAGCAGCGTTCTTGTCTAAGAGATGCTACAAGCTTAAATGACAATGAATGGGTCATTGGGAAAATAATTGACTGGGTGTAAAAATGCTGCATGTCCATTTTTTTGCACACATGTGATCCACTCGTGTGCAGGGACCGTGACTGCTCCAGGACAGCACTGCTTATCTCCACTCATCTGCTTTACACATGTAGTAGTGGGTCCATATTCACCAGGTGTGAGGTGCAGAAATCACCCAAGCTCCTCACAAATTTGTACCTCCCCAGGCCATGGTCCATGACTCTCCTGGGACAGGATTTCAACTCCAGAAAGCAGGACAGCCTTCGGGCTGATCAGTTTGGGCAGCATGCCCTGCTGGTTACACCAAGTCCCTTGAGTCTGCTGCACTTGAGCATGTGCTGTCCTCACACCCTCAGGCTTACAGAGGTGAGACCCAGGAATTTATATCACCTTCTCTTTTCTCCTGCAGAGCTCTCAGTTGTGGAAAAAAATCATGTCTTGCAGTTCTGTGTTTAGATGTGCAAGCAGCCTCTGGAGAAGCTGTAGAGGTTTGCAGCTTCTGTAGTGGATCCATGTAATGTATTGCACTTTCATACAAAGCAAACAAATTTATGAGACAATATAAGCACTGTACCTATAAGGCTGTTTTATACTCACTTTTGAGAGTATGACTGTTCTTTAAAATATTTAGAGATATTTTTAATATTTTATTGTATACTGTGGTTTATAGGTAAGGACCTAACAACCCCACAAAGTAATGTTTGACATTTTCTTGCCAATATATCTAAACTCTAGTGTTTCAAACTGTGTTTCAGAATTAATATCAACTGAGTTTGTTAACCTTAGTTTGTATCCTCTGGAAATAATGTGAGGAGTCAGAATGATGAGTATTCCAGGAGAGCAATGCATACATTAGTACTGGTCAAAAAAAAATAAAAAATCTTCCCTATTAAAAAAAAAAGCAACCATTAGCCCTTTTATGGGAAGTCAGTCAGGCATTAGAGTGGACAGTCAAGAGTTTTTGCATGCAAACTGTCTCAATTATCTTTGTGGATACTTTGCATTATTAAGTATTTTCTGGGGAAACAACTGAAATTTAAGGATTGGACATATATATGCCCTTATACATATCCTAATGGTTAGAGAACATATGTATTTTTTCCTTCATCTCTGTCTCAGTGTCTCAGAACTATAATGAAATATCCCCTAAAAAAGGAAGCTGTGTCTTTGTTTTATAATGTGTGATAGCCAGGGAAGAAAACTCACCTGGAAACCTGAAGAAAGTGTGGTCACATTAACACCTTTGTAAAAATTACTACTTCTCAGAGGCTTGCTTCTGCTGACAGCCACAGCCTCAATATTTACTTGTGTGTTTTGCTGTTTCTGTGGTACAGAGAAGATGAAAATAGACTTTTGGAGTGGAAACTGAGGATTTGTATAAATGGCAACATCTCAGAAGAGGGGTTGAACCTGGTTAAAATGGGCTAGTAAGTCTGCAAGTAATCCAAAACTATAGTTGAAATCCCTGCCCTGAATCAGAAAGATGGTTACTCTGAAATGGTTACTCTGTCATGAGAAGCCTAGCCTTGCTTTCTCATCTTTCGTGAGAAATTCCTGTCCCATTGGAAAGAGATGTGTTCAACTGGCTCACAGCTGAGGCAGTTGGTTTGACAGAGTCGATCCCTCACCTAGGGTAGCATGTTAAGTTCAAGCCACAGTGTAATCATTTGTTAAATATTCTTGCAAATTGGGCCAGAGTCAAGGGGATGTACTGCAAACAGTGCTTAGTATGGGGCCACTGACTTGTGTTTTGCTATAAACATTTAAGTTTACTTCCCCCAGATGAAGCAGGAAAAAAAGACTCTAGGCTCCTTCTGAACCCACTCCAAATAGGGATTTGACCCCCTGAGACAGCCGTTTGTGGTAAAGGCTCTGCTCAATCAACAATGTTTGCAGGGCGCTCCAGATTTTCAGAACAGCAGACAAATTTGAGAACTTCAGATCAAATTTGAGAACTTCAGATCAAATTTGAGAACTTCAGTGACTGTCAGGTCACTGAATGGTCCTTTTTAAGCCCTGTTTTACTCTCCCTTTTCAAATGCACGTGGTTCACATCACAATTAGTCAAGACAATTTATTTCAGTAAACTCATCAAAGAGAGGCCTGAGATAAGCCACATGGAAACATGAAAGGGGCAGAGATAAAGAACAACAACTAGATAGTCTAGAGATCTACATATTAAAAAAAAAAAAAAGTTGGGGAAGATAGACTCTTTCAAATCACCAATAACCTTTCTTAAAGTGGTTTGTGAATGTTTGCCAAGTGCATTAAAGGAAAAAAGTATTTGCATCCATGACACTCTGCAACACACATATTTTGAAGACATGTTTGGAGTCCCAGTGGGTTCTGACTAAGACTAGACCTTCTCAGTTTAGACAGCAGCAGCAATTCTTTACCAAAACCATGAGGTCCTGAAATGTAGCCTCCTAAAGAAGCATAGATGAAAAATAGCATTATTTTCTCTTAAAGATGAAAGAAAAAGCAGAGATGATTGTCTATAATCACCTATCCTCACATCCCCAGCTTCAGTTTCACACTCAGAAATGGATGTTAAGTCTTTCAATATTAAGGGAAGTTTCCTAAGTGGTTATGGGAGATGAAGAAACAGAACAGTTGCACTGCAAATTCTCTCTATGTGCTCTCCTCTGAGTATTCCCAAAAGGTTAACACAAAGTGTGAATACTAAACTCTGTGTTTTTAAAAATGCAAAATTAGAAGAGTTGAGCCTGAAGCCAACCTTCGGATCTGGAAATCACTGTAATTTGGGGAAGATTGAACCAGTATCTGAATACTGTGGCTAAGGCCTCTTCCTAAAATATCACATTTGACCTCCATCTGCCCTCAGTGTGTCCTTTTCTCAGATCACTGTGGCTCCTCTACTTGCTGTGGCAAACTGCTCCAGGACAAAACTGCACCAGAAGACTGTGAGAAAATAAAAAGTAGTAGAAGCCTTTTCTAATGTGATATCCTGCAATATGCTTTTTTATTAGAGCTTGAAGGAGTTTTAAGTGAATGACTAAGTGTTATTATGTCATTATGTCTTATTTCTTAAATAAAACCACAGTAATAATAACTGCAAATTTCAGTGATATTTATTAGCATTTGTACAAAAATTTTAATTTTAAAATTAGCAGATTTATTTCTATGATCTATCATCAAGATCTGTTGCTGCCTACTGTAGGGATTAAATAAACAAATATTGCACCATAATTTACACCTTTTCTAAATGACTGAGGTGATTTTTGGTTTCATATACCCTGCAATATTTTGTATAAATGGCTGCCATAAGCTAAAAAAGTTTAAGCTTCGAAGATCCAAGACAGTGTGAGTTTTGTAGTAGTTATGTGGCATTTGATTTGTTTTAGAGAGTTGGGACATATTTTGTACTATATTTTTGTTAGAAGCATTTTGGGACTGGTGTTTTGAACAGGTTCATGGAGCCAGTGTTCTGCAGATCCTTCCAAACAACTTCCTGGCTTTATTCCCTGTGATATTTGGATTCTGTATTCAGAGATCCAACATCTTATTTCAGCCCTGCATTCTGGCTGAAATAGTATTTTATTACTCTATTAAGAGTAATCTGCTATGCTTTTGCTAAATTCATCTGAAGTTTTCTAAAAGTCTTCAGAAAGAGAGTACAGCATGGGGCTTCAGCCTCAATTATTTCCCAGTACAATCTCCTTGGACACGACAACTGCAGCTGCCTGTGCATGTATGGAAATGCGCCTTCAGTGGAACACACCCACTGGTCCCACATCTGTGAGATCTGCAGCGAATGGATTCTGTGAAATCAGAAAGGGTAAGGCATATGGCAGGTCTGTGGTGCTGCAGGTAAGATCTAATTAACTTATTTTTGTTACAAGGCCTCGAAAGCATTTCTATTTAGATGTGTGGACTTGCACCTACAGTCTTGCAACTCTAAAAAGGAAACAAAAAGTGACATCTTCCAAAGAAGTATGCCACTCACAGCAGGAAGGGTTTTTTAGATTCAAGCACCTTGAGTGGCCAAAAAAGATTTATGAACTATGCAGAAATAAATCTCCTTCAGAAAGGCAATAGTTGGCACCTTAAAAAAAAAAAAAAAAACAAAAACAAAAAAAAAACAGGGTAAAGAAAAGAAAGAAAGAAATCAAAGATTTAATTTTGCAAATAGGAAAAACACAAGGAACAATATTTCTTCTTCATATAGCTTGCACCTGAAAAAATGGAGTGACCCACATTACTGACCATACATAGTATCTTTGTGTGTAATTTCTCTAACTATAATAATGTGTGATTGGGATTAATTGTTTTCATTGAGAAAGAAGCATTTAAAAAAATACAAAAAAGAAAAATTCTATTTTTTCTTAATTCATTTTGCAAACAAAAATAAAAGCTAATTATTTCTTATAGCTCACTGTTATCTTTTTCAAGATATTTGGAAGTAAAGCTATGTCATTAACCCTGATTGTAAAAAAGGGAAACAAGAACACACATGAATGAAAAGCTCCAGATTTTCAGTGAAATTTAGACTTCAGTCCTATTGATTTCTAAATGTCTCAACCAAGGTTAAAAAGCTTTTGTATGAGAATGGGGACCTGAAAAACTTTAGTCCCATACGCAGTAGAACAGGTTTCATTTTAACTGCTATAGTGGTTAAATCCAATGGCATTTTGAAAAATAAATTCAAAGGTACATTAATATGTAGAGATGTTACTACAAAGTTCTCAAATTAGGAACACACATTACTACAGTTTTTTCTTAGTGTTATATAAAATAACAGCATCTTTGGGAGATGTCATTTGCAGCCACATCTGAAAAAAATGTGTACATTTTAAAATGCAGGCATGTGGGAAATCATAGTGATTTAGTGACTGCATAGAACGTTTATTTATGAGGGATCCTAATTAGTGCCTGAAATCTGGGAGCCAAGGAAGAGCCTTTGACAGTTCAGTAGGAGATTGGGGGAAAAATCCAACAACAAAAAAACTTTGGCAGATTTTGGTCAACACAAAATAGTCTAAGCATCTGGACATAGAAGTTCACATAGTCAGCAATGTGTCATATAGTTCTATTGTTTTAAATCTTAATTTAGTGTGCAGGAATGATTATAGTTTGGTTTTCTTTTTCCCTTGTACTTAGTTCCTAATTTGTCTGAATCACACACACTTAATGAAAAACAGCTTTATAGTTCAGGCAATGCAGCTCTGAGCTCAGTGGGGTTGTTTTCCTTTGTGCTCCAGGCATATCTACAATATCTGGCTTGATTAATCTGTTGCCTTTGTGCAGCTCATTTTAAATGTCAAATGAATTGTTAATGTGGGAAAACATTCTGGGCCAAATTCATCTTCCAGCTACACCTGTGCTGCCTAAGCAAAATCCACATCACCTTATATCTGTAAAGAGAGCTCATTCAGAACAAAGAAAATACTCAAACATTGGGTTAAATTTGTCAGTGCTTGTGAGAGCTGGATAACTATAATTAAGCCTTTCATCAATATTAAAAGAAGTCCACTAAAATCAATGTTGTCTAAAATTTACAGGGTCAAGATTTTTTCTTTCACAATGGACTCATGCTCACACAAGCCAGGATTTTTCTTTTTTTTTTTTTTCTTCCTCAGGACAATTCATTCATCTTTCCTTTTATGTGTGTCTGTATTTGCATTCTTCATTTTCTTAGATGTTTGATAATTTTCATGCTTTCCACCTAAAGTACTGATGAATCTGCATAAAGATATTCTGTTTGCCTAACCAAGGGTCAGTAGAATATTCATAAAGTTAGGGATTTCAAAGGGATTCAAAGTTAGGGATACTTCAAAATACTAAATGATATTCTAACATCAGTGGAAAAAACCTTCAGCTCTTTGCCTTAGACTTGTTCCATCTTTCCATGGCACTTTAGCTTGACCAAACTATGTTTGATTAGCCAGCCTAAATTTGTCTTTTTTTTTCCTAGTTTGGGTGGGGTTTTTGTTTTATTTTGATTTGGCTTTTATTTTGCCATGGATGCATGGTGATGGCTGCATAACCACAGGTGAGGTTACAACACAAGGTGCCTGAGCATGTCATTACTTTTGCAATATTTATATGTTCATGGTCCTCTGGGAAGTATTTACAGATGAAGAAGACAGAAAACCTGTCATACTTCAGGTAACCTGAAGAAACTACATAGGTAATGGAAATGATCCAGTAACAGAGGCAGAAACCTCCAGCAGTTGAGGAATAACTCCCACAGACCTCCACGTGCCCGTGGCTGTGCAAAATCTAAGTATAGAACTGAGGGAGACTCCAAGGAAAATAGATGGAAATCTCCAAAACTGTGGTTCATCCCATCTTAACACATGATATGAATCTATGGAATTGCATTTCTCACCCCAGTGAATCTGGAGAGAGAAGGGGTGACAGACTTAGACTGAATGTCTGACTTAGCTACCTGCGAAACCTCTCATCCTAATTAACTTGCACTAATCATCATCCATTGATTTGGCAGAAGAGTAATACCAAAGTCCAGGCTCCCAAATCTCAAGAGAATCTTTCTCAACAGTCCTGCAGAGAATAAAGAAACCTGCTGAAAATTAGCATGTAATATATTCAGAAGGCAGAAAAATCAAACTGCAGACTGCTAAGACTATCACCAAAAATCAAAGTTGAACTCAGTGGTGTGAGTCATTTACATACTGCAGCTATATCATTTTTTTCTTACTCAACAGGTTTTTTAGTGTGTTCTTTGTATATGAATATTTGCTTTTGAGCTCAGCAATATTCTAAGAGGTTACACTGGCAAGTTGCATCTATAGGTATCTCTTTTAGAAGCATCCCAGGAGGATTCCAAATATTGCTTTCTATAAAGCTGTGAGTTCCTAGTCCACTTCAAAGGAAGGCATTCCTGCTGATCTAGCAAGTTGGGAATGTAAGTTTTACATGGTAACAAAGCCTATGATAAACCTAGAAAAGCTGATCAGCAGTGAGAGGGCTTTGTACATTTGAGAACTGAAAATGTGATACATTTTCTTCACTTAGAGACAAATGTTCTGGTGAGTACAGAGCTGCATCAAGATGCAATGATGTAGGCCCTGCTGCCTCATCTGCTTCTTCAGCAAAGAAAACTTAGGTCCAGCACTCATTATACCAGCATAATCTCGAATCAGTCCCAGCTTCAGATCCACACCTGAATACAAGCTGTGTGCAGTGCAAGCCACATTGAAACAACAACAGACATAAAATTCATAGGGGACAATACTGAAAGAGCAATTCTGAAGGACAATCTTTTCTTAGCCCATCTGAATAAGAGAATATATTTCCTTTTGCCTTGGAGGCTGTCTTGTATCAAAGAGTGTGTTTTAGGCCAGTGACAAGCCCAACACAGCTATTTTAATTAGCTCTCATTGCAGATATTGAGGCAGCATATGGAGAATGGCAGCTCCAGAATCTTTGCTGTGAACAACACTTTAATGCTGGTCTTAGACTGTATTGGTGAAGCTCTCAATTCACAACCCACTGCTCATGACATACCACAGTTAACACAGCGGTTCACTGGTTTTTTGTTTTGTGGTTTAGTTTCCTCTTTATTTTTCCTCTCAGAAAATATTGAACAGAACCTTGCCTTGTAAAACTCATTTATACTCTTTCTGCACAGACTCCATGATTTTTTGAACAGAAAATATAGCAGCATATCCTGAATCAAAATTGCCAACTTCCAGTAAGGAAGAATTTAATTTTGTTAGTGACCTACACAGAAAATAAGTCATCTTTCCATCCGAATCCCTGAAGATCTAATTCTGGTTCAAGTTTTTAGTTTTGGTGAGTGAGGTGTCTGAGTTGCAAGTCTGCAGAGCCTTTCCTAGAGAGGAAAACTTCAAAAGAAGAGGAATGGGAACCTAACTTAGGCTCACAGAATTAGCCTACAGATTAGCCTGTGCAGAAAAATGAGTGTCTTCACTTATGTAAGTTTGAGAATCCAGAAACTAGTTCAACAGCCATGGAGACAGCTATTCAAAAGCAGTCTGAGCAGCACCATCAATAAGAGCTTCCTCTCCACCTGGCCTCCAAGCTTGGTGAGTGGTCACAGGGAGGAGTGAAAATTCATTTGCCTGTTCAGTCCTTGGGCTGCCATCCAAGGCCAACAGCAAAAATGCCAGTGGTGGTGGAGGTTTGTGTGATGTGGTGTACCCTCTCTGTTGCTCCAAAACTGTCTATGATTTCCTTATTCTCTAGTATTCTTGGAAATTCCAAATTGGTTTGGGTTTTTTTTTTTGGTGGTGGTGGTGGTGGTGTTTGGGGTGGTTTTTTTGGTGGTTTTTTTTTGTTTGTTTTTTGGGTTTTTTTTTGTTTGTTTTTTTATTTTGTTTTGTTTTGTTTTGTTTTGTTTTAAAAGGGGTAACGAGAAACATTCTATAAACCAACATACTTCGAGAAGTGCATTTTGCTGCCTGTTAGAGACCCACATCTCCTTCAGTGCTTAATGGCAGTTGACCTTTGGGGCTATGTTTCTCAGTGTGCCCAAGGTTTTGTGGTTTCCTGACCACTGTGGTCCTTAGGGACTGATGAACAGGGTCAGCTCAATATGGGATTCAGTGTTGACAGGAACACAATCACCCCAGCCTGGCACTGCAAGTAATTAAATGCCTAAATCACACAGAATTTAGTGGGATTTAAGCACAGGCTCTTGTCATCTGCCTTTAGCCACATTAGTCATCCCAGCCATTTTTAGTTACCATGGTACAGGTTTGACCACAATTTGAATATCCCAAAAATGTGTCCTGTTTAATCATCCTCAAAGTACAGAAAAGTTCTTACCAGTAGGCAATACAGGAAATACTACAATGATAGATAGGAGACATGCAAATTATTAGCTTATCACCAGACAAGCAGAGATAGTTTGGAGAGTAGGTACAGGATCACCAAAAGCAGACAGAGTGTTGCTAAACCAATTTTTATCTGTACATCTTCCAGCCCAAGGTGGATTACTCCTGTATAACTCACTTCTGCAGCAAATGCAGTTACATACAGAATCTTACCTTTTGTTCCTACTTCAATTACACTGTTCCATAATTTATTAGTACGAATTTCCTAAAGATTTTTCTCTTAGAGAATATTAAGCAGTCACTAGCTCAGAAATGTAACTGACTGCAGTGATAAGTTCCACCACCCAATATACTGTCAAGGAAAGGTATTTGTTGTAGTAGTTCTAGACATTGTCCTTTGAGAATGGCATTTCAGAGTGTTCACGTGAATTGCAATTGTGCCATAAATATGACAAGTTTAAACTATGGCAGCTAAGAAATTATATGTATGAAAAATTACAGGGATATGATCTTTTTGCACTGGCACATAAAGATTTAATCTCCTGGGTTAAGTACCCAGAACACAGCAGTTGTGTCAAGATAACAGCTAGAATGATGCTCAGAGAAATTTTTCTCATGGTTATTTCTCAGAGCTTTGATGGTTTCTTTGAAGGAAATGCCTTTTGTGGAGTACAGGTGCACAGCTTCTGTGGTAGCCCCAAGGTGAGCACTCCTCTGAGGAAATATTGCAGGAAGGCAAACAAGGCAAGTGACCACTGAAGGGTTGGTCAGAATGCCAGTTCATCTCTGAGCCTCTCAAGTTCTAATAATGCCTTATATAGCTCTGGTTAAAGCAGCACAGATGTCAACCAGGAAAATCATAGCATTCCAGCAGAATTTAGCAGAGATTCGGTCAGGAAGATGCTACAAATAATTCCTTGAACCTCTGTAACATTACCAGAATATCCCAAGAACTTTCAGAGAGATTTAGGTACTCTGGAATGTATAACCTATAGAAAATCTGTCGACTTTATGTGATAATAAAAGATCTGTGTTAATAAATGCTGCCTTTTCCCTCCAGTGTTTTCTGGAGTAGAAATTACCAGCTTTATCTATTATACCGACCCTGTGGAACCATTCCCATTACTTGACTTGGACTGTGGTAAATAAACCTGTAACCATGAAACGGTATCTTTTGATGTGATGGTTTCCCTTGTTCAACATTCCAGCTAAGCTCCTAAGTATCAGGAGTCTGAAGAGGACCTGAGGTACATTGGGTGCAAACACAACATATATTCTGTGACAAAATAGGTCAATGTCATCTTTAGCATGCAAGCACCAGCAGAGAGAGGAGACCATGCCCTGTCTTCTGCTACCCTCTGTGGAAGAACAATGCACACTTTACTGTCACTCCACCTTTTAATTGTTTCAGAAAAGCTGGAAAGTGTTCAGAAAAAAAGTTTAAAATGTAAAACATTTTGAAGGTGATGAAATTTTTTGCCCATGGAGACACTTAGAAAGTTTTCATTTGTTTATCTGATCAGAAGAAGAGAAGGTGAGTTTACAAGTATGAATCCTTTTCCCAGGAAGAAGAGAGCGGATACTAAGAAGTGCTTTGATCTAAGAGAAAAAGGCATCGCGTATTAAAAGAAACAACAGCCAAATATTTAACAACAAGTATTGCTAACCAGTACAACAAACCACTGGCAGCACAGATGGATTGTCTTTCTGGAATGTCTCTTTAAGATGAAGTAGAAGCAGATAGATTTTTCATATAAGTAGGTGATATTTAAAGAACTTTAATATACCAGAGTCCTAGGTAAATAGTTTAATGGTACCTCTTAGCCTTAAACTCTGTTAAATAATTTACATTAGTGACATATATATTTATTTCCTTCACATAAAATAGGTTGCTGTTGAAAACACACACCATTTGAGAAAAAAAAAATTCAATCAAATAAACCAAGTCAAATCACAGCAAAATGTAAATACACAAGGCAGATTCACACACAGAGAATCCCAATAAAATATGATGAGTTTGAAGGAACACACAAGGATCATCAAATTCAACTCTTGACTCTTCATGGCACCATCTCTAAGAGTGACACCTTGTGCCTGAGATAATTTTCAAAACACTTGAACTCTGCCAGCCTTGGTGCTGTGACCACTTCCCTGGGAAACCTGATCCAGTGCCCAGTCAGCCTCTGGGTGAAGAACATTCTTCTAATATCCAACCTAAACCTCCCCTGACACAACTTCAGGCCATTCCCTCAGGTCCTGTCACTGCTCACAAGAGAGATCAGGGTCTGCCTTTCCTTTTCCCCTCATGAGGGGAACTGGGAACTGCAGTGAGGTCTCTCTTCAGTCCCTTCTTCTCCAGGCTGAACAGACCTGCTGACCTCAGCTGCTTCTCACAGGGTTTCCCCTCAATACTGTTCACCATCTTTGTTGCCCTCCTTCAGACAATCTCTAAAAGCTTTATGTCTTACACTGAGGCACCCAAAACTGCCCCCAGGACTTGAGGTGAGGCTGTCCCAGCCCAGAGCAGAGCAGGACAGCCCCCTCCCTTGCCCAGCTGGTGATGCTGTGCCTGATGTCCCTCAGGACAGGGATGGCTCCCGGCTGCCGAGGCACTGCTGACTTGTGTTCAACTTTCCACAGACCAGGACCCCCAGGTCCCTTTCCACAGCACCGCTCTCCTTCCTCTCATTCCCCAGTCTGTCCGTACATCCAGGGTTGCCCCATCCCAGGTGCAGAATCCAGCACTTTCCCTTGTTGAACTTCATGTGGTTGGTGATTGCAAATCTTTCTTTCATATTCCAGACTGCAGATTACAGCTGCAAATAGCTACTTCTGTTGCAGATTAAGAAAAATAAAAGTGCAACAAATGCTTTTAAGGGTTATTTTATATTTCTCATAAAACAATTTCTGTACTTAAAGCTGTTGAAAAAATTCTAGTGAACACAAAATTGGATAAAAGCTGTGGATCTGAGCCCTCTTCACTTTCTGGGTTCTTCGCAGTCTACTGGGATGTGGACATATACCCTACAACTTTCTTTGCACAAAAAGTGTCTTTATTTTCTTAAAGTAAAAAGCAGCTTCTGCAGAATAAATCTCCATAGCACACTTTGGATGGAACACTGCATAAAACTGGATCTCTGCTATGCATCGTCTAGATATGTAATAAACAACTTTTTAACCATATGCATGATACAGTCAACTCTTTAAATTGCGTGTTGCAAAATGCTAAACGTGAATCATAAATGTCCATTTTTCACTAGATGGTAGGAAAAAAAACAAGCCAAAATAAGCAGTGGGATTACTCTGTCGTTCTTTAAGTATCTTCTAGAGGAAATCAATTATTGCTCACTTTTTTACATGCAAGATGAACATCTCAGTAAACTGCAGTGATTCAGTCAAAGTCACCAGATACACAAGTGGCAGAACTGGGAGAAGACTTAGATGTCCTGCCAGTCTACTTGGTGATCTATTCTTCAAATAGCTTTACAAACTTTTCTTCTCCCATATACAGAGAATCCCTTCACATGTCATTAAAGACTTTGTGCTTAAACTGTGCTCAGGTCTGTGATGCTTTATGTAAGATTTCTTCTCTGTATGTATTCTATGCATGCTACTGGCAAAGAGAGGAGGAGAGCTGGCCAAAACTCAGGTATTTTACTGTACATCTGGAATCTGGTTTTGAAGACCTGGGGCAAAATTCTGGCCCAACTGAAATTAGTGGCAAGACTTCAGTGGGGCAGAATTTCACCCCTGGGAGCTAAAAAAAAAGTATCTCCACCCCTATAAGCTGAGAACGGAAACTTGCTTTCAACAAGATATTATTTGCTACCACCCATTCCACAGTAGTTCAGAAAAGAGTTTTTTAATCTGTTCAGTCAGCTGTTTAAAGGAAATAAGAATAAAAATTGTGGCAAATTCCATTTCAACAGCATATGAATACAGAGACCAATTAATTAATGTACATAGAAAAATAATAACAAAACCTTATACCTATATTGCAGAGGCTTTTTTGTTACTGATTTAGAGTGAGGCTGTTTCTGTTAATATTTTTTTTTCCATACTGTACATTTATATTTATCTGGATTGACTTTGACAAAATTTACTATAAGGTTAAGGTAACAAGTCAAAAGAAGTAATAGTGCCCTCTCACAGAATCATAAACTGTCAGAATTTGATGTCCTAAATGCAAAGAAAGAAGAAAATGTCTTCAAAACTCAGAAGAAAAAAAAAAGCAACAGGGTTAGGGGGAAAAATAAAACTCCTTTTTATTTCAAACAAATGTTAATTCAAAGCTAAGTGGAAAGAAACACCACAATTGCTTTTAAGACTTATGTGTCTGGGGCTCATTTGTATAGAATTTTCCAGAATCTTTCAGTTCTAAGGACCTAAAGTCACTCTGTGCCTTGTGACTGGATGCTACAAGGCATTGTTGAAGGTCAAACTTTAGTTTGAGTCATCACAACAAAAAGATGCCAAGATATTTGTCCAGATGTTCCCTATTCTTCTGTTTTTAAATAAAGACTGAGGGGATGAGTAAACTGGGATGGAATCCTTCTTTTGCTTTTTGAAAAGGGTAAAAACTGTGAAATCTTTGGGGCTGGCCACTTTTGGGCTGAGTTTAGGCAATCACTGAAATTTACTGCTGAAAGAAAATGGACTCTGGAATTAAGGCCCACCAATGCCATGTAACAAAATTGATCACTCAGGTCCAAGCAATTGTCAGCATCAGTTTTATAGGAGAAATGTTACATTATTATTAGTTAACTCTGCAAGTTCATAGTGAAAAGCTAAAGACTTGTCCTAATCCAGGCTATTAAACAGCATTATTTCTTTCCATTTACTTTTTTTTTGTTGTTGCTTCCTCTCTCTCTCATTCATTTCATTTTATTTGTTCTCTGGTCAGGTCTCAAGACACTCACCTCCCAGCTTCAGACAAAGCATTTTCTCAGGTGTTGCTATCCTCGTAACCTCAGCTAGTAATTGATTCACATACATCACTTTCCAGGATGGCAATGCTGAGGCTGCTGTGAGGAGACAAGAACAAGAAGGGCTATAAATTACAGCAGTGCATTTAGGGGGCACAGAGTAGCACAGTAAAGCAGCAGGTCAGCTGCCTCTTTGCTTATATTCTCATGAACTTGGAAAAGAAAGATATAAACACTCGTCATGCTGAGTATGACTCAAGCATATTAAAAATTATGCTTTGAAATGCATTGGTTACCTGCTGAAAGAGCTAAAATGACATAGGAGATTTTCAGATCAGTTTGATTCTGTCAACATTGAGATTTTGTGCAGACGCTGCTGAAATGTGAGTTTGTGATTGTTCTAAAGTTCATAAATAAGGAGAGTGGGTAAGGTGAAAAGTCACAACTATTCCTATAAATGGTCTTGCATCTATCTCTATGAAGTAGTCTATAGTATTAGGAAAGTGTTTCACTTCAGACAAGCGAGGTCAAACTAGAGAGAGAGCTCAGAGCTAAATTTACATGCATCTAGAGCAGGGGGCAGACTTTCAAAACAGCCCAGCTTAGGCTCACTTGTGACATTTATTCTTTAGCCTGACTTTGTCTTAGTTTATGCATGTAGTTTTAAGATTCACTTTATTATCTTTTTCATTCTGATTGCCTGTCTTTCTGTGTCCTCTCTTTTCTTTGCTGTTTCTCTCAAATCTTTCCATTTATGCTCTCCTCTTTTCTCTTAGACTTAATATTTTTTTCTTTCCCTCTGTATCTCATTCCTATTGACTCAGTTACTAGTGATTTTATTATCAATTCCTTCTTCTATTAATAATGCATGTGAAGTTATTTAAGTGTCACTTACTTTGTTCTGCTCCCAAAGTCCTTGTGCATTTTCCTAGTAAAAAAATATATTCAAGATGACCAAAGATGGGAGGTGGTATACAAAGAGGGGGCAGTTAGACTTCATGATATGAGGGTATATATTTCATGATATTTGGAGCTACAGGGTGGGGAAGTAAAATTCAAATGAATGAAAAAAGCACCTAAGTTCTCTTTGCACCATCTCAGGAGAGATAAGTGCCTGGCACCAGACTGTCAACAGCAAACGTTTGAAGGTTTATGTGAAAAATACTGTCTCTCCCTTGAACAAAAACAGTGAGCTCAGGCAGGCAGACAGACACCTTTGAAAAACTGGGACTCAGTGTGCCAAACTGCTTCCTGTCTTCTTTGTATATTTGGCCAGGGACGAGTAGCTTGATGTTCTGGTCCCAAGGCAGGTGATCCACTCTGGCAACTAATCCTTTCCCAGAATGCTCTTTGTAACATCCTGAGGACTTGGAAGACACTAAGGAGACTTCAAAATATGTCTTTTTGCTTACTGAAGCTGTATGTCACTTTGGATGTGCATCCTAGGTTTTCCTAAGCCAAAATAAAGAGGAGGCACACTGGCTGGATAACAGTTCAAGATTTTACTCGGCCTTTGACATCAGTGAGAACTTTTTGTCTGGTTTAAATGACACAGTATTGATGTCCACGTTCACTGAGAGCCTGCAGGACTCAACACAGTGACTTTGCCCACAGTGCACACACCTTCAGATCAGATCCTGACAGGCATCATTCCCTCCTCTCATGTGGATATGACAGTGAACAGAGAGTATTCAGCACCCAGGGGATCAGGGCCTGGAGCTGCTCAAACATTCTTGTTCTGTTAAAATAAAAGAAAGAAAGGCCTTTGGTTGAATATAGCTGTGAGATACATGTCCCCCATAATTACCCAATTTAGCTGTAAAAAGGAAGACCACATTTAGACCTGGAAAAGGGTAGCATTTTTGGGAACTGTTTTGAAACATACCAAATTTGGGTCAATGTCCATCTGATATCACTTACTTGTTGTGGTATCATCTTTTGAAGTGGTTTCTTTCAGCATTGGCTTGGGCCCATGAACCAGTCAGCAATGGTACATGTTGCCACCCACATTCAACTGAGAGGCGAGCAAGGCACAGCTGGAAATAGTCATTGCTCTAGAAAGAGCAATAGAAGCCAAGCAAATGAAGAAAATGTTGACTCATGTCTTTGGCTGGATTGGTTTTCAGGAATTCTATGATTTTTGAAGGGATGAAATCTAGAGCTGTTTAATTGTATACAGGGAGATGTCAGGATCCTGTGAAAAAAATTTCTGTCAGAAGAGATTAGCTCCTTCTGACTATAAAAGACAAAATTTTGAGTTTCCTTTCTTTGTAGAGCTTTATGGACTTTTACTGTAATTTAGCAAATACATAAAATAAGCATATGTTAATTGTCAGTGGGGATTTCTGGGAGAGGTAAAGAAAAGCAGTGGTGGTAGATATGCTTAGCCTTCATGAAAAAAAGAATTAAATAGGGCTAATTTGCTGAAGTGTAGAAGTGAAATTTTGCCTGAAGTATAATAACAAAACATTAGAGCAACAAGTAGAATAGTGCAGAAATAATTCAAAAGTAAACAGACCATAAACTTGTGAGGCTTTGAGAAAAGTGCCAATTTCTATAACAAAAGCCCAGTGGATGAATGAAAAATTCTTTTTATCTTTCTTTCTCCTACAGTACTTCAAAAATTATGTGAAGATATGGTATTAAATATCTAGTAATTTATTTTTATTTAGTTCTTCTTTGTGCTCCCCTGCAGTTTTGTAATAATGTTTTCTGCCTCTTGTTAATTATTTGCATTACAATAATAGAATAAGGAGTGTCAAAAATCAGACTCTCACTTAAGTGCCTTGCACAATGCTAGCAAATGTCAGAAATGTAACAAAACCTCAAAACAAAAAAGAAAACAAGAACAGGTCAAATAAAATGATAAGAAAGGAAGGGGCACTCCAGTTTAGAAACAGAGCACTGAATCATCCCTAATTTATAGATGGAGCACTAAGGTCCTTTAGACTTCAAAAGTCACAAACTAGGATGCAGAAGTGACAAGGTGCCTTGGAAGTAGAACAAGAGCAATCAAAGTATGGAGGAGCAGAAAACAGCACTTCTGTTTCATAAAACATATCCAAGATTCAAATGTGTTTTCACTGCTATAAAGAAGGAAAGCAAAGCTTTCCAGAATTTCCAGGAGGAAACAAATGAACAGGAAGCTCCAGGAAGACTTGGTAACAGGTACTTTTATGTGATGTGGGAAACCAGGCTCACAGATGCTCCAGAAAACAAGAGGGGACTTGAATTAGAATGGTGTTACCAGTGAGGGTCTGAAACTCTGCATCAGTTCATGTGTTTGCAGAGTCATTCTAGATCTGGGAAAAACAGTCCACAAAATTGATGGGACATTTTAGCTTTCATGAAGTGTCAGTTTTCACCAAGTAACTGTTCTGTAAAAAAAAAAAAAAGTTTTTCCCCCTGTCTGTGTCCTTGTTTGTCAGGATGCAGTGCAGGTTGGCATCAATTTTTTCCTTTAGTACTATTTTATTGATAAAAATTTTGTGCAACATGACCATATAAATTTCATGTATTTGGACTTCAAAATGATACTGGAACTATGTGAAAAAATAACATAGAACTGCTTTCATTGCTAACATCTCCTGGTCACTCCTGGCAACACAGATCATCAATTTTTATTGATTAAGTTAGCTTTAAACATATTTCCTTCAAATGAATTACAATAGGTTGAAGACCTGCAGTCACTTTTTCTAGTCTCAACTAGCCTTTGTTTTCCACACCATTCATTCAAAAACTGACAACAGGAAAGGTCAAGTAGGTCATGCCTAGCTAGTCCCAAATGCCACAGTATATTATCCAAGACAGAGAATATAATTACCTTTTCACAAGTGGCAATTAGTAAGAATAGCCCCCATCAATTCTATTTAACATTCAACATTTGCAATGTGGCAGAAGCCAAGGCATTACAACAGCAAGACCAAGTTACCTTAATAAGGTTAAAAGTAACATCAAATAGAGAAGATTTTTTGTGAGCATAATTGTTCAAAAATCTGAAAGTTGAAGAAAATATTTATTCCAAGTACTTCAAATTATTCTTTAAACTTTTCTATATTGTGAAAAGATGTATTTGGTTAGGGTGTTCCTTCTGCATCCCAGCATATCTTATAGTTGCAACGGATAACAAATAAGGAGCAATTGATTTAGTATTATTATGGAGTAAAATGCTGAGAGTATTATGACCTCCTTTCCATTGAGAAGCAATTTTTTAAAAAGAAAGAAAATTATCCTCCTTACTACTAAACTCATTTCCAGGGGACAGGGGAAAATGGAGTTAAAAAGAAGTTAAGTAAGCAGTTAGAAAAGAGATAGTTAATTTGGGATACTTCTGTTTCTGGATGTCTGATGTAAGTACTCGGAATTATTTCCTGAAGTTTTTAATTGTGGTCTGGCTTCAGCCCAGATCTCCTTTCTTCCAGGTTTGTGCTACAGCCACAAGATTATTTGTCAGTCCCTCTACAGTGAATAAAATGAAATTATACAGATATTCAAAGTCTTCATTTGGGTATCTATGGACTAAGACTGAAAGTATCCTGGATCACCAACAAAGAGTTCATACAACACAAACGTTTATTTCCTGTCATGCCATATCCACAGGATCATTTTTTTGCCAAGTTAACTTTGCTATATGTAATGGCCTCAATTCCAGCACTGAGTGAAATGGCCTTGGACTTGATCATGTGGGACTGTGCTATGCACTGCTAGCACGAGCTTGTCTCTCTGATTTCTTCCAAGTGATGTCTATTTTTCTCCTATTTGTCTCAAAACTACCAAACCTTTTTCTGGTGGGTTCTCAGTTGAAAAGTTCTTTCCCTGTTTTGTCAAGGGGAGAAAATATATTGTTTGGCACCAGACTCACAGAGAATTCCAGTAATTCCCACAGCAACTTAGCCACAAGCCATTTGGGATGATCACAGAGATGCCCCATGGGAGGGATTGAATTAAATTTCCCCCACTTCTTTCAACAGCTGAAAAACACACTGTATCCTTCCTTCCTTTCTCAAAGAGAGCAGCCAACCCCAATAGTCAACCCAGCACTTGCATCAGACTCTGACTGTATTTTCCATTCAGGAAAATCAGGTTTCTGGTAGTTATCTAGTAGTATAAAAAATCATGTTATATGAAGGAAGAGTGACTTTCCCTTTTAATTTTTTCCTTTTTAATGAGAAACCGTGGACAACTGACCGAAATTGAGAAAGTTTTTAACAAAACTTGTACAGGAATGTCAGAGTGATGATGGAGAAACAAATGAACTATCTATTCAAGTTTCTCCCAAGCATTTGTGGGTAGCTCTGGAAGACTCACACAAAACTCTTCTGTACATGCATAGAGAGACTTTGGCAAGCTCTGACTACAACTCAGTTCATTGAAAGCTTTAAACATTTTCAGTATTACCCATCAAAATTCATCTGATTTCACTGGTGAAACTTCATACTTAGCAGAGGTTAATACAGAATACCTTTTTATTGGGACTGGATCAGTAACCAGTAGCACATCATAGACTCTATTTCCATCCTCTATCATAAAGCTGAGCATAACTCAGTATCAGGTAGTTGACAATTATGGCTCTATGAAGACATTTTACATGTCTCATTCATGCAGAAATTATTTTTCCTCCTCTCCATCTGTCAAAAAGATATAACTGTCTTGACAAATGTTTTTTTAGAGTTCACAGAAATCACATCGGCCCTCAAGACTGAGGAAAAAGCCAAAAATTGCCCTGGCTGGTTACAGATGGAAGAGATTGTTTAACTGTCTCAAAGTTTATGAGTTCTTGTCTTTTCATTTGCTATTTGATTACAGCAGTGCATAAGATGCTAAAACTTCAAGGTCTGCATGTCAGCCCTGTGAAGGTGATGATATACCTGGTCACACAAAAGAAAGAAAAACTGCTGGATTTTTATGTGCATGAGCCTGAGACAGTAGGATATTTGCCTAAGGCCACACAGACAGTCATCACCAGTGTCAGGATTTGAGCCTCAGGTCCCCAGGTTTGTTGTTCTAAGCCTTCCACTTGCAGTTGCCTCCTCAGGCTCAAAGGGAAGGACGGTTCAAAGCTCACCACTGTGAACCCACCACAAGTCTGAAGAAAACCCAATTAGTTACCAGCAGTGACCGCACCCTGACCCTCATTTCAAATGCTTGTAACATTAATTATTAACCAGCCAAAGAACTAAAACCTTGCAAGGGGCCGGTCTGCAGCACGGATCAACAATAGCGTGCAATATGCTAGAGACAGACAAACAATCACCAGAGATGCTCTTGTCTGATCTGTTCTTTGGCATTTGGCTACCACTTGAAACCCTTTAAATAGACATATCCTACTTCAAGTTTTCTTTCCTTGAACTGCTAAAGAAAAGGAACTACCAAGCAATAAAATAAAGGAAAACAATGGGTTACAGAGGAACAGTTTCCACTGTGAATATCATTGACAGGATCATTTTAAGGCACAAAGGTGAAAGGACTTTTTTATAGGTGCGGAAATCCTGGTAACACACTCTCTTTGTTTGCAAGCTACTGAGGTCAGAAAAAGCTTGCCTGAGTTCTTTATATACAAATATCTAACATCCTTGTTCCTGGCTCACAGGAGGCACCTCCTAATGCCTGCTGTCAACTCATTCGTGACACGTAACCATAGTCAAAAAGGGGTTGAATTGCCGGTTTTGTGATGTATACACTTATTGTTCAAGATTATCTAACAACATTAGCCTCTGGGAAAAGGATGGCTTCAGGCCTCTAATTAAAAGAAACCATAGACAGTCAAATCAAGTGCTTCCTATTTGTATTTTATTTTTTAAAGAAGGAATGACACAGATAGAATTTCCCTCAGTCTTGCCTTTTCAGTCAGAGCAGGGGGGTGCAACAGGCCTTTCAGAGCTCTGCAACAGCCGTAAACTGGTCCCAAATCGATTGCCATCCCCAAACCCATTCTCCAAAGGCTTAATGGTATTTTCACATGGGATCCAAAGCAGGCGGTCTTCAAGGAAAGTTATTGCATCTGGCGAAAAAAAATAAAGTTGACATTTTTTGACAAGACCCTAAAGTATGATTCTCCCAAGAGGGTTGTAACATAGAAGAGGCTGAGCAGGTGGTAATAATCAGCATTGCATACATTTGAGCATTTTCTATAACATGGATTACCATGGAATTCCTTCCTCCCCCTCCTCTCCTGGGGGAGACTTGCACAAATTGCAAGCATGTTCAAGTCGCTTTGATAAGCATTTCCATCACCAGTTTCACAGCTGTAGCTAGATTGTTTAAAATATATAAAACACAGCCCCACCCTCCAGCAGAGATAAGGACTAGGGAAGCAGAGGACTCTCTCCCCTCTCCTTCTCAGCTCTTACTTAGCCGGTTTTCTAAATGCTACCAAGAAATAGTCTATAGTTTTGTGTAAGCACAACATAGAGGTGCTTAAGCAGCAACAAGTTACTGTCTGCTTTGGGGTGAAGGGTTGATGCACAGCCACGTCTCAGAGAAAGTAGGTAAAACCAAAGGTAACTAAGTAATAATTAGTGTGTTCTTAGAAAAGGTAGGACTAAATTCAAATCTTCCTGACTACACCAGGAAAGGGTCAATAGGAAGAAGGTCTAATCACAACCAGAGCCCTTTTCAAGGATGAGGCAGGAATCCCACAGAGAAAGGGAGATGTGACAGTATTTCTCCCATGTGTGCAGCCAAAGGTCTCCAAAGTGGAAGCCTTGGATGCCATCTTATCTTGGGAACTCAGCTCCCTGTGTCAAGAAGTGGTCTGGGCCTCAAAGACATTACAATTTAAAATGATGTAATGAAACAATTAATTTGACCTTAGTAAATGCTTTTATAATTAGTTTGGTGGTATCTTTTCACTGAATAGTAAATTGACAAAAAAATGCAGTTTCTGGAGGTGACTGCAGCAATTAGGAAATGGTGAGTGGTTTCTGCCACAAAAAAGGAGAAGAAATGAAGAGTGGAAATAGAGGATAGGGAAAGGCCCTTCAAGATAACTACTTATTTCTATTCAGAATTTTTAATCACCTTTTAGTTTTTCATTTCAGATTGTTTTCTTTGTTTTCTTACGTTGCTTTTACTGGTTTTGAATTTAATAGTATTTTTCTCTGTTTTTGTTGGGGTTTTTTTATTTATTTCTGATAGTGGAAGATTTTGCTAGGGAAAGAAGGCACTGCCCAAAGTGCTTGGATCAAACAATCCTTTTTGAATCAACATAAAGCAATTATTGTTGTTTCTAAAAATCCCCATCTATATCTTCTTGGGTTCCTATCTATGTTTTTATGTTTAGAGTATTTTAAAAATCTATTTTTGAAATAACTGGGATAGCAATATGCCCCATTTACGTCCCCCTCAATCTTTTAATATTTCTGCATCTGTGTAATTATTTTATGAATTGCTGTAGCACTAGCTTTTAATACTTGAGCAGTGACACTGGTAGATGCTTTTGATTCTATCTCAGCTAATATTTGCTTTGCTCTGATAAAATCAGACTTTATGTGTTTATAAAAGGATGTGAAGGATTTTCTGTGCTTTTTTCCCCCCAGAAGAGCTCTAGTTTTCTGTCCAGGTAGTTATAGGATACTAGATTTTGTTTTTATCATCAACTCTGATAATTTAGGTTATTTTTAGCTGAAAATCCTACAGGATAATTTTTCTTTCATCACAAATATGCTTACCCTCCAGAGAGCAACTCTATCATCTCTCTCCTGGTTTAGTCACAGTCATGTTACTTGCACTTTTTATTATTTCTATTTTTTTTGCCAGAGCACTGCAATGTGCTTTTATTTTACTTAAATTCTGGAAGGGCTTCAACAAAGGGAAGCCACAATAAAACTCTAGCATGTTCTCCCATGGTCTCCTCTGACTAAGTACTCTTCAAGTTTCAGCACAGTGAGGGATTTATTTCCAAAGCATACAAGCAATTTCCCCTGAAGCCAGAGAAAATAAATGATAACTTTTCTGGTTCATTTCTATCACTTGTGTTGCAACTGTGTCTAACAGCATGATTAAGATCTGTTTATTAGGACAATATATTCTTACATGAAGAAAATTAATACCCATTTTTGCTTTAAAAGATAATTTTGTTAATGATATATAAATAGCTTCTTGGCAATATTAGAGATGTGTCCAGAGAAGTGTTTCTGTGTGTAGGAGAAGGAAGCTGGAAAGGCTGTAATAATCTTGGGATATCTACAGGATTGTCTGCCTAGTTTTTTGGGGTTTTTTACAGTTTCTGAAAATTCATAGCAGTTTTGTGAACTTGCATAAAGAGAACTGGGGTATTACTGTGGCCTCAATAAAATTAAGCCCTTTCAGTGAATTTAACAAGATCTAACCATCACAAATCAGTGTAAAATTTGAATCATTGTTGTTTCAGATAATGCTTTTGTTTTAAGAATTGCCCTGCCCTAGCCTTATGTCTCTTTGTCCTCATATTTCTCAAGTGAGCTCTACCAGCTGGATGTAAGCTACCAATGGCTACCCTCTGGGATGCCTTCTGCCATTTCAAGGACTTACAAGGATTCTCTTAATGGAAAGAAGATCTCTTTTAGTCCTCAGCCCTAAAGGTCCTGTCTTAAAGCCTGGGACTCCTACACTGATCAATGAACTCATGTCTTGACTCACCTTGGACAAAGCCCTATAACCTTGAAGTTTCTAACTCCAAACTCAAATTTTAAGTCAGTTTCTCCAGGTTCATAAATAAGGCATTTAAAGCTTATTTCAGATGCCTGAGTGTTGACACAGTAATAAAGCAATCCAGAATGAATTATGATATTCTCAAGTGACAAGGCATGTCATCTTTCTATTGATAAAGTGAAATATTAAAACAATTACTTTTTTCTGTACCTGGAGTCACATAAATGCCCATGGGAGAGCAGACTGTAAAATGAGACCTGGCACTAAAGGTGGCTGAGGTTTGATTTGCATATAACCAAGTAAAACAAACTAAATAAAACATGGATGCAAAAGCAGTATTTGTACACTAAGGGAAATATAACAGACTGGTTTCACAGACATATCTGTTGTGGAAGGAAAAACTTATTGCTAATAACCAAGCCTGTTGTATCACTATGACACTTGCTGATTCTGAGCTCAACAGAATGAACCCACTAGTCCTGTTTGTGGTTCAGGGCCTTCTTCTGGGGATGTTTTGCAAATTCCTATTAAGGGAAATATCATTACTATCCCTGCAAAAGCTGGCCACTGTGGTAAAACATGGAGAAGGAACTCCAGCACTAGGAGTGGTGTACAGGGGTCTCAGGGAGTTTCTAGCCTTTAGGTTCAGCAGAGCCTCTGCCTAATGGGACCATACTTAGTTAAGCCAATCACTTAACCAGACCTTCACACTCTCTTCCTTCTGCTTCCTTTTTCCTTCCTTTGCAAGCTGCCTCCTGTTAGGCACCTTGTTACTGCTTGCTTTCAGCTGAAGCACCTGCATGGACACAGCAGGACACAAGTCTCTGATTTCCATTCACATACAGTGTTCTTGTTTCTGACAGGGGAGTTGTGAGATCATGAACCTCAAAGAGAGAATAGAAGACAATTTCATAACTGGGGAAAGTGCAGCAGAAAATGTGGTCTGAATTACGATGTAATTTCAGAACACTGGCTTTGGTTTTTGTCAGTTCATCCAATTCAGCAGGGCCCTGCAGTAAAAAAGGTTCATCTATACTTGGACCAACACATCCATGATGCACTGCCTGGCTGACATCTGTCACTGTTTCTGATGGCACTGCACACATTGTCCAACATCAGTCAGGCTCCAGTTTTATTCGATGTTGACTCTGGAGTGGAACATTTTTCTGTAAATGAAAACCTTCCTCTCCTGTAGGAAACTTCCCAGAGTCTAGATAGTCAGTGCAGGTAAGGAATGTGGATGTACTACTCTGCTTCTACCTGCATCTACTGCATTTGAACCATCACATTATATTGCAAAATTAGGTCTCTTCAATTTGTTGAACTGAGATCAGGCTAAAAACACTGAAACAGGGTGAGGTGTTTAATGACATGGTTCTCACAGTCCACAAAGAGCAAATAATTCCTGCATGGATGTCATACTTGCATGAAGAATTATACATTATGATATATGAGACATTTCATACCATCTTTATCATTATAGTACCTTTAAAAGGCATTGGGTTAATGAGAGTTTCTTCTAAAGTTCAAATTTAGGCTCTTTACAGTAAGAAAATACTTTCTAAAAGATGTGGGGTAGCTCATACATGAGCTGTTAGTTTTATTTCCTGGACCACCTCCCCTTAGCTGGCTTTTGCATCTGACTTCTCATTTTACACTTAGGAAACTATATTTGATACTCTTTTTTAATATTATCAATTAATCTTCAGAGTGCTTAGCAGCCTGTGCTGGACAAATATGGAAGAAAATTCATGAAAAAGTGAGCCTTTCATGAAAAATAGCCCAAATAATAATGTGCTGGCTGCAACCCCCTTGTGTTTTATCCTGTGGGACACATCCCTTGAACAAAGCAAAAAAGATAAGCTGATACACCATTCATACAAGGGAAATATTTATGCTCTCAGTTTGCTATTGGCAGAGATTCTTCTTTCTAGCAAAATAGCTGTGGCCCACATAAATGCTGACTAGTAATTGTAAAACACATGGTCTAAGTGCCATTTGTGTGCCTGGGGTTACTCATAAGTTCTAGAGACTTTCAGGCCATTGCCCTGAGCCAGATGCGAGGCCCAGATCCTTTAATGTTAAATGGGGTTGAAAAAGAGCCTCTACCCTGTTACTGGAGCTGCTAAAACCAATTGCACAAGATGCAGTATTAGGCATGTTTCAAACATTTCAGGAAGAGATTAGTTAGATGGTATGCTGGGCCTTTTCCTCCAGCTGGGCCCACAAGCAGCAATAGCAAATCCAGACTTTTCACTGAGGCTGGTAATTAGGTCTGCCTCACTCCCAGGAGATTAATTCTCTGCAGAACAGATTATTACAGTCCAGCTTCTGTATCCATGGGCAGACTCAGTCAGCAGGCTGATTTCAATTAGAGATGTTAAGTGCTATTGACTTCTCCCATGAACAAGAAGAGGTAGGCATGGCAGGTAGGAGCCAGATAAGAAACCAGATTACTGACTTAACCTTACAGTTACAAATACTATGAAGAATCTTAATTTCTTTTCTCCTAAACCAATAGGTGAAGATACATTTCTTTATTTCATTGCTGAACCCTTATAAATTATGACTTGCAAAGGAAGAAAAAATGAGGTAGTTTTGTTCTAGTCTTTTATCATATGAGATGAGGAAACAAATGTGTTGTCTCACCAGTTAAAGTCCTGTCTTTTCTACCTTAAAAGGCCCTCTGGTGATGGAAGACTAATCAAGTTATAACCATATAAGAGGGAGAGGGCTGAGGTCATGGTTTAACAGTGCAGGATTGCACTCATACAGCATTAACGCTTTTCCAAGCATCTATTTCCCTGGCCCTGCTGATATATTCCCACACCGTTAGTACAAAACAATGTACCATAGGTGTGACAAAAGATAGTCCTCTTTTTTAAATACTTGGCCAAAGAGAGGCTGTAGCCTCTTCACTGTGCCTAGCAGGTGGCCAAAATATCAATGTATTTGTAGTCCTTGACAATCTGAGCCCAAGCAGGTGTAGTTCCTGGGGAACATGTGCATATTTATGGCTACGTGTTTGTTCTTTGGTCACTACTTTCTTAAGTACATGCTGATGGATCAAAATTATTGCACAACTCAATAAGTCTGACCAAAGCAGCAGTCCTAAGAGTGACCAGTTAACAGATAAATCTCCAGCTTGATGGAGAGTTGCTTTCTGCTTGGTCCAAATCCTATTTAAAATGAGTAGAGATTCATTTTACTTTCACAGAGATAGTCAAAATGTTGGTGTTGCTACCCCTTTTGCATATACCAAGAAGACTCACAAGGTGATGTATTGCATAGAATTTTTTTAAATATCTATTCAGGAGGTGAGAAAAATGTTCTTGGAGAGACTCAGTCTATATATCAGAGATGGTAAGGACAGATGTAGATGAGGGGTGGAGAACATTCAGTGTACACTGTTTCCCTTTGTTGCACTGGCAAAAAGAAAACCCAAATGTTGTCTGTTCAGTGACAGGAGGGGCTGCTGAGCAGGTGGAGAGAGATGTGCAGGTGGGGAGATCACACAGGTTTCAAGAGATATTTCACATCTGCACTCAAGGCCTTTCTTTCATCACAGCATTTATCTCTTCTTTTGAGCAACCTGACTGCAGAAGGGGTGGTTTTTTCTTTTTTTTTCTTTATAGTTCAAGAGTGATGATCAAATAATAATGCTTATCATTTACCTCTTCAAAGTCACAATGCAACAATGACTTCAGTCTCACAACAGTGCTGTGAAGTGGGTGAGTTCTTTCTGTACTGTTATTTGCAAAAATAAAGGAATAGATACAGAAATGTTCATTTTCCTCGAGACATGCAGCCAGATATTGGCAGAATTTGGGCTACAGCTTGGAAAACACAGAAAACACCCATATACTGTACTGCAACATGGCAGTGAGTCAACAAGCTGAGCAGAGAGTGGGTCTGTAGGAATTCTTGTGGCACCAAGAGTACAGGCAGGTTGTACACTCAGTGCTGAGATGCCCTCCTGGTGCTCAGGGTCAACAAACTGTGGTTCCAGCTCTCCCATTTGAAGGGCAAGAGTCTGGAGGCAGATATGGGTGTTCACAGGGAGCACCGTGCTTTGACATCCTAGTGCTCCTACAGCACAGCTGTAGAGGCTGTAGTGGACTGGTATATTTGGAGGTGGATTTGCTGAAGTTAGTGGCTACAACCTGCCTAGGTTGTATTTGTGTTACCTAAATCATATTTCAGGTTTTCTCTGAGTTTTGTCTGTTAATACCACTGTCTCTTAGTATCAAAAATTATTTTCATTCAGAATTTTGCAATTCCCTTATTTCATTGCACCAATAACAGGTGGTGCTCAGACATGATGCTAGTTATGCCCAGGTGTTTCAAAGTTTCTGGTGAATGAAGAGTCTGAAATTTACTAGAACTTATTACTGAAAGACCCAGTCTGATTAAAATTTAAAAAGATGAAAATTCAGATCAGTTCTAGTTTTCCCTCAAGTATTCTCCTCAATACATGCTTGAATTTCTTGCTGCTACTGGAGATTTTCATGTGCTCATCTTCTGTACACAGTAGGGCTTCAGTCATTGTAAAAGGTAGAAGTTTCCCTCTTAGATACAGTTAAAAGAAAAAGTAAATTTGACAGAGGGTTATTTTCAAAAAGAATCACCTTATATTTAGGTAAAAAGTAAAGAAAGATGATGAAACTAGGAAAGCTGTGCCTGATAGCACAAATAAACCAAGCTCTTTAAATTCAATAACAGTTATTAGAAGTCACTGGTGTATATCATATGATATACACGTGTATATCATAAAAGCCCTGCTAAACATTCCCCTTGTAGGTTAAAGTATCTGCAATTTCCATGTAAATATATTACTGGGCCATGATATTGCTATTTCCATCTATATGGAAACAAATATATAGAGAGACGTATGCATATGTGGAAATAGCAATATTCTGGCAATTTTCCCCCCAGTACTATTTCTATACATGTGTATAGGAATATATGGTTTTGAAAAGGTACAGCAGATCTGTATCCTGACAGTTCCTCAGCAGTACACAAAGTAAAACATTTTGACCAAGTACAGAGACTAAAATTATTATAGATTATGCAGCCAGGTATACTCCAAATGCCAGATTAACTGTTCCTGAATATCTCATGATATTTATCACCCATATTCTTTAAAACTTCCTTGTGCTGCAAACTTCAACATTTGCCTAGGCAAGCTATTCCAGAACTTAACTTCCCTTATGATTATAAGTCATTTTTTATTGCCAAACCTAGGCCATCCCCTCTGTGATTTAAGACAGTAACTTTTTGCACCATCCCTACTGAGCAACAGCAATATTTCATTTCTTTCCAGATGCAAGAGGAAAGTGGGTAAGTCTAAAGTATTATTAATTCTTCACAAAACAATATGAATTTTTTTTCCACTTCCTTGAAGTCTCCTTGAAAATCTCCTTTGCCAGTCACCTGACTATGCTAGGATGAATTTTCTTAAGGCATGGATAAGAGGCACTCAATTCACATATAAGTCAGCCCAGTAAGATCATCCAGGGTCATAACCAGAATTAACGAAAAAAAAGGGCTTAAGTCCATTCAGCTCCTTCTACCAACCATTCTCCCTCTCTATGAAGGATCATGTTAACATTATTCCATCTTCTCATGGTAATGCGCTATGAAATATTGTGCTGTATTCATTTACCATTTGATCTAATTTTTGTGTTTACTCTTCTGTTTTTTTTTACTTTTCTTCCATCACATTTGCAGTTAGTCTCAGAACTTTGATGCCACTCCTGCTTTTCTCCATTTGATTGTGAGGCTTAAGTGCTTTGAAGAACACATGGCTTCACCAAGTTTGAACCTCTCTAAACTTCTGTTTTCTTGGTGGTTTGTTTGTTTGTTTGTTGGTTTTTGTTTGGTTTTTTGGGTTTTTTGTTGTTGTTTGTTTTTTGTTTTTTTTTTTTTTTTAATTTGGACAGCTTATTCTTCTATCTATAATGCATTAGAAAACCATAAATTCTTTCAAACACATATATTTAACTCTGTTTCTCAGGCTGTGGTCAGTGTCTATAAACAACAAATTAGACTAATTTCAACACAAGAATGACATTACTGTTATTTTCTTCCTCACACTATAAGGAGATCACATTTGTGCACCAACTTCTGTGTCACAAACCCAGGTCTGAGTCCAATCTCACAACTATCACCACAAAGTCTTATATGCTTTGCTTTCTGCAATTCTCTTTAAAGGGCCTCATGCTTAATAGGTGATAAAGATGACACAGTCATTGTCTTACAGGAGATAAAAGAACTACATCAGGTAATTAAAATTGTCAGGTATTATATCTTCTGAATATTTATCCAATCCATAAATTCTTATTTGATCTATATCTATTCCAATCACTCCTAGTAATCAGTATGCCTTCAGACTGGATGCTATCTGCAATAAACCATCAATTCTGTTTTGAACTTTCCCACTATGCCTAGTCAAAGCAGAAATATCTATTCTGTATATTCCAAATATATTCCAAATTATATTCCAAAATTCAGTACTTTTTTTCCTGAATTAAGACTGAAATTTAAAATACAGCTGCAAATTGAAACTAATTCAGGACACCTCTCTTCTTTTGTATTATTCATCTGGTCAAATCCAAATTTTCAGTATAAGAAAATAGCTATCTTACTATTGCAGTTGGTGTCCCAGTGTCAAATAAAATTAAAATTATTTAAAACACACTAAGTATACTCTGTGCACAAATCAGAAAGACACCTTATTAAAATGAAAAAGCCAATTCTCTTTAATAATTATTTCTACTTCCAATCACCAAAATTGATATTGTCCAATTACATGTCATGATTTTCATTAAAATGTTTTTTCCTGCAGTCTAGTAAAAAAAATTGATTGTGTCTCTACATTCTGATATAACTAATAAAAAGTAAGTGAGACATACAGGCAGAACTGAATCACCAAAAATAATCAGTTAGATGTAATTACCCAAATAAAAGTGGTTATTATTATACTACTACTTTGGGACTTTTTGTCCCTACTGCTCTGTGTATGCTTATGCACTGATGTTCTTCATTCATAGCTGAGGACCTCACTCTGAGTTCACATTTCCTCCCACACTAATCCCCTCCTGATGTGGACTGAAGATGGGTGAGTGTGTACAAGCATAAACAGATAATAGATAACTTAAAAGGTACCAGAAAATGGATTTGGCTGATTGAGTAAAGGTAGGACAGTAGTGCCTTGCTTTATCACAGTCCTTTGGGATTCAAGAGTCTGTGATTATTTGTTTTATTTTAAGAACAAACCATGTAAACTTGTAAACACCCTGATAATCTAATTTTGGAAGAAGTTTTTGTCAACTCTCTGAGATCCCCACCCTCTTTTCTCACTCCCTTCTCTCCTGACATCCAGAAAAGCTTGGGCCTGTGTTCTGCATGCATTCTGTGATGCACTATTGTGTGATTGTTGTTTCCTCAAAGGTGCCCATTTGCAAAAAAGGGAAAATTAGGAGAATTCAAACCCAACTGCTAAACTTAGGGCTCTAGCTCATGACCTTTGTGTGAAAACCTGGCAATTTTGATAGACTTTTGTATATGACCTGAACATTTTAAGTCCTTCTCATTTCCCTTAAATGAGGGTGGGCACTTTGCTGTTTCTATTCAGTTGTGTGGGACACTAAAATCCATGGTCAAGTCTCACTTGGCTTCCAGAAAAAAAGCAAGCTGTAGTATAGGAGTCTAGAAAGCTCCCTTCCTGTGTAATGCCTTCTTTCTTTGAGTGTTGATTTTATCCCATTTATGTGTCTGGGCAGTTTTAGCTGGACACAGGGGCTGGAGGGAGCAGCTGAGAGGGGCTGGGAGGGACTGACCACAGCCCCTTTCCCCACCCTTGCACCTCCTGGGGGACGTAAGTCAGGAGTAAAGGGGAAGCTGCCAATGTGGGGAGAAGGTGTGGATTATTTTGTGTGGTTTTTTCTCACTATCCAAACCTATTTTAATTGGCAATGATTAAATTTATTTTTCCCAAATTGAGTCTGTTTTTTCTGTGATGGGAGCTGGTAGGTGATCTCCCTGTCTTTATCATGATGAAGGAGCTTTTCCATCCCTTTTATCTCCCACTCTGTTGCAAGAGCAGCTGGTCGGGCATCTGGAAGGTGTCCAAGGTCAACCTGCCACATTGGTTTATTACTATATTATTTATCCATACTCAGGAGCACCCCTAGTTTCTGTCTCATTATAGTTTTGCTGAAGAGTTCAATTGCAGCATGTCTTTTAGATCCCCAAGTTACTGTCTGAGAGCTGGAGCCCGCTTCTTCTTCACAGTCAATGGAGAGCAGAAGGGTCCTCTAGAATGGATTCAGCAACTCAGTGCAACCTACCTCAGGTACACTGGAGTTACTTTCAGAGGAGAGGTGGAGACAGAGGATACATTTCTCTGAACTACATGCAGAGGGAAACACCAATTCCTGCATTTAAGCTCCAAACAACGTATTTAATGTCAGGTATGGTAAAAAAATGCCTCTTAGGCTATGACTGTGTTGGGAAATTCACCATTTTCCAGCACCTTCTCCAGTACAGATATTGAGCAACATGAAAGATTGTTTTAAACTCCCTTATCTTTTAAAACAGTGAGGGCTGTATTCCTTTTGTTTAATGTGAATGGCCTTTGGCCCTAGTGTTCCCTGAACAATACACAAAATAGTCTAGAAGGTGGACTGGGGCCAAAGCAATGCCAAGGGCCATGCTAACAGTACAGCAATATAAGCAATCAAGTCACAGGGCACAGGAATGCTCCCTGATACTGTTTGATTTCCTAATACAGATTTAACTTTAGAGACAAATTTAATCCCTGAAACAAATTTGAATAAATGTGTTGAGACAAAGAGGCTTTGCAGGACGCCAAAATGGTGGGAGTCCTGCAGATGACCCCCAACACACATTGCTCTGCAGGCTTGCATCTACTCTGGGGCTGCTCAGATCGTTTCTTGCAGTGGGTGAGCGTCCCCTGCTATCAACATCGTCTTGTCAGGGGAAGGAAATGATCCCCACAATTTTGATGTGTTATATCATTTCTTTCACAAGTTGCTCCTGACATGCCCCTCACATCTTCAAGCTGTCATTGACATTAAAGCAGTATGTAATATGTTGGGGAAACCTCGCAATTCCAAAACCTTCTCTACTGTTTTCAAGCACCTTCAAATTTCACTGAGAAACTAATCAACATCTACCACAAAGGCTTGAAAAACCAATTCTGTCCCAGTAATTGAGAACTTACTTTCATTCAGTGTGGGAAGAAGCATGAAAATGATTTACTGATTTAGGAACTGGGTGGAGTAGACCACAAAGGAATAAATGAAAACATGTGGTATGAATTATTTGCAAAGGAGGAGAGAAAGAGGGAAAGAAATGCCTATAGATCTCTATAGATAGATCTGGGTATATAAATATGTAATGTGGAGTACCAGTGTAACAAAGCACAGATGATTAGGCCAAACCAAACATTCACATTAAACATTGCACTTGGCCTCCTTTCAAAACAGGCAGCAGTAACAGCAGGGAGAGATGGCTTGCCAAAATTGCATCAGACACACATTAGGGAAGGAGGAAATGAGTTTACTTGAGCCAGCTGTGACATCAAAAGGGTTGGTCTTGAAATGGATTGTGGGAAAGGGTTCCCCCTTCGGTAAAGTTTGCAAAGTTCAGCCAAACCTTTATAAAGAGACCCAACTCTAAAGGGAACTTGACTTTTTTTCCCCCTTCCCTTTCCTAAAACAAAACAGCATTCCCAGTCAGGAGTGTGAGATTGGGGACTGATATAAGAGGGGAATAAGCTTTAAGGGAAGGTGTAAAATTTGTTCTAGAAGAAGAGGATTTATCCTAGCTGGAATACTTCTCTCTTTTACAAATATGCTTTAGTAATAAGTATTGCTTTGCACTGCAGTGGTTGCAATAGTTTTTCATTAAGAACAGTCTTACGGAGATGAACGAGGAAGGCAAAAATATGAGAAAACATGCACTGGTTCAGTAATTTTCCTGAACTGCTGCCAGCCTAATGGAAAATGTAGATAAAAATTAGGAAACAAATTAAGATGAGACAACTCCTGGCATCACTGAGATCAATGGCAGAAGTCCCACTGACATCAGGGAGACAAGAAAAATATATCAGTACACCAACTGCTCACTTAAGCCATTTTCCTATCTACCTACTTTAAGGCCTGTTGCAAGCTTTCACAGCTGCAATTTCTATGCAAGGATGTCTGGCTAAGGGACAGATATTATTCTAACCCTAACACTAATCTTAACCCTAACCCTGACTTAGTGCAACCTCACTGATGACAAGAGATGCTTCAAATATTGCACTGGCCACACTGCTTCTTTTTGGGACCTTTCACATTCAAACTCACATGGAAAACAGATCCTGTCTTGCCATGGGGTTTGTTTAATCTTTAATGCCACTTAAACAGCTTAATCCCTTCTCTGATGTGTCTCTGTTGACTCTCATTTAATGGAATGTATTCCAACTATACAAAATGTTTTTTTTCTTGTTTCCCTTGATGCTAATTTACAAGATGTTCATGCTGACAAAAAAGCACCAAAATAAAACCAGTACTATTCAGAAAACTTCATCTTACTCTTTTGAAGGCAAATTCAGTGGAAATCTGTAATAGTTTTCTTTTTATGTTCAAATCGTATTTGATTTTATTTTTGCTAAGAATTTTCCTAAGATTGTTTTTACCTTGAATTTGCCTAGTTGTGCAGTCCTCATGGAGAATGTGTAGAAGCATCTTAACAAGTCCATGCACAATACAGAGCATAGTGAATGAACCAAGTTATCTCAGAAGATGTAATTTAGGTTCCTTCAACATTAGGAGTGTCATGTGCACCAGTCAATTATCAAGCATCAAGAAATGTTCTCTAACACTGAATCTCCATCACCTGAAGTGCTGGACAATTTTGGCCTGGATCAGTAGGCATTTCTCCAAGCCATACAGCTTGGTACAAGCACTGGTGAGAAATTTGGTGTTGCCTTCCTAGGAACAGATGAGATTTGTAGACACATACACTACATCATGTAGCCCTCTTACATTCCAACTTGGGATATTTTCAAGGATCTTTTTAGAGATCAGCAGAAAACTGAACTGTCCCAAAACCGAGACCTCCAAAATATTTCCAATGTGGTTTATGCTTCATGAATATTTTAAGGCAAATTTTAAGCCTTCCTTTGACAAGGAAGACACCCACATGGTATTTCAATTTCTATTCATCTTTCTTGCCTGATACTTGAGGTAGAGGCTAAAGGAGATATTCCTTGATTCCTGTTATTCAGGAATGTCTTCTTTCATTTTGTGGTGCTCTAAAGAATTGACAGGTTATGACTGCTTTTTCCTGGGAATAGCATAATATCTTTATATTTTTATATGAAAAAATATGTCTCCTTTTTAATTTTTCCACAGTGATTGCAGTCATACTACCACGTTACAAAATTTGAATTTTTTCATGACCTAAGATCTTAAACATCTCTGACCACAAATCCATATCAGTCTTCTTACAGCAGCTAGATCTCAGAGTCCGTCTGCTTCCTCCTTTAATCTGAGGTCCTTATACCATCAAGGATCAAAAGCTGTTTGCTAATCTTGCAGCATAAAAGAGTGTGAGTTAAATTTTGCTGTCTCACACAGGACCCAGCTATAGAGCTTAATCAATGCTTATAAATTGCTTTGAGATTTTCAGAGTGAAGCAGTTACAACACTATGCACAAATACTTATTATTACTAATATTGTAAATCTCTCCTGTCAATGCTTTATCAGTTAGATACAAAATTATTTCAGGTGCCAACCCAAGGACAGTAGCCAGCACTGGTAATTGAAAGTACTGAAACTATTATAATAAATATAAAGAGAGAGTATGAAACTATATAAATCAAACATGCAGCGTGCGGAGGGTCAGAATAACCAATTTATTTTCACTCAAGGGATATAGCTTTGTGTAATTGGCACTTACAGTTTCTCTGCACCTCACCACTTGTGAATTTTGTGGTCATCCTTCAATCATAAAGACAAACTGTTCTGTCACCATATGTAGTAAGTGAAATTTAAAATAATTGCTAAACATTTTTTTTTTCCATTATTGTAGCTGGACTTCAGGTCTTGCTGTAAAAACTTTAAAAGAAAAGAAATGAAGATGTATGCATTGAAAATGGGAAAATATTGAGCCTGGACAAAGACTTCCTTATTCCTTATCTGACTGCATAGTTCTAAATAATTGCCACATTTATCTTGCTCAGTTTTTTCTGTTAGACTGTAGTCGGTCTGTAGCGAGTCTTCCCTGTGAGAAACAAAAGGTCTTGTGCCTTTTGGAGTATCAAATAAACAACAAAACACTGGTACTAAGCTATCCTCGTGTCTCATTCTTCAGCTTTGGACTCAACAACGTGCATTTCTCTGTTGTTAGGAGTTAATTCCTCCATCTCCACTTCCTAACAGGTCTCTGTTCCATGACTCCTTTAGGCCAGAGCTTCTGGCAGCAGCACAGTTTTGCAGAGACAGACACCACAGTTGTTTCTTTAAGCATGACCTCACCTTCTTAATACAATAAGTTGGAGAAATACTTATGAAATTCTATGCCTTTCACATTTTCTCTAGTATTTACTATACAGAGACATTTGTTCTTAGTTCCACATTCTTCGGAAGCAGGACACTAAATTTCCCAAATAGGCTATTAACATGAAAAATTTTATTCAAATGGGAACAAAGGATGAATCTTACCTTCTAATATTAAGACAGAAAGCTTAATAATGTGTTTTCTTAAGAAACAGAGAGACCTTTTAAAAAACCCTAACACTAAAGTTTGAAGCTTATATCTTGAATACTTTTCAAATTTTAAATATTGCTTCTTCTATCTGGTTAAAATTAGGCAAAATATATTTGTATTTATCTTCAGTTGCATAATTAAGTTACATTTTTTTCACTCTGTTTAGCAAGCCTGGAAGGCTGGTGTATTCCTGAAGCAATTTAAGTACAATGATGTCTATAACATATATTTCAGTGAGCTCTTCTAATTGTCTGATTTTTGAGCAAGAACTTCAAACTGTTGCTGCACAAGTTGTGTCCCAGTATAACTAAAACAAGCTGATTTTTAGCTTCACACATTACTGCATGTGATTCCCAGCTAAGCTGGTGGAATAGAACAATGCTTCAAATAAAAAATGCAGACTTTGAATTGAAGTTCCTGTTCAGTTAAAGTTAAGTCATCTTTCTCTTTTCTAAACTCCATAGGCTCATGACTACTCTGTTGTGTACAGATCTCAATGCCATCAATGCCACCACCATCCCACAGCCACACAGTCAATGCCAGCCTGGTAAAAAGGACATCAACAGAGGGATTCACAACTGCTCGTTTAACTCTGCTATTGAGCCATTGCTCAGCAAATCCAGAATGGCTGGCAAGACCCTTCTAGAGTATATAAAAACAGTGCCAGACAAAAGAGTTAACAAACTCTACATCAATTCTCATTATTCTAAATGAATTCCTTGTAATCTGAAAGATATGTTAATTTTAATTTGATAATAAAGGTTTGAGGAAGATGAAGTTGTATTTCCTCATATTCGGTCCATACTGTGTATACTACTTCATTATAAGATTTGACTTTACTGGGACTAGTGTAATAATACCTTTGTATTTTTATATAAACAAAAGATGTATCTTCTCCTTTCTAATTTTTCCACAGTGGTTGCAATACAGAAAAGAAGAAAAAATTTATTCAGTGTGAATTCACCAAAGATTTTTCATTCTTCTTCAATCAGATCAATGAAATATGCACAATGAAGGTGTTGTCCTTTTATTTTCTATCAAAAGACTGGTTAGGACCTTTTCCCTGGGTGCAGGAAAACTTCCTTCATTTCCTTCCTGAAGTGATTTCATCTTGTTATAGACAGAAGGTGGATGTGGACCTCGATTTCCTTTTTCCCATTTCAAGCATCAGTGTAATGTGGGGGTAGAAGAAGGGATACTCACTGTTTTTAACCTTACCCCTTCCACTGAATGAATAATTAATCCTTAACTAGGGCAGGACACGGAGTTCAGATGCTCTGTTGCCCCACCAAAGATCTTAAAGATAATATCTGAGCTACTGGTTGATTCTCAGTTCATATGACTTGATCTCAGGGGCAAAGGTATTTTAGTTTGCCTGTCCTGAGGAACCGTGGTTCAGACCTCATCTTATCTCAGATGTTCTTCTACCCAAATGAGAGTCAAAACAACTGCCTAAGGGCTTGTTCTGAAACAGGTTTTCCACCATCTTTGCAATTAAAGCTGTTTTCCCATGTATGAGATATTTGGCAGTTAAGCAGACATTTTCAATAAAAGGCTAATAATCTAAGCAATGATTATTATATTATGTTTTATTCTTTTCCTCTCAGAAATAAATGCTCAAAACTGCAATTCAGGATCTGAGACTAGTTGGATTCCAGATACATTTTCAAGCACAAGAAGGAGATTTTGCACTCCTTCCCGAGCAAAATAAAAGATACTTCCCTGCCCTTCTAGAAATTAAACCCAAGTGCTATAGCTTCCTTCATATCTTTTTACCTTGATTCTGATTAACACAGATCACAGGGAAAAAAAATTCCTGCAAATTTCGTGATGAGGAAGCTAAAAACAATTTGGTTTTAAATGTTTTCATTATTTTTTAAATCTGTAAGTACATGAAGCTAAATCCACTGGCCATTTTACCCTGTGTTCCATAGACCCCAGTCACAGAGAGGACTCTGTCACAGTGAGCCGGTATCTGTGTAGGAGAGAAATTTGCAGTACTGCACTAATGGTCTTTGGATTGTTTCTTTATGGAAAAGCCTGCTAGCATTTCCTGATTAAGCTGGCTCTTAAAAGATACTTAAGGCTAGACAATGAGCTCATTGTCACTCTGCCTACTTACACCATGATTTCTGAAATTATTTTCAAGTCTCTTGCCCAGGGTTAGTATTAATATTTACTCCATCCCATACATAATGAAAATAACTTGGTAAAGTAATGCTATACACATGTTGATTTAGATCTGGTTTCTGGAGTTAAATCTTTGTTTCTGACTAAAAGGTAGTTCAGCCAAAGAATACACACAAGATATACCCACAAATAGATTTTCTTTTTGTTCATATAATAAATAAACCCTCTCTTTTTTTTAAAGGAAGTTGAGGAGCAGAGAATCTTTTATTTCCTATTTTCTAGCTTCTCAAGGGCAAAATAATAGAAAAATGTATTCAGGTCAGATGTGAAAATCTTATTAGGAACATCTGTGCTAATCTATGTTTACAAAAAATGTAAATAAATTATACAAGGAGGGAATATTAGAAAAGACAGTTCTTAGTTTTCTCACTCTTCAAGCTATTACATAAATAAGACTTGATTCTCCAAATCTGGAGTCATATGAGCGTTGTCTTTGAAGCTGATGCATTCATTGAATTAACATGAATAAATTGCTACTCACATGACTTAGAACTTGGATGACTGAAGCTCTGATATAAATATTTTTCTCCCTTGCACATCAGATTGAATAAATCAGCAAAAGAGGTTTTTTTCAATTTTTTTAAGACTAAGAAATAAATTCAAAACTGTTTTCTGTTCCTGGCCTTGAATTCGGCCTCATCCCTAAATCTGCTCCTTCTCCAAAGAGTACCAGCAGTTCAGAGAGGTCATCTACCTCACTGGAATCAGGGAACAGAACATTTTGACTCTCTCCACTTGATTTCAACCATCCTATGTATTTAATGACATACAAAAGCCAGGAGAGTGAAATCAAATCCACCCTAACAGAAAATCCTTTTGTGCCAAAATTTTTATCTAACCCTTACCTGGGTGGCCATTTTGTAAGGGTGATTAATCTCTCCTAGCGGAAATTAATCTGCGATCAAAGGCAAAAAAGGATGGGTTTTTTCTCTCCACCAAGTGTGGGATCATTATTCTGCACTGACCTTTACTATCCAACAATTTGATGGCAAAATACATAACCTAGGAAAAAGTGTCCCTACCCTAAAATTGTTCTTTGGACAATTTTACCAGCCTTGACTCAAGCAGAGAAAACGTCATCAAATAACCTCTAAGAACTCACAGAATAACATGAAGTAACCTTACAATTCAGAAAACTTGGCTTATGTAAACTGAAAAAAACACAGAGATGTATCTGCTGTGATTCCACAAATGCAATGAGTATGATTGCCTTCAACCTGGGTTACTTCTGGGATGGATGGCCACAGGGCCTTGATAAGTGTCTATATAGACCTGCTGGTGATGAAAGGCACCAAAATGGTGTTTTCAACATTTTCCTGGGAACAGAAGTTCAATAAAGAAAGATAGAGCCATCAGAGGAAAAATATTAATTATCTGTAAATGCCAAAAATCAAACAGTAACACCCTTACATTGCATTCCGTGGTGGACTCTCCTAGCATTTTGAAGCTTTTTACATCTCGAGCAATTTTTTAGACATAATAAGCCATGACCTATGTTAAAATTTTGTGAAATTCATATACTAAATGGATTTCTTTTTCATTTGCCCTCTTTCAGATTATGCTGCTTGACCTCTGTTGATTTTTATTTTAAGAATATTCAGCCATATGATCATAGGTTAATATTTCATTTTGCACACTCAAGAAAGGAGATGCCGTACTGAAACAGACCAATTTATACCTGGTGCTTATGGGGCATTTGAAAAGTTAGCACTATAAACAATGAGGGTAATGTAATACCCTATTAGTAATTCAATTTACCATCATTCAAAACAATGTAGAATAATCCCTACGTTATCCAAATTCTTTTTACTCTTCAGCAGCTGTGAAGTTGTAGAAAGTTGAGAAAAGTACATACTTACTTTCATTCAAGCACTGTCCTTTAACATTATTCCTGTTGACTTCTTAGGTCTGTTCACAAGGGTACCTGTTCAGGTAACTGAAATGAGCAGGTCTCACCTGACTTTCAACATCCACTTTCAGAGGAGTGTTAGACATAACCTGCTGGTGATGGAGGTGCCAGTGCTGACTTTTAGTACCATTCAGAGATGTACAATGTGTGTGTCTAATATATGCATACATTTAGCATTTAATTAAAGGGTCTGAGTTAATTATTAAGGTTTATTCTGACAGAAACATCTTCCTTCTCTGTGTACAGACAAAGAAGATGGGGAAAGTATCATTAATCTTACCCAAGGATAAGAATCTACTATACTGTAATGAATTACCCAGGAGTAGCATTTTCTCTGATCAGATTGAATCTCTCAAGGTGAAAGATTTGTGGAAAAGTCTGTGTTTATACTACACCAAAGAGCAGGTTATTTGGATGGGATTGGAGATAAAGATATTGAACATCTTCCATGTGCTGAGCAGATTGTTGCCAGCTGTGCTGTAATTTCACTGGATAGTTATCCAGGTTTGGATGGTTTATCTTGGGTTTGATTTTGCAGCTGGCATTTACTATTTCCCTTCTCCAAATCAAGCTGTCAAATATTCCCAAAGTACAACTCTGAAGTTAGTTTTGACTTCCACCAACCCTCAGATCTTGTGTTTTCAGCTGTGGATATTATTGGTGTCTATTTCTGAGAGAAAAGCATGAATCTGAAGCTCCTCATCTCTTGGCTTTTGCTGTATATTATGATATGACCAGCTCTTATTTTGGAGCTTACCTACATTGCAACTACCAAGTATTTTTTTTTTTCTTATTCTTACATCATCACTGCAGTTTCCACCTACACTTGTGTAGTGCAGAAGCAATCAATTGAACTGTGCTTAACTCAGAAGAGTACTTAGCCTTGAGGTTTGTGGTGCTTTGCAATCTCTGTTCATTCACAGTTTGGATACTTATTCCATGTGTATCCTTTGCAGTGAAGCATTTAGCTTGTGTTGCTCTCGTAAATAAGCTATGGTCACTAGAATCTTGGTAGTCACGACTTTAAAATCAATTTTATTTACTGGCAAGTAATGATCAGTTCTTATTTATGAAGCTCAATTAAGGATTGTTGAGCCTTCTCAGAATATAAAAGGAACTATAATCATCTACAGCCCCACTCTGGACCTTCCAGCCAAGAAAGCTTCAAGTGATGTGATTTGCCTGCACAATTCGTTGGACACGTTTCCACGTCTCCAAGGAACAAATAATCTTGACAGAGTGGAAACTTAAAGGATACTCCATATACAGAAAAGAGAAATCCTGCCTTGCCAGCTTCATCTCAGCTGTAAACCTTTTCAGTAGACTGGCTTTGTGGTAAGTGGAGAGCACAGGGTCTGCTCTGTATGTAGGGCCAAGACTCACTGTTGTTAATCCTCCTGCTGCCAGTGTGGAGGGACTCAGTCTCATTCCCTCCCTGGGCTGAAGCCAGGAACTTGCACCCTGAGGAGCTGAGAGGTGTTTTAGCCCCATGTTCTCACTTCTTTCTTTAAATAATTTTTTTAAGAAGTGATTTGTGCTTAGAAGCTTTAAAACTTCCAGTAACATAAGAAAAAAAGAAGTCCTTTTTAACTAGTCTAGTACTTTGTCAAGTGAATAAGCAAGAGGAAGAAAAAGCTCTTCATCCCACATGGAGGCAGATTTCACTTCCCCAGGGAGCACTTTAGGGAGCAGATGACTCCAGGACTTTTGTTCTGGACACCTACAAGCAACAGAACAAGAACTGCTCTTGGATCCCAGGTCTGAAGGAAAAAAATCATCATCAGCTGCACGATCAAGTCTTCCTTAAGTCCCCTGGTAAAAGTCTGATATAAATCAAGTGTGTTAACATGGCAGGGAGCCCAAGACTTCTGGGAAGCACACTCAAACAGCTGTTGTGCCAGAGAACTCAGCAACACTTTGAGAATGGGGAGTGAGCAGGCTATAATTAGGATGTTGAACTACCCATGGTTGTTTGCTCAGGAATCCTTTGGAAACCTCAGTAAGAAGATGCTCACAGTGTATTTTCCATTCAGGGGCAGAGCACTGCCACAGATCTCCTTTGGGTGTGAGCTAATGATTACTTTATCATCTCACCCTTTGTTTTAGTTGTCTTGCCACACTTTGCCCTTTCCAGCTTGTCTCCTTTTGCTATTTACACAGATTTTAGGTAATTTTCCTAAAGACAGAGATACTCAGAAGAAAACTTCTATTCATGTACTGCATCATTCCAAACACAGCCACCAGCAGGACTTTAAACTCTTCTGACATGTTTCCTGCATGTGTTTTGTGTCAATATGTTATTCTAATACACTCCTGTTATTTTTTTTTCTGTTATAGGGTGGATGTAGTTTCTATTAACAAAATCTCAGAGGAAAGACTTAGCAAGCAAACATTACCATAATCTTTTAGTCAGGTGGATCTTTTTCTCCAAGTAATACCCTCTTCCCAAACAACAGAAAATCTGCAAAAGAAGGGGCACTCATCACTAGTCAGGTAATTTCAGCCATAGATCTAATAATCTACTGCACTATTTCTTCCATTATATTTGAATGGATTTTTATAAAATATAAGGGCACAGCTCTGCTCCATAGATTTTCAAGGAAAGCTTTCTGTCAAACAGGACTGGCAGTGCTGAGCAGCACAATCCCCCTGTCCCCACGACACATCAGGAGACAGAGACACCAGTCTGAGAATAGGTATGAGAGTGTCTGAGGCAGTAGTACCTACATAGTGTGTGAAATTTGGGCTGCACCTCCCAGGCTCAGTCCCCTCAGCCATGACAGGTCCTTGTAGGGGCAATGGGAAGAGCTGGTGTCATCTTGACAGGTCTAAACCTCAGCCCTACAACAGCGAAATGCAGCTTCACTGGAAAGCTTTGTGCCAGATTCAGGCAGAAGTTCACTCTGGAGAATCAGGGTGTGAATTCACAGAGCACTGGCTGTGCTTTGGTGTGGGTGGGCACCAACACACAGCTTTGCAGGACGCTCTGTAAAATATTCATGACTAGCCACTATCTTCTGCAGAGGGAAGGATGCCTCAAAGGCATGTTCAAAGAACCAAAGGAAGGTTCTTGCTTTAAATATTTTTCTATGGGAAGCTTGCTTTTTCCTTTGAATACAGAGAAATCCTAGAGGCAAAGATGCAGTAAAGTATTTTAGGGCAGTACTTGCAAGATAGTATCATCCCCTTGTCATATCTGCCATTAATTCAATCAGGGTTACTTGCAATATGTTCCTGACCAGATTCTAACCATTATATTTTGCACTGTTTTGATGGCTCAGTAAGATTTGAGTCGTCATTACAAATATCTTTAAGCCAGCAACAGACAGCATGTCTGGCTGTTTGTACCAGCACAATTTCAGCGTGTGACCTTTACCTGCTGCTCCCAAGGATATGGTGAGTTTGTATCCATTTCAAAGAACAGATAATTATTAGATGGTTTTCTAGGAGTAATTCTGCAATAAAGCCTTTGGTTTTACAGTCTCAGGGCATGACTGAGGAGATTAGAAAGTAGTAATTCACACTCTTGATACCTGAGATTGATCTTGAAAGGAGCAGCTGTTCTCTCCTCCCTTCCCCCCCCCCCCCCAATTAGACACTTTGCATGTATATCACACCATTATTTACCCTCAACAGTGCTATCTTCACATGTACTCTGAAAAAATCATCAATGTTTCAGCTAGAACTACAGTGAAAAATTAAATACACACAAACAAGGCATTTATCAAGTCCATCTTTCATAACATCAAATCAAAACCCACAATGCACAATTCATAAAATCTCAGCACTTGAAAAGAGTGATGAAATTTGCTAATCCATCACTTTGACTATGTGAGATTATTTCTGCCAGTGTGTAGTGCTCTGATACTGTCTAGATTTACAGAATTAAATGATCAGCTGTGCAGAACTGAGACCATTTTGTGCTTGTGTTTGTCTATATGTGTCAAAAGCATGATGATTTCTGGTGTTTATCCCATGTGTTTTCTCAGTGAATACAATTTCTTTGAATGACAAGAACATGATAAGGTGACAGTTTTGGATAAACAAAAAGATTTAGATGTTCCGGTTTCTTATTTTATGTTTCACTGCAAATACTTTGAATGTTCAGGTTTCTTGACTTGTGTCCTGGAGTCAAGGAGTCAGAATGTGAGTTTACTGCATCCATCTGCCATGAAAGGACAGCATCTGTTTACATTTAAAAACCTGCACTACCAACTGTTAGGGGAGATTCATCACCAGCATTTACAGCCTTACAGTAGGATAATGAGGCTCATTGATTTTGAGAAGTTAAGTTGTCATGAAATGGCTTAAAATTATTTTTGAACACTGATGCAAGAGGTAAGTACCAAGTCATCCTTGTTCAAGTTATTAGCATGTTAAAAGTATTTATTAGATATTAATTTTAATAAACTCTTTTACACTTCTGAGCCTTTCAATTTCTTTTTCTATGTACAAATTTGTACTTGTTGATCATAGTGGCAAGAATTCTAAGAGAAAAGAATAAAATTCAATGTTTATGTGACAATAAAAATTATTCATAGTTCTACTAAGATGAAAAGCATCTTTCAAAAGTTATTCAACTACTAAATACTGTTCCTGCTTTGGACTGGTGTCATGATTGAGCATGATTTGCTAATTACATATGATGCATCTACTTATATTTTTTCCAAAATTCCTGGGTTTAATATTCTTGGGCACTGGACAAGACACAGTTCCAAGCTGACAGTGAAGATGGCAATTCTTGCATCTCTTACATGCTGTGCCAAATGCCTGAGGCTGACCAAACTGGCAAACTGAGATACCCCAGTCTGCCAGGTGTGGTTTTAATGGCAATCCTTGAGGAACAAAAGTCCAGTGAAAGAAAACAACACACTAGTGTCAGTGTAGTTCCAAGGACTGGCCAGAAACAAGTAATCTGAAATGCAGTTTTGTTCATGTTGTCATAAAGTTTAAGAGCAAGTCAAAAGAGCTAAGGCAGCAGATTTCATTAATACTAACTAGCTAGAAGAAATAAAAATAGAGACCACATGAACTGCTTAAAATACGAATCATTTTTGTGCATAACTATGAGAGAGAACTCAGGCTTTGTCCACTCTGAAAAACCTTTTCTTGGAGTTGAGAAAAGTTGCTTCTCATCTATGGTAGAGAAGGTTTGTGGGGTATTTTCATAACTGAAAGGAAAGATGAGAAAGTGAAAGCATGTATTTTCTGTTATTGTGCTAGATTTCTGCTTTTCTTCTGAACAGTTTTCCAGTCTAATCTCCAAATACTTTAGCTTTTTACTTGGCTGAAAAACACCGATCAGCTTGTCCACTATTAAAGTGTGTAAGTGTAAAGCAAATACATCAAACTAAAATTGAGGTATTCACACATGTAACAGTTCCAGTGCCAAAGCTGAGTGGGCTTTGTGATCTGATTCAAAACCCACGTGATGCAGGTCGTTAGTGAGGAAGAGCCTTTCTGTCTCTGCAGAAGTCCTGTAAGAGGATCACGAACATCCTCTGCTCCTTGGCTAAAAGCTTAGAGAGCAAAAATGCAAGCGATGGAGCCATCCCAGAGCTTGCTTCCCTGCTGAACTCACATGTACAACACAGAAAAGGAGGCCAAGGAGAAGTAGAAAAACTCTGACAACCTCTTCTTGACTGAGAATGGGGGTTGCCTACTCAGAATACCAAATACTCAGAGTCCAGCCAGCAGTTCTACTGCCCTGCAATGAAGCACCCCAGGCATAGCCTCAAGTTAACTTTTCTGAACCCAAGCAGGTTGTGAGTTTTGCTAGTCTCCACAGGAATTTACATTTTCTCTACTATTCAGTGTATGAGAGGAAGAAGAGGCAATCCCTGGAAGATAATTGCATACATTAGCTTTTTGGTGTATAACCCACCAGTTTTTCCATCCTGCTCAGAAACCACTGTGAAAGGTCAGAGCCTGATAGAAACTGTGATGTTGGGAGCAAAAATGCTTCCTCAGTGGGTCTGGCTTATAGTTATGAGAATTATATCAATGAGAAATTATTATATTAATGAGAAATAAACTACCTTCTTGGATCCAAAACCCAGAGATGCAGTTGTCTCTCCTAAACTCCAGGCATGGATATCAGTGCCTTACAGTTATTTAAATCAGTGTAGGAGGGCTGCCACCCTCAGAACCACACAGCCTTTGGCATTGCTGCACATCTGGGTAGTTAGCATGGCCAAGGACAAGTTCAGAGGCATGCTCTGAAGTTAACAAATACATCTCCGGATTGCAAATCTTTATTACTTTTTAAGTGAGCCAATATACTGTAATGTAAAATGGCATTATCGCTAATGAAATAAGATAATTACACTAATGGCATGACCAGTGATGGTAAGTTCACATTGTACAAGTTGTAATGAGGCCTCTGGATCAATAAGTAGCTCTTTGGCTGGTCACATCAGATGCGCAGGGCACAACATTTGTGAGAAAAGCCTTTTGGGAATGCAGATGGTTAACTCTAAAGATACTGGAACAATTCTTTTTAAAAGTCCAGGTTTTACTCTAGTTGCACTAATCTGTCTTAATTCATGTTTCACTAAATGAAGTGATACAATTCTATGTTTGAAAACCCAATGAGTAAAATGGTGTCAATTTTCTCATTTCTTGTAAATTCTGACTGGAATATGCATTGTTGTTATTCTTTGGAATAGTTAAATGCTATTCTTTCATTTAGGATGAAAAATTCACTAATTTTATTGGTAAAGTCTTCTTTAGAAGATAGAAACTTTAGAAGATAGAAACTTTAGAAGATAGAAATGGTGAAATATTTTTCAATGCTTTTCTGTTTTCTTTCTGGAAAAAAAAATCCCTTGCAAAATTATTTGGAGAAAAATATATTTCTCTGAAACATCCAGTTTAGTAAACAAAGCATTTCTCTGTGCCTCTTTCACTGTCACTGCTGCTGGGAAAGAACATAAGGACAAAGATATTGAAATCTTTTTCCTGTCTTTTTCCCTTGGTGGTAATATTTTTATTTTTTTCTCCTAGAGGAAAAATTCTGTACAGTCCATAAAATTATGCTCTCCTCCTTCAGGAGCCAGGCAAGAAAGAAATAAGTATCAAAAGCAACTGGTTGGAAAGCAGCTTTGCAGCTGTGCCCTGTCCTCCAGCAGAACACCACAGTGCACACACTGTGCCCAGCTCTACACGACCCCCTGGCAGCAGCACAGAGGGGCTTGTCCTCCTGGGAATTTCCCTGGCTGTGCTTGGTGAGGGGATGAATGCCTAAGGAATCAGAATTAGAGGGAGAAAATGGATGTGGCTGAAAGCAAAACCATCTGAGCATAGGAGTTGTCCCGACAGATCAAGATGACCCAACTTCAATCAGCCAAAGAAGTCTCCAGGCTGCTTTAGCTGCGATCCTGGATGGTCTTGGGATGTTGCTATGGATGGAAGCAACATCAAGCCCCATGGCAAGTTACTCATGGCACTTGAGGGCATTCACAGGACTTAGTAAGACTCCACTTCTATTGCCAAACAGCAACAACAGCAAAAATAAGTACAGGGTATGACTTGAAATATCTCAGCAAGGATTTTTGTTTCTGTAGTGTGTGATTGTGAAGAACTTCAGTTCTTCAAAATATACTTTCCACAATGCATAAAAATTTACAGCCTTCTGCCTGAAGAAGGTTTTAATAAAAATTATGCTCCGGGCATTGTGTTTGGCCTTTGTGGAATGAATAAAAGGCAGGAGAAAATGATAAATTACAAATTTATTTAATAATGAACAACACTAAAATATGTTCAAGTAGTGTTTTGGTTGATTTTCAATCCTTTATTTGCCATTATTGAACTGGGTTGGAAGATGATTGCTTAATTACTGTCCCACTGGGCCCATCTCGGAAATGAGATGTGTATCTCAAAAGCTTATCCCTCAGAGTTATGTTTTAAATAAGTTCCATGTCAGCTAGGAGATTTAGATGTATAACTGATGCTGAGCAAGAGCTTACAAAATGAATCTGGTGATAAATGGGAATTTCCAGTTTTCTGAAGAAATTGCATGATAATGAGATGTATTTTTATCCAGTTTCAACTGTTTTGGTCACATATAATCAGATGCTTTAATTGCAAAATATTTTGAATCTGGAATTTTATTCAAGTTTAATGTTATCAGTATTCCTTTATTATAACATAACTACAGGAAATTTCTATTTAGTGATAATTGTTCAAACTGGAAAAAAAATTGTTCCCATGTCCCTTTTGTTTATTTGCTGTGTGTGGAGTTTCCTAAAGTTTAATAAAAAGGAGTTAGTTTGGTCTAGGACAAGTATTAAAACATAAGTAGCAATTCTCTAGTGATTCTGAAATAAAGTTTAAAAATTGTAATCTGTCATTACAATAAGAGGTTGTAATTAAGTGACATAAAATGAAAAACGTTCCAAGCTGAAATTAAGAATGTCAAAAAACACTTTAAAACTCTTCCCAAATGTAAACAAACCCTGTAAGGTTTTATTTTGGACTTTAATTTACAAGTTTTTCCAGAGTATTTTTCACAGAGATTGAAATGATTTGGAAAGAATTTCAGTTTCAAGAAAAACTGGTTTTTAATGCAGAAGATTTTAGTCCTGCTGCTGTTAGGAGACATTACCAAACCATAGCAATTCCTGTAGCATGAGATGCACAGCCAATCTCACACCTGACTGGGTTCTGCCCCTCTTTGGAGTAGGGACATAATGCAGAGTTATGAGATAGGAACTTTTCTTCTGAAGTCTGTGGCTTGAAGGCTCTCAAACACAGAGACCACAGCTTTGCATTTCATAGCAGTTTGGGTCCCTTTTCTTCTATGAAATTCAAGTTGAATTTTTAAGCAATTAATGAATTTACCATCCAGAGTCAAGTTTGTCATCCACGTTTATTAGCCAGATTTTTCATCAAGAATATAATCAAAAAGACATTCAGCAATTGACCTATATTTGCTGTATAAAATAATAAAAAGGATTCTGTCTCAAATGGAAAACTCAAAATTTAATCTTTTAAGTTCTTTGTTCTTAATTGCCTCTGTTAAAAGTCAAACAAAATAATGTCAATAGCAATTCCATTATATACAATCCAAATCTATGAATCTGAGGTGGTAGAATTTTTTCTTTCAAAATTGAGTTTAAGGAACTTTAAACATACCTACAATTTCAATTATAACCTCTCCCTACAGTGGAAGAATAATTCAGAAAATAGAAATGTGAGCCTCTGTAATTCTAGGTAATTTCTGATTTGAGAAGAAATCTGCTCAGGTCTCAAGTGGGGAAAACAAAGTAAGCCTTGATTGAAGGGAACTAAGCTAATCACATCTTATAGTTATTGAGGACAATTAAAACATCATTTATAAAATAATGATTGTTTAAATTATCTTATTGAATCCATTTGCCAATCCCTAATAATTTTTTTATTGCTGATTAGAGGAAATAGCCTTGCTATTGGCATCAGCTTGTCTATGCAATAGATTTTTAGCAGGAAGCAGTTAAAAATCTGTATCAACCAGCCTTGCTTTGCTTTCTTCCTAATTTATTTTCTAAAAAAAGAAAAACAAAAACACCAACTAAAATCTTTTCAGGTTCATACTCTGTGAAATAATTTTTCAAATCCTGATGTTAAATAATTTTGAAGGTGTGTGTTTTTTTGGGTTTTTTTTTTTTTTTTGTTGTTGAATATTGCAAAGTAAACAGATTAGTATTTATGACAATTCAGATCATGAAGCTGAGAATATATCTTTTTGTGAAATACACGTAAATTAACCCAATCTGACTGCCTTTTGTGTTTCTAAATCATTTGTTTTTATTCCCATGGTAACAAAAGGAGTCACCCTGAGCTGCTCATTTCACTGCAATTCCTGCATGTAGACACATTCTTGCAATGTAGCAGGTCTAATTTCTTTAGATGTTAAATTTACTGTATTTCCAGGTGTTCACTGCCAAGATTATTTTTTCATTCTTACCAGATTCAACTGCCTTTCCTGTTGAGAGAGGATGGTGGGAATGGAGTCTTTATTTTTTCTGGTTTTAATACAAATTTCTTCTACGAACATATTTATGATCAACAGCAGATAAATTCCACCTCTCCCATGAGTTTTTCTTCCCTTCTCCTTCAACTCTTATGCCCTCCCACCACTGGCCTGGCCATTCATCCCCCCAAAGGAAAGTATCTGTAGAGATCTCACTCTCAAATCCTGTCCCAGCTGTGCAGGAACTGCTTTAACTTCACTGACGAAGGCTATGGCTCTAACTAAATTATGGCTTCTTGATAATGTAGGAGACTGAAATGATGACTCTAAAAAAATGCAGATTCCCTCTTCTATAGTCTTAGTTAAAACACCTGTATCACCGTTCATATCCTCTACAACATGTACATATGTGAACAGTACAGCTGCATGACAGCCAAGAAAATTGAATGTTTCATAAAAGCTTGAATTCCAGAAAATCGTTATCACATGTAATTAACTCAGTGAGAGAGAGAAAATTGTCATGTCTGGTTACAAACAACACCAGAAATAGAAGCATGAACTGAAGAAATTCTGGTTAGCTACATATATATTAAAGTCTCTGCTCTCCATAGACTGCAGTCATGTATTTTCACATAGTGAAAGTTATCTAATTTTGTCTAAATGGGGAAAAAATGCTATAAATTATCTGTATATTAATGATGTATATATAGGTCTCTTCCATCACTTTTTTTCACATCTCTCTCTGAAAAGCAAGTGTCATCAGCTGACCCATGGCAAGAAAAACCCTTATAAAACATTTGTAAATAGGTGAGAAATGTGATTCACACCTCTAGGAAAGGGAGAAAATGCAGAAGAAAACAGACCAAATGAAAGATGTCAAAGTTGTCTTAAGCAATAGAGTAGAAAAATTACAAAGAATTCCAGCTCTCAAGAAGAAACTGCAGACTCAAACTTGTCAGCATGATGGAGACCTTGGATGCTGTGGCTTTCAAAGCCACCTAAGAGAGTTAAAGTATGGCAACATGAGATTATTCTGACTTTTGGCAAGGGTTACAGAGCTGCACTTTGAAAAGCAGCAGGGACTCGTGAGAGTATATTACTTTACCATTCAGTCTCAACAGGCAGTTTGCAAGATCTTGCAAACTTTCCCGTGAGTGATCCTCTCGTTCTAGTGAATGGTACTTAGTGGAATAGCTGGAGGTTAATTTTTAAATCCCTCTGTGTCATGGTGAATGCACTGCTTGTAACTGGCAATAAGATAATATACCGAGCAGAGTCAGGACTGGCACATGTGGAATTAGTGAGACTGAGTGACTTTATGTGTATTGCATCATTCTAGTTTCCTGCAGCATTAGTGGTGTCAGTTGTTCATTTTTAGTTTGTTTGTATTTGTTTGGACTTAGGATGACTCTGTGTGTTAACACTACCTAAGCACAGTACAGGACAATATTTTTATCACCTATGAAGCCACACACATATAATACATTTTATGCTATGGTAACAGCAAAGAACAAAGAAATAGTTTTTTCCTTCTTTTCTGCCAAAGATGAACAAGAAAGAAGAGAGGAAATCGTGCACAGCTCTCAGGTCTGTTCTTCTTCCTTTTAACTGTATGTGAAACCTTTTTTATGCTTTAGACATACAAAAATAAAAAGTGGCTCCTATGAGAGGTAATATTTCTGGAAGTCTAGAGAAATGATCAGTAGCTGCTGGGTAATTTATGTGCCTTTGCTCCAAAATGGCACTAGTGTTTTTTGTTCTAGTATCTAAGAAACACTGTTATAATTAGAAGCTTTTGAAGCAGGCAGCTTGGTCTTCTGGTGGTATTGTGGTATTTGCAGGGTTCCACCTCATGTGTTGTTCTGCTCCCCAAACCTGTCATCCCAGATTTATTTTCATTGCTGTTTTTATGTTTCCACCATGTAACATTATTTTGATCTATTTTACAGGTCATAAAAACTGCAAAAAGGTTTTGCATGTGCAAATTCTTTTGAAATCATGGAAGCTGGTGTCACAGGCTGGTGCACACTGTGTTGTTCCTTCAGTCCCAAACACGTTCAGCATTGGGCTGTAATTTTGGATAGCTGCATTGCCTCAGCTCCCTTTGGAGATGCATTTTTAATTAATTAATTCTAGAAAAATGATACAACTTTCTCCTGTTCCTCCAAAGTAATGGTACAGAATACAATGTGCAACATATTTGATGTTAAGACCAAATTAAATTAATCACATGTTCTGACTTAAAACAGACAATTCACACCCCACCCATAAAGCTAGGTTTGCTTCACAAAGACCGTTGAGATTTTTAAAAATAAACTAACAAAATAAAGTAAAAGAACACTCTGTTCAAGCTGTTTATCCAGGCTTTGTGCATAAAAAGGAAAGACACAGTTTTTTTTACTTTGATCTAACAGCTTTAATGTGAAAAAACTGAGAGGAAAGACCTAATTTGTTGGTTTAAAAAAGTAATGCCACTCATTAATCAGAGCACTGAAGAGAGAAAACATAAAGTGACTTGAGTTGGCTTTTATCACACAGGCCTGATGATAAAATATCCACTTCTACTGGAAGCCCTTCTATCCCATTTTCATTGAATACACAGTAATTCAATCATGACTAGGAATAATTTATTTGTAACAAGGAAGGTTTCTGTTTCTCCGTAATGAGTTGATTATATCTTGTCAGAGGAACCTTAAACCCATCAAATGTCAAATGAATTATATCAAACATATTATTTTCATAGCAGCTGGATATGAGTAACTGATGAAACAGAGCTCTTTACTTTCATTTTGTATTGTGAATGATAGAATGTAGCTCATAAAATGGAGCCTGTGACACAAATTCATGCAGGTCCCTAATTTCCTACCTTTAAAAGGACTGTTTCATAAATTTGATCTACTAATTTACTCAAAATATTGAGTCATAATTTGCTGGGGGAATTGTACATCAGAATGTTCTTCTGTGAAATTGGGGGGGTGGTTTTAACATTTAAATGAAAGTAATCCCTGTTCATGACGCATGACCTGATAATGCACTTATCCAAAAATTAAATTTGAGATAGCATTTGATCCCATCTGTCTCTAAAAGCACTTCCTGGAAACAGGAGTGTGGCAAGGGGACTACTGCAAGGCCAAAGGGTGGAGTAGTTGGGTATCTATCCCAAAGAAAACAGATGTGTAGCTGGTCCACGGGGATCAGCCTCACCTCCCAGCCCAGCCCAGGGCTTAGGGCGCTTGCCTGCTCCACCAGTCCATGGCTTTTCCTCATGGAAGACCTCTTTGGCCTGTCTTGCTGCTCCAACTCACTGAAGCAATCAGCATGGGGGCGAGGGAGAGGAAGATGAGCTCCTTGTGAGAATAACTGGAAGAATCATTGAAAAATAGGGAATATATCAAATACAATCTGCAGCAGCTTCTGGGAGATCATTAAAGCAGATCTTGACCAGTTTCAGAAACATGCAGTCCTTGTTCACTGCTACCTGAAGCACCCCACTTTGTTCAAGTTTTTGATGTACCAGAGACAATCTTCGAAGCAGACCTGGTTCAGCTCTCAGAAGGAAAGAAGATGCTGCTGTACATACCAGAAACACTTTTCCCTGGATGAAAGTTGGTGAAAGCAAGACAATAGGCAGCCCACACCCATGCACCTGTCCACACTCCTGGTGTTCATGGGCACCAGTATCTGCTCTCTCTTCACTGCTACATCTGAGCAGATAAAGTTTGCTCACTTTTTAATTAAAAAAAGCCCAGCATTGTCCTATATTTGTTTGGTGTAGAATTTCACATTTCACTCTTTCATAGGAAATGGCTGCTGTGGACAGATAGAAATTGTAATCTCTCTGTGTGATTTTGGGACTAGTACATTTCAAATAGGATTTTTCTGGGTTTAACTCTACATCCTTGCAATGCATAAAATGCTGAGCTTGCCACAGTCCTCTAAGGGAGAGAGGGAACAATGGACAGCAGCTGCACATTGGAATGAGTTGTTTGTCACTCCACATGGAGACAGCAGAAATTGCATCTAAGAGATGAAATTTCCTTCTCTT
>JACBWW010000003.1:57786215-57927210 GCA_020086605.1 Lanius collurio
AAACAATTATTGAATTTACATCTTGCATTTTCACCCTCCAACCTCACTAATAAGTGTCTGCTTTCAAGTTTAGTTAGCACACTGTCTACCAATACTGCTCCAAATATAGCTGCTCTGGCTTTTATCCCATTTCTTCACAGACATTGGAACACTATTATTTTTGTGATGTTTTTTAGAAGGAGTACCCCAAGCTGTGGATTTGAGATCCTTTGAACACCTAGACTAAATACCAAATGAAATAAGGCTATAAATGTTGCTTCACTCAGCAGCTGTTTTGGAGAAGAAGCTGTTATTCTCCTTTTACAGGCAGACAAAGTGAAAATAGTCATCATGGTTCATCAGCCTCCTGGTGCCCAGGTAATTTTTTGTGCACTACCTCTCCCGGTCTATGAAAATTAATTTCAATTTCAGATCACTCCCAGGAGCGTTGGTTTCGTATCTTCTACACACTTCCCTTCCAAACTGAGGTGACAGAGCAGAGAACATCAGCTTTCTGCAGGTTCTGCAGCTTCTCACCTGGATTCCATGAGAGGAAAGATCAAGTTGTAGGCCAGAACATAGCTGTGAGGTTCTCAGAACAGACTGCTCACCTGGACAGCAAAGTAGGAGAGTCTGGACCAAAACACTGGGCTTTTTGTGGTTTCAGCCTTCTTTCCTGCCAGGCTTGCTCTTTCTCAACAGCCTCTTAATGAGCCCTATTCACCCTTTGCATAATTATCAGGATTAACCATTTCATTTACCCCAATGTCCTCTGAGTCATATACTCAGACAAAAAACAGTACTAGGGTTTCTTCCCAGCTGGGAACAGTGTTGATACATTGCAGTGTGTCATGGTCAATAAGAACAGTAAGAAGCATAGGAAGAAATTGCTAAAGTCTTGTCAAAGAAACCAACAAAATTCATTAGTCAGCTAAATTCAGCCACTGCCTGTGTTGTTTTGGTAAATCCAGACACATTTGTTGTACCTGTATGTTGCCATTTTTCTCTGTCTGGCTTTTATCCCATCCGAAGCTGAAGGAAGTAACCTCCAGTCACCACACAAGGATTTGGGTATCAGACCAGAGGAGGGAGGATCACACCGGTGCAGGCTGGATCAGAAGTTGTGGGGAGAGGTGTATTCAGCTTGTGCTGTGCCAGCTTAGCATGATATTCATGAGGAGAGAGGATTTCTAAGGTCATCTGTCCCAAATAAAATTCAGAACAACTGTTAACAGGGATTTTTCCTTTATTTATAACCTTGCAACTTATGCTGGCTTTTCCAACATGACAGCAGTGAGAGATCTATCACTAATAAATTTCACAAACTTCTAAATTTGAAACACTTGCTACAAAACATGGTTTTCATAAAATGTGGTTCCACAGAAAAATAACTTTTTATTTTTTTTCCCTTAATCTTTTTTATGAAAATAACTAAACCACTTTTTGCTGGAACTTATAAGTAAATCCCTCTCAGGCATGTGCACAAAAAGAATCTCTTGAAACAGAGAATTGTCCAAAAACTTAAAAATGTTTACCATTGGTGAAGCTAAAGTACTGAAATCAGAGTCAATGTAAAATGTCAGACAAACATCACTACTTATTTTCAAACAATCAGTCCTTACACCCCATAAAATGCATGCAATGCTATTGAACCCATACACAATTACACTTATGCATTAACTTATGTGTTTAGGTTTCAACTGATCATTTTTTCCCATATTTTCTGAGTTTCAAAAAGCAGAACATAGAGCTTCCAGCACTGTATAGAATGCTGCAGACAGATGTTTCATGCTATGTGTATGTAGCATTACAGCTACTCTCTGCAGGAAGGGAATACTTGCAGGAAGGGAAGCCTACTGCTTTCCTGGAAGGGCAACTCAGAGCCATGAGTGTCCTTTCAACAAACTGCCAAAAAAATGGCCCTGGCTTTTGCAAACGTATAAGTAGCCATTATTGAACTCAACTTATAGAAGCTGTAATAATTTAAGCTTGTATTTCCATTGAAAATTATAGCTTTTGTAACATTTTGGACCACTTCTCTAAAGAAGTACCACTTATCACCTTTCTCAATTTCAGATGTTGAAAATGATGAGATTCAGAGCTGGGAATGGCCCTACCATTTTTGATGTGAAGTTCACCAAACACCATATGCAAACTTAGCTCAACAGTTGTGAGTGTGGACCAAGAGCAGAGAGTACTCATGGGGCTTTATTCTCTTCATGCCATGCTCCCCTTAGTGTCAGGGCCCTGAGCACACCTCTTTGAAGCTAAGGGTAATAGCCTGTCCTTCCCTTCCCTTGGAATTTGCATTTAAACTGAGGCTTTGTCACTGGCCCTCGCCTGTGCTGCATTGCAGTGGTATCACAGCTGTGTCTCTGCCTGGCCTTGTACCTTCTCTCTTCAGCTTTCTTCACAATGAGTTTTGCTAACTCTGGAAAGGGGATTCATTCAGGGTCTTGAGATTAGCACATGCATTCATTCTGGTAAATTAGGTAAACAGAGATTTTCACTGCTACCTTTAGAACGATAATTTTCTCAAGCCCCATTTATACACTCTACTCTTTTGATATCATGGCCTTCCTAGTTCATTTCCATGCTCATGGAAGTCTTTGCTTTCCTTCAAGTCTCTTGCTCTTTAATTTATTGCTGAATGAATATTCAGAGATCTCCATTAGTCTTCCAGGACTTCATGACTGTTTATAACCAGTATTTTTTCCTTCCTCCTCATTAACTTCTTTGCCTGTACAACTAGACAGACTTCAGCTCTCAGCAGTAACCGAGCTACTAAATTAGTAGGATAGCAATGTCTTGCAGCTTTTCAGTTTGGTTTTATTTCTCTGTAGCATACCTTAAAGGGAGCTATTTACTGTGACTGTGAAGCCCAATCCATTGGTGATTTAGAGCTGTGACAACATTGATGCAGATGAGCCTCTGCGGAGATTTAATGACATTATGTAAATGTAATCAATGGGCTCCATAAAGCATAACAATAACAAAATACTGTTCACATTATATATAAATAAATGCACATGGACACATCTATGTTCTTTCTTCATAATTACTGTAACAGCTCTTATTTATACCACTGATCTTCCAGATCTCTATATGCCACTTCCGTAGTGTCTGTTTACACAGTCTTATTGAATCCATAACATTTAACTAGCTGATTAGAATCCTTACTTATGCCTGAAGATCACGAATCTTCTGAGAGGAAGGGAAAAAACTGAAATTAGAGCAACTCAAAATCATCAGATGTTGCTGTTCAAAACTTTCAAGTGTTTCTTTTTCTAAAAGAGAAATATTTCAGAATTTTTTTTGTGACATTCTGTCGACAGTTTGATTTCAGTACAGAGAGGCGAGTTTATAGTCTTCAAAAAGAAAGAGAAAAAGCGAACAAAATGCTGTTGGAGTTTTTTGTCATTAGGCTATGACATTAACTCTCTAATCTAAAATTTCTACAATTATGGATTGAAGTTGGATCATCTTGCCCAACTTCAGCTACTGACTGACTACTGACTGTAAGGTGCACGGACTTTTGGGAGAATATATAGATGTTAAAATGTTTATACATGAGTCCTGATTTCACAGTACCAAATTAGATCTCTCAACAGGACTACAACAGGAAAATGTTCAATGCTCATGTTCCATGCTTTCAACTACATAGCCAATATAGTGCATCATTTCATGTAACTGCTTAGATTTGTGCTGGAGGTGGTTAAAAAATTGGGCTTTACTGTGATCAAACCTAGAAGATGATACAATGTGCACTATATTCTGAAAATACATGGCATTTCTCAAATAATGTGGCATTATATGATTTCAGTCTTGAAGGTCATAAAAGAATGACAGCCTCATAATACTATTTCTAGGACTGCAATGGAAGAAAGCTGGTGACTAAAAAGAAAGTCAGTGAAAATCAGACTAAGAAAGCAGTGACTAAAGGCAGAAACATGAGGACAAAACTGTCTAGAAAAGAAAAAGTGTATTTGGCAAACTGCTGTTATTTTAACATTTGTTTCCAGACTGCTTCAGTATATACTTCTCATAACATACTGTAAGGAAAAACAAGATCACTCTATCATCAAACAGGTTGAGTGATGACATTGGTCAGGATACCCCTTCTGATGTAAACATTCATGGGGGGTTGCCTGTGAATGAATGAACACATAGGGTCTCCAAGTGTGACCAATGGGGCTGTACAAACTGTCTCACTCTGGTCTAATTGAAATTTATTGCTCAAAATTGAGAATGTCCCAAAAGAGGGGGTGATGCTCTGCCACCTGCTAGGATGCTTAAGTGGAAAGTGGGAACCCAAAGTTCACTTGTCTGTTCTGAAAAAGCCATAAAGGTTATCCAGGATATTTCACTTTGAGCAAAAACTGCATCTTGACACAATTTTTACTACAGCAATTTGGCATATGTCCAGGTCTTTGTCTTTGGGCTGAGTTCAATACTATCTCTTTTTTTTTTTTTTTTTCTGTAGGCATTTTTATATAGATGGTGGAAGGAGATAGTAGTTGACAGCTTGGATTAATACTTAGCTGGGCTGAGTAGTACTCAGGAGATAATTATCTTTTTCTGATAGCTACTTAGAGAAGCAGTGTTGACTACACTCATAACTTAGATGTGTCATTTAGGTATTTAAGGTTCTCATCTATGAGTTTCATTTTTTCTTTTAAAATGTGTAATTCTTCCTCTCCCTGACATGGAAGCTATAAACAATCAATGTAAAAATGATCAAAAACTTGATGATAGATACAGTTGTTTCTCCACTGGCATCAGAGCAGAGAAGCAAACTATCTTTCAGTGTGGGGAACACAGACAAAATGAACAATGGCAATTATCTTCACATGGGACATGAGGGGGAGGGGAAAAGGAAAATGATAGAGAAATTCAGAGCCACAAAATACACAGATTTCTAACAAAATTAAAGAGAGTGCACTGAAGAGGAGAAAAGCTGAACTGGAAGGAGGAAATGAGATAATGAATGGACGTGGGACAGCACATTTAGACTGATAAAAGACAAGAAGCAAACTTTGTTATTGTGTTTCAGTATCACTTGACTTCAAGTGCCACCAGGAATGTAAACAAAGGGAAGTGTTAACTAAATTTCCATCCTTTTCTTCCAACCTCTTAAAAAAGTGTTTGCCTCAAATTTCAGGCAAAGAATTGAAGGGACTTTTTTTCTTTACCCAAGTGAGATCTTCATCACACAGCTTTAAATTCATAAAGGTAGTTATGTTATTCATTAATACATTCCTTATCTTTTTGAGTTTAATTATCATCTGATCAGCAACTTGGAACTTGACATAAATCTCAAGGTAGAAACTGGTTGAGAAATTCAATCCAGTGATTATTCCTCCTTAAAAAAAAAAAAAAAAAGAAAAGAGAGGGAGAAAAAGAAGAGAAAACCATAGCAGTCTTCGAAACAGCTGGGGTCAAAGGAACTGTGCTTTCTTCTAATTGCCCCAATAAATTTTAAAGATGTTATTACTCTGTAGTGATTAAGAAATGGTAAAAAGAGATGCAATGCTATAACATCAAGGCCATTAAGCTTAATAGTCCTTAACTGATTGTCACCCCACCCCAACAAAAATAGACATACTGTTCCCCGCTCTGCTGTCCCTCCTCCATTACCCTTCCCCCTCACTCCAAGGCTTCTAAAATCACCTCCAGCCAAACCAAGGGGAATTTATACTTCCTGCAATAAAATCCAAAGAACAGAACAGCTGGCAGCTGAACTTAAGATTGCTAAAACAAACATTGTGACATTGATGTGGGGAGGGATTTGGTTATTATTACAACATGGCGTGGCTGGTTCTGCAGGGAAAAGATGCAAGCAGAGCTTTTTTTTCGGCATGCAAATAAAAGGCTTTTAAAAAACCCAGTAAAACAACAAAAGCAGCACTATTTGCTCTAAAAATACCTAGAGGGGGAAAAGAAAAAAGCATTGGACTAAATTTGCAGTGTTGGCTGCCTAAAATTTAGACTTGAATGACTGAAATTACATGAATAATGTTCCGCAGAGATGCTGCTGTAAATAGGCCAGGCAGGATCATTATTAATTCATCTACTCTGACAAGTACAAAATATGCAAATGAACACATTATATCATAACAATCCCATATATATCATGCTCAGCTTCTCTGGTGTATTGAGTCCTGTTTCCTGTGACAACTGTTAGCAATCTTCCAGAAACCATCCAACTTTAACTTGAAGGTTTCATCAGACAGCCCATACCCATAAAATCTAGGCAAGTAATGAAGTATTAATAAGTAACTAAAGGTTGGATTGATGACAATGGGTGGGTGATTTATAGCAACAGTAAGTGGATTGAAACTCCAGTGTTACATGCTTTTTTGGTTATTATTTCACAGCAGAGTATCTTACATTGCAGAGTCCTCTGAGAGTATCCCTTTTTCCAAAAGGTTTAAGGACAATCCTTAAGCTTGTTTAACCACCCTCTAAAATGTGAAATTCCCAATACAGAGGATTAAATTCCTAACTTCCACCTCTCCCCACTGAGGTTGAATGCCTAAATTAGTGATCTTTATACTAGATAGATTATTAGATAACTACTGTCATATCTTCCAAACAACTCTGCACCAAGAGCACTGATGGACTATCCTTGACTTTTTCCTAAATCTGATACTTTCCACTGTTTTCTTCAAAATCTAGTGATGTTTTTTGTCTGTGGGTTCCCATAATAATGAGCACTGTAGCCTTAAACACTGTGAGGGCTAAATAAATAATCAAAGTTCTTGTTGTTTGCGCTTGCTATTCTTTTATCCTGTGTGAAAAGAGGCATTATCTGGCATAATTTGCACTGAGTTTAAGTTATTTTTCTGGATGGTATTAAAAGCTTGAGTTGATATTGCAAGATTGCACATGCTGAGAAGTATTACAGTAATTACACAGAAAATTGCCAGTCATCCTAAAAGGTATGGGAAAAAAAAAAAGAGTGTTTCCTTGTTCCATGCTTGAGAAAATAAGTTCAGGTTTGGGTCAATCAAAGATTTAATCAAAAGCGTCAACATCTCAATTGAAGAGAGATAAAAAGCATATGAAATACAGGTTTCCATTGTTTGAAATGCATTAAAGAAATAAAAAAATAAATGAAGCAAAAGTAAAAAAGATCATATATGTTTTTACTAAGGGAAATCTGTTTATTCACATCTGTTCCAAGGTTAAGAAGCTCTGGCTTCAAGGGGAAGGAAGGATTCTGCTTCAGATTCAAGCAATGACGTTGTACCTGTTTGTTATCATTTTCAACTTACAATAGTACAACCAGGCTATTGCACACCATGAAGGCCTCTTCCTTGTGGATCTAGTGGAGGGTAGAGAGATTAATCTCTCAACTATGCAAGAAAAGAGTGGTGGAACATAGGTCAGTACCCTAGGGAAAAAATAACACCTCTGCTTCCTAGTTGGGTGGTGGATCAGCAGTCCCACAACTCCAGATGCTGCTTCTGACACCAGATGGTTCCTTGGTGGTTTTTACCTTTTCCGAACAGGTGTGAAAAATCTGTTTGATGATAAATTGCTCTGGGTTTCATGGTTGAGTTTTCAGTTAGAGAAGAGAAACCCACTCATGCTTCATCACCTGGGAAGTTTAGTCAGGGACATTAACATAACCCAGCTATTAACCACATTATCTTCCAGGTTCATTGTTCAAAATAGCTTTCTAAGTTTCAAAACAAGTATGCAGGGCTGAAGCAAGGCCTTTAAAAGAACAATTGTCAATCATATTTTAATTTATATGTAGCTGAATACAACAGGGTCTTGGAAGAGTTCTCACTGAGAATGTGAATAGTTCCCATCACAGACTCTTGTATCTTTGAACCTGCAGTTTATTTTCTGGTTTAGCTTAAGTGGGAGCTTTAAGATTGGCATTAGTTTCATAGGACCTAAATGTATGTGGGGAGCTGCCTTACAGGCTTGCCTTGCTTTCTGAAGCAGAAGGCAAACACCAAAATATATGGTTTTACAATTCCACAAGCTGGGCACATTTTCTTTTAGGTCTAAAGTAATTCTGTGATGTAAATGCACAAGAGCAACTACACTATCTCACATCAAAGGTCAGTTTAGCCACATTATAGATCCCTATGGAAGAGCTAGGGAAAACATTCAGGGATAAGTTCCCAGACTAGCATCCCAGCAGCCAATAATTTGTAATTTAGTGATGTTCTAAACCAGACTTAGAAATTTTTATACTTAATAGCCCTCAATGGATTTTTCCTTCATGGACTGGTCCAATTCCTTCCTGAACCCTGATCCCCCACATGCTGTAGGGAGCAGTCCTACAGCTTAACAGAGTGAATTATGAAGAGTTGTCTCCAGACTTACTTCCTAACAATTGCACATCACATTCCCCTGTTCTGCAAGAGGCACTTTCTCTGTATCATTTATAATTTTTTGGACTTCTATCATTACTGTCTATTCTCCAGGTTGAAGAGTCACTTAGTATTTACCCAACAGGAGCCATCCATGCATTTTATCACCCATTTTCCAACCTGGTGTGCTTGTGTGGCTGAGGATGTGATCTTGCAGATTGTGTTTAAACTGTATGGCCTGATCAGCTCTGACAGAAAGAGTTCCAGCAATCCAAATCTTCCTACAAAATTCACTCCAGTTTGGATTGTTTTATGGAAGTAATAAAACTGATGCTATTCTAAATTAATTTCGCTACAGGCTTTCATGGTATGACTTTTGCTGGGACTAGAAGCAGAAATACACAGGTCTTCCAAACTAATAGTGGGAGAAGAAGGGAGAGATGGGACCTTACTACCATTCTATGTATCAAAATAACCACAGAAATATTTACTTTTTAAAGAATCTGACACTGAAATGGCACAAAGTCACCTACTGTGTCTAGTTCTAGTCTAGTTCTATAACTTTCACTGCCTCAGTCTTTCATTCTATCTATGTATTCCTGTGTTGTTTTTTAGTATATCCTTTGTTCACAAGTTCTTTGGTATATGTAGAGGTCTTAGCTTCAAGAGGCCAGTGTAAGCTCCAACAGAAATAAAAAAGTAAATAAAAACTCTTTAGCCACTTAATTACTTCTCTGTATTGAACGGAACTTCTTTAGCCTGGGAACATGAGCTACTCCTGAGAGGGTGACCATGCCCTTTCCCTTCTAGTGAAAGTCTAGTATTTTACACTATCATTTCCCACATTCCAAATCACCCTAGATAAGTAATTTCCTAGTTACTTATAGTTTAGAAAGGAAATCTAGATAGCATAAGTTTTGTCGAAATGATACCAGGAAATTGCTTATGATTTTATCAAAATTGTGTTCCATAAAAATATTGTCAATTCTGATCAATTCCATGTTTTATAGTTAATAACACCTAATGTCTTTCCATTAGCAGATTGTGATCTTAAAATGACACAGCTTTACTTAATAAGGATAAATACCCAAATCTTGAAGGCTGAGATATTACAGAGGCATTAGGCTGTGCATAAGGGCAAATCTTTTAGGGGCTGATTTTGTGGTGGCAAGGAAGCAACATCAAGTGGAGGTCATCATATGTCAGTGCTGTTTCACAGCAGCCCATGTACAAAAATAATTCTGTCCCTGTGGATGTTGATCAATTATTATATAATGAAGGCTTACATGAAGATATGTTTATGATCTTTTACAATTATGTGACTATCAGTATTTTGCAATAGGCATTTGGAGGGGGTGGATGACTGTTAGGCAACTTCTAATTGCATTTTAAAGGTTGTCTTTTGTAGTACTTTTTAACAGCCTGATTTTTCACTGGCTGCCATGAGGAATTTAAGAATATCTTATTTTCTTTTAGGATGTCTCAGGAATATGGGCCAATTTTTTCACTGTTTTTAGTTAAATAATAATATATGCTTAAGCATCCTGAGGACTGTGCTGAGGAAGTAAACAGACGGTCCAAAGAGGTAACAATACAAATTAGAAAGCTGAAGGCATACAGATGTAGACATGAAAACATATGAACTACACCAGAACTACAAATTTACTTTTGTCAGTTAGGATTTTATTAGGCAAAAATGCCTTGATGAAATCAGTAAGTGGTTTGCTGACATGATGGTGTTCAAAGCTATGTCACAGGCTGTACCAGCCACCATTAAAATATCCAAAGTCCTTTTTTGTCACCTGCTGTGGCCATGGAGTATTTGGAGAATGAATTAACACTTGGAAATTGCTTTAGGAATACTCTATGGCAGAACACGGCAGCATTGTTAAGGTGAATGTGATGAACAGGGCTGAACTGTGTCCCCTATTGCAGACCTGGGGTGGGTTATTCTGGGGAAAGACTGAATGAAGTTTCTTGAAGCCCCTAAGAAAGGTTAAGAAAAGAACTGTTGAAGTAATGAATAAAATAATTCAGCAGTGTTCCATAAATTTAAACACTAAACTCTGCTTAAACGTGTATCTAAAAATTTAATATTTTCCAAAATTTAGCAACATTCAGTTGTGTGTTCTGGTCCATGTTTGTGTAAGTAAAAGACAATAAGAAGTGAGAAGTTTCACTTAAACTGTTTAGTATATACTTGTAAGGGGGAATTCCACCAGGGTTATGTATTGTTTGACAGAAAGATACAAAAGGAACATATCTTCTTCCTAAGACAGTTTTTAGCCAGAGACAAGGAACAAGAAGCTGAAAAGAGCTGTGACATGAAGGCAGAAAGGCCCTGCAGAGAGATCCTAACAAATTGTGAGGCTGGGCAATTATCACCCATAGGAAGTTTAGCCAAAGCAAATGCCTGTCTCGAGGATCCTTGAGAGTCCCTTCCAACTCAGGGTATTCTACGATTCTATGAACATTGGCTGGAGGGATTCTGAAGATCCTTCCTCATGAAGACAGAAATAAGGAATGCAGAAACTTCTCCACATTTTTTAAAGTTACAGAGTTTCAGCAAGGTTTTCTTACTGAACCTCTCTATTGATTTTCTTATATTGCATCTGAACTTAGTCTACAAGTTTTTTAAGTCAAGGGAAGTCTCTACTTAAATACTACACCTTCTGGGCTTCCACCACTGAATGCTATTTTTAAGAAAAGTGATAAAATTAAAAATGCAAAGGATGCCTATTTTTGGATAAACTGATTTGTAGTCATTTCATCTGGGCTATCTCTGCATAAATTTGTTAGTAAGAAAGTTAGCATTTTATCCTTTAGAATATCTTACTTTTTCAAACCCAGAAGCTCATGAATGGAAGCTGTGCTCCTCCAGTGGAGGCCCACATGACCATTAATATAACACCTCCAGGGAGCAACCAGAAACACCACCCAGGTAGTCTTGTGTAATCGGAGTAATGTTAAATGCGAAGCAAAACTCTTGTGCACAGTCTAGTCACATGAATTTGTTTCTCTTCTACCCATTCCATTAAGGACCTCACAAGACAGTTAATTAGTGTCTTAGAGGATGGTTGATTGTGGTGAGAAAGGAAGGAAAACACCTTTGGGAACTGCAATCTTCCGCAGCCTGGAATCATTGTACTAGCATCAAGCTAGGAGCTCTTCTATCTCTGTCTGTTCACACTGACGTGGTTTTATTGTTCTTTACCTTTGAGGAGAAGTCAATGGATGCATTTTTTCCCCCAAAAAAAATTTTATCTTTTGATCACTTTTAAACCAACACCTATGGTAGGCAATTAACAATGATTTTAGTGAATTTGGGGCTGAGGTCAACTGTCTATCCCAACGAGAGAGCAAGGAGCATATACTCTTTTGCTGCTCTTGTGCTGACATGGAAATCTTGTTGTTCTTATGTACATGTGGGCAGGACAAAGCATGGCAGGAGGAGAGATTGCCCTGAGGTTAGGAATGATTTACAACTACTTAAGTTTCATCCATTGTAGCCTAAGTATTAAAGCCCATCCTTTGTTTTCAATATAATCAACATGACAACAGTTGTTAAATTTTTCATTATACTTAAGATCAGCAATAATTTAACCTAGAACACCTGACTCTGCCAACCATAGGACCCAAATCCTAGTTAAATTTGGTCTCTTTTAGAGGCCAGATTAGAGACATGGCCCAGAGCTCACTGCCAGGCTCATCTCATACTCAGGGTCCTTGCTCCCAGCTGTGGTGTCTGGGTTTATGTATCTACCAAGGGCTGGCACTGGAGTAGCTGCAGTTATGTCAGCATATTCACTGTCAAAACAGATGTCCCTGTCTCCTCTGTGGGAAATTGTTCCACAGGCCAGAGTCAACCCAAATTTTCAAATCTGACCTTAAGCCACTTTGAGACCTAAACAGAGATCTTATTGAGCAGCAGGACAGATGGCCTCAGTCTTTTTTGCTCCCTGACATACACAGAACCTATCAAAGCACTTGGCATAGCTTTGTATCACATGGAAGCAAGGAAATTATTTCACTAATGCAACTCCTCACCCTTAGAACCTAGAGCAGCCACACCCACACACCCTTCCATTCCCTTCAGTTTTTATCTCCCTCACATGGATGCATGATCCCATGAGGTTCTTCTTGTTGGGAGTGAAACAACACAGCTTTGTTGAACAATACAGCTTTGCCATGGCTAGCTGCACTGATGTTGCAGTCGTCCCACATTCCTTTATTGCAGCCCACTGCAATTAAGCATGTCTGCATACATGCACATCCTCTGTGTGCTTGGAAGCATCTTCTTTTGTATATTGCTAGTCCCTGAGTCATAGGATTTAAACTCTCTCTTCTGCCTCTTCAAACAGACACTGTTCCTTGTCGCTTTTCCCAACAGCTGTGGGCCACATCCTGCCAGCTGTTTGGTAGATGTCTGGATCAGCTGTTAGTGCTGCATGTCAGCTGGAGGGGGCCTCTTGGCTCAGCTACAAATGTCCTCACGCATCTTGGTTAGACCTACTCCTAAACAAGCGCTGCATTAGTTCTCCAGATGAAGGAATGAGTTTTGAAGTAAATTAATCATATCCATGGGAAAACAAGGAAAGGAAAATAATCACTAAGATGATGGATTGCTCTGCAAGTGAGTTTAGGTTGTGTGTGTATGTGTCACCACAGATGTATTTCTGACATTTGTGCAACAAATGTTATGTATTTCAGGTAGGAACTCTAAGGGTTTGTCACAGCCCAGCAGAAAAACTTTGTTGGTGGAGATTTAGTACTAAGTTTTCAAATTCAGTGAAATAGACAAAATCTCCAACTGTTTTAAATCATCTTTTTTTATTACATTCAGTCTTTGCAAAACAGGTTTGCAGGCTAGTCAGAGAAGAATGACTGTGTATGAATGGGGAAGAAAACCAGCTGAGGGAAAAGAGGAAGTGGGACCCTTCAAACTTTCACCTGTTAAAGAGCATAAAAACCAGGCCAGAGCTGTAATTAGTGGGAGCACAGGTGAAGCAGGTCAGCTACATTCTCCCCATGATAATGTGGAACTCCACCACTGTGGAAATCACCAGGTACCAAGAAAGAGTGTGTCCCTGCACAGGTAGCCCAGAAAAAAAGAACGGAGCGCAAGCCACGATGGGGAAGGTTTTATGATGACAGTTTAAATCCCACCATTCTGAATAATTTTGTTACTTTGCCAATACATCAACTTAATGTGCTTATCCTAGAGTTCCAAACTGTCTCCCAAGGCCTTTCCAGGTGTCTAAAGCATCAGCTGTCAACTCTCCAGCTGTCAAAACACGTAGCTTCACTTCTAACTGTTCCTTTGATGCAGTTTAAAATCTGTCAGTCTAAACTCAGTGGCACATTGGAAAATGGCAATGCAAGGACTGCAAACCCTATGTTGAGTGCAATATGAACATCAGCAACCAAGGACTGACTTCCTCAAATTCAAATTATTCCTGTCTCTCTGTCATCATATTATCCACATTCATCACGTGGAAGAGGTGAAAGCAGTGACTGTCCCTCACCTAAGAGCTAGGGGTTTCTTTTCAGATAGCAGGCCCTCCAGTATCCACAGGACAGCTTCTGGTCAGACATGCCAGCACTCATTCATCCCTGGTGTGTGGGTTTCATGACAGAGGGATGAAAGCTGGGAGTTTCTAGCTCTGCCCGTCTGAGAGATACTTCAGGGAAGAATGGAGTTGGGGATGAGTGAGCCTGGAGAGAGTAGGCTGGGGATTCCTCTTCAATTTTCTTTTTCCTCTTTTTAAAAAGTACATGCATTTACTGTGGTTGTGCCAACATAAACCACTGCTGAGCAGAGCTGAGAGAGCAGCAGTGCAGCCTCATTCGTGTGCAACGTGCATCTGAGACTTGCTGCCTGCCAGAGTCCTGTGTGCTGATGTTACCCACACCAATGGCATGGGTCATTCTAGTTTGTTCTTTTCCCTCTGCCTTCCTTGCACAATGCAGATGTGGCATGAGGCCCCTTTGTGCCAGGGGCAGCATTCTGCATGGACAAAGCAGGGTGGAGCACATGTCTTTGCTGCTGGACAGAGATGACAGGGGTGGTTAGCAAAAGGCAAAAGAGGAAAAAAAATTCTCTGCTCTCTCAATTTTTGATTGTTTTGTTGTTGTGGTGATGGTGGTTGCTGATGTCCGTCTGTCTTCAAATTCTTCTAAGCAGGGCCTGTTTTACCCTCTGTGTTTGTGCAGTTCTTGGAACTGCAAGCATGCTTAGCAGTCACAACAACAGTAATGAGAGTGGGATGAAATGCAAAGCTTTAGTATGCTACATATCAAGCAAATCTGTGACCATGCAGAAATCACCAATGAATGCACGAGCAGAAAGACATGTATGGACTTGGTAAGTTTTATCCAGGCAAGAAGGGACCAATAGAGAACTGACTTGGTGAAAATCAGGATAGCAGCAAAGCCCACACATGTGGTCAGCAGTAAAACAAAGAAACTCTGGGAGCTGAATAAAGCCCATTGTTTTCCTTCTACCAGTTTTTTTTTTTATTTTATTTTATGTTTGTTTCTAGTGGCAGACACAGAAATGTGTGAGGCCCTTTGCAACCTCAGTCATGCCACAGACAAAGCAATTGGATAGAGATGAAGGCAAGGGTGATGCCTCACAAGCAAGTCCAGTGGCAATTCTTCACTTCCCAGGAGGACAAGTTTTAAATCTGGAGGATATATACCCATACGTGTGTGGGTGCACACAGGTGTTTTCCTTTATGTAAAGGAGCTCTACCCAAGTGTATGCTGGATCAGAGCCAATCGAGTCAAAGTAATGAGGAAACTTGCAGAGGATGATGCTTTTGATCCTGGCAAACTTTTCATTGTTGTGATTTTCTCAGCCTTGAACACTCCCAGCCAGCATTTATTCACTTACCGTCTGCTCACAAAATGAGCTTTCTCCTAGCTCTTCAAAAGACAAATCTCTCTTCCCTCACCAGAGCCTAACTTTGATCTTGAGGCTCTGCAGGGCACTTACCCAGACAAAAGTGCATTCAGAGATGTCTACACCTGTTCATGCCTTAAAATTCCACATCTGGTTATTTCATACTGCATCAGCTGAATTCCTCCATCTCTCCCTGCCTCCTCCTGTCAGTGCTGGCAGTCCCAGCTCCTCGGTGTGCAGAGCACAGCTGAACCAGTGACATGGTGGCTTTCTTCTTCGAATGCCTGGACACTGCTGCTGTTTCTCCCCCTGCTTATTAGCACTGCTTTTCTGCTCTCTCGGAAGAGATGGCTGCAGAATGCTCCCTGCCCCTCTCTCGCCCACCATACAGGTGCATATCATCACTTAGGGATTTGAAATTTGGATATTAGAATGGTGCTTGCTGGGAGCAGACCCTCATAAGGTATCAAACAAGAATCAGTGCTCCCACTTCTGTGGTTTTCAGAGATTTTACTTTGAGACTAGTCAACAACCTGATAGTATTTCATTTTCAGGCATTTTTTCCAATTTCTGCTGTTACCTTCAAAAACTGTAAAAAGAGGGATTTCTCTTCTTTTTTACTGTTTGCACATAACCTCCACTCACATTTGTTTTTTATTTTATGTCCATTAGTGGCTGGCGATTGCACACTTCTGGTAAGTGATAGTTTACATGACTTCTCATAAAAATCAGTGGAGTTTAATAGTTGCACAGTGAATCTGTATCATGTCTCTGAAATCACATTCTTCTTGCCATTGATGGCTCTTCCTTGAATTGTCATTTTCTAGCACCTCCCTTAGTAAGACAGTCATAGCCTGGTGAAATTTTCCAAATTAAAATAAGCACAAATCCTAGAATGTTTCAAGAAATAATCCCATTTATAGGTCTTTGTTGCTTTGATGTGGCTGTGACTTCACATCCAAGTTTTTGCCCACCCTTGTATTTGCACTCCTGTTGGCACATTGAATTCTGGTGAGAAGATCAGTCCTGAGTTTGGTTTTTTGCCAGTTATGAGACAGTTTTCCACTATATTCTCCAAGACTCCAAGTGGTACAGTCATCTCAACAGCTGGTCCTCTGAATGCGCTTTCATTTAGACATGTGTTTTTCCAACTGTTTTGAATCAAAAAATGCCGCCTTTTGCAGGAAGTCTTAGGACAATTTTCTGCAATGCTGCCCCAGTGGCATGTCATTTAAAAGCAAATAAGGATCAGACTGAGCACTGAAAGCACTATTACTTCTCCTATTTCGTTTTCACCTGAGGGAATGAGGTGTTTGTTTAATATTTGTATTTTTACAGCCATTTAATGGATGTTTATGAGACTTATGTGCCGCCATTGGTTGATAAGCTACCAAACAAATAAAAAACTAAATCAGATTTCTACAAATTCTTCCTTTTAGATGATTTGTTTTTCTAGAAAGAGTCCACAGAGACACTTCTCAGTTTTTTTTAGAGTGCTTTGAAAAATTTGACATTTTAAAATTACTGTTATCAGGAAGGGAGAAAATATTTCATAAATAAAATCTTTGTGATTCAGATGTGTTAGAAAATATAATAGGGCTCTGACATCAGGTCAGTAATGTGATGATATAAAAAAGAAGAAATCTTTACTAACTAATGCCAGCACTTTTAGCCCTCTGAGAAAAACATCAGAATACAATTGAGCCAAAGGATTTCCACAAGTGTCAGCTCACAAAATGTGTACTTTGGAAATTATAAAAATACGCTTACTGGAATCTCACCCTTGAAACATTGACAGAAAACATGACTTGGGCTTATGCTCATCTCTCTTACCAAAGCATGTCTTCAGCCTCTGTTCTTTCCCAATGAAGCTAAGGACACAATCTACACAAAGAGAATCCAGTCCTGGCCACAGATGACAGAGCAGAGCAGCAGAGTCCTCTTTACCTACCCCGAGAGAAGTGTTGGCTGTTGGGTTCGCAGGTTTCCTGGGAGGTTGGATGTATCACTGGGCTGTGTAAGAACTGGCAGAGCTCTCCCTAGACAGTGCAGAGGGGTGGTGTGGAGGACCTGAGAGCTCTGGGAGAGAAAGTCTCAGCTAGAGTTTTTATGCTTTTGCTAAAGAAGCTTAGCTGCAAGAGGAGAGTGACAATAAGCTGACACAGATGAGTGGTTTGTCCTCTGGAACAAGGTAGGGGTTTTTTTTATCCTCTTTGCTAATGCACACAAAGGACAAGTGTGCTCTGGATCAGCTGGCTGAGGGGCAGAATCACTTCCAGGAGATCCCACTGCAATAATAGAAGATATGTTCCAGTGATTGACCAACAAGAAGCTGCCTCCCTGAATGCCACTAATTCTTTAACACTCAAGAAAATCTTCCTAGTTTATATTTACCTTAACTGAATCCTTATCAGTGTGAAAACAACTCCAGAGGCATCAGTCAGTCTCCCGTTAAAGGTTGCACATTGTCCTGTGGCTGCAAACATGCTCTACAAGGTAGTCAAAATGCCAGACCAGAACAGTTGGGGATTAAATGGCTTAGGACTTTTCTGGGAGCACCCTACTCTACATATCATGTTGCACACAGAAAGCAGCCTGAAATCAGGGTAAGGCCTCAGCAGGAGAGGAGTGAAGATTTGCCCTTCCCCTCTCTATAAAGTATTGTTGGACTCCAGGTATCTTTGATCTCACTACAAGGGATAGAGGGCAGAGAAATACTGGGAGGACTCCATGTTCCTCTTAATGCTATCTCAGTTCTTTATCTGAGATGCAGCAAGTTTAACTGAAATACAAATTTTGTGAACTCCACGTGTGTTCCAAGCCCCAGAATCAAGGATTTTCTCAGATGAGAATAAATTACAAAGCATCATGAAAAAAAGGAGTGAAGTTATAGTGCTGCTGGCAGAGAGAACTTGATACTCTTAATAGCCTCATATTGTAATTCCTCCCTAAAACAGTTGTCTTTGGTACAGACAGAGGACAGACAGGTTCACCTTTTTATCTAGACAGTTTCCCCTGATGTGATCCTGGTTTTGCAAGGTTCAAAAAATCCCACCTGAGCTTCTCAGATTCTTTCACTTCCACTGAGTTGTGAGAACAGAGAATACTCAAAACATTGCAAAAAGGGCTTGGTATAATTTGGGTCAGCAACTGACGTTACCCAAAATTTATAAAGGGTTGAATTCCTGCCCAAAATGATAAAATAACCCAGGTAACACCTTATCCCATTTCTTTCACGGATAAGAGAAATTACTTGCCTTTTTAAGCAGGTCAGTGCTTCATTTTGGAGCTGTGATTTTGGACCTTTGCCTTAGGCAGATAAAGAAGTATTCATATCATCAGACTTCAGACATCTAAGTAAGATCCTCAGAGGAACTTTCAAACTTTCATTGAGCACAGCAGTAGCCTCAGCTCCTGAATTATAATTAGCAATTGTAAATCCCATTAGATGCAAACAGCCTTGAATTGAAGGAAATTTGCAACCCACAAGGAGCCTAAGTGGAAAGGTCTCAAGTTACAGATAGAATTATGCAGTGTGAATCTAAGTGCAAACTGAAGTTTGGATCTTCATGACCAGCAACTGAGCTAATAATAGCAGTTACCAATGTCACAGGTATGGGACTGAGCTTGTTTTATAGAATGACTTGTGTTTGAGGGGATCTTATTTAAGATCACCTATTTCCTATCCCCGTGCCATGGGCAAGGACACCTTCCATTAGACCAGGTTGCTCCAAGCCCCCTCCAACCTGGCCTTGAACACTGCCAGGGATGGGGCAGCCACAACTTCTCTGGGCAACCTGTATCAGCATCTCATCACTCTTGTAGCAAAAAATGCTTCTTCCTAATATCTCATCTAAACTGACCCTCAATTTGAAGTCATTCCCTCTTGTCCCATCATTACATCCTCTTGCATGTACTGATACAAAGGCAAGAGAAAGCAACTTTCATTGTCAGTACTCTGAGGACAGAGGAAAGTGTGGCCAGTTGTAAGGAGCACCACACTTCTCTTGGAGACAAAATAAGAAGCCATCTCTCTCCCACTGATATTCATAAGGAGTGATTTTGTCAGGGTGTGGTGCAACCCCTCCCCCTGATCCTAAGCCACACAGCAGGTGCTGTAACCTGCTGCCATGAAGTTGGAATCACTGGGACACTTATGGCCAACAGTTGGCACCTTTAGAACCTATTACTCCACCTTCTACTTCTGCTGAACTAGAGCTTTCTGGAACGGTATGAATTAATTCCCAACAGTTGTGAAACCTGCATAATTCATTTATTCATGTGCCTGTAAAAGGCATTAAAATTTAAGAGTCTGAAATAAAACTGAATGTAATTGCAACTGGTTTTAGATTCCTTCCTATTCTGCTCTACCATTTCATTTTTACTGCCCTTTACTGCCACAATGTTTAATTGAAAGCTCTGAATTGCTGATTGCTGTTACAATGCAACTTCTCAGTGGAGAAAAATACACCCTTTGTAAATTATTTGGAAATTAAATGGTATCTTTGTTATACACAATCTCAGATACAGAAAGTCAGAATTAGACCTGTGATAGTGCCTATAATTTCTAGCTTAATGAAGATTCGTAGAACTGGTTTTAGTTAGCACATTGTGAGAGCTGTGAGGGCTCTGGCCTGTGTGGGGACATTTCAGCAGAACTCTAATCATGCTGGGTCAGTCTGCAATTGGTAGCTTTAAACATTTATTAATTTGTTTGACCACAACTTCAGAAATTGCACATAGTATATTTCTGAAAAAAAAAAAAAAAATATAAATCAGACATAACTTGGGAAAGTTGCACCCCCTAGAACTTATGAATCCAGACAAAGGGCTGGTAGTCACACAACATGAGGGGTGCTCTACATGTGTAGCAGAACATTTATAAGGTACTACTGCACAAAGTGCTACACTTGGTGGCAATAAAAAAGCTCTTCCCTAGCAGGAGTAGGAAAAAGGAGGTGAAAACAGTCGAGGGGGCTCATGCTGTCAGGGAAACAAACCTATGACCAGGGAGCTAAGTGGTGAGCTTATACAGCGATCCCCTCCATGATCCTGCTATTTATTTATGATGAAATGGAGCTGTTTGGATCGATTTTTTATTTCATTCCTGATCCAAAATTTTGGCCAAAATTTGAAAAAAGAATAGATACATGAGCTGGTTTCAAAGTTGACTCTGATTAGTCTGTGGTTTTGATCACTCCTTCATTCTTGTAAAATTTTTGCCTAGAAAAAAAAAAATACTAAATTCAATGCGTACTTGTTGTTAAGCATTTTCTTTTTAAATTTAGAAATATTGGGTTCATCTAAATACCAACCTGATGGAGGTCAGGGGAGGTGATATTTTTTGATAATATCTCTGGGAAATAAAACCACTGATACTTTCACACAGCTCTAGTTTCCAGCCACTGTTACGTTTTAATGATATGATCAATAACCATATAGATAGAAGGGACATTTCCTACCACACCAAATACAATAGCTTGAAACATGAGAAGTGGTTTCTGCATCCCTTTAGCTGGTGGTTAACCTCATCGAATTACTGCACCTGCCAAGGCTGTGAGAACTAAATACAGCTGGTGGCAGCGTCTGGCCAGCTGAACCCAACCCTATGTTAATTTGAGCAGATGAAAACAACCACATGGCAGACTCTGGCATAACGTGATGAGACTCTGCTTCAGCACAAGCTGGAGTGATTGGTCCTAAGGTGCAGAAACCAGGGCAAGATACAGCTAATTGCTCTTCTCTCCTCACTGAATCCACCCTGAAGTATCAGGGAGTAATTCAGGCTGGAAAGGACCATGTTCAGGAAGCTTCAGGAGGACAAGGAAGTCATTTTCACCTCAAAGCATCTCAGAGAAGTTGAGTTGCCAGGTGGCGACAAGAAGAGCCTTAGGGGATACCTTGCGAAACAGAAACTTTATTTCCTTCCATGCCTTGCCCCAAACTGATGGAAACACCACATAGAAGACTGAGCCAGAGAATTTTTCTCTTATATGGAATTTCTGAACCTTTTGCAAGTTCCCAGGAATATCATGCTTGTTGTACACTGAGCACAAGATGGACAGGAGAGGGATGCTGAGGTAGACAGACCTTTATTTTGACCCCTTATGCAGTTCAACTCTCATTGACTCCTCTGAGAGATCATCTTATTTACATTTTTGAAATCTGGAAGAGAAGCCTCTTAATGAGTATAAGGAATGCAGCCAGCCTGTCCCTCTTCCTCCAGTGCTGCATAATTTCCTATATTATTTTCTTGGACTTTATTCAGTTTTAAATGGCATGAATGTAAGATTACTAGGTCTCTAAAGTACCCTCAGTTCTACAGCAGATGAAGGAATGAAATAATATACATCTTCACAGCAACTTGTGCCTACAAAATATATGAGCACATATATGAACATGTAATGTCTTCTAGCAGGTGTTTAGAATTACATGCTTACTCTGTCTGTTAGATATATCCTGTCATGTATATGCAGATTACACAAAGATATTAGGCATAAATTATATAGACACAATAGGAGGCATCACTGAGAAAATTCAGATTAAGGCAAACAGAATTAGTCATGTGTTTACAGTTCACAGGCCTGTTTTTTTAATGTTTCTGAGTCAGAGCAGTCATCCATGCACAGCTTTCTTCCTCTGGCCACGTATACATTAGGGAGAATGCACAACACGGATGTGAATCCTTATTGCCCTTCCCTGCTCTTCTCACATGGAATCCCCTTGACCACATTGTTTACAGTTAAAAGATTACTCAACATTACTTCAATGTCTAACTTCTTATGAATACTGAGGCTGTATTTGTTTTGTCAGAGCAGGAAAATCCTCAGGATTCCATCTCAGATTGGAGAGATACAAATCACAGTTATGTATTTACAGTGAGACACCTTATAGCAAGGATGTTATTTGACAGATTGCCACACCCAGGGCAGGAGAATGTCTGAATGAGATATAAGACCCATATGATGGGACCAGATGACCTCTGGAGGTCTCTTCCAACATGAATTATTCTTTGACTTATGATGTTATTATTTTAGGAGACGAACAGCTAAATTCGGTGACTGCAGCATGAAAACCAAAGAGTGAAGCTTTTCCTAGCATATCTTTTTGCTTCATGTGGCTCCCCTTATTTTCTTCACTTTCTTCTTCTACTTCCCTGGACAGTAATCATGCAGATTTGCTTAACTGGGATTTCTCAGGTAGAGGAGAAGTTCTATGAGAAATGGAACTCTCATGGCAAGTCCTGTTTCCCTGAGCTGTTTTGAAAGTGTCAGGGTGAGTTCAAGATTTTCCACCTTCAGGAATCAAGAAGAGATCCAGCTTCTCAGAAGCTCATTTCTGCTTCCCTTGCCCATCTTTGGGGCAGCACTGGCACCATCATTTCAGGGAGCAGCACAGGTACTCTGCACTGTGGGTGACTCTGTGCCTCTATCTCCAAGCTGACACCTCAGCAGACACACCCATGCTTTAACTCAGTCTGTAAATGTCAGCCACATAGCATGGTCACACCACAGTAGAAGAGGAAGTTTCTCAAAGTACAGTCATGGGACAAAGTCACATCCTGGAGTGTTTCCAGAGAGTCCATAAACAAGGATAGTGTTACCATCCTTTTCACCTAAGGTGTTAACAACCAACATAAAAACCAATGTGCTTCTAAAGCAGATTGATAAAATCAGGTTGATCTCAGGCTATTAAATGAAAAAGTCCAACTTTAACATCACAAAAATTTCAAACCTGCCACTCAGTTTCTATCTACCCTGAAAGCCCCTAAGTGGTTTTTTTTTTTTCAAGGAACCCCTCCAGCAATGACATTTCTTTTTCTAGCAATATGTAAAGTGACCTGGTGATCTGCAGAGCCTCTTCTGCACTCACAACTTGTGTACTACTCTCTGTCCCCACACCCAAGGTGGTGAACAGTCTGACAGCAAGGCTGGTGCCATTTCTGTCCTCCTTCACCCAGTTATTTCAGCCTGTTTCTGCATCAGGAGAAACATGGTTTTTCACTCTCCAGATCAAAGCAGGAACCTGATACCATGAGTCAGCTCTAGCAGAGTTCTTGAGTCACCAGTCTGTTGTCCTCTCTTCCTGACCATCACAGTCCTTAACTGAATTAGTGGAGTCCAGATGCTGCCATGGTGGTGTTGTGGTTTGACACTGACTCAATATCAGACCCCCACAAGAGCTGCCTGCTCACCCTCCCCTGCCACAGCTGGGCAGAGAAGGGAAAAATGAAAAAAAAAAAAATATTAACAAAGGAATCATGAGTGAGATAAGGACGGGGAGAAACACTTCAAGGGTGAAACAGGCTCAGCTTAAGTTGTGAATTTATTACTAACAGACTCAGAGGAGGACAATGAGAAGTAAAATAAGCCCTTAGAACACCTTCCCCCAGCCCCTCCCTCCTTCCTAGCAACAGTGCAGGGAGACAGGGCATGGAGCTTTGGTCAGTCCATCACCGAAATTTCCTTCTGCAGGAACTCAGCACTTCTGTACAACAAATCATTATGATTACTCAGAAGCTTTAAAATACTCTAAAATATACATCACCTCTTTGGGCATCATGCAGGAACTCAAACATCTTCCAATTTTTACATAATACCTACTTATCACCTCTTCTGTGTATTTAGCTTACTTATACATCCTACCAACTCATACATACTTATGCATAACCTATGCAGTTTACTTACTTTTACATAACTTAAAATTTATACATCTTATTCACTATTTTATACTGCTTATACATGTTATTCTACTTATACACTTTATTTTACCTAACACAGTACTTGTGCATTTTACCTTACTTTATACCTTTTACAACTTATCCATAATACAGTACATAAACATTTTGCAACTGCTGGGCATGAGATTACACACTGCTTGATTAGTCCCTTTACTTTGTCCAAGAGCTCCACACACACCTCTCAGATAATAAAACTGGTCCCTAATTCAGTACAGCACAGTCCTCTTTATCTATTCCTTCCTGCCTTGGTATTCAGCCTTTCAGCTCCTCCTTTCCCAACTCTTTTTCAATTTAGTACAGTTTATCTTTCAGTACCTTTCAGTCCTTGATGCTCCAGAGTCAAAATGATGGCAACAACAAAACCCATCCAGTGATCAGCAGCCAAGTTTGTCCAAGAAATCCGACCAACCAGACAGACAGCACAGGCCAAGGAGCAGCTACAAGCCTATGCCACCCCTCCTCTCTTCTCCTGCACCCTCCTGCTGGGCTTACAAACCCTCCAGGAGCCGACCTGCTACACCTGATGGTGGATCACCAGGTGAAGCTGGTGAGGGTAATTCCAGCCTGGTCTCACTCTGAAGGCTCCAACAGGAATAACTAAAGATGGTCTGGTTGGGGCACACTATCACGATTCAAAACACCTTACAACATCCTTCTGCTGCTCTGGGAGAGGAGTCCTTCCCTGTGAGACTGTGGGGTCTCTCTCATGGGAGACAGCTCTCCTGAACTTCCCCGGTGTGGGCCTGCTCTCAGGAGCAGCAGCCACCACCCCTGCTGCAGTGTGAGCCCTGCCAGGGCACACAGCCCCCCAAACTGCTGTGAGCCCCTGCCAGGGCACACAGTCCTCCCAAAACTGCTGTGCCGTGGGTCTCTCTTTCCACAGGTGCAGCCCTCCAAGGCCAGGCTGCTCCAGCCTGGAAACCTCTTTCTCCACCGGGATTCTCACAGGATCACAGTCTCCGGCACAGGCATCCACCTGCTCTGGCACGGGCACCTCCCCAGGGGCTGTGGGGGGATCTCTGCATCCCCCATGGATCCAGGGGCTGTGGGGGGATCTCTGCATCCCCCGTGGATCCCCATGGGCTGTGGGGGGATCTCTACATCCCCCAGGGATCCCCATGGGTTGTGGGGGGATCTCTGCATCCCCCGTGGATCCCCATGGGCTGCAGGGGCACAGCTGCTTCACCATGGTCTGCCCCACGGCCTGCAGAGGAACATTGGCTGCAGTGCCTGGGGCACCTCCTCCCCTTCTCCACTGACCTTGGTGTCGCCAAATTTTGTTTCCCTCACATGTTCTCACCTCCTCCTCTTCTCTGACTAGAATCCAAAATCTTGTCACTTTGTTTTGATTTTCTTCTTAACCATGGCATCACAGAGGTGTTACCAACCTCTCTTATTTAGCCCAGCCTGGGCCAGCAGCATGTCCATCTTCAGAGCCATCAGCCATTGGCTCTGCCGGACATGGTGGAAGCTTCCAGCAGCTTCTCACAGGAGCTGTCTTTGTGGTCCCCTGCTACCTAAAACCAGGCCGTGCCAAACCAATACCTGTGAAGAGTGGTTCTAGATAAAGTGGAACTCTTCCAGAAGAAGGACTGTTATTTTCACTCCTTTTGGAGAAGAAAAATGACCCTCAAGCTCTGCTCCAAATCAAACAAAGGCTGGATTTGAAGCTCCCCTTCCACAAGGACCTAACTTAGCCTAGGTGAAAAAAACACAAAATATTCCTGGCCAGTTCTGATATAAACTAGGAAAACTCTAATCTCCCTCAATAGTGATGGCTCAAATAGCTTAGTAAAAGTCTCAGCAATATTACCCTTTTTCCAGATATCTTTCTGGCATAAATCTGAGAAGATTCTTGTCATTTTAGAAGAAATGAGCCACAACAGAAGTTCCATTCACAGATCAACTTGCCTGTTACAAAACTTTTTTTGCTGGTGCATCACACTAGGTAAATAGTAATAATAACAATAACAATAATAATAGCAACAATAATAATAATGATAACATCTCTAAAGACCAGTACAAGTTGCATTTTAGTGCTTCCAGCAGCTGTTATAGGAAGCCAAATCATCAGGAAGGGAAACATATCATCAAAAATAACATTAACAGATTTTGCTGGACTGCCCTTGTCCAGATGCCGCAGAGCTAAATGACACTTGCTAAATATTAGAATGGGAGAAAAATTGAAGTTGAGTTTCCTAGGCAGTCAGCACACCATTTGCTTTATAGCAATTTTGGCACAGTAATTATCTAAACACAGGTAAAAAAACTCCATAACCGTACTGTAATCAGAGCTTAGATTGCATTAAGTTTATGGCACTAGAAAAATATCTTATCAGGGGTTTGTTCAGAACATAGAGAAGTTCTGTCAGAACAGATGGTCAGAGATAGTAAAAGCTACACAAGGAGATTATAAAACAACAATGCTTCTGACTTTTAATGGACTTAAAACTCCTGGCTTCTGCAGATGCCACCTTTCTTCTATACTGCAAAATCTATCAATTTACAGCCCATCTTTTATAATGTAAGCAATTCCACAATGTCCAGTAACACTGCTCAAAATGGCAAAGCCTTTCAAAGAAACTTATCAAGTGTGACTGCCCGGTGTAGCTGACTTTTAGTTATGGTAAAGGGGCACTTACAGCTGCATCTGCAATTCAAAATGACTATGCAGAAAAAGAAGAGGAATGCCGAAAAAAAAAGATCCTATTCTGACCTGCTACTGGAGGTGGTAAACTGTGAGCTGAGACTCACTCCCTCTCAACTGATTAAGGAGCAACAGCAGGTAATCATTGAGTGTTGATGTCAAACAAGCAGCAATGGCGTGTTTGTGCTCTAATAGTAGAAAGCCTATATACAGACTGTATAGCCCAAAGCTTAATTATGAAACAATCTCCTACAGATTTCAAAAGCAATATTAAAAATATTGCAAGTTCTTAACCTTAATGAGACAAAGTCACTGGCAGAATGGAAACTGGCTTAATTTTGTTCTCATGCAATGCCTTCCTCCATGATCACCTTTCCTCTTTAAAGATGGTCATTAATAATTTTAGTGATGAAAATATATTAATACAACAAAGATATGTTATCAGCAAAACTTGTAGACAGAAAGTACATACATAAGAAATTTTTCATAGACTTTGCTCCAGAAAGATTACATTGGCCATCCAATGGGAAAATATCCATACATTACTCATCCATTAATATGTAGCACATCGTTTGTACGTATTACAACATATATTTTGGAAATATGCCCAGTCTTCATGTCAGGTATTCAGGAATCTACCACAGAGCACCACAGAGGTCCCAGTGATTGATAACACTTCTGTTCCACACAAAGGTTTCTACTGTAAGTTTTTTGGTTATAAACCTTAAAAATACCAGAGAGGCAATTTGTCTTATCACCGGTAAGTAAATGTTTTTGAGATGAGTAGGTCAAGCTCTTTCTCTTTGTAAGACTTTCTCCACACTCCATTTGCTCTTTAGATGTTTTCAGATCATATCCAGGCTGAACAGGGCTCCCTTCACCTCATGTGTAGTGACCTAAAAAGTAGCATCTTACTCACATCACCTCTGTGTTCAGCATCAGAAATTCACCTCACCAGTAGACAGCAGGTGTGAATCACCCACTCGAGATCTATCCAGTGACTGAAGAAGGAGCCTGGGCAACAGATTTTGAGTAGACATTAAATGTTTTGACCAAGACAGAGCCTGTCCTTTAAGTGGTAACAGTAATCCAGTGGCAGCTAAAATGTACCCTGGTAGCTCATCTCCCAACCCTGCCCAGAGGAGCAGACATTATTTCCCACAGAGATCATGGCTGGCCTTCATTTCCTAATGGCTTGTTCTGGCAGGAACACTTGTACCCAGCCTTAGATAAAAGACTGAAGCTGACAGAGAAGAAAAAACTGCAAAAGCCAGACTGCTCACATAGCATTTGTGAGGCAGCAAAGTTAATTGCTGTGTAATTACCACCCAAGTAAATTGTTTAATGTGGTAAAATGTGACCAGGGTTGTTACTTCTGCTGTGAGCAGTGGCTCATGATGCCATCTGCAAGCCATCAACAGAGCACATAGAGAATTTACTGCAGATGTAAAGCAAACCCTCAACATCTCCAAGCATGTTGTTAAAAACCCCCATCAAGCGAATACTAACATTTCTGTTGTTTCAGATGTCACTGTGGCTATTTACACAGGGCTCAATGGTGCCACACTTGTTCGTGTTGATGAGGGAAGAATATGGTTAGTTAAGAGAAGAGCAGGTTGGCAATGGCTTCTGAGGTTAGGAAAAAAAAATAAAAGGGGTATAAAAGACACATCAGTGTTCAACCATAATTGGAAATCCAGCTATGTCATGTAGAGAGGGGAGTGATGGGAGGAAAGAAATGTGGTCTGTCATGAAAGCAGCTTTCTGGCAATTTACTGTGGGATTTTGAGCTGCTCCTATAAACAGCAGGCAACTGCTGGATCAGCTACTGACTCCTTCTGGGTGCAATGTGCTCAGTGCTCGATGCCAGCGGGCAGGAGTGCCAGCCCACTCCTAACCACACCCGTGCTTGAATCTGTAAAGCTGAGCTAAGGCACTGAAAATAGAGTGAAATCCAGGTGTGTGGAGGTCTGATGCAAACAGCTCATGGACCTGCAGCACCTTTGCAGGGCAGAGCTCCCTGGGAATCAAAAGGTTTGGGCACAGACTGCTGCACTACACATAGGGAGAACCTTTATATCTTATTTTACCAGTATTATTTCATTACCTGCTATCTCCAGTTCAAAAGGTCATCGTAAAAAATAAATAATATAGCGACACTTTGAATCTGTGCTTTAAAACACTGACCTATTTCCTGTTGCTGCACTTCTTGTCCTCACACCACTTATCACTTGTCCATTATAAGGGCTTTGATTTGTTATAAAGTTTTTCTATATTTTTAATTTTTTTTTTTCATAATGAGAACATTTCAGAAACAGATAAAAGATCCAGGTACCACCAAATCTCTTTATATTCGAGTTCCTTGGTGCCAGAGGTGCCTTTGTAAATGTCTCCCATGATCCACAGTGACCCAGACTCTCAGCAAATCTCATTCAAAGCAGAAAATTGAGCCCTATAAAAGACTGTTCTTCCCACTTAAGAGTATCCAGGATTATCAGGACACATTACTTCATGAGAGAGAAATGCTTCCCAGCTTCACGGATTGTCACACTTTGAGTCATCTCATGCTAGTGGCTGGAGCCTGGTTTCTTGGTTGCTTTTTACAGAGTTGCAGAGAGCATGAAAGAAAAAGAGACAACCTGCAAAGCAATTTTTTTGTTTGTTTGTTTAAACCCAGGTAAAAGCACTGCCTTAATACCACTTCTGTGTATATGAGGTGTCTGCTGAGCAGATTAGAGAATATATATTTGTGCAACATTTGGAAGCGGCTCGAGTTTATGTGTTTGCATCTTATGTATTAAAAACAGGCAGGTACAAGTGTAGACCCCATGATTGACACACACACTTTTTGAAAAAGCAACATGTACATTTACTTCTAGAGAATTGCCCACAGGAACCTTTTGGTCTTATAAAAAAATAATACTCATTTTGACTTAACTGAAGCTAAATTCTTCCTCAGGTGATTATACACATTGGGATGAAGTAAAAAATTTGTTTATATTTTGGGTCAGAAAAGCAGCTTCTAGATTTTGAAGCTGTTTGCTTTCTTTCATAGAACAGTTGGTTTGGAGCAAAAAATTGTGTGCATAAAGCTGCACCATTTTACACCATAAGAGGCTGATCCACAGCTATCTTCAACCCAGTGGAATTGAAAAAATTGAATTAGAGCAGAAGTAAATTGCCATAGTTTAGCTGATTACAGCAGCTGAAGAGTATTGTGACAGATTTGAAGGATATCAGCAGACTGTGAGCAATGTTGCACTGTTACAACTCAGTCTTCAAGTTTGTACATTTAATTTTCATGTACAACATAGAGTGGCAATATTTAACATATACTAATAACAACTAAGCCATGCATCTTCTTGATTTTTTTCCTGATACTTCCAATTGCAAAGTTATTTTTATTGGAAAAGTAAATGGTAACATACAACAGTGCACAGCAGATTTTGCTGGTGTTATCATGTGAGCAAAGCAGTATCCTAATAATGTTTACCATTACAAAAGAAACTATAGTAGAGATGGAGCCATTGCTACTTGGTGACATCTTCCTTTGCAGAGGATTTCAGGAACCAATTCTTTAGAATTTTATGCACCAGGTAAGGGCTAACACTAGGCACACTTGGATCATGAGAGATCCACTGCAAAGCCCAAAACTTTTGCTTCCTTTTATGATTGGTTTTATCAGTAGCAGAACATGGTATTTTGTCATCATCAGTTTTATAATGCCAACTCATCAAACTCTTTCTATTTTGTTTTTATGATTCTCTCCTAATAGGTTGAAGGAGGTGGTGCAGGAACCCAGCACATAAAACACATTGGCCCTGCACAGCTGTCCCTGTCCTGTGGCAGTTCAGGACTGGAGCAAATACAGTGATCACACAGCTGTAGGAATCAGCTTGGGAAAAGCCCCAAGTTTTACTATTCTTAAGATTTAATTAGACTCTTAATAATTAGAATTTGGCAATTATGTACTTTAATGGAAGCTGGTTTAATAAAATTATTTTCAGTGGAAAAATATGTTACACAGCAAATCTTCCTTTAGTTAAAAGTTGCACAAGAGAAGGCACACATAACAAGGAGGTGGGCAGATGATTATTTCATAGCAGAAAACTCTTTTCAACTTTAATGTGAAAATAAAGAATGCTTTTTATTATTTCTAAATCAAACTATTCTGCAGCATTTTATTCTGCCATCAATAGTTGATCTTTTTACACTGAATGAAGACCAAAATGAAATACAGATATTTCACACTTCCATGTAGACTGTAAATTCTATTTTCTGACTAGGTCTAAATACAACTACTGAAATAGACAAATTCAAATGTGGATTTTTAATTATTCTTTTTTAATATTGAAAAGATATTGGCTTTTCCTAAAGTGTAAATCAATAAATGGTGTAAATAAACCTTGCAGTAATTACATGAGGGAAAAAAAGGACCACAAGAATAAATAAAGACAAATCATTTATGACATCCTCATTTTCTTTTTAAAAAATGAGGAAAAATAAATCCTTCACAGCTGAAGGCTAGTTTTGCATTTTCCTCACAGATACTTTTTCAGCATTTTTTAGAGTTCACAAACCAAGGCAAGAGCATGTTCTCTTGTTCTCGTGCTCTCAGTATCTCAAAACATATCATTTTACTGCAAGGGGAAAAGGGCAATAAAGTTGACCTGCAAATCTCTTACTTGAGCCTTAGTAATTTTAGACAGGTGCCCTTTGCTTAGCAATACTTTTTTTCTTGAAAGACTATGTCTTAGCACAAAGGAGAAAAAAATAATTGTAGACGTGGCCTTTAGAAAGCCAATGGCTTACAAATTAATTTTACTGGAGGCTGTAGCAATTACAAGACTTGGTGGTGCCATCTGGATATTCACCTGAACTTCCCCACAGCGTCCACTTCTCTGTCCAGGTTTCCGTAGCAATTTGTTGAGGAAATGCTGTAGATCTCAACATGTCCTAAAAAAACAAAATATTTTGGTGGTCTCACTGTTAAGGATAATCAAGATCTGTGTCTTTGTGTTGTTGTTCAAAGTCTTTCAGAGTCAGGTGCTGCATACATGGAAATTCACCTTTTGCTCTGCAGCTGCCATTTCTTTCTGTTAGCAGAAGTCTCTGCTGAAATTAGGGATGCTGCCAGCTCAGAATGAACACTCCTACTCTCCAAGGGGCTTGAAATGTCTTTAATTAAACTTTTTTTTTTCCAGATTGAGGAGTGCAAGAATGCTGTCCAAATGACAGCACCTGTCTGGGAAATGAAATCTCTTTTACAGAGAGATAAAAATCTCTCAGGGGAAGTTCTATCAGCAAAGATCAGGATAAGAGTTCTAATTCTGCTCAAAGAGTAGGAGACTGGAAGTAGTTGCAATCAATAATCTGGAAAAAGCCAGTTCAGATCTGTCATCTGCCCAGGAATCACAAGAGCACCAAACTCTTGCATTCTGAGTACTTTAATCCACATGGGCACAGAAGTTACATCCCACTTTTTACACACAGAACACCAAGGAATTAAGGGTCATTTTCCATATTAGATATGGATTTGTTTTCAAAAACATGAAGCATTTTGTGCAGTGCAAACATTTCCAGCCCAATTCCACAAATTAAAGAAAACAAAAAAATACCAAAAAATTAAATAATTGATTTATATAAGACAGGACAAGACAAGACACTCTTTTTCTGGAAAAGAAGAGAAATCCAGTGACCAATACCACAATTGAACAGACTCCAGTGTCATTAGCACACTTAGGTTCTGACTTATACCATCAATAATTCAGTGTCTCCCAAGTTTGAAGTCTTCCTGTTCTGTAGTCTTATGTTTGGATCCGGGACCCATGGACAGAACTAGACCCCACACCAGAAACTCCTTTTCTGTGCTCAGCAGGGTGCTGACTGCAGAGTTCATCATCTCCTGCAAGAGCAGTAACCAGGTTGAGGTACCTTGTGAGGCAACTGCACAAAGCTCTCTGAGCTGTGGCTCCTCAAACCTGGCCTGGGTTTCACAAGATTCAAGTCTGGTGTAGTTTCCTGGGAACTTCACACATATAATTTCTTAAACTGCCTGTATGAAACATTTTAAACCCAAAGCACGTGTTTTAAGAGGTATTAACATGTCATTATTTCTTCTCATTAAAGTCTCTTTGCAGTGTTTTTCCCAGTTATGTCACTCTAAACTTTCTGTGCTTTTTAAACATTTAGGTTCTTTTCATTTCTGCACTTCTTTAGCTTCTTAAACTATCTGCTTTTGAAGTACCTTTTTTTCCTAGTAAATCAACCCAAAATTTAAATAATGATTAAACAATAATTCACTGGAGAAGATAGTAGTGGCATTTTGACTCAAATGTGAGTTTATTTTCCATAATAAAATATGTCAATATTTATCCTTATTTAAAGCATAATTTTCTCATATAATAGAGCCAATATTAAGGGAGCTCTCTATCTTAGAAATATATAAGATGCCATTTTTCATTGTCTGGAGACTGCAAAGCTAAGAAATATTGTATCTACTGCTATATGAGCATAGCTCTTGAGACAGCTTTGATAGGGAGACACGAGGTTTTTCCATTAATCATTCTTTTACTGCTTGCTACTCAGTTTCAGTCATTAACTTGTAGGGCCCAGAAGGCTTATAGCACAGAGAATTTGACTGCTGCCAGTGTAAAATCACCAATAAGGGTTGGGCTTTTTAAAAGATTTGTAGTAGTTTGTAGATGTTTTTAACAGCAGGATCCAGAAGGCAAATATCTCTTAAAGGTTTTGAAACTTGTGAAACTAGTTATAAATTGTCAGTATGAATATTGATAAAATTATTACAGTACCTTTTAAAAAGATGCTCACATTCAAAGCCTGACTGTTTTTCAACAGAAATGAAAGCAGCAGTGGCCTCGAATCAAAACCCTACATCTATGAAGCTTGAAAAAATGAGAGATTAAAAATGCAGCTCTCAGTCTCCATCTTTGCTCTGTTCTAAACTTTGGGTTAACTTTGCCTGACAAATTGAAGCCTTACATTTACAGCTTGGCTATCCAGGGAAGGAAAAGGACATAGCCCTGCAAATGTCATTGCTTTATCCTTCTCAGCACATCAGGGCAGACACATATTTTATACAACTCTCTTTCTGAATACTGAGTTGACATTGTTTTCAAAGGAAAAGGAAATCCTTGAATTCAAAAACTGTATTTTTCCTCATATATTTATTCTCATTAAATTGTTTGTGCATAATTTTCAATGAGTTGGTACTAATCTGAATACCCAGATAATCATTATCAGCTGCATCAAAGAAATTCATCATCTTTTTCATTTGCTGCCTGGTTAACATACAGCTGATAATGGCAGTGCCCTTATCTGAGGGAAAATCCAGCTCTAAGGAGTAGTGGGCAATTTTTAGGTGATATAAAACAAGAACGCAATATGCTGATAAAATTTTTATATTTGAAGAATTTTGCAGGAAAGGGTAGTGGTTGAAAATTTTTCCCATGCATGGGATTTGTCCTCATTCTCCGTGAGGTACAAATTATCTTACATGGACCACATACATAAGCCTGAATTTCAGTGGCTGAGAACTCTGAAATACAACCTCAATAAAAGCACAAATAGCTCCAGATGTCTTGAAATAAATCTAGATTCTCTTGCTCCAGGCTACAGTTTCAAAAGGGCCAGCTTGTTGGCAGGGCCAAAAGTGTATGGTGAATTTGATTTTAAGGTGAATGTTCTCCCTTTTTAACCTCATTATTTTGTCTGGAGACCTTCCTGCTGATGGCTGTCTAGGGTAGAGATTACATTTCAGTCTGGTTTAAAGTGGAGACCTCAAATGGCTGTCCCAGGGAATATGGAGCAAGAAACCTTTTACAGACAGAGAGATGACAAAAGGCAGCTTAACTTTTACTACATCAGACACCTGTCTGTTTTGCCAGTGTCCACAGTAGTTTTAAGATCCTTAATGAATTCATTTGTCGCAATTATATGTGATCATTTTGGAATTCTAGTTTTTTTTCTAGGCAGCACCAGTGTGACTGTGGAAGTGGGTACCAGTCCCATTTCAAATGGAGACACATGCTCCTACTAGGTTCCAGTTTGTCTTTTCTTCATCAGGTCCATCCCTGTCTATCACAGTATCTATAACACTCAGCTTCATCTTTTAATGGGAAAAAACATTTGTATTTGCCACCTAGTTTTCCTGAAGATGCAGCTACAAAGGCTTATTGCTCTTCTTCCTTGGAGTCTGGACTTCATGCTCAGCAAAAGTGATGCTTAAATAAACTGCCAAAAGAGTGCACATTTTGAAGGTGGATGAATTATAGCAGTCCTATAGGTGCTCCCACAGCTGGAAGAAATGTCCCTGCTACATTGCTGCAAAAGCAGCACATAATATTCACTTTCCCTCATTGTGGCAGGACACCTCTCAGTCCTGTTCACAGCTACACTGGTGCATTTAAGAAGATACACACAGAAGACACACAGAAGACACAATCATACATGGGAATGTGAGTGTCCCGTACTTCAGCCTGACTGCCAGATGTGGCACATCTGCAGTTCCTGAGGGATCTCTGACCACAGCACAAGATTTACATTCTCCATTGCAGACTCCAAACTGGACACACACATCTCCTAAAGAGCAGATTTGCTGAGGCTTTATAAAGAAAATCTCCTTTCAGCCCCAAGTCGCGTGGTGTATGCCAGGTGTCACATGCAGGAAGGGAAGCTGATGGCTGTTTGGCACTGGCCTTCAAAGGGGGCCCTGAGTGACAGCTCTGCTTCTCCCAGAACCTGAATTCAACATGAGGAGCAGCACTGGAGAGCAGCACACACCAGCTGATGCCACTCAAATCACCTCACATTTTTGTGGTTTGCTCTATGAATGACAGTGAGAGGATGTGGGGGATCAGGGGAGGTTGCACAGATTTCATCCCAAGCCCAGCTGTGGAATGTGGACAATGCACACTGGGTACACATGTCCACTGTAGATCTGTGGCCATGCAGGTCTCACTGAAGACAGCAACCTGTCCTCTTCCTGGTTCTGTGGTTCTCTCCGTGCAAATCTATCAACAATTTCCTTTCTCACTTCTTCAGCAATGCTTCAGGATGCACCCCCCTTAATTAACAAATCTTAATTCTAAAGCTCTAAATTTTAACCTTTTTTTCATCCTTGTGGCAAGCACAAGCATGCTATGATAATCATGGATAAATAATTATTATTAATCCCAATACATTATTAGCAGCACATACAGTATATAAATAGTGCAAAATTATTATTTGAACACATAAATTTACACCAGACCAAAGAATGGTAAGATTGATCCAGGGTCATGGGAGGAGGAGTGTGACATCTGTGGGAGGAAGGCAGATTTTCTCACGTGGGAAATGGCATCCAGAGTAATCATGCAGTTCTAATTTTGGCAGCACTGTCTGGAAGACCTGACAGCAGTCAGGACAGCACTGCCTTTGTAGACTGCATCCTCTTCCCTTCGATATAAAACAAAAAGCAGTGACCTAAGGTCCATTTAGACCTTAGGTGGAAGAAGTATCATCTTGCCTGGGAATATCAGGCAGAAAATTTCCTGGGCAGTCATTTCACTTAAAAAGCTTCCATCTAAGACAAAAGCCAAATGATATCAGTTTAGAGGACACAACCAGCAGAAAAATGTAAGTGAGGCGAAGAAAACAAAGGTTTAAGAAAGGTGTTAAAGCATGACCCTTTCTGACCTTTTTTTTCCCCCATGCAGTGGATGATGTTTCACTTTGGTTGTTCTGTTATCAGTGGGATGGTTCAGCACAAATGAAGAGCTGTCAGACCTGACATGGAAATCAGGCTAGAAAAGGCATTGTCATCATGCTGGGAAACTGTCTCAGAGAGGCATTACCTCAGTGACCAAGCTTTAGGGAGCATTAGACAAGGGAACTGGTCTGTATAAAGGAATACAGGCTTTAAAGAAAATCAGTCTTCCATCCTTTCCATTTTAAAAATGACCTGTTAATTAAATTTCAGGAGAAATGTGGCATGTTGAGCTGGTCAGGAAAACTTCACCTCTGAAAGCAGGTAATTTTGGCATTGGGTAAAAAAGACAGTTTTTCTTCTTTCTCCTATTTCCAGCTAAACACATAATTTTTCAGCATTTGGGTTGAAAATGGTTTTTTCTTGTTTAATAGAAGAGGGTGGGCAAAAGAAGGGTAAAAGATATCAGACCAGATAACTGCCCTTTGCAGATTCTGCTCTTGGAGAGGGACTTAAACCTAACATTGTTGGGGAAAATCTGAGTTCATATGACAGAAGTGTTGGGACTTATCTATTTTATTTGGATAGACACCTCTGAGAGTCCTCAGCTGGTTTCACTTGAGCTGAACAATTCTGATATTCATAGTTTCTGTTCCCCTCAACTGCAGATCCAGACCCTCTGATGAATAAGGCACCATACCCTTACAGTGAACCTTCCCTGGCTGTGGGTTAGCACTGGGCAAACTTCCTTGGCTAGGAGTGAGGAAGCTGCCACAGTATGTGGATGGATCCATGCAGTGGCTCAGCCCTTTGGTTTGTAGGTGGTGTTGAGGCACCAGAGTGCACAGATCTGCTTCCAGAAGGGTACCATGGTTTTAAATGCAGTGTGATGTGTGACTGCTATCATCACTGACTTCTCTTCCTAGCAGTGTTTGAACAGGTGTCCACAATAACTGACAGAAATAATTACACACAGAACATGGTGATGCTTGATGAGCTGCAGGATAACTCATATTTGTTGAGCCTGAGGGATCTGGTTGTCTCTGAGGTGAGGGCAGCAGAGGCTAGCTGAATGTCCCAGTTTGCCACCCAGCAAGACACAAAGATTGTTAACTGGGGCGGGAAGAGGAGTCCCCACCTTAGACAGAGAAAACACAGCACTGAGTAGGTGGTATCCCGGCCCAAAATGAGGCAAGAGTTTCCTGATCCCACCTCTTCAACAGTCAGGGGAACAGAGGCTGTGGTTGCTCACAGGAACAAGACACCTACTTGTGTTGGGCTCTAACATCTCTGAATGAGGCAGTACTGCTCTGAGTGCTCACAGCCACCCACCTGGGGACAGCCCAGGGCTCCCTCCCACAGCCCTGTGCCACACCAGCGCTGTGCTGGCCCTCTGGCCTCCCACATTAATCCAAGCAAAACCTTTGTAAATATCTTTTGGCACACAGCTTTGCAGACAAGCAAATCTGAGCACATTTGTAAAGTAATTAACTTCCTTACAAATTGCTTAGATTTGCTTCTCTAATCATAAAAAGCCACACAATACAAATAGTACTGGCTTTCTTATTACAGAAATTACCCTGTTGCTATCCACAATTGTCATTCTGCTAGGCTAGCCTACAACAATTAGAATTTAGAGTCATAATAATCGTTCTTCATCCAACCCTCTCAAAAGCAAATTTCTTGGGACAGATCCCAGGGTGCAGGGGGACTGTTGTAAAACTGAATCAATGTTGTTGTGTTCAAAGAGGAGAGAGACCAGAAATCTCTCTTCTGGCTTCATAAACAGTTGACCTCTCTTTATTAATAGCTGACACAGACCAACAGTTTGTCATCAGACTGGACTGTTAGTTACTGCAGAAATCCAGCAAAGAGAGTTTCCAGCTTGAAGGAATCAATGGAAAAATACCCAGGTAAAGCAATGGCTTACCAAAAGCAAAATATAGTGTGTGTGGCTTGATTAATTGCAAATGCAAATAACTATCTGGTTAAAAGGAGATTATGAAAAATAGAAACTATATTTTCAACCTTTCTTCTGATTGCCTTTCATAAGGGTTTTTATTACAAGACTTCATTTAAGAGTCTTATCTTTGTAGTAAATGGTTGAAGACTCAAAGTTTTTCATTTATGTGCCAGTTGCCTAGTAAAAAGCAGAATTAATAAAATGTGATCTCCATGTGATTGCTGGTGGGTCAATTTTTGCCATGCTTATTTCAGAGGAATACAGCTTATCTGCTTTCACTGAGCCTTGAGTTACATTAAGCTCATAAAACCTTTGGTTCTTCTTCACACAGACTTAAAAGAAAGGATCCTGCTTGTGTTCTGCTCCTTGTGCTTTTCTTCAGCTTCAAACCCACATGTCAAAAAAAATTATCTTTAGTATGAAAAGACAGTGCAACATGTATGATTTAAATTGCATGACCATGGCAGAATAGTGTTCTTAAATAGAATTTTATACTCTGAGCTGTACTCAGCATGGGGTCATTTACAGTTTGCAACATGTCAGAAATACACAGTTGAAACTGTTGTGTTACTAACCACACACATCTTTTCAAAACCTTGGTTTTCTTAATTCTAAGTTTGAGGAAATGTGCCATGGAGTCCAGGCTTCCCGAATCTTGCAGCTGGAGCCAGGATTCTCTCCTCTCTGCAATTCCATCAAGCTTTATTTAAATTCTGCCTAAGAAACCAAGATCTGAAAAGCAATGAGTTCTGGAGAATTTCATGGTGATCAGAGGGATAGAGGAGTGCTATTGGACAGATAAATAAAAAAAAGAATAATCCACATATTAGTTACCCTATACTCTGCAGAATAGTGCCACTGGGTCTCAGCCAGTACAGGCAGAGTTCAAGAGAATAATTTAACATTTCAAGGAGTGTGAACTAGTTGTAAAAGTAGAAAGGCTACTAAACATTACTACTGGATATAGGATACCCGTAAATTTGTATATTAAATCAATAAAAACCTTTAAAATCAACTAGAACATTGTCACCAGATGTTCAGGCAAACGGGTGTAAAAACAGCAGCAGAAAGATTTTCAGAATGCTGTCAAGGGTGTATTGTATCAAAGTTGTTATGTGTAAAAATACATGTACTTGCTAAAAACAGTAAGTGAAAGGTGACTCGCCATGTATATACCAAGATTTAAGCAAACACCTCCAGTGTTTACTGATACAGTTCTAGAGCAAATGGTTCCAGTGAGAAAGCAGACAGTGTTTCAGGTCTACATTAAGCCTTGTCTAATCTCTTTTCCATCTCAAAGGCAGAGTGAGATAAAAATGGTAGGTAGGAAATGGCTTTGGTTTATGCACAATGTCACCCTGTTTCATGTGACTTAGTTCAGGCAAAGTCATCTGGTAATGGAATGCTACCAAAGGATCTAAAGAAAAATACTGGCCAAACCTCCTCTCACACCTCTGGAGATGTTCAGATTACAGTGTTTACTGGATTTCATCTGAACTTTGAAAAAAATAATCATAGATAATGAAAATAATAGAATTGTTATCCCTTACAATCATGCCTGCCAGATTTACCATTTGTGCACGCATGTACTTAACTATGATAAGAGTCCTTTTGAAATGTACTGATTGTAGCCTCTGAGAGCTAAATCTCAGAGCCCAGCACTGTAATTAACTCAAGATTTATTCATTTATCAAGACTCCTGAAACAAGCATGTCTAATTGCCTTTCTTTATTAATACATTCAAGAATGTTTAACATTTTACTGCCACTTAAACAAGAGTTCTAATAAGATACTGTATCAATTAATGGTCCTGTTAAAAGTCAACTGGTATTTTTACAATAGCAGCAGAACTCCTTGTTACACATTAAACACCATGAAGCAATCATAAGGTTTGTGGGTTTGTTTGGAAAGGTGCATTGCAATGATACACTGCCAAGATTTTAACAAGCGTCTCCCACAAGACATTCCTTCCTTAAGAGGATAGTAAAAGGCTCTTAGTTTTGGACTTGCCCAGAAAAGGAGAATGAAGGAACGGGAATTCCACTAATGTGTTTGTCCTTTAAAAGCAACATGCTTTTCCAAAGCCCTAAGGATGTGAATGTACTACACTGCACTACCTTTGTTTGGATCTTGAAATGTGTTGGTCTTACAGTCTGCACTTAGTTTTTTCTTTGGGTTTGTTTTGGGGGTTTTTTGTGGGTTGGTTTTTTTTTTGAGACGGTCATCAATTTGAACCAATCTGAGATTTTTATACATCCCCACCCTTATGCTCAGTGCTCAGGGAATTACTCACCTCTGGGAGTGTGATGCAGCCCACATCTGGCTGAAGCCTGGTGCTAAAAAGCCTTCATTGCACAGAGCAGGACTTGTGAGCTCACTTGCAGTCCTGTTTGGGAGCCATGAATAATGGCCCAAAGGCACAAACAGAGTGGCTTTTTAGCAAGGCATAATGCTATTTTGAAACCAAATTTTTCTAGAGGTGAACTGGTCTTCATCCAACTTCTATTAGGATGCTTTCTTTCAAAGCCCAAGGCCTGGTGATGATTTGGGTATAATTAAATTGTTGACTACAGTGTCAGTTAAAACAATGGCCTGTGATGTGAGCAACACACCACAAATGCTCTGCATTGTTTTACAGTGGCAGTTTTCAGGACATCTTCAAAGAAACCAGACTGAATGATGCACAATGATTTAGCAATCAAACTCAGTTTCTGACTTCAATATTGGCCAATAAACTCATGCTTTTACTTACTGAAAGAATTGCTATAAACTTTGTATGTTAGATGCATTAAGCCAGTTGAAGTATTTTTATTTCCTTTGTGAATCATAGAAGCATAAATTTCCATAAGCCACTGAACAGGGAAGAGCTGAACACAATAAACTGGGAATTTGCTCACTCGGGTGTAGTGGGTAGAGTATTCAAACACCCCCAGACACCAGGAGCTACCATTTTGGTGTCCACAAGCTGTTTTATTCACTGAAAAAGAAGTCTATAACCATGGAAGACCTAGACCTTCTCTTTCCCTTTCTCTTTCTGGTTTTCAGGCAGCCTCAATTCGCAGGGCAGTAGCATAGACAAGCTAGCAGATAGCAAAGGAGGTAAGTTCTAAGAGGTTCTTACTGCCTTAAAAAAATTTGCAAGAATCCCACAAATACAAATTCAGATTTTTACCTGGAAAATTTTAATTTTCTTCCCTGAAATGCATATGAAATGCAGGATCTTTGCTGTTGGTCTCCTATTGCTCTTTCAGATATATCCTAAATTCTTCCAAATTGGGCATGTGCCTCAATTAATAAAAAATTAAAATAAAGGCAGTAAACATCAAACTTTCAATGGTTACACAAGGAAATTTAGCTATCCCTTCCTCAATAAGGCATTCAAGAAACCTCCTGTGTTTTTACATACATGCAACTTTTATTCACATGAGTAACTTTTCCCTGTGAAAATGGAAAAATTTCCCAACCAATTCTGAAGTTCAGGTGTGAGTCAGCTCTAGGATACTTTGCACCAAGGCCTTGAGCCAAGAGATTTCACCATCATAAACTTTTCCTCCTGGTATTGTGCAACATAGGGCACACCTCATCCTTCAGGCAGAGGGTGCATATACTGGGCTTCAGGTGGGTCAAGAAGAAGGCAGAATTCACAGTCAGGTATCCACCAGGGAAAATGCTCCTTGGAAGTGTTCAGTAAATCACCTTGTCCATACACCTACCTGTCCCTACATGCAGTTCTCAATAGGAAGACCCAGGGTGGCTCCAAGAGCAAAAGTGTCCATGAACATGACTTGATAAAGAGGCAGTTAGATCCTATAGAGGTCTTTAAGGTTCACAGTCTGATCTTGTAGAGATCTTTAGGGTTCACAGTTTGATCCTGTAGAATTCTTTAGGGTTCACTCACCTACAATGTAGTTGGGGCTTTTTGCCTCCATTTCTCTCATGTCCCTCTGTTGATAAAGCCAGCCCAAGAAGATAAATATTCTCTTTCTCAGGAGGTGTGACCTGCTTGGGCAGCATTCAGGACTCTGACACAGCTCAGGTCCTCAGAGGGCATGTCCATCCTAAAGGACCAGAGAAGAGGAGGAAGGAGGCAGTTAAACCAGTGCTGGATCAGAAACAGTGCAGTCACCCTCAGGCCATTTTTGTCTATGCTTATGCACTTCCCTTGATAAACTACTCTGCTCCAGTGGATATTATGCCAAACTGATGATTCCACCACATGAACCAGATCATGTACTGAACAGGGCCATGCAAATAGACTCAAGACAAACAGAACACTTTTGTTTGTTTTGTGATCCAGGAACATAAAGCCAAAGATTGTCAGATTTTCAATCTTCACACCCATGATCCTTTGGAACCCACAAGTGAGCCTTGCCACAGTGCCAGGTTTTATATTCAGGGAGCCTCTTGCAGTGGGATTCTCTTACCCTTTCAAAACAAAGACTGCATGATGGTTGGAAATAAACTGCTTAGCTAGGAGGGAATGACTTGTGATATTTTAAAAGCCATTAAAGAATACTTAGCAGTCCCATTGTCATTTAATTATGACATCATAACCAATGGAAGGGATTGACAGCCTAAAGTACTGTCTGCTTCATCTACCTATCTATCTATCTATCTATCTATCTATCTATCTATCTATCTATCTATCTATCTATCTATCTATCTATCTATCTATCATCTATCTATCTATCTATCTCAGCTGGTCTAAGAAATTATTTTACCCCTCACTATTAAATGTACTCCTCACATCCCTCATACCCATCCATAACAATCAACTCCTCAGTGCCATAAATGAGGCAACAGCTGCTCCCTGGGGTTTTCTCTGAGGAATGAACCAAAGTGCTCAATGCCATATCATCATGCTTCCTTAATTGGCTCTATCATTGGTTTTGGACAGCGGTACAATGCTTTTTTTGGTTTTTTCAGACTATTAAGGCAAAAGAAATAATGTTAGCAGCCAATAGGACTGAACAGGGTTTTAGATTATTTGGATTTAGTTCCATCAAGGTCATACCTGAGTCTCTAGGTCCAAGGTTTAATCCCTCAAATCTCCATTGATAAGTAAGGGATAATAATTTCTATCTCTGTCTGTTCTACTTGGATTAACGCCCTGCAGGATGTTAATTCTGAATTCTTTCCTGGCAAAGGCAGCTTCTGCATAAAGCCTGAATGTGCAATTATAATACACATAATTATTAACACAAGTGCCTATTTTCCCCCCCAGAAAAAGCCATTTAATTTAAAGTCATCACTGCAGTTTCACCTTCTTCAAATATCTTTTATTGACAACAAAAACAATTGAAAAGTAAACTTCATTACAACTATTTTTGGCAGAAACCTTTAAATGCAACCATCAGTGAACAGGGGAACGAGTGCAAGGAGAGTTTGAACCTGTCTCTGCTACTTTTTTCAGTGTCCTTTTGCTTCACTACCTTTAAAATTTAGGTCTTAACATTTCTCTTCCTCATATACCACTTTGGAGCACAGACATTTCAGTGTTCTCCTCTGCAAGTGTCTCCCTGCCAGCTAATAGAAGTGTCAGAGCTAAGGTAAGCACCCAAGTTGTCAACACAGTGAAAGGGAAGAGATTGTGGTGTGAGAAACCAACACTGAGTGACAAGCTGCTGAGTCAGCCAGCAGCAGAAGGCAGAGGCTTACATTCTGTCTACATGGCATTATCAACCTACTTCAAAGTTATTACAACTCTAAATCCTGTAAAAAATTGAAGGGTTTTGTAAGTGTTTAGAGTTTAGGGTAAGGATTTATCTGCTTTTGCCTTCTGTTAGTACTCAAAATCTCCTTGCAAATTCTGAGACTGGAATTTTTAATGTAGGTATAAATACAATTTCATTTTGTCACAGAACATCTGAAATTTCTAAAAAACATTTTAACATTTTGAGTTTTTAACATTAAAAAATGCTGAATCAAAAAATGTTTTCCACTCCTCTGTGAACAGGCATTCTTTCTGCCTGTAGCTCGCTTGTAGACTCAAATCTACAAGACATTAGCAAGCACAGTATTTCAGTTTCAACCAACTGCACTCTTGCCACTTAGAGAGCAAAGTTAGAGAGAGCTATTTGATGTCTCTTGGGCAGGAGCATTTAGCTTGATCCCATGGAAGAAGGCAGGTTTTACTTGCTCTTTCCAGAGTCCCTGTGATTTGAAATTGCTTCCTCTGGCAATATTACAAACTCAATGTCCCCAGACAAGGGCAAACCTCAGAAAATTACAAGGAGCATCTCCAACCCTTCCCACTTGTTCTTTGCATAACCATTTCTGACCCAGCAATATTGGAGCAGCTGGTTCAGAATATCAAGATGAGGACAAATTGTACTTGCTTTATGGCTGCCCAGCTCAAACACAGAATTATGTGGTCAGGAAAGCACCTTCTCACACACCAGCCCTGTGTATGATGATGGCTTCTCCTCTGGGTGTTGGAGGGAAGAAGAGCTGATGCTAATGGCACTATTACTGTCTCTTAGGGATTGGGATGGTCTTGAATCCAAAAGAAGTGAAAACATGCCATAATATGAGAGTTCTGAGTGTCAGCCATTCCTCCCATTCCAAGACTATTCTAGTAACTGGGAAGCTGCTCACACCAATGCTGGGGCATGGCTTCATAGCTGTATGAATGCATCACTATTAAAACAAAGCCCATGATGAGCAAGATTTGGGGGGCACTGGAACCTATTATAAGCATCATCAAGCCAGTAAACACTTTGGAATTACTTCAATGTCATAAAAATGGTTAAATGTCACTAAGTTCCCAATGTTATTGCTTTGTAAGATTTATCAGAGAATCGTAGAATGGATTGGGTTGGAAGGCATCTTAAAGACCATCTGATTCCAGCCCCCCTGCTATGGGCAGGGACACCCTGCACACCAGGTTGCTCAGAGCCCCATCTAACCTGTCCTTGAATACTTCCAAGGATTGCATATCCACTTCATCCAAATTTATGCCTCAGAAGTGTCTAGAAACACAATTAAATGAACTGATGACTGTTAATAGATCCATCACAGGAAACAAGGTGTGAGTTGGAGAACTGTGAGGAGCCCAAAGGCATCCAGGATGTCCACAGGAGGCTGACAGGTCTGATGCAGGACCTTCAGCAGACCATGATCTGCAGTGTACCCAGGGATGTGTGAAATGGTGCTAACTCCCCAAGGGAGAGACAACTGATGACAGACTTTCTTGTGTGAGGTGTTCTATACAGTGAGAAAGCACATCTTCCTAGACAGACTTGTAATCAAAACAGCCATGCAAGGGTTAAGGGGAAAGAAATTGTCATCCTGTTCTTATGTTAATAGGCAGAAAAAGATAGTGATTTACTTAGAGTCACTGAGGAAGCCTGGGGTTCATAGACCAGTCTCATTCTGGTGCATCATTCAAAGACCACACTCCCAGAGCCCCCATCTGTGTGTGCAGACAGACTGTAGTAGGGTGAACTGTCTGGAACAGGGGTACAGCCTTCTCCAGCTATTCCCTAAATGCTGTATTAGGACTACAGAGTTACAAGGGCATGCACAAGACAGAGCCTCTTCTGGGTCATCTAAATTTTGCCAGAAAGAAGCTGTGTCAGGAAAGTAACCGAGATGAAGGAAACAAAAATATTGCTTTAAGTCCTCCTGGATTCCCTCCAGGACCTGTGTTAAGCACTGCTGGCTGAACATGAGAATTTTATTCTTCTCCTCCCAATTCTTCTCCTCAAAAAGTGATGCTCCCATGCTGCTTTTAGGACACTGCACATAACTGTGTGTTGTGCCAAGAGTCAGAACGTTCTGACTCTGGCTGTAACACAGCATCCCATCGGACGGCATCATTTCTGTGTGGTTAACATGGACACAGAAATGCTGTGCTTCCAGAGCCAAAGAGACACAGCCAGATCATTAATTATTTCCATACCTTCAAAAACTTCAGAGAGAAGTAAATAGTCATGGAAGCTCACGCCAGGACTTGGACTTCGCAGAGCAGAAAACTCTTGGGAGGCCATCCCCTCAGAGCTCTCCAGCTCCTTTCATGGACATGGCAATTAGTGCCCTGCAGACAGGATGAACATTGATGGATCATGTGTCCTCAGTGAGTGATTGTAAGGCCTTCCCTTCCCCCATACTCTTATGATTTAAGATCTTCCCTCTTCAATTTTACACTTCCTCTCCTGCTAGATATATTTTTTCAGCTTCTCTTACATGGGTAAGGGTTTGTCCCAAAGCAGCCTCTCCCCCCCCAGTTTCCTCTTCCCCCTCCTTACTTACTGTGAATAAGAGCTCGTTCTGTCTAAAGCAGCAATTGCTGAAGAGCCTCAAGAGTACCCATTTCTTGCCCTCCCCCTGTTTTGATGCACTGATTATCCTCTTGTTGGATCAATAGCCCATCTGCTTTTAGAAGTTTTCTAGCATTCTGATGCTAAATTAAAACAGAGAGAATCAATCCTTAGTGAATTTACCCAACCAAACAATTTATATCTCTCTTCTGATCTGCCATCATGTGAATTATACAATACTGACATATTGTGAGGCCTTCCCAGAAAAAGTAGGCACTTTTATAATGCTAAATTATCTTCTTTATTAGTAACTCTGAAATGTGACAAACCAGGAGATTTATTGTATAATGTTACATAGTCCTTGATTGAACTTGTTAAAACTCACAGCTATTGTAATGGAGCAATTTGCTAATTAACAGTGGATTTTGCTTGATTTTTAATGGACTTTGGGGATACATTTTAGACTTAGATTAAGATTAGTGCAAAAAAAAAAGAGTTCTCCTTAATTATTTCAAATTGAGTGTTATGCTAATAGTAAACAATTAGTTCTTTCCTGACTGAAAATTAATGTTCTATAAATAATTACAAAACTAAGCTGCTGTGTGAGTCCCAAAAGGATATGCCAGACTTAGAAAAGAGTCATGACTCTTGCTTGTGGGTTAACCACCATGGCCTCACATTTTGTGAAAATTAAGCAGGAGCCTTGGTGGTTCTTGAGGTTTTTCTACCCTGGCTAGAAAAAAAAAAATAGATAGACAGAGAGAGAGAGAGAGGGAAAGAAGGAGATAACCTGCAGAGGGAATTTTTGATGGCAAAAGTCTATGATGTTGCAGCTTGCCAATTCCCAGATCACGTCTCAAATCAAAGCTTAATTAAAATATTAGCTTCCATCCCATCAGAGATTTCTGACATGTAAGAAATATATATATACTTTATACCTGCTTTTGCATAGGGAAAACTGAGAACAGAAAACTGGGAACAAAGAAAGTTGAGTTATGTCAGTTGATGCCAGTTTAGTTTAGTTGGTAAGGTAGGAGAGTGATTGATATACATCCTCTTATAGATCACCTAATTCTCTCATTGAACTCCTAGGAATTAACATGTTCGTTTCTTTGATGTAAAACTTTGGTTATTCATTTTGATTGATAGTAGCTTTTTCTCGGGATCCTAAGCTCTTCAGTGTCTTTCCATGCCCTTATCGATGACCTCTCCAGTCAGTGGAAACACACAGACACCTCTCATGCCTAAATCAGTGAAAGGTGGGATCTCTAAACTCACAGAGTAAAGTATTTCTTATTAGCAAAGGCAAAGTTCCTGTAGGCACAGGAAGCAGAACAACTCCTCTGAGCATCAAACCTTGCTGCAGTCTGTCATGGCCCTGCGTGCCCTGTCCCCAGCCCATCCCTCTGCCAGAGCTAATGGTGAACACGCCATGCCATGGGCTGGGGGAGCGAGGAATGCAGCCAGGAACCAGGGCTCCCAGACTTTGCTTTCTCAGCAGATGTAGCCCTACATCATGCATACATTTTTGGTCATTGGTGGAAGAGGAAAAGCTGCCAGGAGGGTGGCAGCCCTGGGGAACAGGTACTTGATAGCACTGCTGGGGATTTCCCTCCATCCTGCTTCACTGAGCTGTACCTGCCTCTCCCAGAGACCTTAATGCTGCTCCAAGACCAAGGGGATCTCTCCCCAAACTGCAGTTTTGCCATTTCCACTTCTGTACTTTGGATAACTACTATTTGGCCTCTGTCTGAAGCCTGCTCAGCCATGTTCTGTGTCTTACATGGCCCAGCAGAGCCACAGAAACCAATAAAATTTGCAATAGGGTCTTACCTCAGTTTCCTTCTCATTCCTGAGCACTTTCTTGGAGTCTTTCAAAGCCTGTGATAAGCCTCTCCTTCCTCTGGGCTACTGCCTTATTCTGGCATGAGGGAAAAGATCAAAGATTCCTTAGAAAAGGTGTGACACTTTCTCTTTGTCATCTCCTCTCTCTATGCAGCCTCCATGCCTTGCTCAGACAGGGTGCTGTCCCTCATCTCTTGCCTGTGTGTTAGCCAGCTAAAAAATCTCCCCCCAGCTCCTACAAATGAGCACTTCAAGTGTCCAGAGACCACTCTTAAAGAGATGCTGAGTCTTAATGTCCAAGAACCGTACCAAACCATAACAACATCATGGGAGAGAAAACATAACAGCATTAGCTTAGAGTTTGATGAGTGTGTGTTTTCCAAATGTACCTCCCAGACTTGTGTCAGTCCCAAGGTCTTCCTCCAAACCTGAGTCCTCAGGTGAGAGGAAGATTAATTCTGTCTGCTCTGTAAGTAAAATAAGATTTCAATTTGCTGTCAGAGCTTTAATTAAAACACTTATAGATCAACTTTACTGTGTCAAATTGTCTATGCCACTATTACTATAGGAAGATGAATGTTAGCCGTGAAAACAGGCAAAGTACACTCCCCTAGACTAATGAGTAATTTCATAGCCATTGATTTTGAAAATTCTCCCACATGCTTCTGGGAATTGGAACTTGTTACAGGTGACCTCACAGCAGCTTTGGCAATTTTTTTAAACCTTTTTTGAATGTAGAAGAAGAGTAATTTTGCCCATTCATGTTTTTCTGTGGCAGGCCATACATGTAAGTACTTCCATCCCAGGTTCTGAAACCCAGAATAATTGTTGAATTACATTTAACATATACTTATTTATATAGATAGATATTTAATATATAATATATAAGCTATAGCTTTAATTCTATGAGATACTGATAAACAACCAGCATCTCCTTCTGTAAGAGCAAGGATATAATTCTGCAGTTAGTCTCAGTATCAGCTTTCTTTTTAGTAATTATTAAAATTCAGATTGTGTACCAGGATAAATTTAGTCCCTGGGATGGATCTGTTTATGTCAGTGAGTTACATTAAGAAAGCACAAAATGGAAGTAACTATTACTAACTTGAAAGCAGGTGTGTGATTTAGTATATAAGAGGCTGTTTGAAATTGTTGCATAACTAAATGGGCAATTTTATTATTAAAATCAATCTTTTAACCCACATAAACATTGTGAAACTTTTGATAAATTCTAAATGTTTAAAATCAGTCAGTGCAGCACCTGAGCACCTCAGAGTCCCTAAGACATCATCTTCGGATCACTTCCCCAGAGCAGCTACTTTAATCATGGCTGTCAATTCTCTTTGCTTAGCCCAGTGCAGCAGGATGCCAACTCTCTCAACACTCCTTGAATGTGGGAGCATGAGCAGGAGTGAAGAATGGGCTGTGCACAGAGTGTCTGGGACATGGACAGACACACAGCTTATTCGTGGTTTATGGATGTCTAAGGGCACTGTCCAATGCCACACAAGAAATGATGGCAGAGCACCAGATTTAACTGAGACCCTGCCCCACTCTTTGCCCAGCAGCTGAGCTCTGGGTTTCTTTAAGGACATGTCATATATGCTCCACCCCAGAAGCATCCCCTGTGGTCACTCAGGGAAGAAAGTTACAAGGAATGAAGAAAGCAAGGTTCACCAGAGAGACAGAAAAAAGAACACTTTCTAACCAGAAGAAAATGGACTTGGACTGTCCATTGCTTTAGATTTACACCACATATCAGCACCATTATGATAGGGCCACTTGAAAGTGCTGGCAATCAGGATGCACCTCCTGGCAGTCCCTGGGATGGCCCATGGAAACATGTCAAGCAGAGCAGAAGCAGACTGTGGTAGTGTCAGCGTGTTCACATTGGCAGAGGGTGCAGAAGGTGAGAGACACCTATCAAAGCGGATGACACACAAACGAGGTTCAGGACAGTGGTCAGGGTGAGAGCTGCAGCTGCTGGGTGTGATGCCTTAAGAGGCCTCCTAGAAACAGAGACTAGAGAGGAGTAAGGGACTAAAGGTAGGTATTTATTTGAAAGGCCTTCAAAGGTACCCCTGGGGAGCCAGAGGCTGTTGCCATGATAAACCCCAAGATGGACAACAGGTCACGAGTTACACTTTTATAGGTTTGGTTCATTTGCATATCAGGGTTAATTCTCCAATTAAAGCTTCAGTTTAATGATGTAAGTTCCCCTCTGCTTGCCCCCCTTAGAGGCTCTTTGTTTTATACTTTTAGGCCCAGGATGGTCTGGGTGTCCTTGGAGAGCAGGCCCAGAGAGGCTTTGTCATGTCTACCTAGCATGAGAGAGCAGAAATTAACAGGCTACAAGAAACTTCTACACACTTAGTAGTACAGATTTTGAAAAATATAAAAGTTAAAATCTAAGGCATCAGGGGCAGCTGGACCTTGGTACAAAGCCTGCAAAGGCAGCTGCCCAATGCTCCAGCCACTCATAGCACAAGACTTCATGCCACAACAATTGTGTCCTGACCACATCTACTCAAGGACCTGCCCCAGTAAATCTGGGCCTTATTGTAACTGCATTTATCTATGATCTGAATTAAAATCATTAAGAGAGAAAGACTATACCGGTATAGCTGTGATCAAGAGTCTGTCCCAGCTGGCCACAGGAAGGTGGGAAGGCAGCCTGGTGGTTTTGCAGCTGTCAGGCAATAATCCAGCATTATCTGGGATGCACATTCAATTAAAGAAACCATGTATATGCACTAGACATGCAATTGCATTAATCTCATCCATTGGTTTTATTTACATACTTAATATTAGTGGCAATTTTTTTCCTTCTGCCGTGGTGCTGTCAAAGACATCCTGTCCATCACTGCAAATGTGAGGACTTAATTCCAGCTGCTGTATGCATGGCCTCAGGGCACTGAGGAGCAGAACAACAGTGTGGCTGATTAACCGAGTTCCTATCTCCGTCATCAGCTGAGTCCCCTTGAACAAACAAAGTCCAGCTGCTTCTTGTGCCGTTATGCATTTAGATTTGCCTTTATTATACAATAAATGAGAAATAAAGAGTAAACATGAAGGTGAGGGGTTTATTGAGCTTTTATACTGTGACTACTGCTTCTACTGGCATTTCCTTTGACTTTTGACCTTGCTTGATGCAAAGGCTCTGGTCTCCTTGAAGCTAAGACGCAGCTTTCTCTGAAGTACATGGGCTGTAATATGATACCTGCGGACATGGTACCGAGGGTAATTAAGATGTTTGTTGACTTTGGTTCTGCCCGCACCAGTTTGTAGCTAAGTCTGTAGGAAACCAGTGTTTTCTTGCTGATGAAGTGCCAAATATTGGTGCATAAAATCAGCACAGTTCCTGGTCTTCAGTGTTCCATGCTTCTTCATTACTAATTGAATAAAATTCAAGTCAGTGTGTTTGTCAAAGAACACTTGAAAGTTCTACTTACAATGCAGGAAACAAACATTTATAAATTGGTTATACAGTGAGGACAGTACTTGGCTTGCCCTCTAATGGTAAGTGCCCAAGGCATCATGGAATTAGTCTTGCAAAAGTGAGGCCAGATGAAATACACTTGGCCAAATATCAAAGTCTCCCTAAAACATACTGCAGTGTACCCTAAACTCTGCTAATACTAGCAATCAGTTCTCCACTGACTACAAGGGAGCTAGCCACACCTGATGGATGACTTTTTCCTTACAGTTCGGTGAGATGAATCCTCTTTTTATATCCTGAGCAATTTTCAGTACCATGGTTTCTTTTCATTGGTAAGTGATTTCATACCTTCACACATCTGGTGATCTTTCATGAAGCAGAGGACTTCAGCAATTTCTAATTCTCCATCTAGTGGTCCAAACATCCTTAGGCTCTCCGTTTTTCAGTTCTGTGGATACAGAACATAATTGCTGTTGTTGATCTTTTCTGCTCATTTTCTTTTCTCCTCTCTCTCACTTTCTACATCATGCTAGTTCTGATGTCTGTCAGGATTTTTTCCTAGAGGGCACTGATAGATGAAATCTTTGGGAAGTTGTCATGGATGTGGATTGTCGGCAATGGGGCAAACTGGGTGTTCCATGGACCTTCCTTACATTGAATCTTCAACATAAGCCTTCCAGTCTGATACATCTAGAATTTAGTGGCACTCATGAATTTCTACGCACTTTGAAGAGGATGTTGTGTAATGACAGGTATCAGAAATAATAGAAGCAGTGAACTTTTATAACTGACAGCATGATCCAAGAAATTCAGGTTCTTCCTTTGAGGCACAGAACTAGAAGAAATGATTGTCATTTTCCTAATTTTACCTGGAAGCAAGGCTTACTTCAGGGAATTTAGACTGAAATCTTCCCCAGTATTGGATGTGGCAGCTCCAAAGGCACTGGAAACTGACAGTACACTTCAGAAGAAGCATGAGAACTACTAAACTAGAGCACTGAGAATGAACAGTTTAGGAAATGGATTCGTTAGAAGAATATTCCTAATGTAACTGATAATAGAGTCAGATCAATGTTATTGCAGCGCTGGGCTTGACTTTGCAAAAAGGGTTGATACTTGTAGGTCAAGTCAAAATTCTGCTTTCCAAATGAAAAGTTTACTAAGACCAAAATAAATCCAATTAAAGATGAATACTGAAGGGCAAAGATGGGCTGCAAAGGTCAGCAAATGGCCTGGACAAAATTTACTTGGCAGAAAATGTGTCATTGATCACAACAAAATGGAAAGGAGTCCATTGCCCAAAGAATGTGGCTGAGCAGAACACACACAGCTTGAAGCCATCAGACTCATGCTTTCTGCATATTCTGTCCGGCAGCACTCGGGTTAGTTCCTTGTAGTTGTTTACTTGGGAGCTAACCATCTAGATTTCCTTTATCACCAGCAGGGAGAAGCAGGCTCTTCTGGGGCATAATTTGTCCCAAAGTGATGCAGATATCTAAAATACTTCACAAGAACAGTGTTCTGAAAAGTACTATTTCTGTCCATTGACTATGAAAAAGCCATGGGTGACTGGCTAGTATGTATGTGCTTCTACACCGTGGGTGTCTAAGCCAAAGCAAGATTAATCCAGCTTTTGTCATAAACCAGGGACATGTCTAGCCCCTGAAATGCACTAATTATTAAATGAAAAGTTACATAATCAGCACTTCACTTAAGCAGTGCAAAGCTTCTGAACTTGGGTGGCAGTGTAGGCATTGCAGTAATGTCACCACACTGCTTCAGGGACCTGTCTATTCCACACATACACCCCAACTTACACAGCTCTTGGAGTAATCTTTACAGAAAAAAACCCACACCTTTGGACTGGCAGCCTCAATCTACTAATAAATTACTTCATTTTTGCACACACTGAGAGTCTTCTTAGGCCCATATTTTCTCCACCTTTCTGCAAAGACTCTTTTCCACACGGGTGGCTACACTGCTGTAGAGCAATTCCTGTAGCCTTGGTAATCTGCTGGAGCCTGCTAGTGAAGCAGCTGTTAACCAAATAATTCAGGACTGAATTTTCACACACCAGTGAAAACTACTTGGGCAATCATGATATTAACAAGTTTAGTAAAAAAAGAAACTATTGCTTTTCTAGTTAAACAGCAAATCTGCTTTTTTTCTAAATTTTGCATTCAGAGTTTCAAAGTCCTGGCTTAATACTAAACTGTGGCCAAGGGATTTAAATGTATGCCTGGGAAAGTGAACTTATTGGAGTGAAAAAAGAATGATATGATACACAGATGCATGAATATAAAGTACACTAATACGCAGTGTTACTGACCTTGCTAACAGAAAACCCTACCAATAGGTTCAACACAGTTAATGAGAGGGCAGAGGGAGAGCTAAAGCCACATTTGATCCCATGTCTTTTGGGGAAAACACTGCTCAAGAGGAATAGTTTGTGCCCAAGCCTCTCTCAAAAGACAAGCAATTCCCACCTCCACCACCTCATGGGTACATGAGCCTGCTCCTGTCATGGGTGCATTAAAAACATTTGTGGACCAGTAAGTTTCCGCTGAGTAATGTGTTCTGTGAGAAAGGTTGGCAGAAAAATGCAGTGAAAATGACCATATCTAATCCAGAGAAAACTATGGAACTAAGTTTGCAAAGAGGAAGCAAATGCTAGTGCAGAAAGAAGTTGTCACACTGTATGGGACAGACACTACTCAAGCCATTGATTTTAGGAATCTATTTTAGGAAATCTAGCTTCTCCCATGGAAATGTAACCATTGCCTGTACAGATGTGTCTAGGCTCCATCCAGCTGTGCCTGCAGCTGATAGCTGGCAGAGGCTTCAAAGGCGGGTACCTGAAATGTTGTGAGCATCCTCAGTATCTATTATTGATCCCATTAACAAGGACCTCGTCTCCCCTTGGTATAAGCAGACTAAAACAAAGAGAAACCTCACGCATCCCTATTTTTTCCTTTTAAGTTAAATGAGCAGTATGATCCTGAACTTTGTGTTAACCAGACAGCCAAAGACCTACACCACTAAAAGCCGTGACACCCTGGCAAAAGGGGCAATCCCCTGCAAAAGGATCTTGCTAGGAATAGGAGAGGTAATGTAGGAGAAAGAATAAAAACAGAAGAAAGGAATATTTATTTCTTTTTCTTAACTCAGTTGCAGGATGGGGTTTAAATTTTGACCATTCTAATTCTAAATAATGCAACTGAAAAAAAGTGACCCCACAGGACTATGTCTAAAAATACCTATTTATCCCTTTGTCTTCTTCTGATTGGTCTTTGAGATCTGGGTAATTCAACCCACCCAGAACTCAATGTGTCAGCAGACACCTTTCACAGCCACTGATGAGCCCCATCATGATGAGAGATCAGTCAGTCACCCAATGTTGTGACAGGGGTGTATCCTCCACAGTAGGCTGCAGGCAGGGAGGATGGACACAAACAATTTACCTGTCCAAAAGAATCCAGATACCCACAGCATCTCCTTCAGTCTGAGGGATTCTTTAACCTTTTGATAAGAGACTATTATATAACTCTCAAGCAGATTTATTTTACCAAAACCTAAGTATCTGATGCCATTTGAGGTGCCCTGAAGTAGACAGATGTGGTCACCCTGCTAGAGGTGACACAAAAACTACATGAAATCTGTGCCCTTCTCCAGCAGCCAAAAGTCAGGGTGGGCAAGGCAGGGCATCTGAAATGTCACCAGACCATACATGTAGGATAATGATTGATGTGGAATACAGGTAACTCAAAACCTGTCCTAAGCAAGATTCTTCTCTACTAGCAAAGCTGACTTTCCTCAACTTTCAAGAATTCTCTTTCATTTGGAAGCATGCCTATAAAGATTTCCTGAGATTTTTATTCTGCTCTTTTTTAAGCCATTCCTACCCATTTTGGCCCATGATTATTGTCTGTAAACTGAAGAGTCATGAGTGGAAAGATACAGATACCTCTCTTGGTTTGACTGTCAGTGAGTTAAAGCATACCCTGGAGAAGGCCATTTCCCACTATCTCTCTCTCTCTTTCTCTCTCTCTCTCGACTTTAACAGCTCTGCTGGTAAAATCTTTTCATTTGGCTTCTGAATTAAGTAAATAAAACTGTGTGGATGAGTCTAAATGTTGGAGCTTATTAGTCAAAATTGCCTGTGCAGTGTGCATGAGAAATTATCTCCTTTTTTTAGTCCAGAATTTCCCCAAAGTATTTCTAAGATATATGTATCTAGAAAAAATATCATCTGAGATTGAATTTCTGCTTTTCTTCACAGAGACTCTTATGAGTACCCCCATCTATAAGGAATCAACTGTTGCCAGCTGGCTAATGGGACTGAGTGAATGTTGCATGGTCGTGTTGATGGCTGTGATTAATTGTGGAGGGTCAGCTCAAGCATATCCTGCAACTGGGTAAAGGTGGCACTAATGCAAATTGGTCAGCTGGGAATAAACATCATTAATTCCACACGACATGTCAAATAAACAGCCTGTGGAGAGGTATGCATTTACAAAGCATTGAAGGACCAACTTGTGTAGGGTTTATCCTGAGATAGCAGTAAAGGTAATCAATTTGGATTTAAAGATGTTTGCAGAGATATGATGGACCAGTTGATAGGAATAGTTAAGCCATGTACCTGCTAGCCTGCATTGTAAGACAGTCAGTCAGCAGTAACTGGCATGGTAAAGAGCAAGGTTTGTACTGCACACTTGGCCATCAGTGAAATTTCTGCTCCACAGAAAACAACAGCGTTTCAGAAAAAAAAAATTGTCAGGTGGGATCAAGAGTTAAAAAAATCCCCACCATGTAATTAACAGGGGAAATGCCCTTATCCACCCCTTCCCAGAGGTGATTGTGTATGGGGGTACTGGGCTGTTACAATTTCTAGGAAAGCTCATTTATGCACAACTGTCCTGTTCACCTCTTCTTCTACCTCTGAGTCTCCAGTTCAGATGTAAGACAGGCTGTGTCCTTGGCAAGTGTGAGTGAGAGCAAGTGAACATGTCACTGGACTCCCAGATCAGTAAGTACCCACCATATTTTCAAGCCCCAAAAGAAAACTCAGCATTTTAGTGCAAAACTTATGTTTTTCCTATTGTACAATTTAGTTCTGCAAAACTAGCATATCCTAGTAGGAAAATTCCCAACCATCTGTAAATATAAAGGCAAATTTGGGGAAAGACGGTCTCAGGCTCTCCCATCTGACTTATGTCTTTTCCCTCTGCACTCATACAACCTCTGGGACACAGGCATTGAGTCACGGATGAAATTATTAAGTACATATCAATTAATAAAAAATAATAGTTTCCCATGAGTAATAAGAGCTCTACAGCAGTGTGCTCATAATAATGTAATTACTGGTGGGGGTCTCTTTGCTTAAATTGAGATCAATGATTGGCACTTTTCACACAGCTACATTTCTTTCACTAATATATTTTTCTTTACATACAGAGTAAGCTTGCATTTTGGAGTCCTAACAAATATTTAAAATACAAATCTTTTATAACTTGAAGATACAATCACCTGACAACTGAGCATAATCTGCAATTAAAAACTCACATACAGTTGAGCAAGACTTTCATACAATCAAAGCTCAGATGTTGATGTGACTTTACAAGCATTTTGCAAAGGAGCTGCTCACTGCCTTTTGTAAAACCTCAACAGGAGCACTCTAATGCATCATCATGAGCTCCAGACATTCTCACTCCTCGGTCCTTTCCTTTCTACCACAGCTCTGTATTAAATCTCCACAGGTCTGAATGGGACTACTTTGTAGCCTGAACCTACTGAGAAGGTAGCACTTGTTAGCACAAGCAATTTTAATTTTAATTCTTTTATTAAGTGATTGTTTTCAAACTAGATTACATGAAGCATAAGAAGTCAAGCTCTGTAATAAAAAGTCATTGATTCGGCAGCTTGAAAATGGAGACACTCCCACTAGCTATGTCATGAACAGAGAAGTCACTGGCGGTGTGCAGCTCTGAAATCCCTGTTATCCTGAGAACACGTTCCCATCCAGGAACATGCCTAGCACCTTTCTTTGGTACCATCAACACAAAGGAAACTAGCAAATGTTTCACTGGGTAGGTGAGCAATTTGTCAAGCTGACTCTATATAGTCTGGAAATTACTTGTTCTTTCTCTATCCTGAAAACTGATGATTAAGAAAAGACAAATGGTGTTTTACTTGCCACAGGAAAATATTGCAGTGCTAGATAAGACAGCAAACACAGATACCCAGCTGGATCTCCTCATCCCCCTCATCATAGTGAAAATGAAAGAAGAAGGAGTTCCTTTCTGAAACCTCATATTCCTGCCTAGGTTTTTAATCAAGAGTATACATAAGAAATTATGTTTATCCAAATCGGATTTGAAAAATATTACATTTACCTTCTTTCTTTATTTTCCATAGGGTTTTTCTCACCTTTTTTTTTTCTTTTTTTTTAAATTTAACTCAAATAGAGGGTCTGAGAATTGATTTCTAAAGGCTCTCAAGGAGAAAGAAAGGAGGAAGTCTTACTAGTCATGTCAAAGGCTGTTCCATTTCCTGCACAAAGAGGAAGTGTGAAATATTCTGAATTCCAAGAATTAGATAAAATAAAAATGTCACCTCAGCTGACTCAGGGCACCAAAAAAAAAAAAGAGATTCCTCTTCTCTAACTCTGCCTGTGGTAGGAGTTTCCATGTAAGCAGAGTGTCCAGGTTCTCTTTATGGGCAGTTTAGAGTGTGACACACTTTTATCTGCTGTGGATGACCACTTTAGGACGTGTCCTAGATTCCCCAAACTCTGCTGACAACTCTCCACTGATTGTAAAGGTAGCCCAGGTGACTAGCTCAGACATAGACTACTGCACTGTAGACAATCACTTTAAGCAGATAAATCCCTCCCTGGAAACTCACATACTCTCCCAAGGACCTGAGCCAACAAACTTTCTTCATTTTGTAGAACTTCAAATACTTGCATCGTGGGGCATATGATACTGAGATGCAACCGGGAGATGGTTATTTGTTACTTTGCCTCAGTGCTCTGAACAAGTGCTGATCATGTTTGGGATTTGAATGTTTAGGGAAGATGGGAATTGAGCAGAGAGGGAAGGTGGTCTTTGGGAATGGGGTGCATAGCTGTATGGGTTGAGGAATCATAGAATCATAGAGTATCTGAGTTGGAAGGGACCCACAAGGTTTAAAGTCCAACTCCTGTAGCTCCAGGGCTGGATTGTGGTTGAAAAAAAGAGACTAGAGAACATTTGGCAGGAGATAGAAGCTGGAAAGGAGAAATGGAATTTGAAACAGGATGACAGGTAAACCCATGGGGATGGGCTGTCAAGGGAAATACAGGAGAACTTGCTGTCTGCAGAGAAACTGGGATCCATGACTCCTTACTTGAGGCTCCTCTCACTGGCAAAATGAATGAATGAATGAATGAATGAATGAATAAATGAATGAACAAATGAATGAATAAATAAATAAATAAATAAATAGATAAATAAAACTTCAGGTTTATTCTTAATTCAATCATAACTGAAGCACCTAAGCAGTACTGTGTAGCACTCCTGGAGGAGTAACTCCTGGAGATGCACAGCACCCAGCTGCAGGGGACAGACTGCACTTCCCAATGTACAACTGTATCAATGTCTGTAAATTCCCATTTCAACTCATGAGGAATCTGTGAAACTCATGTGTGTCCCCAGCGATCCCCCCTTCCCCTCCTCTTCCATTGCCACTGCTGGGATCTGTCTTCTTGGGTCTGGTTGATTCAAAACTAGAAACTGAAGCTGTGCTTCAAATTAATGATTGCAAAAGGCAGCAGCAATCGCTGTGGCTGTTGCCCTCCCAAAATTAAGGAGAGTTTGCCATCTAGAGGAGAAGCAAGACTGAATTCTGATCTGTGGTGGGAGCAGCTTTCAATTTGACTACAGGCAGTTCAGTGTTACAAACTGGGCAGCAGGACAACGACAGGCTCACATTGCATAAGGAAGAGAGCGAGTTGTTTCTTTTTGAGTCTGGGACGAATAGTCATTTTCTTATCTAAATTGTGCAAGCTGAAACAGACAGACAGTTTAATTAAGCTTAGCAGATCAATGGCATCCACATTCAGCAGAGGAAAAACTTTGACAGAGACTATTTTTTGAGCTAGTTTTCTCCACTAGGCATGCAGGCACAGCTGGGTTGATAACCAGCAGTGGGTACTTTTTTTTTTCAGTGCAACTGGATGTTGGCTGCAAATTTCTGCTGAATCCCAAAGCTTCATCCCTTGAGAGAGGAAATCTTCCATTTTTATAGCCAGGTTGCACCAAAAATTACTTCTCCCCAGTTCAAACCTTCCCCCTGTATATTTTCTACATGATAGATGTCAAAATGTGATCTCATGGTTTCTTTTTTTCTCCAGGGAAAACTATGGGGGTTTTCCCCCTTTTCTTTATTTTCTTTTCCCTTCTGGTATTTTTTGACTGCATCAAGATGCTCTGTTCTTGAAAGCCCTGAGCTATGCTTCCATCCATACAGTGGCTCTGCATTTCACTCCACTTGAAAATATTCCTGTTTCCTTGGGGAGGAAGGACTAGTTGTCCCCCAAGGCTCCTTTCCACTAGCCATTTCTGCAATCCTCTGGAGCACGGACAGAGCAAGGAGCAGTCCCTGAAACGTCATGGCCCCCTGCTGAATGGGGCTCACGGGCCTGTGTCTTGGGGAGGGTGGTTCAGTCAGGCTGCAAAGCACTGACAGACACCAAGCTGTTGAATAAATGTCCCTTTTGTAAACTACCTGCAAATGGTTAGGAACAACAGCAAAGGCAAGCACAGGCAGAGACCTCCAAGCATTTCATGATTTTGAGTGCTTGTTGGAGTCCACTCCAGGCACTTGGTCACCAGTGTGTTGGAGAGGCAGATGTGTACACCAGCAGAACACCAGGTCTTCCTGCAGGTTTCAGCTGCTTTCCTACTTATTCATCTGAAGTTTTCTTCTGGTGATTTTGTCAATTTGTCTTCGCTTTCCCTATGTCCTGGCACTCAGTTCTCAATATGCTCATGGGCTACTGCAGGCATTGCTGTCATGACCTGTGCAGTACTAATGAAACCATCTGTTGGTCAGCCTGACACTTTACATGCCACTCCAGGATCTGATTCCATGAGATCACAAAGGCAAAGCAGTCACAGCCCTCATAGTAGTGCTCTCGTGATTTTAGGAGGTGGCTAAGCTAGAGAAAAAGTCCTTTTTCTGGATGAGATGCTAAGCTGCTGTTGGGAACACCTGTGACCTTTGAAGATCACAGACTGCTTTCTCTAACAAAAAAAGCTTAAGATAGAGGTCCTGTTTCTGGTTGGAGAAATGTAAATTTTGCCTCTCTTTGCCCTTCACTTCTAAATAGCACAGTAAACTGATTTCTGATATGCATTCAAGGCCTCCTCTGGCTTATAAAAAGTGTCCAGGGACAACTAAATGAGATAACAATTTAGATATTTAGATCTCTTCCACCCCCTTTTTTGGGCTGAGGTGCATGAGTGAATTCAGGCAGTTAATCAAACTACTGATTGTCAGCTAAGCCATGGTAATGGTTGGTGCCTGACCGTGCATGTGTCCTTACCATAATGCAGATGCAAAGTAAATTGTGCCAGCTTAGCTCCTAATGAAAATGAAATCCACTGTAGAGGCAGTTTAAACTAACACACTTCTCAGTGGGTCAAGCTTAAGGCATGCACAGGGTTAGTTAGCAGGTTTCATATGATGGGCATCTTCAGTAACTCAGTTATTCCTTATCATGTGCTCAGACCTGGGAAATTATCCATTTGGAATAGTGATGCAAGAGAGGATTGAACTGGCTGAAACTGCTCTGCATAAGGGGCTGGCACAACTTGAGTTGGATTTATGTATAACCTTAACTAGAGATCTGGAAAATTCATTGGAAGACTCTTAAATAGAGATCACTTTTGTCTCTCTAAAATACACAGACATTCAAACAAATTTTGAGCCTGGTGTAGAAAGTTTGGGGTGAGATTCTTTCACCCATGCAACACAATGAGTCAACCTAGATAGCCAAAGTGAACTAAGTGAACTCTTCTTGACATCAAAACCTCTAAAACTATGAATCCTTGTGGTTCTGTAAGGTATAATTCACTGCCTATACCAACACTCCCTTCCCATTCCCCTGGCATCTGGCCCACTGAGGCTACATGTCTGTAGTAAAACTGTGTGCCATGGGTCTAGGACAAATGAATGGGAAAAACTAACTGCTAAGCAGAACAAAGCTAAAACACATCAGCTTCCACTCCCTGATGCACTGGTATGTGGAGTATTAAAGGCATTTGAACCACAATCCCTGTTCAAATCAGCTCATGCATCCATTCTGGACAACAGAGCAGCATTTCAATTTCTTGCTGCTCTGGTGATTTGCTTGATAGAAACATGTTGAATTCAGGTGATACTGTGTCTATCCCATCCACCCTGGCTTTGAAGAATTCCCCATGTTCAGTCCAAGGTTTCTGCACTGGAGCAGCTTGCATAAGAGGCAGCTATTACTTGTCACAGAAATATCATAGTAAACAGCATTTTCAAAAATTTACACTAGAAGATTGAATGAAAAAATATTCCTCTATCTTGGATTTAAAGAGTTATTTTTTTATTGCTATTAACATTAAACTTTGTTAGGACTATGAATTGAACTCAACTGCTGAGCCTCAGCTGGTATTTTGCAATTTTACCCTTCAGCCTATTTTTTTTTAATTGAAACTTCTAGAATATACACTTTCTGTTCAGCTTTTGCAACTTCCTGAATGAATGAAATATCCCCTAACCCTGACCAGAAAACCCTTCCACATCTCTTTCAGAAATTTGCTTCAGCAAATGTAACATCCTCACCAGAAGGAAACACAAGCTATAAACCATGCTGCAGCCTTCCTTTCTGTCTGGCTTGCTTCAGACTTCATTCATAAAAAAAGAGAGAGAGAGAATGAGAAAAAGTGACAGTTGATTCAGAAAGTTGTACAACGTAAACACTCGTCCACAGATGATGCATTGGGGGTTGGTGTTGCATATCTTTGGGGACAACATATGCTTGTCTTTCACACTTGTCAAATCCTAACGGCCATTGTTATCAGCACACAAAAGCTTCCAAATTCCTACCTGTCACTGAAATTCTTAGAAAATGAGAAACAATAACAGCCTGAGAAAAAAATAACTGTGATCCTTCCTATTCTGCCACTGCCTGAGCCCTTAGCCTTTTCTCATAAGCACAATCCGTACTCAGCAGAGCCATCTTATTGACACTCTCAAGACTTCTCAGTCTTTCCAAAGGATACAGACACCTGCATATACTTTTTTTATTTATAAACAAATTTAGAACACTCCTTATGTGACAGAATTATTTATTATTATTGTTGTTGTTGCTGTTGCTTCCACTTTTTAAACACAGAAACAAGAGAAAGATAGCCTTCCTTTTTGGACTTGATCAGGACATGGTTTTATGTCAAATTTGCCAGATTTGGCAAAAACTCAGTTAGGATAAGGATTAAAACTTTCCACCATTCTGAGAAAGCAGAATTGTCACTTTCTCCTGAATTTTAAGGCTTTATGAGACCTTACCCACAGCACACTCGAGACAGAAGCAATACCCTTCCCACCTTGCTCGGTCTCATTACCAGGACAGAGGTACAGTCACCATAGCTTGTCCTTTTCTTTGGACCTCCCTCCACCTCCATGTTCCTATGCTAGAGATCCAGCCTCCCAAAAAAATCCTTCTTGGCCCCTGCTCAGTTTCTTTCTAGCAAGCAGTGGGTTTAGACAGCATCAGGTCTCTGGAAGTGTGGAACATCCAGCCCGTGGGCGCTGCTGGGGACTCTCCAGAGGCTCCCTCCTGCTGCTCCCCAGCTATATCTGTCCCCAGCACGGGTGGCCCTGCAGCTCCGAATAGAAAGGCATGCCTGGTACAAGGGACACGAGCAAGGGCTGCGGCCGCCCCCAGAGCTGGTGCAAAGGTTTCCCACAGCCTTGGAGCTGCCTTTGAATGGGCTTCGTGTCAGCAGGCGGCAGGAATGTGGGGAATGTTCAACTGCAGGGCAGTCCACTTTGGAGGATTAAGGCACATGACTCCCAGACAAGAGCGATAGCTATAGCTGCCCTGAAGGCCAAACCCCACAGAGAGCACTTTCTTCCCCCCTCCAGAAGCAGTCTGAAATTGCCTGCTACCCAGGCCCACAGGAGGAAGCAGGACCTCTGGGTCTGATGCTTAGAGCTTCCTACTTTTCTTTGAGAAAAAGAAGAGCATGACCAGTATCTGATAGATATCTTTCCTGGGGCAGAAGATGGGTTTAGGAGACGGGTAAGGGTGGGGAGGTATTTCTTCAATGAATTCCGTTTCCCACTGTGTGTAAAAGTTACTTCCTTCCAGGTTACTTCCCTCCACCACCTCGCTGGATCCTATCACACACTTCCCACTCTGAATGAAAAGCAGAAATTGCCTTTCTGAATGAAACCACTTCTTTCTTTGCCATGTTTGGGCAGCCAGGATCCCCACCCTGCTGCATGTGCTACTGCAGTTCAGTTCAGCCCTGAAATTCCTATGTCTCTGTTGATGGCTAGTATGGCAGAAAACTTTGAAACTCTTTGTGCATTTTTCTACTAAAAATGGGCTTTGTGCAGTGCACTGAACTGGGAAACAGGTTCACTTGGAAACCACGATGCCCTGCTGTGTGTAGTTTCCAAACCATATGGTGGAAAGATACAACATCTCTCTTTTTCTTGATAAATCCCACAGGCCCTGAGTGTGCCATGAGGTCCTGAGGTCACATACCTGAAGCACACCCTGAGAGGCCTCCAGGAGCTCAAGGAACCCCAAAGCCAACTGCAAGAAATCCCTTCCTCACACACCACCTGGCATTGCTGCCACAGTCTTCCCAGAAGGGAATCCCTTTCTCACCTGAAAAGGCTCCACAATCACTAAGGGTAATAGTGCTTGTAAGTAAATTGGGCCAGCAATAAGTAATGGCACAGGTTTAAGAAGTTCTTACTGGTCCACCTGCAAACTATTTGGAGGTGGTGAGATGATGAAGTATTTGTCTTTTCCTCTCACTTAAGGAGATAAGTTTAAAGAGCATTTACAAAAAAAACCCCACACTGATCCAAGTGTTCCCAATTGCCATTTGAGAGCTACACCTAGACTGCCAGTGGGACAAGGAGAGAGCAGACACAGCTCTCCCTGGCTCTGCTGTGTCTGACTCAGGGAAAGAAGGCACCATGACATACTAAAGGCCTGATTCTTCTCATTGTCACACTGTCCCACATCCACCAGCTGCAAAGGAATCCTTCTCTGTTTATCCTCATGCAAATAAAAGCAATTCTCCAAATAGTTTGTGCAGATTTTCTATTACAAACATTTGCTTGTGGGATAAATAAATGATTATCATTAAAGCTATATACCAAAGACAGCAGGTTTCACATTCCTCCTTTCTCCTCAAGAGCTCAGTGTCCACAGCAGAATACCATCTGGGGTAAGGACATGGAAGTTTGACATAGTTGGCCTTATCTTTGCTGTGCAGAACTGTAAAGCTTCATGTTTGTAAGCTAACACCCAGATCTTATTCTTTCTTGAGAATACACAACCATGCAGTTTGCCAGATAAGCTAGTGCTTTTGCAGGTGATAATTTGTGCACAAAGAGTGACAATGCACATTCAGATCATCAGTTCCATTCACAGATTATTAAAATATTGTTTATGAAGTGTAAAAATGGCTGTTCTGGATCAAACCAGAAGATGAACACTCCAGTTTGTTGTCCTGAATCTTAGCCCCTGTCATATTAAGGAGGAGAGAGAGGAGGTACAGCAGGTTTAAGGAACAGAGCAGAGCAGGTAATGTGCAGAATTACCCTTTTCTAATCAATTAGCTAATAATTGATTAGAATTATTCCTAAGATCATCATATGTAATCATTGTCAGTATAGGCCTCCTTCATAAGTCTACAAGCCTTTAAAAAAAATACTTTCTTCATGCTTTTGCCATCTATATCCCTTGGCAGTGGTTTCCCCCAGTCACTTCTGAAACCTGTGAAACTATTTTCTTTGCTCTGCTTGGAATTTAACACCATGACTTGACAGACCCAGGCAGTCAAAGAGGAAGCAACAAAGGGAACTCAGTAGAGGAGATATTGGCACTGATTGAACCAAACTGCCCAAGACAGAGAGGAGGTACAAATCTGGGCAGGGGTATAGCCAGGGGGCTGACAGAGCAGACCTTTAACTTAGCACTGAAGCAGGTAGAAGCTTTTGGCTGCAATAGGTATCTTAATCTGGAGCTTAAAGCTTGCTTTAAGACATCATACACCAGCACTGAAACCAGAAGTAGTCCTGTTGCTGCTCCATGCAATTTATTTCTGTAGTTTATTCACCATGCCTTGAGGCCAGTGTCTGTGGCTTTATAATAAATCAGATCAGTCAAAATGATATTTGGTTGCTATTTCCTGGGCAGTTTTAAATCAGATCTCTTCCATGACCCTGCTACCTGCAGAACTGAGAAAAACCATCTTGGTGATGGCTACAGGAAGGGCAGGGAAAGGCAAAGCTGCTTCTTTGAGTGACAATGGTGGCCTCTGCTGGCTTACAGCGAGCCCAGAAACCCAGTCCTTGACTCCTGGGCACCTTCTGCTTGGTGGTGTGTGCTTTGACCCCAGACCAGTTCAACCCAGCACTTGGGCCACCTCCCTGAGCCAAAGAGGCCGGGTCTGTGAATAGTGTGCTGGATGCTGTCCTGACAGACACACGCTCCCAGCCTGATGGACACACCCCCTGATGGACACACCATGAGCAGAGCCACTTGCTGCTAGCTCAGACTTGCTTTCTGTTGACAGTGCATTTTTCAGATCTTCACAACAACGTTTTGAGCAGTTAATATACATATTAGGAAATAACTGCTCTTTATTGGCACTGAATAAATCTTTTTGCCTGGCTGAGACTTGGGAATGTAACATGTCATTTACAAAGCTGTCCCAAGAGAGCAGAAACAGATTACAAAAATATGCCTGTATTCAGTTCATTTAAGTGAGTAAGATGACAGCACAAGGATTATGCATCGAATTTACATGCTGAATGGTCACACTTAGAAACCTGACAAATTGCTTTGGAAAATTAAATAGTATTACCATAGAGCAGAAACAGTGCCAAATTCCCTCCCCAGGAAAAACAGAGGAGTAGAAGGGAAATTGCAAACACCAGGATAACCTTATCTGCTTCAAATGAGTAGCACAGTTTTAAGAACAGTGGTTGACAGGTATACAGGGTGCAGTCCTACTGCAGCGAGCCAACTCCCAGCTTTGAGCTATTTGGAGTAAACAGGCAAGTAAATTTCTATTTAAATTTTATCCACCAATCTGAATCTGGCTTAATAAGCATGGGCATCTGGTTACACAATTGTTCCTGTCCATTAAAAAACAAACCTCATGTGATAGCTGACATTTTTGATTCAGCCCATGCACATTTAAAACTATGCCCCACGAGTTGCTTCATGCAGCTGAAATACTCTCTTACACACTCACTGCAGGACCCATGCTGGGCCTGCAGTAATTCAATCTACACCCTCTCTTAGTAAGAAACACACCATGTGATGTTATCAGCCTGGAATAACACCACTGACATCGTGTATCTAATCTCCACACATTTCTCGTCAGAAAACAAAACCTAAGAACGTGCCCATCCCCAGTAGGAAAACAAGCATGGAATGCAGAGTACTCAGAGCCACCATCATGATGATTGTTTCCAAGAAAAATCATTACAAGTTAAAAGCAAAGGTTTACCACTGAGTAAGATGCTTGACTTTGCTAAGTTTAAGTCATGAGCCTTTATTACTTTTCACAAAAAGACCAACTCTGATCTCATTAGCAGTGGTTTGCACTCATGTAACTTCCTGGCTTGGTTTTAATTACTCCAGTTGCAATGAAAATGAGAACAGGGTCAGGATGAGGGAAAAAACTGACAGTTCGAACAAAAGGCTGCTGAAATGACAGAAAATTATGTCAAAGATCTCGCCTGCTTTTTTTAACATAGGTGAACAGAAGGGCTAAAAGGATTCCCCATCTTCCTCGGCCAGCACTGGAAGATCCCAGTGCCTCCACGGTTCAGCTCATGGAACTCTCTTCTGTTGCGTACAGAAAACCAAACAACTGAAAGTGCAGGTCTTTATTTGCGAGGCACCCTCGAGAGCTGACATGATTGACAGTGCTTACAGAAAGGTGCCAGCTCACGATTCAAGGGAATTTCCTCGGCACGGCAGCTCGGGACAGGTCTGATGAGGAACGCAAAGGGAGGTTGAAGCTTGCTGGGCCAACAGCTCCCTCTAATGATAGCTGGAAGTCAGGGAAGGACAGGTCCTTGCTTAAGTGCTAGAAACCTGTCAAGAGGATCCAAAGGAAGAGGGTCTCCTCCCGGTAATCTGCCACCCAGATGGAGCTGGCATCTCCATTTACTGGTCAGTCTTTACTGACAAGCAGCAATTAACAGTATTTTGACAGGAGGAACAGATTAGGGGTTGATCTGCTGTGTTCACCCACATGCACTGTCTTTATTTACTGTGGCCCTGGCAGCTCAGGCTTTGTTTCATTTGTTGTTGGAAGCAACCCCTTTACCAACACAGAGCAAACTAACCTTATGTAGGTACCTGTACACCTGTACAAGGCTGCCTGTGTAACACAAGGACAGCCAAGTGCTCCTGCGGTTGCACAGGATAGCCACAACTTAGGTCAGAGAGGGTCATTTCTGACCAGGCTGTGCTGGTGTTTGACCCAGCTGCCTGACACCACTCCAGGTTTGGGGTTTTTTCCCTCCCATTGATCTCTGCCTGTTTGGGACAACACTTGAACGTCTGATCTCATATCTAGAGAAATCAGCAAGAGTTTCCCTGGTGGTGTCAAGGAGAGCGGGGCTGGCAATAGCTCTTGATTCACACAGCCATAGAGAGAGCCCCATATAACTCTATCACATGCACAGACATTTCAGTGATTTCTAATCTTTGCTGCTCTGGTACCTTTGGGTTGGTTACAAGACTCCTTTTCTAGAAGAGTTATGAATTTTTTTCCTCTGGAGCTATCAACTTTCCCAATAGCACTAGTTACACTTATCTGTGTTAGTAAGGGCTGCATGTCGGGCACAATCACTTAGAAGATCTGGGATCAGCCCATACACCTGTGGAGTTCTGTTAAGATTACTAAATCAAGAAACTTTTCCCCTTAAATTGTGCCCTCAGTCAGTCAGGAAAGAGACTTAGGAGCAGCCCACAGCAACAGCACTCTTTATTGTAGTGCTGAAAGTAAGCTGAGTTTAATTTGGACTATGCAGCATGGTGTGCACTACTGTAGGGTGTGTGAGGTCCTTTACACCAGACCAAAGTGAAACACAAATGCTGCAGCTCTGATCTGGCAGAATACTACATCCACTCCCAGTCTTTGGGTGCTGGGAGTCCACACTCCGTGTGTAGTGAAGATTATCCTCTCCTCCCAGCTAGACTTATCCTGCAAATCCAAAACTGTCCTAACTGTCCAAAACAAAACAGTCTTCCACCTGCTCTGTTTCTTGAGCAACTGCTGCCTGATTTGAAGATTTAGGAAATCAAATGTTGTATAAATATAGTCACATGAAGCCCTCATGGCTGCCACCTTGGACAAAATCTAGATAAGAGATTTGGTTAAGGGAAAGGCATGGAGCTGTGTTGGGGAGGTTTACGTTGAAATTTAGGAAAATATTCTTCACACAGAGGGTGGCTGGGCACTGGAACAGGCTCCCTGGGGAAATGGTCACAGCACCAAAACTGAAAGAGTTCAACTAGATTTGGACGACTCTATCGAGCAAATGGTATGATTCTATAAAGGGTCAGGAGTGGGACTTTGATCATCCTTATGAGTTGTTGTAATGGGGGAATCCTTGCAACATGAATAAGACAGCGATGAACTTGGAAGGAAAGATGAAGCGATATTTTATAGATGTTCAGAGATGATTTATTCCTCTGCATGGCTGGAGTTCCCAGGCAGACCCCAGTCATGGACCCTGCTCTCCTCCCGGGCCCCGGGCACACACACCACCCCATCAGGAACAGGTGTAGGGCACACGTGACATGGGGACAAGGACAGACCCATACCCTGCAGGGTCCCTCCCCCCGGGAGTTCAGGGGAAGGCACCTCCACAATGAGTCCCTTCCATCTAAGGATATTTTATTATTCTAACAAGATTTTGAGAAAGCAGGCATTTAATTAGAATTAGTAATTTTCCTAGGGAGACATTAAATGAGGAGGGGGGAATGTTTGCTTGCAAGAAGTGTAGAAACTTCTGATTATTATTTAGGAACTCTTTTTTAATTTGCTGTTTGTGAAAGATTTTCTATCTTTGTAAAAATATGCTTAACAATAGAACATACAGATAATCTTTCTAATACACATTTAAGTCTGAAACTGAAAATCTGTTTGAAGTCATCAGCCAGAATTTCTAAAATGAAGTGCTAGCAAACTGCGGTGCATGATGTCCAGTTTTTAATGTGCCTAAACAGCATGTCCAGATATTCCAGCTAATTACTGAAGTCAGCATTTAAGTGCTATAGCAGCCAAACACCAGTTGGATTCACTGGGTTTCCAACTTCACATCTCCTCCTGGAGTTTGTCTCTGGAAACTGGGATGTGGGCATCAGCCTTTTATATAGTACTGTCTATTCCTACAGATCACAAAGGAGAGAAGGGGCTTTTAATAAATTGTACAAAAAAAAACCCTTAAAAATGAAAGGTCTGGCTACATGGTAAGAGTCCTTTCTGCTTTTAAAATCGATGGATCCCAGCAATGTGATCCCATCACTTGTGCAGTACACCTAATTGATTGCACGTTTGCCTTGCACACCATTCAGGAAATTGGACACAGCTGCCATGAGCATCACTGCAGAGAAGACTCCTGCAGGGAAGGCAGTAGAGTCAACATCTTCTGGCTGTCCCTAACAAATGGCACAACTCTCAGCAGGCACTTTGACAGAGGCAAGAGGAAAGTGAGAACAAACAATGAACAGAGAATGTAAATACCAGGCAGTCAAAGTGTAAAAGGGAACTGCTTTCCACAAGCCATGTTTTGACTGGAGTCCTGGGAGAGAAGGCAGCATGTACCTTGAAGCAATCACATTATCACAAAGTGGAACCAAGAAAACAATCCACAACTATTGCGGGTATTTTGACTCATTCATCTCAGCAATTCACCTCTCCTCTTTACAGGAGAAAATCTGTGTGGAGGTGACAACCCTGCAGGGCTTACCTTTGCCATCACTCACAGGATTTGCTGTATTCCATCAAACATGTATTGAACAGCTTTTTCATCGTAAAAAATTACATGTGAAACTTTGGTGCACCCTGCATTCATCAGTATAACACTTGTCATGGTGAGAGCACTGAGTTCTGCACAGTGCACAAGAGTCTCTCTCCCTCTCAAGCGAAGGGAACACCAAGCGAGTGTCTTAATTCATGTGTGACCATCAAACCAAAACAGCAAGGTCCTGAGCACAGCCTAGCACCAATATTCACTTTTCAGTTCAGAAGCAGAAGAAAATATGTAATTATCTGCATATTTCAGAAAGAACAGTTTGGTTTTCTGCTTTTGTTGGGTGGGTCTCTCTGGAAACACCCCAAACTGTCCTGTGGACCAGCTCTGAGTTTAATCCACCCAAGAGATTGCCTGGGACCCAGTCAGAAATAGTTCATGAACATCAGCGTCCTTACAGTGCTTTTCCCTATAAGCAAAACCATACTTTGTGCCACCTGTGGTGTACCCAGAGCCATGAGCCACTGCCTAGAAGGCGAAGCCACCTCACCACGAGCACAGCATCAGAGCATCCCAGTAAAGGGGAGGAGAGCAGGTCAGCACAACCTTGGGGATGGCAAGTATTCCCAAATTGGTGAGCCGTGGGATATGGAAACACAAGGTGTCAGGTTAGACATACACAAAATAAAGGGCATTAGGATAAGAGGCAGGGAAGATTAACCTCCTGAGCTCAGAAACCAGAGGGGTCAGCACTGTTGGGGTCAGCCTGTCTTCACTGAAGTGAGAGTGATGCTGGGTCCTCTGCAGTAATGAAACTCCTCACATTTATGAATGCTTTTAACAGCATGGCCCATCAATGCCAAATCACTTGTCCAGCTTCACTGCAGACAAAATAAAATAGCTGTAGCAAGATAAGTGTATCCTGGAAGGCTGGGATTTTCCAGCAGAGAAGGCCAAGTCTCTGTTGGTGGCTATAGTCTCTGTTGAGCTCAACTCCATAGACAGGTGCCAAATGACCATAGCAGAGATTTTGGCAGTGGAACAGCAGTTGTAATAAATGACTCTGTGAAGCCTTGCGTGCACTTCACCTAAAGTGCTGCAGCTTGCCCTGCCCTTTCAAAGCACTCCAGAAATGTGGGATTCTGCTTATCAGCACAATCAGCCAGCAAAAGCCCATCAGGAAAGTTCACCACCACTCTCAGTGGTGTGAAAGCAGCAGCCACCTCACCTGTAGCAAGGAGAATTCCCAACTGTCTTTCCAGAAGTCTCCCATTGCTCCAGCTCCCAAGCCACCGGCCCCAGGGGAAGGAACCACAGCATTTGAACAAGGCTCTGAGGGAGGAAGGTTGGCACAATAACTGCAGCCACAACTGAGCACAATAGAACTATGGGTGGCTTTTATTGTTCCAGTTGCAAACTCAAGGGTTCCCAGACAGCCACCTCATCCTTCTCTTCCACCCTCCTGGGAAATCAGTGTTTGGCAGAGAGACAACAGTCCTGGTGATTCACAACCAGGCTCACCAAGGGACCTTAGAGAAGCTGCAGCTCTTCTGGTGGTATTTGGCCTGTGCTGGGCTGACGTGTTGAAGGAACAGTCACGCTGCTTTGCCCACTCATTGCTACATTGGTCTCCTCTTGATCTGGCATCATTCAGCTGTTTCCCATGCCAACATATTGACTAAGCCAAATTGTTTCTTACATTAAAACCCTCTGGATCTGCACTTTGTAAGTCTTCAGATTCTCACACATTTGGCTTGGGAGTCCTGAAATGTCTTGGCCCAAAGCCAAAAAAGATGTGCGGGTACAAACAGAATTTTTCCCCAGACTTATTGAAATGGCCAGTTGCTCCTGAATGTATGGAAATGTGGGGACGAGAGGAGGAGTCAGGTTTGTCACTATTTGACCATTTGTTGCTCACTGTACTAGGTCCAACTTAACTGAGTCATGCTGAAGAGTACAAAAATAATGTGGATGCTTGTGTGGGTGAAGCTTTGTGCCCCTTCACCAGTTTTTCCCTGATTGTTTACACCCAATAACACGTACTGAACATCTCAAGCACACTCAACAGCTGAGTATTTCTGAGACCCTCGGGGTGCCTGGTGACATCTTTGCATGCCCAGTGATATCTTCAGCTGTCTACCTGCTCTCAGCCAGCACCCGATGGAGGCTGAGCCTCCACACAAGAACTCCCAGCATGATTTTATTGTATTTTCTTTAATTAATCTCTGCAGCAAGCCAAAGGCCATTCCTGTCCCTGGAAGCAGTTCATTAGCTGGCAACCCAAACTTCACAGAAATAAGCAACATGACAGTGGTAATGAAAACAAGACAAAAACAAAAAACTGTGAACATTTTTATTGCCACTGGAGCCATCACCATCCACAGAGTATATTCAGAGCTGTCAGCAATGCCTCTCCTCATTTGGGACCCAGTCAAAACAAAGCTCCAAGTCAAATTTCTTGCCTGACCATTACATCAAATTTTAGTTTCATTCTCAGTCATGGCCTGACACTGATTACATTATGAAATTCATTAGGGAAGAGAAAATTGCAGTTATTTCCTTGATGGAGCTGAGTGGTGCTATTGCAGAATAGCCAGGAGCAACCAGGGAAAACATGCCCATTAGAGGCTGGTGTAATCCCACCAGGATCACAGCCAAGCAGCCACAGGACAAAAGCAGCAATGGCAGAGATGCACTGACAGAGCACAGGGTAGCTTTTTACAAAGGAAGATGTTCTGCAAGGCCTGATCTTTCAGATCATATTGAGAAACAAATGTACATAAAGGTTCAAGAAAATGAAAAGGGAGAGACTAACTATATTCCAAAGGTCTTCCTGCTGTAGCTATGTGTTATAATAAAAGAATCTGGTGGCATATTTTATGGTCATTAGTGTTTTAATTAGGAAACATGTCATTTCACATCCCCCAGTTACCATCTCACTGCCATTAAATGGTTCATTTCCTATCATTCTCATGGCAAAGGTGATAGTATAAATGAGCACAGGCTGCTCAGAAAGTGTTAGAAGGACGAAGGCACCAAGATCTTTACCACAAAAAAATCTCACACTTTGGTAGACACATAAACGAAAAATAAATCAAAAAATCTCAAGGGAAACATTGTTTCATTTCCACAGAGTGATTGTGATTGAGCACAGGTAGTTTTCCCAAGGCAATTGTTTTCTTTGTGGGACTAATTTGAACAATTTCCCACAGAATGGAGCCGCCGTGCTGGAAAGTTTGAAACCAAAGGGCTGAGGACCCCAAACTGGCAGCACAAAGGGGCTCAAAGCCTGCCCGGTCCTGACTGCCTTGGATAAGAGCAGAGTGTAATTCTTGCAAACCACAACTGACAAGGTGCACTGGGAGATTGGAGGGAACTTGTTTCTTCTGTTAGTAACCACAGGAGTTTCTTGTGGTCAGTAGTTCTGAGAACGGGAAGCTGGACAAGCCGTAGGTGCGGGAGATTCTTGCTGCCTCTGGGGTTACCCACCCAGCCAGAGCTCAACTGATTAGGAGGGTATCAGAGTTACATAATGACATTTCTGGGCTGGTTTACGGTAAATATGCAGGGGCCTCTTTGAAGAGAGGGATGGGGGTTTTGGATAGCAAAACTGCAAGAAATTGAATTTAAATGGGAGGACAATTTAACAAATTTTTGTAACAAACATGCAACAAACACATGTAATTGTAAAATTAAATATAGCAAGTCAGTATTTAAAAGCTATTGGATCTGTTAGTGTGTTTAGACTTGGAGTTCTGCTTTTAAAATGCCTATAAATTTGCTTGTGATCCACAGTGATCCATCTCTCCTAACATCACACATCTAAAACATTGACATCTATCTCTGAGAGCTCCAGAAAGAGAAATTAAAGGCCCATTAAACGAAAGAGGCAATTTTAGGATGTTTTTAGATTGACAGTTTTAGATGTTTTCTTCAGAATGCGTCCAACTTTTCTCTGGTCTGCAGTGGTTGCTGAGAGTGCATTGTCACTAGCCCACATGTAAATATGTGTGTACTAGAATCCCATTAAAAATGTCCAAAATATGTTTAATAACCCAGCATTATAATGGTAACTTTCAACAATATTGCAATGGGAACTAGTTCAGCTTCCTATAGAAAGCCTTTTCCAGGTTTTTGTCATTATAGGAGGCATCACCCACCTCCAAATTACACATGAAATTAATTCCTTGTGCAGGATGCATTCATCAAAGGCCACCAAATTCAGGTTTTATGAAGCTAACATGTATTAGAAGGCACTGCTACCCCTCACAGCAGCTCAGGTGGTTTTGCAGACACAGTGGTTTTCTAGGAGCAACTCACCACAAAAATGACCATGAGGGATCACCCTACCTGAAAACAGATCAAAGTCAGCCTCCATACCCATTCCTGCCTCCTAACACCAAGTGGAGAAATGGTTCCAACAATATACTTTTGATTGTTTAATAAAGAATTATATCAAAAATACCCTTATTTCTAAGCAAGAACCAGTTCCATAAACCAGGGGAATAATTTCTCCATTGTGTTTTTTCCTCTTAGATTCTTTATCCATAAGGAAATCCAAGTCTGCTTCTATGTATCTCCTGCAACATTAAAATTGTGTATAGATTTTAATTGGGAATATTCATTAAACAGTATCAACTCACCACAGCATGGACAAAAACCTTCCTTTCATCTCATTGGATGTGGGAAAAATAACAGAAAAGCTGCTATTGTTTGAATGTTTTTGTGATAATACTTTGAGAGACAAAACATTTCTCCTCCCAGCTCTAAAGCTATTGAAGGGATTTTCCTGACACACTCCAAAATGATTTATTGTAGGTCAGAGGGCAATTGGAAGAGAAAAAGATCAATCACACAGGAAGAGATAAGTTTTCCCCTTGATCTTTCTTTTTTTCTTCCTTTCTTTCTTTTTTTTTTTGGTTTGGTTTTTTTTTTTAGAGCGAACAGCTTGTTGGATTTTTGAACTGTCTCGGGGCTCTAATTTCTACAGTGAGCATATAGTCTCCAGTTTGCTTATGGTTAAGCCATTTTTTATCAGAAGAGCTAAGTTCATGGTTCTGACCTCACAAAAGTAAAAATCTGCTGTTGTGCTGTAACAAATAGTCAGCTGAGATGTTGTGAATAAGATATTTTAGTGACTGGAAAAATTTCTCTGTGAGTGAAGAGGAAAATATAAACCAGTCTGCAGTACTTTGAAATAGTGCCCAGAGGTGTTAAGGTCCCATAGATGCCCCACCAATTCACCATGATTAATGTTATCACAGCCTGGGTTGTCCCAAGGGTTGCAGTAATGACTGGCCACTTTTCAAGAGGAGCTGTGAAATAGATTTTTTGCTCTGCATGCAAGACAGAGAAATCATTTAAGTGCAATAGACTGGGCAAAGCTGATTACATTCAGGTACGAAATCATTGCATTCATAATGCAAATGTTTTCCTTCTATCTGATATTAACAAAGGACATTGTCTTTTCATTTCTCAGGGAATTAGTCATGCATATCCTATTGCCTGTCAGGAGAATAGTGTGGCTGACTCCTCAATAACAGTACTCAAAACAAATCCTTACCTGGTAATTCATATTTATCATTCTAGCACACTGCAAGTATGAAGAAAGAAGGGATACAATAGTTTTGTGTTCGTTGCAATAGCCACAACTTTGGGACTGCTTTTATTAGTCAGATATTATTTGCATAGCTGTAGTGTCTACATGTCCCATCATGAGCAGTACTCCAGATGAACTCTGCAAGAGGCAGAACCTCCTCCAAACTGTTTTGATTTCAAGTCCACAGAAGATCATGACACAAGACATGTTACAGGAGCTGGGAAGGCAATGATTGACCCAGCCAGGGACAAACAGAACCAGCCACATCAGGTGGTGTGGCTAGTCCTAGCAGCCAGCCAAGTCTGATCCAGGGGTGCTGCTCCTGGTTGTGATTCTGATTCCCACTCTCTCTCCATGTTAGACAGTTGGTGCCACACTTCCTGACAAAACCCAGGTCTGAGGAAACAAAGATGAAAGTGCAGAAAGCAATGTCTGAATACTCTGATGCACAGGCAGTCCTCTAGAGATGGATGTTTGGCCAGCTTTATCACACTTGCAAATCCAGAGGAATGAGCTCCAGCACAAGCCTGGAGCCAGCCACAAACTCATGCCCTACATCCATAAAGAAGCCCCCTAACTTTTGGTCCATACAATCTCAGGCTAAGCAAGCAAGAAAGAAATCATCACTTTTATTCAGACAAGCTGATAGCAAATGCATAAGCCTGGGTTTTTATGGGTATTTTATGCACCAAAAAATCCCAGTTTTAGGTCCAGTGCCATGAAAGTCTCCACTATTTTTGCCCTAGGTAATGTTTAGCACATAGTTTCCAGCCTGAGAAGCATAAGCCATGGAATGAAATCTCGCCCTCACTAAAAGTACAGCAAATCATAGAGAATTGTAATGAAAGCTGGAATTTTACCCAGAGGTTTCACTGACATTCATCCAGGAGGAGTATCCATGTCCACTCTGGCAGACTGGGCAGCCTCCAAAGAGCCCAGAGTCCCAAAGTGGCACTTGGAATGAAAGTCCAAAGAGCTGTGGTGCTGAATCCAGCTGCTTATAACATATGCTTATAACCTGAGCACATCTGCAAAGTCAATCAAGAGCTGATCAAAAGCATGTATGCACTTTAGGGAGCAAGGTAGACAGACCTCAGCCCAGACAGACCCCAGCTTAGATAGACCCTGACTCAGGAGGTCAGATCTCACCTTGAACTCCACTGGCTGCATTGGGACGTCACAGACTGTCACAGAGACCTACTGCCAGCCAGCTTGGATCCAGACACCTACACTGTGAACACTCGAAGTTAAACGACTTGAAACTCTTAAAACTTCTCTCCTTTGAGTCTCAATGAACAAAAACAATACAGAGAAAGGCAGAGTGAGAAAGTAGGACCACAAGAAAGGTGGTTCCAAAAAAAGTTCCTTCCCTCCCCTCCCCCACCACTACAAAAAAATAAAGAATTTTATATTACTAAAAGTTAGGAAAGATTGAGCTGTCAATTATTACTGTTCTTCATATTTCTGTAACAAAAATGGAGAGGCATTAGTTTGCATTGTATGATATATCTACAACTCAGTTTATAGAAACAGCTCTCAGAATCTAATTTTTTTCATGATAAATCATAATAGCCTTCAAGGAATGTATCTTAGTATGAGATTTGGGTTTCTGTCTGCTGGAAAATAGATGCATAAATAATTTTTCCTCTCAGATTTTCAGTAATGAAATAAATTATTCAATATAAACTAGGTAAAGACTCACCTTTTCCATCTTCAGGTCTCTTCTGAAAGCTGGGTCTGTCCTAAACCCCACCCAAGTTAATTACATGGTTTACCAACTGTACAGTCTGTCTATCAGTAACATAGGTTTGTGACCATTTAGTCAATCTTGTCGGTGTAATGGAGCTAACTCTTTCTGTTCCTGTTTTTCGCAGCATGTGAAGGAAAGCACCTGAGTTATTTGGCCATCATGAGGATGGGAGGTCACCCTATCATGAGCCACCTTGGTCACCACAGTCTGCTACATCCCCCCGTCATCTGGGTCAAAATTTCTGGCTGCCAGGGAGCAAAGCCCAAACATTGAGTACAAATATCCTTGAGCTGGAGGAAACTAAACTGAACATATTGCAGAAAAACAAGAGCAGTAGATTCAAGATAGGCTTATATTCAGCTCCACATTTGTGAAAATGTAATACCTCAAGGGAAGATATCTGTGTGGGGCTTTTTTTCCCTATTATCCAGATGTGAAATTCATAATGCATTAATTGCATGTGTAGCAAAACTATATCAAAGTCTGCCCACATCATCAGTGATCATAATCTCCTGAATGTGGTGGTGCTGCTGCTCTTACATTGCCTGGCTTTTAGAGTACACACAGTCTCCTTTGACATCATATCTATAGCGATCCATCTATTATACTTTTTGGATGATTTGTGAGATGGAAAATCAGAGAATTCATGAAAATGTTTGCACTATTGTGTTTCGCCAGCATTACAGAATCTGCACCAGGTGGCCAATGCGGAAAACCCCTGGGCTAGTCAATGGCAAGGAAGGAGAGCAGAGAGCCTGGTTAGCCACAGTCCAAGAGGAGCCCCTGCTGATCCCCGGAGGGATTGCAGTGAGCACTGAGAAAGTGTTCAATATTTTACATCCTTCAGGCAGAGAAAATTTGTTAATGTGAATTGAAATGTAACAGGAAAAAATAAAAGAAGGCTCAGAAGCAGTTGGAGAATGAAAAACTAAAATGGATTCAGAAAAATTAGCTTTAATTTCAGTTTGTTTTGCAATGGGTATTTTTGAAATTAGGAATCTCTGAAAAAAATTTTGTCCAAGAGAATTTTTTTGTTAGACATAATCGTGAAAACACATGTGCTCTTGTGGTTTATCTTTATCCCTCATCCATTAGTCACCCAAAATAAATATCACTCATCAGACAGACACAGCCAGCTGAAAGATTGGCATGGATTTTTGATAAATTCATAGTGAATTGGTAAGACTAAAAAAACACCACTTGCATGTAATTATTCTATTATCTTGGTAGTTAACTATTCCATATTTTCCTTTTCCCGTGGCTCTTCCAAAAGGAGGTCCACCTGCAAACTGCATTTGTAGTGCCCAAGACCAAAAGTTGCCCAAGGCCAAGAAGGAGATGCATGTCACAGGACGGAATAAAGCCTGGGTTCCACAACACCAGACTTAGCTCCCCAGAGGACCACAGACAGTGTGTGATTCTTGTACCTGAGGAATGTACCAGTTCTGTCCACAGAACCTGCAGTGCCTTGGTGGTCTCCCAAGCAGATGGAGGGACTGGAATAAATTGTGTTCTTCAGTCTCCCCCACTTCTAACACAGGATTTACCCATACACAGGTTTAAAATCCAAATGCAAAGGACTTCATCTTCTTACATATGTATTTGCTATGGCCAGTTCCATCTAAACTTGATTATTCAAACAAATCACATACATAATGATGTAAATTGTACCACTATCTGATGGTTAAAAGACTGAATGATGCCCTCCAGAAGTGCAGTGTAGAGTTTAGGAAAAGACAGCAGGAGTTTGAATGGTCAGTGGACCCAGGGATTGGGCCAAAATGTCTCACATACATGAAGAATCAGCAGATCTGGCATTCAATGTAGTTCATCTTAACTCAGAATGATGATGCACAGGAAAAGGCATCAAAACCCATACACAGTATATAACAGATTGAAATTCAATCAGATATTTTTGGGGGCGCCCAAGAAGAATTAAAATTTACTAATAATCTTCACAGGATGTCCACTAGCATTATTAACCCTGACTAGAACCTGGACACCAAAAGCAGATAATCCCATAACCACAAGCACACGATGTGATTCTTGGGGCTGTCCAGTGCAGGGCCAGGAGCTGGACTGTAATGATCTTTGTGGGACCCTTCCAACTCATACTATTTTGGGATTCTGTAATCTTACCTCTCTCATGCTTTCACTAATGTAAATCTATAGCCTTCAACTCTCTTTTTGCAAACAGCCAGGGCTCCTAAATTCTAGGACTGAATTCACGTGTGCCATGTGCCTACAGCACCACAGTCAGAACAGAGGACCTTTGCAGCTCTCCCTGTACACACTCCTACTGAGATAAAGTAAAAGGTGAAGTGTAGATGGGAAGCACAGCACCCTCCTCCTCTTGATAGAGGAAGGGTGTCTGGGAGGAGAATACAAGTTGCAACCAGCCAGGATGCAGATTTGAAGTGTCATCTTGCTGGTTTGTTTTTTTGGTTTTTTTTTTGCAAAATGCCAGGAGATTTTTCATAAACACAAATATTCAGGACTCTTTTTTATCTCTGGTATGTTAGCTGGGAACTCCATCAGCTTTATGCTTTCTGTTCCTGTCAGTGCAGAAAGAATGCTCCTGCTAGATCACCCACCCCATTCCAGAAGCTCCTGTGCTATTCCCTAGAGACCAGAGTCTTATCTCACTTGACTTAATCTAGATTTATATGTCCTGGAAGTAGTGTGAGCACAAACACATAAGGCCAGTAGGGTTTTATAACACAACATTTTTTCCAAAATCTGTGTGGTTTAAGTCCTACTATCTAATTGACTGCACTCTACTCCAAACAACTGCATTAAGAATTTTCTCTGAATGTGCAAGGATTAAGGGTCTCTGCTTCAGCAGTGGTATTGCTGCACTAAATATCAAAATTTTACCCCATCACTTTTATAAGATTGGAATTCACTGGAAAATTTTCAGCAAAACAACCTGGGAGCTTTAGTTCAGGGAAGGAAGAATATCAAAACCAAACATATTTCCTTGTAAAATTATGTAAAACTGAATTCCTTTTCCTGCAGAAAAAAAATATTTTAAGTCCATTAAAACTTAAAATTTTAAAAATCTCATTATAGAAAAACTTTGAGGAAAAACCTTGAAACCTCACTACAGAATTTTACAAAATTATATAGTGCACTACCACTGCTCACCTGTCACAATACCGCAGAGAAGCTGAAAACTAGTGTCACTTTTTGGTCCATTTTTTAAGCCAGTAAGAGTAGTCAGCTTGTCTTCTTTAACTCAGTGTCATATATTCATATAGCAATTGTTTTTCTACTTTGTTGTCACATTTAAAATTAAAACAAATTTTAACCTTTCTTGGGAAATGGAAGTTCCAAGTGTTACCCCATACAGATGTCAGTCAGGCGTGTCTGCCCAAACTTGTGTCCTCCAGCTTCCTGGACCATCACTGGAAAAGCAGCCTGGCTCCCACTCAATACCAGTCAGTCATGACCTCCTCCAGGAAAGACGTAGAATAATTTAGGTTAAAAAACTGTAAACCCAACACTGCCAACTCCACTACTGAAACACATCCCTAAGCACCACATCTACACGTCTTTTAAACACCTCCAAGGATGGTGACTCAACCCCTTCTCTGGACAGCCAGTTCCAATGCTTGATAATGTTTCTGGTGAAATTCTTCCTAATATTCAATCTAAACCATCTTGGTGCAACTTGAGACCATTTCCTCTTGTCTTTTCACTTGTTCCTTGAGAGAATAGACCAACCTCACCTGTCTGGGAGTTGTAGAGAGCAACGAGGTCTTCCCTCATCCTCCTTTTCTCCCAGCTCCCTCAGCTGCTCCTCAATCAGACTTGTGCCCCAGACCCTTCCCCAGCTCTGTTGCTCTGGACACTCTCCAGCCCCTCCATGTCTTTCTTGCAATGACAGGCCCAGAACTGGACACAGCATTCGAGGTGTGGCCTCACCAGTGCCCAGCACAGGGGGACAATCCCTGCCCTGGCCCTGCTGGCCACGCTGTTGCTGATACAGACCTGGTGCCATTGACCTTCTTGGCCACCTGGGCACACTCTGGCTCATGTTCAGCTGCTGTCAACCAGCACCCCCAGGGCCTTTTCCTCTGGGCAGCATTCCAGCCACTCCGGCCCCAACCTGGAGCACTGCAGGGGTTGTTTATTACTCAAGGGCAGGATCCAGAACTTGGTCTTGGTGAACCTCTTACAAATAGCTTTGGCCCATTGATCCAGCTTGTCCAGATCCCTCTGCAGGTCCTTACTGCCCTCCAGAAGATGCCACCATCTTGGTGTCATCTGCAAACTGACTGAGGGTGCTCTCAATCCTCTCTTCCATTTCAGAGTTATTACCCTGGGTAATAACTGCAAAACTTTTGTCCTCCAGAGTCCTGGACCATCACTGCAGAAGGACAGCAACCTGGTTCCCACTCTATCAGCCAACCATAACCTCCTCTGTGACAAGTGAGGTGGTAAGTCCCTTGTGTCAATGTTATAGTTAGAGACATCTGCTAGAAAGTTCTGCCATGGCAAGTGGAGGTTAAAGGCAAGATTATCAGGAAAAGGTAAGAAAGAGAGGACATTAGGAAATTTCATTTACAGTAAATTTCAGAGGCCATCTGCCTCAGGCAAGAGCATGCTTCAAAAAGCCACTGTCAGAACACAGTGCCAAGTGCTGAGGACAGGGGGATGAAATGCACAACCTCAGGGCTCACTTCATTTGTCTGGAGTCTAGTGAGAAGTAAAAGGAACACTTTCATCTAGAAACTACTTTTCTTTACACTTTCCCTTGCTGATACTGAATTACAATAACTCAACACTGACCAGAACAGGAATAGTCTTGCCACACAGCTGTGTCAAAAAAAGTTTTATGCTGCTAGTGGTTCTATAAAGATATATAGATATATAGATATATAGATATATAGATATATATAAACACCCAAGCAACATGTTTATATACATGAAGCAAATTTGAAAAGTTTAGATACAAAATACAGAACAAATTGTCTCACAAAGTCGGATCTGAGATGAGCACATAGGCCTAGGAGGGGGTAATCTCTAGAGATGTGTGCATACTCACATTACAACTAACAACAGTACAGCTGTTCTTTGTTCTTATTGAAGGATGATGAAAATATATTTATGAATAGACGCAATTAATGTAAAACTCCAGCTGTTTAAAAGGAAACTTGGAGTTGTCTTGCATATCCTGAGTGTGTTATTCCTTATGAAACAGCTGAACCTGGATGTCCTTACGCACAAGAGAGACAATGGTTACTGCACTTAGAGTTAGCCAAACAAATGTGAATTAAGGTCACCTTAATTCTGAATTGGAATTTCTGTCCTGGCTTTTAGTTGCAGTTCACAAATTCAATTCCATTTCATACCTTTCTTACGCTTAGGTTCATCTCCTAATCTCCTGATATCCTGTAGTCAGTGTGGGGAGAGGAAGAGGTCATTATCTTCATGGAATGGAATGCCATGGAATCACAGGCTCCTTTATCCTATCAGTACAAATTTAGAAATGCCCAATGATCCATGAGGAACCAGCTCTGCTTTTATCCTAATGCATGCAAGTGGTGACTCTTGCTCACTTCACTTGTTTACAAACAGCTTCGGTGTCCAGCCAGCTCTAAACACTTGAGCTTTTCCTCATGACCTGCTACTTGTTTCCAGTATTATAAATGCATTATGCATGCATTAGATCTCAAAATGAATGTGAACTCTCACAACTTTTCACACTGAGGATGTCTCCCCTTAACCTTGCTGCACAGATATTTGCTTGAGATCATTTCCTTCTCTCCGTGTTCTGCCCGCATTAAGCAAAATAAAGAAGCAAAACAGCTCTACAAACAACAAAATTATATAAGAGAACAATGACTTTATAATGGACTTCAGATGATTTTGCCCTAGAAAAGATACCTGGTCCCTTAGCATCCAAGGACTGCAGCCAGACTGGTAAAGAGGTGGCATTACTTATATTTCCAATTCAGCTCAGCAGTGGTGGGGGAATAAGGTGCCTGTTCCTACAGCTGACTGCTAGGCAGATAAAGCCTGGCACAACTTTGATTAGCAGACATGTAGTACAGATACAGTGATACAATCAGAGCATGTAACAAAGACAGGTATGTAGGGTTGAGTCCAAATGTGAAAAATGGAAATGCAATGAAGAATTGCAGGTGAATATGTTCATTATTGACATTTCAGCAAGCACAGCACACCTTGCCCAAGGTCCTTTTTTCTGTGAGAGAGGTGCCCTTTATGTTGGGCTGGAAGCACGTATTACCTGCTTTGTATTTCCCACTCTAAAATCTATTTCAGGTGATCATATACTTTGCAGAACCTTAACCTTGTGAGCACAGGTTACATGCTGATTTGGCTTATTTTTTACACATAGATATGAACCAGTGAAAATCTGGAACAGCTGATCAACACATTGCGATTACTGAGTAAGAAAATACGAAAATACACTAAAAAAAAAATTTAAAAAATTTTAAAAATTTAAAACCAAAAAAGGCAACACGAGAATCTCTCTTTCAGATGTAGCAGATTTTTTGCCATTTTATTTAGAGAATTCTGGGACCAAAATAGCAGTTTTGCTAAAATTGCAGTGCTACATAGCAGCAGAGGTGGAGGCTGCTACAAATGAGTTTATCTAGAAACAGAAGGGGAAATATACAAGCAAGCCTAATTCTTTATTTGAAAGATTTCAGCAAAACCTACATGAGTAGATTTTACCTCACATACTAGCAGATCCTTTATTAAAGATGGGTGCACAGATCAGGGTGATACCTGATTTACAATGCAGAGGATGAAGACAGGACCAAGACCACCAGTGCTTAGCTAATACAGGGGACAAATCACTCCTGAAGGGGTGGCACATTAGTGTAATAGGACAGCCACCTGGCTGGAGAGGTGGCAGTGCCCAGAGACTTCCGGGAAGTGTACTACCCAAAAAGATATCTGTGATTTGAATGAAGGCTTCATTTTTCAAATTAAGAAAACCCAGCTTGGTAAGCCAAGTGGAGGAAGTAACGTCTATACACAGGGAGCTCCTCTCCGTGGCCTCTGCTCTTCCTGGAGGTCATGCTGGGTTGTTTCCAGCCAGCATGATCACTGCTGAGTGGCAGCAAACACTGCCAGTGCCCTCTGCTCCCTAGGGAGTGTTCCCATTAATTTCTGAGGCCTAACAAAACTCATCACAGTGTCAGCACATGTTGCAAACTCCCACGGTCCAGCTGCATCCCCAATAATGCCACAGCCTTTCTATCCATTAATGCCCTGGGTTGTTCCCAATCAAAAGAAGAAGGAAAGTGTCCAGGGTTGGGAAGAGTATTTACCCAATCTTCTTCATGGAACATAAGAATGCCTGAGAAAACCAAAAGAGAACAAACCCTTCTGCCATAAGAACTTAATGTTGAGATAAAACAAAATCTTTAGAAGTGAAGTTTTCAATTACTTTGTCAGAAGGTGTACCTGAGGCACAGCAAACTGAGAGAGAACAGGTCAGAAGAGGAATGCAGAGAAATAGGAAAAGAGAAAGCAAAAACTGAAAGAGAGGTAAGGAAGAGGGAGAAGTGATTAAATACAGAAGTTACAAAAGAAAGCTCAGAATACCCAGGATGTAGACAATTGTCATAGACAGAAAAATATGGACTAATATGACCTGAAAAGGCCATTTTAAAGGGCTAGAATAGACAAAGAGAAGCAGCACAGAATGATAACTCTAAAAACTTTAAATATATGATCCAAGACCAATATCAATTTATTTGCCTGTGTTGAGGAAAAAAAAAACAACCTAGATCATTATCCTTTTTATCCATAAAGAGCATTATTATAGAATATAACCCCAAGCATGACATCTCACATGTAAAATCTGTCTTTGTGAGCCACAGCATACCATCTACAGCAGTAGTGGCTCACAGACAACAAATGCCATGGCTCTGTTTTGCAAAAAAAAGTTTGATTTAAAAGAGCATTGTTTCAGCTCTAGGGTAGTTATATTTTCTTGCTGCTATACAAAGAAACTGTTAAAAAGGCACTTAGATGAAGAATCAGACCTGGAGCAGAGCAGTACCCTCTGAACACAACCACCAACTGCAGAGAACCCTTCTAGCCAGATCAGCAGGATGTTTTAGGTGCCGATGCTAAAAAGTGGAGCACATTCACCAAAAAAAGTGAAGCAGAAAATCTATCATGATCCTGGATAACATGAATGTAATGGGTCTGCAGGACACTGGACTAGTATATCACATCAGAGGACAATAGTCTCTTGTGAAGTTGCCTCCTTCCCACAAGGTAAATATTAATGGAAGTTGTTATAACAAAAGGAAGATGGAAAAAAGAAAGAGTCTGGACTCTTGATATCAAAACCAAAACCAACAGAAGTGAGGGATAAAGCAAGAGAAGGCATGGGGCTGAGCAAAGCAGAGCTAAAACTTGTGAGGTGCCTCAGACCTCGGCAGGACAGAGATGGTCAGCTCAGAGACTGGTTGGAACCTGGTGATGCCTCGTTAGAAATCTCTAATTTGCCCCCGGGTAGGAACAAGTTGTTAGAGTAATTGGATCTTTAGGAAGCTTGAGATAAAATACAAAGTGTCCTCCCCATCGTGTGTGAGTTGAAAGCAGCTGTCAAGGGAGCCAGAACTGATACCAGTGGCTTCAGCAGCACACAAAGATCCCCTGCTCTTCCTTCCAAGCTCTTTCCTAAAATGCCAGTTTTTCTGATGTGATTGTTTGATTGCATCAAAATTCTTCTTAGTTCTGTGTTAAATCCACTTCCCTTCCATGCTCTGAGCCTCCTATTTTTCAAATTTCTTCATTCCTCTGTTGTCCACAAACATCTGGGACACTTATAGGCCACACGTTCCATTTTCTTCAAAGCTGTAGGGGAGATGGAGGCCCACTGATTCTGTGGCTTAACTTGGCAGGGCTTATATACCGAATTTAAAGTGTCTGGTCCAGCCAATAGCAAGTTCAGATTCCTACATTATATTATATGTTGTGGTTTCAAATTTTTGGATGTATTGAAAATAGAATCTAAAAATGCACTGTATTCCCACTTAGAGATAGAACAGAATATTTAGCTTGCAAAGTTAGTAAATACATGATGAAATAAAGCCCATATATCCAACCTCCTTCTGCAAATTTTCTAGGTCTTTTAAATCCATAATGCCATACTCAGCCTGCTTTTCACGTTCATTCAGTGCAAAGGACAAAACTGTTTTAATCCTCAGCTGTGACTGGAGGTGCAAGGAGCCATACCCTGAGCATGCACAATGCACCAAGGGCCCTGAGAAATCATGACCTGTATTAAAAGCTATTGAATCTCTCTGCCACCAAAAATGAGAATGACAGCTTAACTCTTTTGGCATTATTGAGTAAATATTTCTTTTAGAGCTAGCATAGCATTTGACTCCTACTATGACAGGAAAACTCTTGGAAAACGAGTGGTGCTGCATTCAGGGGATGGTTTGTGTGGGTCTGGCAAGATGAGCCTCACACTGACCATGATGAACTGAACTGCCCAGTGCATGGGATCCCCAGGAGGTGCAGGAGTCTGCAATCACATCATTAAAGATGACTTGTTGATGTGAAGAGATCAAGTTGGAGCTGCCTAGACAATTTTATCTTCTTTATCTTCTAATCTGGGAGGACTTAAATTCGCCGCCATTGCAGGATTCTTTCAATACTTATGAAAGGGACTTTTACAAAGGTTTTAACAAATATTGCAAGGAACATTTCTGAGTTACTGTGCCTGAGGTTGGAGGTCTCATTTATCAAAGCTGATGGCCAATAGCTGCCTCTTTGTCCAATGAGTGTCCCAGGAGCAGGGACATGGCAGCATCAGAGAAGAAGGCAAGACCTCAGAGAGGTGCCAAGAAAAGGCTCCTGGCTTCTGAGCTTTACATTAACAGCTGCAGAGGGCTGTGTGGAGACATCAGGTTTGTTGAAAGGAAGGACATTGCTCCTGCAAATGGAAGGGGAAAGAGAGGAACAGCCTCTTCAGCTCCTGCCAGGAAGGAAAATCAAGGGTTAAGTCTAATTTCCATTTAAATTTACCACAGAGGGGAAGAGTTGGTATTTTATGTGGTTATCTAAGGTTATAACAGAGCCATTTTAAGAGATATTTTTAATTTTCTCATACATAATTGAAAATTGATTGAGAAATATTATTCACCTGTAACATTGACTATACTACACTTGACCACATCAGTTAAGTGATTTCAGCTTTGGCTAGATGTTGGATTGCCTTAAAAACCCAAGAGCACCACGAATAAGCCACATAACCACAAGGGATCCCTAAACTTCAGTTTAGTGAGCTGAGAAACACTTTTAGTCTAAATGGAGATTAATCTGAGTAAGAAAGCTTTATGGACACACGAGAGAGAGCAGACCCCTGATACACAGGCTCAAATGGAGTAAAGCAAAATAAAGGTGTCTGATAAGCCAAACCAGCAGCTTTTCTGTGCATGTGTGGAGATTGGAATCTCCATGGCTTTGAAATTTATTTTCACCTGTGATAAGGTAGGTGCAACATAAGAGCTGGCAATAATTTACAACCCCTTTGGAAGGGTGTAAGAGATGAGTGTAAATGATGATCAGGAACCAGGGTATGGTGAGAAATGCATTGACCAGCTTCCAACACTAGAAATAGCTCTTTTTTCTTTGTATTTAATAACTTCCCAGAGGGACACAACACACTCATTTCTAGTCCTAGGAAAAAAAAAACATTTTAAAGCTATGATATTATTATGCATCAAAAAGCTATTTTGCATCATTTATTATTTATCTGCTGAGGCTTTGAGAGCACTTGAGTTTCATCCATGCGTGCAGAAAAGATAAAACCCAGTCCCAAGAAATTTATTAGCTAAAATATTTGCTATAACTAAACTCGAGTCAGATTTACTTAACAGATTTCTAAATAGATTTAAATGGTGCAAACCTTTCTGCAGACAATGTAAACTTAGCTTAGATGTTACTTACAGAAATTTAATATCTATAATTACTGACTAGAATCAAGTAAACTGAAGTGAGGCTCTCAAGTTTAAGATGTTTATTTTGTGGGTTGTGTGTCTGGAATGTATAAGTGAATTGCAAACAAAACTTTTCAAACGCATCATTTCTCTAAAAAAATCACTTTTAAAAAAGTGATTTTTTATGTCTAGAAATTCTCTTGTAAAACATAAACCAGCTTTTACCCATCGTTTTGCTGCCTGACTTTATACTTAGCAGCAGCTGCTTAAGTTTTTATAAGGTGTTAATAAATCTGCCCATACTATTTTTAAATAATTTGTCAGAGAAATGCTTTCTCATTCCTGCCATGAAGACTGTCTGGGAAGTACTTGGCTGCTCTACAGATGGGTCCTGTAGAAAACCCCTTGATAAAGATAGCTGATTGTGTTGTAACCAAAAATAGTTTCTGCCTGTATTAAGGACACACACTGCATGGAAAATCTGACAGCAAAGAGGTGCTTAACACCTGTGCTTGGTGCTAATCAGAGCCAAGCCAAAAGTAGCTTGGAGCCTGACAGCCTCTCTGCCCCTTCTTCCTCTTCCTCATGTACAAATTTAGGTATAGCTGCATTTCTGTGGGCAAGGAGGATGGGCTAGACAGCTCCTACAAAATCCCTTCTGGCACTTATTTCTATTGCTTTACACTGAGAAGCTGAACTTTCTTAAATAGGAGCAGAGATGGGGAGAGGTTGGGGGAGTAGCCAAGAAGGCAGAGCACCAAGGATGGCTGGTTGCACAACCAACATGGGGTGTAACATGGTGCAATGACAACCTCTGCTGCAGTGGGGACCAATACGACTGAAAATCAGCTCTGCTTCTTGAACAGGGAAAGTGAGATCCAGGTACCTTTCCCAAAAGTCACTGCTGCACTCTGTGGTAGCCCAGAAAAATTCATCATGGGTAGTGGAGCTTTCCCTTGGGGTCTGAATGTCTTCATAGATATGCTTACATTTTTTGCTGAGGAGTTTGAGTCAAAAGGCTTTACATCACATCAAGTTCAAGGTGGGAGACTCTGGCAGTGGGTGGGTGAAAAATACATTAGTACACAGACACATGAACAAGCATACCTGCATTTAGTCTAACCTTAGTCTTGAGACAGAGGTTTGTAGTCTTAGGTCAGAGACTGTAAGAGCAGTTTAATAGAGGTCTTTCCATTAGATGACCGACTAAGTGCTTAGTTGAAAATTATACCATTAAAAACCCACCATTATCAAATGGAGTATCTGCAAGTTAGAATTAAAAATGCAAAAAGGGATGATAAATGTATAATTTGGAGATGCAAGGCTCAGAAAAGCCTTACAGAGACACATTCTTCACCTGCTTTCTTTCAGTGTCTCTGTGAATGTTCCTTTCCATCTGCAATACCGGGCAGCCACTGTGTTAAGCCCAGACTCTGCTGTTGATCTGGGGCCTCCCCAGTGCCCATCTTTGGGCTCCCTTCCCAGAGCCACCACGGCCACTGGGCTGCACAGTCTCACTCACACTTCCTGCTTTTCTCAGAACCTTCCACTTCTAGTGAAGTCTTCAAATTCAACTTGCACTGCTCTTGCTGCAAATGTCCCCTGGGCAGGCTTGGCAGGATGTTCTTTTCAGAGGTGAGGGAAGTGGGTTCAGATAGCCCAGGGTGCACGACTGGCAGTGAGCCACAGCCTCTTGATCTCATGTGAGTTACGTGGGAGAGAGGCAGCTCAATAGTCACTGCCTGTGCAAACCAAAGTGACACAACCCTGCATGTGTTCATAGCAAGTTTTATCTATTTATCTCAAAAACCTTGCTTACAGCACTGGAAATGGATATCATTCTCACTCCCAGCTTTACCAAGGAGCCAGTGAAGGCTTCAGTGCATTTATGGACTGAACTGCAATTTACACAGGTGCAAAAATGTCATCCATGGCATCAATGGCTTCCTACTGAAAAAGGAATATTGCAGCTAACATGAGTATCCAACAGACATGCAGCAATAGCCAAACAAATGAGCAGCTCCCCTGGGCTCACACTATCTGCCTCTGCATTTTTCATACTCAGGGCCTGATCTTGCTTCCATTAAGAAAGATGGAAACAATCCAAGTGCTTTTGGTGGGAGCAAATGCCTTATTCTATACATTCCAGACTCCTGGGGTATATACATTGCAGAATGTATTCAAGCTACCTGCCTGTATGTCTTTCTTATGCAGTTTCAGTTTTATAAACCTCTGGAGTTTGTAGTTTTGTCAGCAATGACAATGACAAGTCTCATTCCAACTGATACGTTCTCAAGGAAAGTTCTTATTCTAAAGAAATGTTATTTCCCAATGAAAAAACTGTTCTGCTGAAAAAAATTTCACTAGTTCTCTTTTGGGCCAATTGAAAGGCTCATCTTGCTCTCAGATGCCCTACACACTCAGGATCAAGACCTCTGATTCTGCGGTGACTATATGCTTCTTCAGTCCATCTTCTGCAAGAGTGAAAATGCACCATTAAGGGTCCCAGTTCCAGAGGGAGAGGGATGACAAACTGCCTGGTTATTTGCTCCTGCTCATCCTGCTCAGACAGTCGAAGTTGAGGCTTCCAGATCTTTTTCTGTCTGTTTTTGGGACAGAATTTAGCGACTTTTGGAAGGTCTTCTAACACACAGTACTCAGCCCTGCAAATGTCGTCAGTGAGAAAAGCAAGCGCCTGCAAGTAGCCTTCAAAGTTTAATGGGAAATTCAAATGACTTCTTCTAGGTTTGCATATATTCTTGATTTCAGCTTCTTTTGCTCATGCTATGCACTCCTCCATGCATTTTCCCTCTTTGAATACTAATATAGAGCATATGTTCCCCATTTAGCTCTTCCTTTATTCTTGTTGGCATCGTGTCTGTGGCAAAGTAGAAGGAAAACAACTGCTCTGAGAGAAAATACTTGTTTGCAAAACAAACTTTTATTTATCTTTGTATGTCAAAATTGTAAAAACCCTCATATTCTTTTTTGAGATAGACATATCTGCAGGAAGAATATCTTTTGTGACCATTTATGTTATGAAGCAAGGGTCATATTTTCATGGAGCTTGTATAATAAAAATGAAGTAGAAGAGCATGTCTTAAAGTGTGTTTACAGTCTTAAAACTACATATGTGTTTCACGTGTATAGAACCAATTGGTTTCTGCAGTGAAAGAAAATCTTCCTTCAGATAAATTACCTTGTCCATAACTGAAAAATGTTACTTAGCTAACATTTCCAGTTCAGTCACTGGTTAGCAAAATTCTGACTGGCATCTGTAAATCCCACAGGTAATAAACCTGCCTGGGCACCTTTAAAGATTGAGGGTCAGGAACCCAGGGAGAGAGCGTCCTGTACTAAGTAACCACTTGTAAATCCCACCCTGTAGAAAGACATTTTTGAGACACACATATGGGAAGACTGAGTGAAGTAGATGTTAAAAGATCACCCATTTTGGAACAAACAAACTGAAAATAAGACCCACAACCACTATAAAATCAAACAGAAAGAAGTCAGAGTAGCTTTGATGTTCTTTTTCTCAAAGGCTACAAGAATTCATCATTGAAGTCAACACCGATGATTGGAAGGTTTTGCCACATCCTTTAATGGAAGCTGATACCAACCAGATCTGGGATATTTTTAGAAGGAAATCCTGTCCCAGGAGTTCTTTTGCTCCCTACAATTTCATCAAAAATTACAACACCCTTGAGCATCAGTGTCAGAGGAGGCTTATGCTGGTAGAAATACAAAAGAAGCACCAAAGGCACAGTCACCTTCCTTCCTTGGACTGGAAAACACATTGGAATTGCCATGGCTTTAGCTCCTGCAGAAAGCCAATGGGACTGATACCAGAGCTCTCTGTAGAAGACACTGGCAAGGGGGAGATCTATGAATTAGTATCACTTCAACCTTCCCTGTGCTTTTCTCTTTACTAATATTTCCTGATGCCAAGCCAAGGGGATGGTGGTGGTGAAGGGGTGGGAAGGGGGGTCTTTTGAGGGGAGTGAAGGGGACAGCAAGTTCTTAATTCAGTTAACGATTGCAGGAAGTGGTTTGTCAGTTTGAAGGTAGTCCCTGCTCAAAGCCAGTGCCCTTCTCAGAAATTAACTTGCAGTTCTCTAAAGATAGATTGCGCAAAACACCAGGGGGCCCTCGGGAACCTGCAGCCACAATTCCCCAGACAAGGAGCTCCAGAAGAGCGGTGAAGTGCCCCCCTTCCTGCAGCTGCTCTGTGGACTAACCCAACACTCACTGGAGCGGGTCTCTTATGCAAGTTCTCAGGTTTCATATCCGCAGTGACCAACTTTTGTTAAAAATATGACAGCTGCTCCTGTCATTTTCTTTCCATGTAATTTTAACCGTTGCTTCAAACTGCACATGCATTTTCTGCCTTTCAGTGATGGCAAAGGAGGTTTGCATTGAGCAAAGGACTTACCAGACATTGCCAGCTTTGGCACTGAAGGAAAAGGTCCCCTTGGCACACCTCATGGATTGAATAAAAGACTTCACAAAGTACAGATGATGTTCTGAGCAGTCTATTTAAGCCATGTGAAAAAGTAGGATTCGGTTGGGTGTAATTGCAACAAAACAGGAAACTGATGGACTTCAAGGAATAACTCCTAGGTTGCCTTGAGTGAAGATCTGATCAATGTAACTACAGAATATCAGTATTCCTCATCCACATTCCCAGGAACCATACAAAAATTCCTTTCACCAGAACATCTAACATGCCCTGTGGGAGCACTTTATTCACCCTTAAAGAGTCACTTCAGCTAACCCATCTGAATGACCACATTTTACACTGATGCAAATTTAGTTTATCTGCACGGATATCAACAGATTGATTCAGAGTTTAGCATCCTTGCAGCTGGTGAAGAGAATCTTTGCATTACTTTCAACCCAAAGCTTCCTCAGTTAATTTATACTCCCTTTGTTAACCAGAATTGGCACAGCAGTGACAGGAGTGCTCCACAGAACCCAGTCTCCCACCCATGGCAGAAGTAATTACTTCATTAGAAGACATCTTAGAGAAGGTCCATCTTGGTCCATCCCTGCAGGCCAGCCATGGCCACGCATCATGCAACACAACAGTGTATTGGGAGCACTATGGTCCAGTTTCCATCTCAATTCTCACCTCAGCAAGAATATATCTGTCCTATGGTCTGAGAGAAGGGGGCTGACTGTCCCTTCTTCAGTAGTATCCTTTTTGGTTTGGTTTTTAGGTCTTTTTGTTTTCAGCAATAATGCATTAAATGCTTTACAGCAGAGAGAGATGGGCTTGTTTTCAGGTGTTTTAGACAGAAAGGCACAAAGCATGACAGTAGCCTTTCCTCACAGACCTCAAACCAGAGCTTCTTGGTTTTACCTCCCATGGCAGCAGCTCTGTGAGCATGCCCCTTTTCCTCACACCTGCTAAGGATGGTAGAGAAACAGAGGTAGTAACCCACATGCTCCACACAGCAAAGAAATAGAGAATGTGCAGAAAAAAAAGGTGTCAGAAAAGTGTACAAGAGAAATCAATTCACTTTGGAGTGGATGTTCCAGAACAAATTATGATAATTAAGTCAGAGTTCAACGGGCTTACTAAAACAGCTTTTCTCCACTGGAAATAGATATCACCATGCCCTCTCCTGGTCTGTGGCAACTCTACAGCTCATCTGCAAACATTGCTCATTTCATATCTCTCTTCCTGAAACATTTACCCTCAGCCTTAAGTGCCCTCCTCATTTGGAGGTGCTTTCCTCTGCCTCTGCTTGTTTGCTTGTCAACCAGTCACACTGTCAAAGAAATCTTTTAGGGATCTGCTAAGACACCTGCTCTAGTGAAAAAAGCTGGAAGAGGAGATTAACATCTCAGTTGCTTCCCAGATCTAGGTTCCTCTCATGCCAGGATTGGTATCCCCAGCTGCAACTCCTAGCCACAGTAACTTGTTCCAGCCTGGGGAAAGAAGGTGGTTGGAAATGATGCTGGCATACACAGGACCCCAAGCACACAGGTAGTTTGTTTGTGGTAGCAGCACATCACACTGTCACTGTGATCCCATCCTCAAATGTTGCTCTAAGACTCTACACATGTGAGTAAGTGCTCCACAGACTCACACAATACAGCACATGATGCAGCTGGCAGATGTGCCTTGAATCAGTTGTCACCAAAACCTCCCCATTTACCTCCTGCATCCTTTTAATTGAAAACATTAACTTTCAGGAGAACTCATAAGATGCTCATGTGTTGTCCCACAGGGAACAGGAGTCTACTGTGCTCCCCAGGAATGAATCAGGCTCACAAATGAGTAGGCTCTGTCTTTCCAGCTTCCAGTTCCTCAGTCATGGCTCATTCTTGTGTTCCTCGTTTACACTGAATTCCCACACTGGGCCCTCTTGTGTAATTTAGACTGAGCTTTTCTCCCTTTTCTTTTCCCTCCCTCCCTCCCTCCCTCTGCCCCCCGCATCCTCTGTACAACAGAGCTGGCCACACAGCAACAGAGGAAATGAACAACATCTGGTGAGATTGATTCCTCATTCTTGTAAGCAGTGTAAGCTAACAGCTGTGTCAGGCATTTCATCCAGCTCTGGAGTAGGAAAGAAATCAATCACGCATTCCCCTTTACCACACCTCCCCATTCTGGCACCCACACTGGTCCTGCAAGATAATTGCCTGGTTCACTTTCCTGAAAATGTACTGGAATCCCACCCTTTGTACAGAGGACATTCCTCGATGCAAATGTAATAATTCTTTTAAAATACAGGAGACTTTAAAAGAAAAAAAAAAAAAAAAAAAAAAAGAAAGAAAGACCAGAGCACTCAAGCACATGTCCACCTTAAGTAAAGGAGATAACTGGATTCCATAAAGCAATGCATGAGCTTACATCTGTGTTTTAAAAACCAGTGTTTTCTTAGTCTGTGCATTTAGATGCCTAAACATTATTGTATCCTGTGGCTCTTGGTAGTACCGAGGCACTTAGGAAAGCTGCTTTTAGACATGAGTTGTACTGTTCTGCCCAGTGATACCATAGTGGCATCATATCTTGTTGGATGGAAACTTTTCTGCTCACCACTCTGGAAATTAGAGCATGCGGACAGAAGAGATCCAAGGAGTAGCAGCCACGAGCAGCAGACATAACAGGAGAAGGGCAATTTCTTTTGTAACTTATAGGCCTCTGAGCCAGCTTTGGAGTTAAGGATTAATCTCTTCTTTTGAGTGTTTCATCTGACACTACCTAGAAGCTGTCAGCTATTTCCAATTGCTTGGGCAGTTTCTGTGATGTGGACATCGGACCACTAAGAAGTCATCAAAGATCCCCAACATGCCTTCAGTAATAATTACTGCCCAATTAGCTCAGCTGTGACCACAGAAAGCACAACACAGCTCAGGAAGAAGGATTCAAAGGTAGTGTTCAAGAGAATCTGGAATAGCTGAGCACTGGGCAGCTTGCCCTGTTTGTCTCACAGCTGCACATGCTGATGGTCTCACAGATAAGGCAGCTGCAAGGAGCCGCAAGAAGGGAACATCTTCATCTGTCCCTTGGGGTGCTGTTCACAGCCATGCTGGCTTTAACTGTTTGGCTGGGATGCTGGCAAAAAGTATGGCCACAGAAGCCTAGAAAAAGCAGTTCATTTATCATCAGTCTGGACAGGTATTTGGTCTATAATCATAGTCAAAACTTGGACCCCTCTGGCAGATTGTGAAGGCTGCATGCTGGGCTTTTCTGTAGAGATTTAAGCAGCCTGTGTTCTTGCTATCCAACTGCTTTCCTAGGAGCTCTTCAGTTTAGTGATACTAAGGAATGTCTCCAGAGACATTTCCTGAAAGTCCTATAGGATTACTCACGATCATGAATAAAGCAAAGAATGATGCTGAGAAGGATGGCAATGTATGATATTGTGTGGGGCACACTATCCTGCACAGTTTTGCTAACACTGGATATGGCTAACAAGAAAGTAAAAACACTTCTGGGTTTTTTTAACCTCAAGTACCTTCACAGGTGTCTCACACCCACAGGGAATTTTCCAGCACTGCTTCACTGACAATCATCCTGAAAATCTGGGCAGTATGGAGCACAAAAGCCCTATGAAATAAAAGGCAAGACAAGATGTATCTTCCTTGTTGTCAGCTATACACATTTGTAAAAAGGTCCTCTTCTCAGACCAGTGGGATTCACTACTATAAAGTGGAATGAAGAGTTTGGAAGCAGAGGGAGAAAACAACCAAAGAGAAAGTGGGAAGCAGCCAAAAAAACCCATATGTAATCAAGGGAGGCGAGCTATAGTGCTAAGGGCTTGCTTGAGGTTGAAGATTTTCCAATAAGCAATGCAACAGAACAGATTTATGATTTCACTGTAAAGTTGCATGATACCATTTAATGAATTAAACATTCGCATACAGGTTCAGAGAAAATATTACTGACTGGGAGAGCATAAAAGCGTTGGGACATTCTTCACGTTTATTACTCATGAAAAGCTAAAGAAAGAAAGCAATCACAATAGCAATGAAACATACTTTTCCACCCACATAGCATCTGATCAAATATTCACAGATGGAATTTATATGGGGGTTATGGCAGGTTTTTTTTAAGCTGCAGTTGTAAGTTAGGTTCTGCTAAAATCCAAATATACATATATATCTTAGGTATTTATAGGAGTCCTATTACCATAGTAATTGAGCACTGCATCCCTTTTAATGTATTTATCCTCACACCATCCTTAGAAGGGAGAATGGGCTACACCAGTGCTGAGATGGGAACTAAGATGTAAGGGAGGCTATGGACAACAAAGTGCCTTAGCTGCCTTTGGATACTGTGATGCCTTAGAAATATGGCCACATCACAGATCTATCAGTCAATAGGAAAGACTGCATGCCCCCTTGGATAGAACAAGGGCAATAATCTAAAATAAAATTAAATTCCCTGGAAAATTCACATTTTGGAACACTGACAAAATAAGAGAGTCCTTCCACTGAGCAGAATTCAAGTAAAATGCAGTTGGTAAATATATAAAGATCTAGAAATCAGCTGATTTTTTTTTTTAACTGCATCAGATCTTTGCAGATCACAAAGACCCTTTGGGTCCTAAATTCTGCGTAAGTAGCCTCTGTAAAAGCTGTCTATCAGGAGCAGCAACAGTCCAATCAAATGGAAGGGGGAAGGTTCTGAGATTACAATTTTACTTTGTTGGCTTCAGTCCCACATCATCACATCAGTGCCCTCATCCCACCATCACTCAGCTGTGCAGGGAATGGCTCCCCTCAGTTACCACTGAAGTGTTTTCCACTCTGATGCCCAATCTGAAAAGGTCCCCAATGTAATACATCTATAGAAGTAGCAAGATTGATATTTCTGAAGTTACTGAGCAGGAGAAAATAACTCTCCTTTTGAAGCTTCCAAAACCCTGTTCTTTTTTGGACAAATGAAAACATCTCTTGTAAGCATGTGTGATCCTGACAGCGAGGCAGGGATGTCTTGCATACTATAGGCTGATTTCCAGAAGTATAATTAATTAAGTAAATGAGGTTGAGTAGATGGTCTGAGACCCAGGATTTTTCCCACTCTTCTCCCATCCCCATCTCTAAAGATGAGCTCAAAAATGCTCAGTCTCCAATATTCAAGAAAATGTGCTTGCTTTGGCTGGGGTAGAGTCATTTTTTTTCCCAGCAAATGGTGTAGGGCTGTTCTTTGGAGTTGTGCTGGATACAGTGTTGATAGCACAGGGATGTTTTGCTACTGCTGAGCAGCCTTTATACACAGTCAAGGTCTCTTTAGCTCCTCACTCCACCAGCAAGGAGGCTGGGGGTGCACAAGCAGTTGGGAGGTGTCTCAGTCGGGACAGCTGACCTCAGCTGACCCAAGGCACGTTCCACACTGTATGGCATCCTGTTCAGCATATAAAACTGGGGAAGAAGAAGGGGGGGACACTTGGAGTGATGTAATTTTTCTTCCCTAGTCCCTGTTACGAGTGATGGAGCCCTGCTTCCCTGGAGGTTCTGAATACCTGCCTGCCAACAGGAAGTAGTGAATCAATTCTTTGTTTTGCTTTGCTGGCATGCACAGCTTTTGTTTTGCCTTCAAACTGTCTTTATTTCAACTTGTGAGTTTTCTGCCTTTTCTTCCTCCAGGGGAGAGTGAGCAAGTAGCTCTGTCAGGCTTATTTTCTGGCTGGGATGAAACTGTGACAGAAGGATATACATGTTACCTAAATCCACTTTGACAAAAATTAAAGTATTGTCTCCATAAACAACGCAGCTCCATCTAGTTCCCAGTTACCAAATGAAGTTACACAGCAAAATCCTCAGAGCACACAGACATCTGGCTTGAGTGCTGCATTCCCTCCTCCCAAAACACACAAAGGCATCTTGTTTGATCACTGATAGCCGTGGAACCCAGAGGAGGAAGCGCATCACTACCTGCCATCAGCTGCTGCTGAACTCAGCAACAGGTGACATTGGCCATGTCATCCTTCAGATTGTCACTTCTGCAGGACACTGAGCCAGAGACTGCCTGGTCTTCTCCAGCATCACGAGCCCAGCAGCAGCCTGGGCCTAGGGCTGCTTGCCCATGGCAACCAGCAGGTTAACCAGGGACCTCCCTCAACCGCCTGTTCTGTTTCCTAGAGACTGTGGCACTGCAGAGGTTACAGTCAAACTCCGTGTGTTGCAGTTCCCAAACCATTTCCAATCACCTCCAGTCATCTCCAGTCATCTCCAGCCGGGGTGATTTTAACAGAGCAGATGCAAATGGCCGTAGTCCAAAAGTTACCTCACGTGAAACTCAGCTTCAGGGAAAAGGAAAGGAGCAACCTTTGGGAGAAGAGGGGAAGGAACTATTGGAGAAGGCAATTAACTCTGCCATCTATGTTCTATCTTCCCGTTCTTATGAATCAACATCCTTAGGAAAAACATGTAATTTTTTCAGCAATTTGTCTCAGTACATTATTGGTGTCATTTTAGTTGTTATTTTAATTTTAAAAAACATTTCATTTGACATGACTAAAGAAGAAAAGCCTCAGGCACTTTTTTGGGGGGGGGTTAATTGTTTCTAGACTGAAGTTGCAATATATAAAAAATCACTTCATCTGGCTTTTGTCATTACTAGAAATAAAATAATGACTTAATGATTTACTATCACATGGCATTCAGATTACAAAAGCAGCACTATATAAAAACCAACACAGCACATATTAAATGGATTAAAATTGAGATTTCTAATAGTAACTGTATGATGTGGTTACTTGAAATATCTGAGGGTTAGACTCAATGACCCAGGAGGTCCCTTCCAGAGTTGTACTCCTAAAAGGCAATTGTTAATAGGAAATCATCATCAAAGTGGGGCATTTTCTGCGCAGCCTACAGAGATCTCCTTTTGTCAAAAGTTATTCAGCATCTTTAGCCAGGATGTTGAAGTTTTCAGAGGACACAAACACTTGGAGAACACTAAACAATAATGAGAATGGGTCAACTGTCCTCAAAGCTTAGTTGATACCATTATTCTGAGTGTTACCCTGCAGTGAAGCACATTATTTCTACAACTAGGAGGGCCACTCTAAGGGCACATTCAGGAGCAGGTACTCAAATTCCTGTATGCTCTCCTGTAAAACAGAAGATACAATACTTGGAGAGGCAAAGAGCATGTTGTGCCAAATGGAATGTTGTTATTACCTCAGCACACAGTGCTGGTGAGTTCATTACTCAAATAACATGCACAGTCCAAGGAGGTAGCTGAATTACTGGAAAAGGATCAGAAAAAGGCTACAGCAATGATTCCATGTCTGGAAATTCTGCCTTAAAACAAAAGACGTAAGAAGCTCAGCCTCTTTAACTTCTCTTAGAAAAAACTGAGAAGCAGTGAAATCACAGTCTGTATTTGGGACTGGAAAATATTTCTGACAATAAAAAGTTGCTCAGTTTAGCAGACAAAAGGCATGCAATGTCTGATCAGTTAGAGCTTGAAATCACACAGGTGAGATAAAATATCCATTTTGTGTATATTAATAATGAGTTCAGATAATCTCTGAAATAACTTACCCAGGAAAGCAGTCGATTTGCAAACCTAAACACATCTGAAAGGCCAGTTTGTGTTCCATAATGCCATAACCTGGCTGAAGGAAATATTCACCTTGATATGGGGATGATCAGGGGCCTTGCTGAGAAGAAAGCAGCATGGGAGATCAAAGCCTCTTTACTCATTTTAAAACCTATGAAGAAAGACAATTTGCCCACTTTTATGAATCATCTCCTACTGCCTCTTGGTCATCATGTAGAATGTCTCAGGAATCTCTTCATCCAAAAAAACCATTTTATTTTGACTTCAGTGAGCCACCTATTAGGCTTTTATTCTTTCTAAACCTTTCTATTCTTTGAGTTCTGTTTTCATATCTTCTTTTAATCCAATGATTTCTTCTTGCCTTCCCATAAAGTTGTCATTTCCTTCAGATGCTCAGACTGATGAAAGAGCCATACTGAAATAAAAACTAAATGAGGTGAAAATATATCCCATAAAAACCCCCATTAAGGACTTTACGGAGAGATTTCCTACTCCTCTGGCTCAGATAGCCATATTTTATTCCTTCTAGGAAACAGAAAACCCTTAATCCCAGAAGAATGCAGCCAGAATCAAAGAGCAAGAGGAGGCATTAAGTTGCAAGAAGAGGAGGGGGGAAAGAAAGAAGAATTTTATAATCAGCCCTTCAACACAATGGAAACAAATGGGCTATCACCAGAACTACTGCATGGAGCACAGTCACCAAGCAGAGAAAAATATGATAAACTGGAAATCTACACAAAGTCCATGGTCAGATAGCACTGGGTTAACATCGTGCAATAGGCTGTTGAGTGCTTAATGAGCCAGACGCCGTTAGGAAAAATGTGTTTCAGAGGGCAAGAACAGAGCAGAAGAAAGGCATGAAATGCTTGTGTATAGTCATGATTAATTAAGAAATAAAGGGAAATGGTAAATTTGATGGCTTCTCATCCTTTACAAGAAACTGATTCTTCTTCAGAGCAAAATATACTCTGTCTCCAACCACCCCTCAGGCTATTGCTTCCCCTGCCTGGTTTGTTCATTTGTTTGTTTGCTCTGTGTGTGTGAGTACCTGTTCATCCTTTTGTACTGCCATTTGGTCAGGGATCACACAAGGCCAGAAACAGTGCAATATAACATCCCAGGTTATGAAAAGCTGGTGTTTTGTGAAAGGTGCCTGGTATAAATGTCACACCCTTTTTTCAGTCTGCTCAAGCAGTTACAAGGTTTTGTGCATTACTTAATTTCCATTTTTGATCAGGGTATCCTATGTGTTTTGATTTTTATTGTTATACATTCATTCATGTGACATAAATAAAGTTCTTTCACTTATACCTTATCTTCTCAGCTTAGTAACAGATGGAGAGGTTAAATCCGTATCTGCATTTTAGTGAATCAACACGGTATTAAACAATAGATACAGATTCTCCTGGACATTTTCTTATACTTCTGGAACAAACCCTGCCAGAACTTCTGGCACCTTCTGCTAAAGTCATGTCAGGGACTGAGGAATTCAACCAGGACTTGGGCTTGTATCATTTCAATTAGTTTTTCCTGAAAAGGGGAGTCCTCACTCTTTTTGCAATTTTTCTTATCTTAATTGTTGTCAAATTACTTTTGAGAGATGAACACATGGAATTCATCAAGCATACAACAAAACCCACATTCAATTAGATATTGACAGTCTTGAGGGATAACAGCAAAAAAATGTGGCCAAGAAGAAAAACAGTTCACGAGTTCTGGTGACCCAAGCACTGTGGGCAGAGGGGAATGTTGCATAATCAAAACAACAATGAAGCGAGCATGGGGAACCACATTGTCTTCTCCACACCCTACCACCACAGCACTGTTCCTGGAACCAGCCCTGCTGCTTATGAGGAAGCCTCTTTGAAAATCAAATCCCCAAATTTTCAAATCGCTTTCAGCCATGTAGGCCAAAGATTCATCTGAACTGAGCCTGGCTAGTTCTTGGCCATGAGTACAACGTGTTTTCTCACTCACATCCACCACATCAGACACAAGTCACCAAAGTGAGACATCATCTGTTGAGCAGTTCTTTAGGAAAGCATACATTTTGCCCATGATATGGACTACTCCTCAGCAGATCATCATATAATGACTTCTAGTATAGCCTTTTTGCTGTCCCTTCGGCTGTTTATCTAGTCTGAGTTGTTTGTCTGAACTCTATCCAGTCATAGAAGAAGGATACATCTTAGCATAACTCATCCACTCCAGCACAGGTGTCTCAGGTTGATGCCTAACTTGCTTTATTGATGATATATGCACCAAATGGACTTGCTAGGTGGACTGAATTCCATCCATACTTCTGTCTTCAGAAGGCACTTTTCAATGGATGTGACAGCAAGCTTATTGAAATCCACTTTATTGACCTACCTTGGCTTTGAACCAGAGCAAACACGGGTTAAGACCACGAAGAAGGATGTTCATGCTGTGTGAGACCTGTATCCTTCCCTGCCTTCACTGGTTCTTGAAGAGGTCTAAAATTGCTAGACTCCTAAATAGGACACTTCACTTGAGTGGCTGAAATGAGGTGGCCTAAATTTCTGCATTCCTGATGTTCTCTGCAGTTATTTCTTTGCAGCATCTGGACCTGTCAACTGTAAGAATTCTACAGAACATGTCCCAGTCACAATCCCAGCACTTTGCCTGCTTTTGCAGAGATACATTCTCCCACCAAAAGCTGAAGTAGCACAGGCAACCATCAGGAGTGTCACTCAAACTCACACCTAAAAGCTCCAAGTATATTTTCTTCTTCATTTTCCTTCTTCTACCCACATTTAATACCTTCCTCTCCTCTGACCTTTCCTAAGTCTATACATCATGAAGTTTCCATGCCACACTCCTTCCCACCCTCTCCTTTACAATGCCTATAGGAGTTTATATTAAAGATTTCAGCCCTGTTGTATTGTGATCTCAGCCACAAAAGACTCATAAGTCATAATTTGTATAAAATACTCCCCTTTCCTAGAATTCACTCCCACTTTCTGCATTTGTTGGCAGAGAATCTTCTTAGGGAAAATATAAATAATTTCCTTTTTGCCCATACTGGCTTACTACCACAGTTGATAAAACCTACTAATTTCCTTTCTTCCCTTTCATGATACACCACATCTGGACTGATGCCTTAATGGGGCTATCTAAAAACAGAGGCCAGAAAAAATTAAGATAATAAAGGTGGGTATTTATTAAAGGGCCTTCACTAAGGTACACTGTGGGCAGACAGAGACCTAGGGCTACACCCAAAGTGGATGACAGGCCATGGGTTTTTCACACTTTTTAAAGTTTAGTCCATTTACATATCAGAGTTAATTCTCCAGTTACAATTTCAGGTAACAATGTCATTACCCCAAGTTTGTTCCCCCTTTTTAGAGGCTTTGTTTACATATTTTGGGGCCTGGGACAACAAGGTGCCCTTGAGTCTCAGGCCTAGAGAGGATTTGTTATGTCTAACCAGAATGGGACAACAGTAGCCAACAGGCTATATGGAGTTTTAGAGTTACACTAAAGCAGCACAGGATCTGAAAAATATAAAAGCTAAATCCTAAGGCATCAGGACCAAAGCAAGTTCCACCAAGAGGAAAGCTCTCTTCTTGAAACAGCTGAGAATACCCTGCACAGTACATCTGCCATTATTCATGACTTGCTTTATCAACTCAGGAACGGGATGACTCCATCCTCAGAGTATTTTGGGGTACTTTTTTTGGTCTGGTTTGGGGATGAAAGCATGCTCTAACTACAAGCAATTATAAGTTCCATCCAATAATGTCTTTTCTCAGAAGTTTGTGACCAGACCTGGTCTTTGGGAGTTTTGCATATGTCTGCCATGGCTCCAGCATTCATCTCCAAAATAAATTACTCATCTGGAACTGTCATCTACTGGAAAAGATTTTTTCATTCCCACATATTTTAACACTGGTTGTACAGGATGAGGATACACTGTTCTCTGACATTCTGAATTCACATATCTCTCCACTGCTCAGCCTGCATGGTTCCAATTCAGAAAGCTGAAAGACTTCAGGGATATTTCCCTGAAGGATGTATGTGAGTGAAATCCATTTCCCTGCTGCAGCCTCATCTTTGGAATCAGCAATGCCTTCCCATTCTGTTTCCCAGAGGCAAACTGTGGTCTCTTCACCATCCCACTCCACAAACCTGGGACTTTGCCAAGGACATCTGCAGCCAAGGGAGGAGAATGCAGTTTCCTACCACAAGAAACAGAGCTGCCAGTGCAGATGTTTAATGTATACTCTTCTCTGCAGTTCTGTGCTAAACAGGGAAGCACTACCCAGTTCATACAGAAGAACTGATGTGAACCTTCATCCACAAGTCAAACTACAACTGGTCTGAAAAGCATGGAGAAATGTGGGTCAGGAGAGAATACGCTGGCATTTGACACAGCTTTGTGTTACTCCAGTGCTAACATTGCTTACACTGTGCTGCATGAGCCACTTCAAGGAGTGCCTTAAAACTAATGTTAAAACATTACAGAATGATGAATGATGCAGGGGATATAATTTAACCATGCACTGGAGCAGCTTCATCCCAGAGCCAGAGATACAAGACAACACCAGTGGTCTGCTTGCATGTGGAAGTTACCAGCAACACCTTCTGCAGCAAGGTTAGGGCAAAAATTCCTGGGATGTGCTCCACAATTCAGCTTCTCCCTCTTTAAAAGCAATCTTAGAGGTAAACATTGCTCACATTATTTGCAGCACATATCCCTGCATCTAAATTAACTCACTGAGATGTGTGACTGCTTCTTTTGGTCATGCACTATGTGAGTTCACATGACACCTGTAACTTACAAAGGAACACTTTCTAAGCTGCTGTGACATTCATCTGTTTGATGAGTTCAAACAACCTCTGTTCATTTTTTTCATAAAAATCTCTGTTTGGGGCTCCAAACTTCTGGTTTCAAAATAAAATTATTCACAAAAAAAAGAACATCAAGAAATCAGGAAGAGCCCAGGCATCCCTAGTTTACCAAATCAGTTAGAAATTGAGCCTTTTTCTTTTCAGCTATCTAAATCATGTGCTTTCACCTTTTCTACATACGCAGAGTTTCATGCTATGAGAAAAATTTTTGGAGAATATCAGCTCACACATTAGGTTATATATGGCTATAGCTGAAATCAACACTTGCTGGCCTCTATACAGTTTGGACATTAAAAATAAGGAACAAATGTCCCAAAGCACCCTAACTAAATCCACTGGAGATTCATTTATCAAACACTCTGTACCCATAGAAGCAAATTTTCTGAAGCATACAAAAATCTACATATTAAATCTGCTGTCAACAGAGTTTTTTAGAAAATCCTTACAATTTTTACTTGTGTAATCACTCTTTCTTGCAGAGTAGATACTTAATTCATATTGCAGTGCCTGCTCATGTTGAAGAACCAGCATTTCTTCAGATGTCTCATTATTTTTGTTAGTTTAGCATCATGCATCAAGTTTTAGAGACTGATCCTTCACTATCACACCCTGCTGACCACCATTATACACAAAAAGAGTAGATGTAAAATTGTTCTGAAGCATAGAAATTGTCCTTCTGCATAGACATTGTCCTTCTGCCATCATGCCCCATCCTCTTCCCACTAGCACTGGATGCAAATCACCATGCAAATAATTAATTCACTTGCCTCCCTTTGGGTTGACTGATAAAATGGAATCAGACAAATGAATTTTTGGTCCCCACTGATCTTTGAGTACCCTGTGTTATGACAGGGTGTGAGATGACATGTCAGATAATGTATAGTGTCACACTCCCCAACTATTTGATGCCATTTAATGTAATGCATCCTGGCATGTGGTGATGGGATGACACAAAATGAGAAAGAAGCCAAACTGGAAATACCAATTACCCACTCTTAACCCTGAGGCAATAGGGGGGAAATATGCCTGTGTCTGGGTGACCCTTGCTCTGCTTATTGCCTAAGCTTCACCATTCAGGGAGTTTGTTTCGGGTACTCCTCGATCAGAGGTCATTGCCAACCATTCAGATGGTCAAAGTGTCTGTAACCCTCCACTTCACTGGAAATCCAGGAGAAGCAGCTGAGAAATCAACTGAAAAAAAAATTGTAAATCGCTGCTCCCAGAGTGTCAAGTTGAGCTGATATTTTGTGTCTAATGAGCTGCAAAGCCACAGGGTAAAAGGAATAAAGAAAAGGCAGGAGAGAGCAGGGAGAAGGGAGAGTGTGCTGGCAGGCAGGCTGAGTCAAAGCATCCAAGGACTGCACAGACAGAAAGGGTCGAGGTTTGTGAGCTGTCTAGCAGAGTGGAAACAAACAGAACACAGGAATAGCACACCCTGTTCTGCTGCAGGTCAGCCCTGGAGAAGGTTACTCTCCCAGCCTTCCCTGAGAAGATCACTGTCACCATTCCCTCCATCTGAAGTCAATGCTCTGACTTACCAATAACCTGCTCAGGTATTTGCTGCCTAAACTGGTCTCCTCCAAAGATCTGAGTCAAAGCACTGCTTCCTGTTTGACCTCTCAAGCTCTAAATGAGGTCACACTTTCACATGTGGGAACGCTGGCAGAGTGGAGGGAAACTCAACCACCCAGCAGAGAGGCAGGGATGATGCCATGGGATGCCATGTCTGTCTGCTGCACCAGAACAACACCTGTGGCCAACAGGAATTAAAGTGCCAAAATACTCCTGGCTAGTGGTACAAACAGGTGATACAGAGTGGTGGCTTCATGATAGCTGAGTGCAAACCACAGACAAGGCAGATCTCAGCAGGGTTTCAGCAGTGTTCCTTCTCACCTTCCAGTGTTCCTTCTCACTTTATAGAAGTTTCATCTTCTTTCACCCTCACTACATAACTCTAAAAGCAAAAATTTCCACCCATTTGCCTATATACCAAATTTCAAAAACATCATACCAGGAATGAATTCAAATCACAGAGACAGCTTCCACTTGATCCAAATCTAGTGTACTCTGTTTCATAAGTCTGTATGAGGCTGTGCTCTCCAAATACTCCTCTGCCAATCTCAGGGGACAACATTTTCTCATCATAGCAGTGTTTTTGCCCCCATAACTGGTTCCTGTAACTGCTCCAATAACTATGCAGCCCCATTGTCTATTTCTTCAAGCATCAGTGTGAATACCTACACATGGTTGCAAATGCCTTGCCATTATTTTCTTATCATTTCCCCAAAACCCATTATGGTGGGTTGTCTAAAGACACTTGGTTCTTCAGATTTTTAAATGGGATTAAAGGAAGGCAAACATTTTGATGTGAAAAAAACCCCACCACTTCTCACACAAATCCTACCTTCAGTATGTTCTGTGTTGAAACTTATAAATAAATTTGTATTTTTGAGCTTATTCATAATACTATTTTAAAAACTCCCAAATACCACAAACAAACAAACAAACAAACAAACAAACAAAACAATAAACAAAGAAATCCCCACCACAATTCAAACAAAAATTACACCTCCATGAACAATGCCATAAATATACAAGACATGCATTCTAAATATCTGTCAGAGGCTGCCTTGGTCTGTTCCCACTCAGGCTTGCAGCACTCTAGAAACAAAATAATAGTATATTTTCATTCATTTCTTCCATGATTGAAGAAACATTATCCTAGCTATTGAAAAATATTTTAGCAATATTGTTAGAAAGATGGGGAAATGCTCCAGAGCACAATGAACACATCTTCTTATATCAATTAACATTTAGAACTATGAATATTAAATGATAGATCATAGTTACACTGGACTTACATAAGGAAAAATTACGTATTTTTCACAAAATTGGAAGATTCCTCATTTCAAAGCTGAAAGAAATGTAGATTTATCAAACAAAGAGTTAATTTTGTTGGGCCACATAGTGTAGTTTATTTTATCTACTTTATTTGAACTTCTATTTAAACATAAGTTCCCTGTTTGCAAAAGAGAAAAAGCCAAGCCAGTCTCCAAGAGAGTAGCAAAACTGAACAAATTGAAAAATCATCCAGTGTAATTGCCAGAAAAAAACTGCTAAAAGGATGCAATCAAGTTCCATCTAGTGGAATGCTGAAAAAAAAAAAAAAACAAGAAACCAAAAATCCAGACATCTGAAACTGTTGCACCAAATCAATGTGGCAACTGCAGGTCTAAGTGAAGCCTGTGTGAGGTCCTGAGCAGATGATTGTGAGCAGGGATTTGGACATGAAACACTAAATTCAGGTGGAGACAGAATAAGAGTCATGAGTGACACAGCTCAAAGCTGCAGGATTTTTCAGACCTGATGATGACAGAGATGGTTTTTTTGAAACACAATGTATTCCAGACCTGTTCAATCCTTGAGACTGTCCTACACAGAATCAAAGTACATTTAGGACATTAATGAAGGCTAATAGAACAGGAAACAGATCAGGCAGCCTTGAGGTGATCAGCAAGATTCACCTCCACCTGAAACGAAGAGTACAGAGTTGAGCGGGTCCTCCCGACCTCCAGTCGGCTGCACCTCTGCACCAAGTCATAAACAGCATTATTCAACACTGTCCCATTTCTGACACCTCATCCTACAGACCACCTGTGAAAAACACCAGCATAACCCAGCAATAAGTGCTTTTCTGTTAAAGTAAGGGTGTATCTGTAGAAATGTGTATATACTGACATATACACACATCAACAACTCTCTGTAAATAGAATATATCAGTGAAAAAAGCCTCATCCATTTCCCAATGCATGTTTAATGTATTTATGTGTATTTCTAGTTTGTTTTTGCTTTTGACTCCAGATCTGCCTGTGCTGTTATCCTCCTGCCATTAAAGTAACATACTTGTGTTCAAGATTTAGATTTCTCACTTTATAGACTATAAAAAACACAGTTAAACCTTGAGGGCCAGGCACTACAAGAGCAAGAACATAAAGTCATAAATATTTCACAGGAGCCTCTCAATTGCCTTAATTCCTTATTTTATTGCAGAAAAACTTTGCATGTTTGAGTCATTCTAGTCTCAACAAATTGGTAACTGCAGGTAAGCAAAGTGCTTAAACCATTTGGATAGTGACCAAAATCTCAGTCCTGTCAATGACTTCCTTTTGGTTGTTAGAGAACTGTTGGTGCTCTGTGAAACTAAAACTCTGCCATCCAAAGGTCAAGCATAAAAGCAAAGGAAAGACATTAGCTGATTAGTTGATAAACCTGTGAGCATTATAATATCCTGGAAATTACTCTTATGAACATATTTTTCCCTGGAAAACCCTTTCTGTTAATTGTCAGCATTTGATCAGTTGACACAGAAAATACTCATCAAAAACCAGCTTGAAAAACTACAGTGGACTCTGCAGGAGCACTTCCCACAGGAGTTACACTGAATTTTGCTCACAGGGCAGTCGTGTGCACTTAGTGGGAAGGAGATGCCAAATATGGTCTCAGTGTCTGTGGCCAGAATGCCTCTTACCAGAGCACAGCACCTCTGTTTGTGCCACAGTTACTGGGGGGCTTCAGCAGAAGGGAACACACAAGTCAGAACTGGAGACCCACAGTCCTATCCAAGGATTTTCCAGTCTGTAGTTCCGTGTCACTAACCCAGCATCCGCTTCCAAGTATTCTGTTGGTAGAACATTCCAGAAAGCTTTGGATTTCTTTTCAGTCAACTAATAGTCCTCGTGGTTTAAATCAGGAGCACCCATAGAAGATATTATGCCACCCATACAGCAGACATAACAACTGAAAGGGTCTAAGACACTTGATTAGGAAAATCTAATCCCGAAGTTTATATTTCCTTCTAACTTAGTTCCTTAAATAAATACGGCTTAGATAATGATCTCTTCTGTCAGACAATCCTTTACCAATAGCTTGAAGATGTCAATCCGCATCAACCAAATGTGGCAAAGGAGCAGCAGCCTCAGAGAAGCTGAATTCCCATGGTTTTCTTGGATATTGGTAACTGATGAGACAAAGGCTTTTTACTGACAGCAAGGTCGATGTGCAGAAATTTATTTTAGATACCAAGAATCTGTAGAAATGGTACCTCTCATTCTTGCCAATAGACAAACATGTAAGAAACAAGATTTCTGACATTCTACTGCTCATGGTGCTTCCCTCCCCCATCAGGCAGTAGACAATACTTAGAAAGGCCAAGAGTCAAACTCCTGTGTTAACCCAAATCAGAACATCTCCCTTTACAACTGAATTTTATAAATAGAGGAAAACCAAGATCAAGATGCTAAGGCACTTATTCAAAATGACAAGGAGCTGTTAAGATATGAGTTTATGCAACATTGCAGCTCATTCACAGCTGACTGAAGGGAATTGTGCATCCTCTGGGAAAAGGTATTACTTGATATTCAATTGAGCATCAGGTGCTAACCATAAACAATTCCATCACCTTCATGAGGTTTATATGGGTATAAATTTAAAGTTGTTCTAAATTAAGTTCTTGAGCACTGTAGCTACCAGACATAATAATTCTATGTGGGGTCCTGTTACTTACCATTAGAAAAATTTTTACTTCAGAACAGTAAATAACCAGTCTTTATACAGCTAATTATCACTGAAAGAACAAATGATACAATGCAAATTAAGATACAGTAGGCACAAAATATTATTATTCAAGGCAAAATTTCTGTGGGTAATCCCACCTGAATAGTTAGCAGCACCATCTCTCTCCCTCAGGGGTTCAACAGATGGGGGTACACAGGGGTACACATATCATCCTCTGATCCTATTTTGCAAGACTAATGACTTGGTCAAGAAATACACTAATGGAAATTGAAGGACTCTGGAAAAACTGATGGAACCAAGCCAAAAAGAACATTCAATACTCTGTTAAGGTTCCCTAATTACAGTCTCCTAAAAGGATAATCTTCCTTATACTCACAGAGGGTTTGAGGAACTAACTTACTTCAATATTCCTTATACAGATGTACCTGACTAAAGGTTTTGTGGTTGGATTGTTGTTTTCACTTACAGTGAAATCTTGGGAACCAGTATGAGAAATGATGTTCTTATATTCCAGGAAGAAATGCAAGTAGGGAGTCCTCCTCCTTTCATACCCTGCAAAGACATTCACAGATTGACCCCTGACGTCCTGGGGACCTGTGGTCAGCCTTGGCAGGCTTTTTCACACCTTCCTATACAGAGATTTTGGCAGCATTTTGAGAAGCCAGAAAAAGTATTCTGCTTCTCAGCTGACATAAAATGTAATCAGTTAAAATGTAATCAGCCAGGAAAAGCCCAGGAAAAGCACCTGAAGGAAACCATGATCCAGGGGAGCAAAATCCAAACAGATCAGCTGTGCAGCTTTCCTCACTTTCACTAAGGCACCTACAGAAGAAAGATTTGTAAGAGAGTGAATGAGCGGAAGTTTTCCAATACAGTGGATGTCCTGATACACTTAAGAAAAAAAAAAAATTAGGAGTGGAGGGATCCTCTGAAGCACACAAAGTTCAGGTGAGAAAGGGGAAAAAAATTCAATATTAAAAAAAAAAAAATCTTTGTTTTAAAATAATCTTTTCAGCATGAGATAAGCATTTTGTTCTGTTTATTATTTTTACATCAGTAGGATAGGGATCTCCAAGAACAAGGTTCTGTATGTCAGGTTCCTCACACTGTCTTTTTAAATAGACATGACAAATATGGGGAGAAATTAAGCAGCATAATTTTCTGCATAGGGAACTAAAAACAAATTAAAAAAACATGCCCCAGGACATTGCAGAAATCACTGTCAAGGCACTCATGGTACCTTGGTCACAGTCACTAGTGAATGACTGCTGATACAGGAATCATCTGACCTAGCACATTAACCACGTTAACCCTTCCTGACTTCAAGTCCCTCTTTTATTCAGTCCTCTAGTGCTTGTAGAAAATGGAAAGTAAAGTACATTACAGACCTTTAAAAATATCTGATAATTTTTAAATTATGAACATTAAAAACAAAACAAAACAAAATTAAAAGCTGCCACTTAGTTGTAGCAAAACCCACTTAAGCATGATCTCAGACACCTTCTTAATTCCTGACCCTAGCATCCCTGATTTCCTGTTGACTGTGGGCTCTTTAGGTGCTCACCAATTATTCCTGCTTACTCTTAACACTTCCATCCCTTACCTAAAGTTTGAGGGATCTGTCTACCTTTTTCAGATGACTGGGGCCAGTGCAGTGTCTGGACTGGCTGGTCTGAAGAAAGCAAGCAGAATCACACCTTTGAAATACACTTTTCAAAAGGCAATAAGAGATCATGATGAGGACAGCCAAGCATTGGAACAGAGAAGTTAAGCTCTCTCCATCCTTGAAGGGTTTGAAAGCCCAATGGGATGAAGCTCCAGTCACACAGCTGACCCTTCTTTGAGTGGGAGACTGGGCAAATTATTTTTCTGAGGTCCTTTCCAGCCTGGATTTATCCCATGATCTCATGATCTTACTGTGACAAACATATTCTCAGCAGTACTGGAAATGCATTCTTAATTTAAATCTGTCCCAAATTCTGCAACATGATTCAGTGAAAATTATGTCTCACTGGAAGAAACAGAAATAATAGTATCTCTTCTTTCTACATGGATTTGATACCAAACAAAAACTTCATTTGTATCACTGATACCAGCATTGATGTTTCCAACAGCATTCAGAAAGGCTCAGGTGATTTCCTAGAATTGTCTAGGAAATCTGATAGCAGTGTGACAAATGAGTTATTGAAACCTGATCTCCTGTCCCATCCTGGATCTTGTGCTCCCTTCTCTGCCTACCTGAGTAACAACTCACACACCCAGCAGAGCCACTTGAAGCACCACAAAGCTCTATGCCCTGTGCATGTAGCCAAACACTGGTCTCACATGAAATATGTTGAATTTGCTGAACAAACTTGAACTGCAAAACACATGGGCTGTAGAGTCTGCATCTTTTCAATGAGCAGTAAGGGCTGGGCAAGGCAGTAGGATACAAACCCCTAACAGAAGTGAGTATCAGTGTCTTACCTTATATAATGTCACTTGAGGCAGACAGACTTTGTCCTCTATGTTTTTTAAAAATATCTCTTATAAAGGGTCCCACATTTTAACTAGGCATATTCATCAATATTCAACACATACCAGGAGAACTTCAAAGTTCCTAATCTACAAAATAATTCTTGCTTCTTACTAGAAATTTACATATTCTATTTGTCCAGATGCAGGATATTATTGGACTCTGAAAACTTTGATTCTGTTGTGACCATCTTCCCAAAATTATATGTCCCTGTTGTATGGCATATTTGACTGATGCAGTGTTTTCTGCATAACGTGCCATGAGCTGTGACACAAGAGTTTATAGGATACTCTGGCTGGATTAATTTCTTACACTATTGGTTGGAGATTTCCTAACTGACTCAAATCCATCCACTCAACTTTGGTTTCTGTTTGCTGAAATGTGGAACTGACATCCTTTCCACTAGCACAGTTTTAGTCTGATGCTGGTGTAGAACCATTCTACAGCACATTAAAAGAGAGAACATGGGCTACCACTGTGATAACCTTGAGGTTTTATCACTTTATAGAAGCCAGTAGCCCTATCTGGTCCTAATATCACCAAGGACTTGGTGCACTCAGTTGAGAAACAGTGGTTTCATTAGTTATCACTGCTCAGCTGAATTGTGGAGACTGTCCAGAGGATTGCTTATCTCCAGATATGTGGAAATATAATGCAACTTTAATGCTCTTTATCAAAGTTTAAGATAAAAGACTTGACCTCATTATCAGGTCAATAGCATGTGCTGTGAGGGTTGTGGAGAGTTACATCAGCTCTGCCCCTACACTTCAGTGGGTTAAATGTCACATCTCTGTTTCATGTTTGAGCCCTGTGTATGCTTGATTTAAGCTGATTGACCCCATTGCCTGAGATCCCAGTGAATTGCATGGATCTAGCTCTCCACAGCTTCCATCATATGTGTGCAAAACCACAAATACCAGCTTTGAATTTATAGGAATGGCAAAGGAACCTGTAAACATACAGATATTGGAAGAAACACCTGCAACATTCCAACAAAACCATATTGTGCAACTGTTTAAGGCCAGTGATGGTCTACAGTCAAGGATCTGCAAAAGTGTAGCAGCAATTACAGGCTTTCTGTTCCCCTGAGCATCAGAAAACACATCAGATACACAGTAACAGTTATGCAATAGGAAGCAATAGTTTCTGCCAATTTCCACATCAGCATATTCTGTAGTGAACACATTGATGTGGAGCAGACCAACGACCAAGCCACAGGAGGATGGAACACTGGCAAGCAGATTTATAACTCTTGAAAACAAAATTTGAAAAGCAGAAGAAGAAAAGGTGTCAGCTCCAGTACCATGCTCTTTCAACTAGAAATTGTCCAGGAACCCTACAAACATTGTACAACATGATTCCACAGAGCCCCAAGAAGGATGCTGAACGGGTACAAGAGCCTCTATTTCGTATCTGTGTAAAGTTAGGGGAGGATGAGAAGTTGTAAGGTAATAGAATGAGATTGCAGGAACTTGGATTCCCATGACAGTCCCAACAGAAATACACAAGGTGAAATTAGGAAAGCTACTTTGGCCCAAAATTCAAATGTATTTTAAAAAATTTGGTTACCCAGACAAAACTTCAAATTCTCTGTAGCTGGAGATTATTGGTTTTATGAGAAGATAGTATGAAATTTCTCAGGAATCTCTGGAGAAAAAAAACCCAACTGACACCTCTTGAATCTGGCACTGATGATTAGCCCTGGAGCTATACATGTGTTTGTGTTACACATATGTCAATGTGTAAACTTGTGCTTAGATCTCTCTGAAAACTAGAGTTGTTAATATTGTCTTCTCATGTATTCTCATGTTTAGGAGATTTTTTGAGCACAGACAGTCAGTAACCTACATTTTATTGGCTGACAGAGCCCCTTGGGAGGAACTTCTGGAATGTCAAAGGAATCCAGGAAGGTTGGATATTGTTCAAGAAGGAAATTTTAAAGGAGCAGAAGTAGGCCATCTCCCTGTGCAAAAAGATGAGCCAGTGGGGAAGACTGGCCTGACTGAACAAGGAGTTTTGTCTGGGACTTAGGAAAAAAGGGGAGTTTATGACATTTGGAAGAAGGGGAAGGCAACTCAGGAGAACTGCAAGGATGTCATGAAGTTATGCGAGGAGAAAATTAGAAGGGCCAAAACCCAATTAGAACTTAATCTGGCTACTGTCACACAAGATGATAAAAATTGTTTATACAAATACATTAACAAAAGAGGGTGAAGTTGAGCCTCCATCCTTCATTGGATGAGGGAGGAAACGTAGTGACAAAGGATAAGGCTGAGGTCCTTAACACTATCTTTGCCTCAGTCTTTAAGAGTAAGACCAGTTGTTTCCAGTCCCTTGAGATGGAAGACAGGGACAGGCAGCAGAATAAAGCCTCCATAATCCAAGGGAAATGGTCAGTGACTCGTTACAGCACTTAGACACAGGTCCATAGGGTCAGATGGGATCCACCCAAGGGTACGAGGGAGCTGTGGGAAGAGCTGACCAAGCCACTCTCCATCATTTATCAACAGTCCTGGCTCAACAGGGCAGTCTCAACTGACTGGAGATAGCAAATGGGATACCCATCTACAAGAACAGCTGGAAGGAGGATGCAGAGAACTACAGGCTGACCTTGGTGCCCAGAACGGCTACAGAGAAGATCCCCTTGAGTGCCATCACACAGCACATGCAAGACAACCAGGGCATCAGGCCCAGCCAGCAGGTGTTTATGAAAGGCAGGTCCAGACTGATCAATGTGTTCTCCTTCTATGACAAGGAGACCAGCTTGGAGGATGAGAGAAAGATTAGATGTGTCTACCTGGACTTCAGGAAAGCCTTTGACACCATCTTCCACAGTATTCTCCTGGAGAAACTGTCTTCCCATGGCTTGGGAACTGTTCACTGCATGGTTAGGCCCAGAGAGGGGTGGTGAGTGGAGTTAAATCCAGCTTGTGGACAGTCACCAGTGGTGCTCCCCAGGGCTCAGTACTGGGGACAATTCTATTTAACATCTTTATCAATGGTCTGGATGAGGGGATCAAGGGCACTTTCAGTCAGTTTGTAGATGACACCAAGTTGGGTGGGAATGTTGATCTGCTGGAGGACAGGAAGGATGTGCAGAGGGATCTGGACAGGCTGGATCAATGGGCTGAGGTCAATAGTATGAGGTTCAACAAGGCCAAGTTCTGGGTCCTGCCCTTGGGTCACAACAACCCCCTGCAGTGCTCCAGGTTGGGGCCAGAGTGGCTGGAATGCTGCCCAGAGGAAAAGGCCCTGGGGGTGCTGGTTGACAGCAGCTGAACATGAGCCAGAGTGTGCCCAGGTGGCCAAGCAGGTCAATGGCACCAGGTCTGTATCAGCAACAGCGTGGCCAGCAGGGCCAGGGCAGGGATTGTCCCCCTGTGCTGGGCACTGGTGAGGCCACACCTCGAATGCTGTGTCCAGTTCTGGGCCTGTCATTGCAAGAAAGACATTGAGGGGCTGGAGAGTGTCCTGAGAAGGGTGATGGAGCTGGGCAGGGGGCTGGAGCACAAGTCTGATGAGAAATTGAGGCAGCTGGGGGTGCTTAGCCTGGAGAAAAGTGTCTTTAGGAGGGCCTTATTCCTCTCTATAACTACTTGAAAGGAGATTTTGGTAAGGTGAGAGATTGGTTTCTTTTCTCAGGTAAGAAGCCTCAAGTTGTGGAAATGGCCTAAAGTTATGCTAGGATGGTTTAAATGGGATATTAGGAAAAATCTCTTCATGAAAGGCATTATCAAGCATTGGAACTAGCAGTTCCAGGGCAGTGGTTGATTCAGTGTCCCTGGAGGTATTTAAAAGATGAATAGATGTGGCATTTGGGGACATGGTTTAGTGGTGGACTGGCAGTGCTGGGTTAACAGTTGGACTAGCAACTTTAAAGGTATTTTCCACTCTAAACCATTCTATGCCCAAAACAAACTAACAAAGTAATAATAAGTTTATAAATAATTACTAATAATATAATTGTAAGAGGCAAAATTAAAAAGTAATCTTTAAAGGGACAAACTCAACTATGACTATGATCCAGCTCACAATTTCCCTAAGGTTTAAGAAGGCCTGATTCCAAGCAGGGTTAAGGTTCATGTATGTCCCCTTAACTCCCTGGGATAGAAACACTTTCCAGGACATACCATAGAAAGCCACAATCTTTTTAACTTCAGTCTTGCATAAAGTACAGTTTACTGTGACTGATAAACACATGAATTGAAACTTTGCACAAACATTAAGGAAACCACCTGCGGCCCAAGTGAAAAAATATCCTTATCCCTGTGGGTTGTTTTTCTTCCAGCAGTGAAGTCCACAGTCAGGGCATGATGAACAGAAATATCAGCATATTAGTATCTATTCAGAAATGTCAGCACGGGGTTTTACAAGGGACAGATTGAATGCAACAAGTCTTTGATTCTGGCAGGCAGTTTCTTTCCAGAGTCCCGAAGGTTATGTAGACTAGGAGACAATTGTTTTTGTATTCAGTCTGCAGAGTCAGGACTCTGGGAAGATTCTTTTGTTTTACCTTAAAGTTTTTGGAACATTAAATTTTATAGACAAAAAAATCACATCTGCTTCCACACTTCCAAGACATTTACAGGTAGATTTTCAGCCTCATTAGACACAACAAGTAATGGCAAGCAAACCTTGCAATTTAGTTAGACCTCTCTGAATGAGAAAAGTGGCCAGACTGAGAAAGTAGGATGCACTCTTAATCGGCACATCCATGCACCACTGAGTATTGCTTGGCTTGTTGCTGCTGTGTGATTTAACTCAGTGGTCTGTGCTTCCCCCTGGGTCTGATAGTAACATGGCAAGGGATTTTAAAAGGAAACATAGTAAAGGAAAAATACCGGGCAAAAATCAAGGGAGCAGCTGTATATTTATAGTAGGTTTTGTGTAAACAGTGCCAAAGCACAGCTCCACCAAAGTTTGAAGTTGGGGAGAAAGTGAAACAAATTCATGGCTTAAAAGGGACAGAACCTGGGGATGCTTGGACTCACTGAAAACCATAGAATCATAGAAGGGTTTGGTTGGAAGGAATCTTTAAAGGTCTTTTAGTCCTACCTCTCTGCCATGGAAAAGGACATCTTCTACTAGATTAGGTTGCTCAAAGTCCTGTCCAGACCTTAAATACTTCCAGGAAAACAAAATCTAAATGTCTCAAATAGGGAACCTAAAATGGAGGAATAAAAACCTGAGACTCTTTGAAGAGAAACACAGATAGTTCATTGCATGGAACCTGACACAGCCACGAGGATTTGCACAAAGAGTTGAAATCCAGGATTCTGTACATGTTCTCGATTTAAGCCAGTAATGTTTCTATAGTCATGCTTCACTCCCATAGATCAGGAGGTGACAACAAAGGCAGCACAGTGACAGTTCTTGATTCCTTCTGTTCTACATTTCTTCTGATCTCCAAACCATACATCACATTCCTGGAAGGAACAAAAAGATAATGAAGAATTGACACCTGTGTGGTCAAGAAGAGCTGTGTGAAAGGAAGTCTTGCCAGTGCCTCCCGTCTCACTGTGACACGTGGCCACATTGACCAAGGAAAGAATTTGCTCAAGTTGTTTCAATTCTCCAAACTTTCTCCTCCTCCTGGGGAGAATTTTTCTTCAGTTCATTAAGCAGGCTTTGGTGGCACTGCCTGAACAAAATACTTCATGTGCCAGAGTATTAAATTATCTTTCCACAGGCATAAATGTTGATTTACAAAGTTCTTTACAGTAGGCTTACAACTTAGAAGGGGTGCAAAGGGAAAAGACTAGAATGTGTTTTGTGGGAAATCCTGGGAAATTCTAGTTACACACATGTGCAAGTTTAATCCTAGGTGTTTTGAGATCTCTGTAGAATATGAAGCAAGCTCAGCTATTAAGGGATCAAATGTCCCTCCAACTTTTCCAAGTAGCTAATGAAAAATGTTGATTACCCACAAAACTAGTCGAACAAAACCACATCAGTACTGCCCCCAGCAAGATCACAGTGGTTGAAGGAGGAGTTCATTTTCCACAATCAAGACACATGAAGGTCCCTGCTGACAGCACAAGCAGTGCTGTTCATGTACCTCCACGAGACTGCTGAACCCTGGGGTGAAAAGAGGTGTGATCACCTAAACATGAGCAAATGTGACCAACTCATTCCACTTTCCATTTCCACTTTCCAAGGCAAACTTTGACCAGTGTCTGGAAGGGATTGGTGCACGGTGGAAAGAAGAGAGATCCACCCAGTTCTAATCTTGTGTGTCAGCTTTCTCAGGAGTCACCTGTGAAATGGTAGGGACATCTCTGCACTTACAGACATCAGCATCAACCACATATCTCAACATTTTCTTCAGCTCTCATAGGCACAAAGAAAGTTAATAGTAAAAGTCTGGGCAACCCACACCCAGTACCGGTGTTCAACAACTTCTAGCCTGGAGCAGTAAGAGGATAGAAAGAGCTTTCTCTGTTTCACACGGATAGGGAGATCCGGAACATTTAGTCTGAGGCACGATTTTGTGTCCCATCTTGGACAGCAGCCAGAAGCTGTAGTCTGAGAACATGGTGGGAGAACCAAGCTGGGCTGTGGATGTGGACTAACAATGCTGCCTGAGGAAGATCTGGTCCTCCACTTTCTTACAGCAACAGCATCACAAATCAAATCCTGTTCCTCTCCCTCTAGAGCAGCACAACTCATTCTGGAGTCAACCCCACCTTTGTTCTGATATTATTTCTAATTCCTCAGGGGATTTGGAGGAGAGTTAATGTGTTTTATTTTCTATTTTTCAAAGAAAAATATCCAAATATAACAGAAGTCAAAAGGAGTTGTTAGCTCTTTATGGAATCTGGACAGAGAGCAACAGAGAAAAGCTTTATTTCAGAGGAGACCTAGTAGATATTCACTGACAGTGATCAATGGGTCCCAAAGTGGAAGAGGGAAGACTGGGAACACTGATCTCATTTGGCATGCAGACAGCATCCAGTTCCCTGCATGTCCAGCTCAATGGCAGAGTGATGAGTAAAGGTCGCCCTGGTGACCCCAGTCTGGGTAATGTCCCCATATGGTGCACTGACATACAGACCTGTACAATGAGCTGTCAGAGCAGAAAAGACAGGACATTTCTTCACATTCAAATTGCACTGTCAAAAACTTAAGAGAGAAACTGTATTTTCAGTCTTAAATCACACTGCTCAGAACAGATGACAAAAGATGGGGCTTGGAAGATTTTTCAGAGTCTGCTTTCAGTAAAACAAGGAACTCTGTACCAATTCCCCCATTAAAACATCATAGCTGATACAGTAAGATTTATTGGATGAGATTACACAGAAGCATAACATCATTTATGAAGATTACTCTCAATAACTATGAACTTAGTTCAAGAATGAGATCCTTAACAGGGGTTGCTGAATTATTCTGGAGAAGTCAATAACAATACAATATCTACTTTTCAGTCATGTAGCATAGCCACCAGGACACTGCAGACAATAAACATGCTCTCCTTGGCTGCTGGAGAAGGTTCCAATGATTCACTCAGTGGAAGCAGGTTGTGCTTTTTGATCTAGTGGGCCAGGCCTGAAAGAGAGTCGGGAGATTTTGCAGACTGTGCACAGCCAGTCTGAGCTCCAGAGAGCAAGACTTTGTGCTCTAGACTTCGTATCCCCACCCAGTAGCTTACACCCTAGACCAAACCACTCCCACTGAGCTCAGCCTTGATAGACCTTGATGAGGTCCCCTTTCAGTTGTCTGTTCTCAAGGCTGGACAGGCCCAGCTCTCTCAGCCTTTCCTCATAAGAGAGATGATCCTGTCCCTTAATCATTTTTGTTGCCCTCCATTGGACCCACTCCGGGAGCTCTATGTCTCTCTTGTCCTGAAGAGCTCAGAATTAGATACAGCATTCCAGATACACCTCACTAGGGCTGAGCAGAGGGGCTGGATCACCTCCCCTGACCTGCTGGCAATGCTCTTCTTATTGTGCCCCAGGAAACCACTGATCTTGGATGTAAGGACACTGCTGGCTCATGGACAGCTTGTTGTCCATCCATGTCCTTCTCCACAGAGCTGCTTTCCAGCAGGTAAGCCCTTGCTCTGTCCTGATGCCTGGGGTTGGTCTTCCCCAGGTGCAGGACCCTGCATTTGTCTTTGCTGAATTCCGTCAGTTCCTCTCTGCCCACTACAGTCTTCCTCCCACCCCCATATCACTTCCACCACCACATACTCCATCACTTGATACCTGTAAAACACTTTTGCAAAGGGAAAATTTGGCACATGCCTAAGTGCCCTCTGCCCTGGCTCCTTTTTACTGTTGCTAGTCACTGTCACTGAGAGCAGTGGCTGAGATCAGGTGCTGGGGGAAGTACTGGCCCTAAGAGCCATGCAGATGCTTGACACAGACCTGCACATGTCCTTGGCTAAACAGGGAGGAGTATGTGACCATCTGATGGCATTGACCCTTTTCCTAGCACTCCAGGCTTGGAGAAAGTCCTTGCTGGATCACCTCACAAGAGGCTCTGTGGATAATCACACTCCTGTTCATGGAATCTCCTGTCCTAGATGATACGTGCATGGTTGAGGGAGCCTTGGGATTTCACAGTGAGACAGCGCTGACAGAGAAAGGAGCAATTGTGGCTTCAGGGAACTTGGAAAACCTAGACTCCTCCCTCTGGATGTATTAAATGGACCAAGAAAACCCTTTGGGACAGCAGGACAAGAATCTTCTATGAACATATCTAATGAACATTTCTCCTGAGGAACCTTGATGTCCTGCCTGGCAGAACCAGTGTCTTTGCCTCTCATAGGCTGGGTCAGACCTGCACTCCTGGTGGCACCAGCCAGGACATTTCTGCTGGAAGAGGAGCTCAATGCACATTGCATCCAGGAGGTGCTAAGGATGAGAAGCAGCCACCAGCCTCCCATACGCACTTACCTAAAATATCCTCTAAAATGTGACCAACCTGCACCAAATCCATCTGCTGGCATATGAGGGAGAACATGGTACCTTTTGTGCCTTTCTAAACCACTGGCAAAGGCTGTCTGTGAACTGGACCACAGAACTCTCCTTGGAAGAGCAGGCTGGAGCTGCTTGCCCTCCATGTTCACTCTTCATCGTGATTAACTCCTCCGTCACAGAGAGGGACACAAGCATCCATCTCTGCTCGGCCAACTGGAATCACTGGCCAGCACAGCCCGTGCCATTTATCACCAGCATTTATGTGGGAGAGGATGACAGCAGGTGCCATTTGTGTCAGCGTTGCTACGTGAGTCGACTGATTGATTAAAGCCACACGGCCCCCAGGCTGCCAGGAGGGTGAGGAGGAGCAGGAGGGATCATTTGTTAGCTCTCTCTAAGCCCTCACTGTCTCCTTCAAAGGCCCTTTGAGTAGGTGAACAAAAATTCCACGGTGTCTTTGGGCATGGAGGTGGGAAAGGTGATGTCCCCTGGGAATGGCTCTTGGAGGTCACTGTTGGTGGAGGTCCATAATCCAGGAGTGGGCATGAGGGCTCCATTGACTCACTCCATCTCCTGTAACCTTGTTTTTAAACATGCTGCTTTAAAAGATGTGACAAAAAGGAAGAAAAATGCCAGCAAACACTGAGATAATTAAACAATTGTCCCACATCCTGTAAATGAGGAGCCTCTATTATTCATGGACCAAAGCTGATGGGTGCAATACTATTTTGTTTTGCTCTCACACTACAATGCATCCATCCAGTTACACCAGCCCTCACATGACCCTCTGTTCAACCATTTCCAGTAATTCTGGACTGATACTGATGTGACACCAACACCCACCCCTGCCATGTAAGTCCCCAGGCTGTTACAGAAGGGCTCAGTGAGATCCCTGAGTGCTCCCTGCCCATTTTCAGCTAGGCTGTGTTTTGTAACTGCATGAGTCTCAGTGACATGATATGCCATTTAAGAGTTGCCCAAGGGAAATTCGGGTATGAGACATGTCTGACTCACAAGGGATGAGGCTGGATTGCACTGGAGCAGCCATTTGGGATTGCCATCCATTCCTGGTACAGAGATGCCAACCTACTTCCCACAGTACTGCCATTGTTCATTCACCCACAGTCAGACAGTTTTCCTCAGTGCTCTGGGATGTAAAACTCTTCCTGATCCTGATCAGTGGCCAAAACCATTTGCCATACTTCGAGACTGGGAAGGAGAAGACACATTTCACTGTGGAGACACATCAGCCAGAACCCCGCTACTTTTCAAGACTTGCTTACATCTTGCTGGAGCAAAGGGCATTGGTTTCTCTATTATGTATTGCAATCAAAATAAAGAAAATTCATGAACTTTTAGCACCCTTGAGGTATTGCCTGTTTCCTAGGCTCAAAATAGCCAGTTGGCACAGCTTAAAGGTGGCTTGCACTCAGCCTGCCAAGTAATGCTACTTCAGTGAAAGCATTGCAGCTCTCACTCCCCAGCACTTGTGCACACCCTCTGCCCTAGTCCTACATCAGCCAAAGCCAGAAGGAGAGCAAAGAAAAAGATTTAAGGTGATTTTGCTGGAGACTGAATGTGGATCTTTTATTGGACTGTCCAAGAGGAAAATACAGCTTTTCATATTGTCAAATACACATGCTGGCCTCTGCTCAGTTTTCTAGGGCATTGCAACTGACAGTTCAGGGAAGAATTTGTAAAGTAGAAGTCAAGTGGGTAAATTCCCTCTGCTCCCCAGCAGCAGAGCCAGGGATGCCACAGTCAGCATCAGGCCAGCAGCAGAGTTCACTGAGAACCAGTTATCTGGATGTATTCCCCTGCATCTCTCAACTCTCTGAGTTTAAATGGTGAGATGGCTCCAAGCTTGATTATCCTGCAGAGAAGGTGTAGTGTGAGGTTAATACACCAAAGCTGACCCATCAGTCAGGAGAGCCAGCAGAGTTTACCCCTAAACCAGGATGGGCATGAGTGATGCTTCTTAAAGCCTTGTGCAGCCTCATGTGCCAGATGTGACACACTGATGATTAGCCCCAGCTCAGTTAGGAACTCTGTCTTTTGTAGGAGCAAATATCAGGGAGTGCACCGTAGAACACCCTGTCCCACCTGCTGGCTCTTTGTCTGACTGGGAAGACAAGGGAAAAGCAGCCACAGAAGCTGAGACACCATAGGTGCAGTTCAGGGGAGGCTCCATAACTTGCACCCAACCTCAAAATTTTAACATCTGCATATCCAGTTGGGCACTATAACTGAACCAGGGAGAAAAGTCATTTAGCAGCTATCAAAGCAGAGCAGCACGACAGATGATTTGCTGCATGTCCTTCACTGTCCCCTCCTGTCCCTGAGCAGTGGACAGGTCCCTTTGCACCTGGGGAGAGAGCAAAGCCCTCTGGCCACTGTGTGCAGCACCAGCCTTGTACATTGGCAAGAGAGGGGCTGACAACAGCAAAGCACAGGAGGGATTTGGACAGTCTGGACAGAGCAGTCAAGCACACACCAATCCTCAGAGCTGTCCTCTCCCCTTCTCTCTGTCACACTCCTTTTGTTTGTAGCACAGATCCTCTTCTTCTCCGCTTCACCTCAACAGGGGGTGAACACCCTTCCTCTTCCCACTGCCTTGCACAGCTCAGGCCATCATGCATCCACCCACCATCCCCCTGGGAGCCCCTGAAACCGGCTCTGACTGTGCCTTCCCATCCTGCAGCCTTTGCTGCCATCTACAGCCCCATGACTCCCCACAGGGACAGGATGGGGACTGGCATGGGTTGCCCATCCCAGAGGAATGCACCTGATATGGGATGCTGGTCTCTGCCTGTTCTCCTGCAGAGCTCCCAACGGGTGGCTGAATAATGCATGGGCAGTAATTTCATTCAGGCAATTCACCCTTTTTTTCTGCAGGTTTAATCATTAGGAGATAAATTGCCCTCATCCCTGGCTTCCTGGATGAGGAATTGTTTGGGGCCAGACCTGCAATTTATTATATTTTGGCAGAGAGAAGGTTTAAATGCTCTGGGGTGGGGTGAGGAAGGAATGAGCTCTCACAAAGACCATGAATTAATGCTGCTAAATACTCACCTCTAATCCCATGTGTTCATAGGCAGAGTGATTGCTTTTACTTGAGGAACAAAAAGAAAGTGAGGCAGTGGGAACTTACATGAGACTCTGCACAGTCAAGACCAGGCATTCCCTATAACACTCCATGTTACTTCAGGCTGCCAGTGGGTAAATTCCCACATCATCCTCCCTTCTCTCCGTACCCAGAAGCATCTTTTCAGAGCACCACCCCAATATAAAAATAACAAACATTCATTCCTACAGGAAGGGCTTTCTCTGTAAGTTTCCGTGTATTTTCAGGACTATTTGCATATGTCCTCTCTCCTTGGAAGAAGACAAGAAATAGTTTACTCATGACATTTGGGACTTGAATTTGATTATTAATGCAGAAGCACTCACTGTCTCCTGATCTGGCTTAATTGGAGTACAGGTAGTACCTGGTCTTTATCTCACTGCCTACCTGCATGCTCTCTCTCTTCCAAGGAATACTTTACAAAGATATTGCCAAAATCCAATGGGGAAAGCACAAATCCAGGTGTGATTTTTTTAAACACAACAGGAGAGAACTGTGAATAGCTTACAATAGCAACACCCTGCAGCATGCACCCATCCAACTGAAAAAATGAATAATTGCTCAGTATATGTTTTAGGAATGCTATTTCTGGAACTCAGGATTTCCTGAGTAGGTTCACAATGACCACACAGGTTCTTCAAGGTCACATTTAAGCTATAGGTGATTAGTCAGATGTCAGACCATAAGAATTACCTCTGACTTTCACTCGTTACACTGAAATGAAGACTTCAGGGTGAGTGAAGAAGAGCAGGATTCATTGGCCCATTTGGCCCTATGCATATTGGCATTTGACACTTGATTACTCTATACAGCAGATGCAAAGATAAAAGAAGAAAGCTTTAGGGATATCAAAATACCTTTTTATTGCACACAATGAAAACCTTCTGCATAAGCCCACTAGATTTCTTAGATCACCGATTAGAATGATCATAATTTTTGCTCGAGTAATCATTAATCATTTCTCTTTACTGTAGGAACAAAATAAGCATATTTTTAACTAAAGAGGGGGAAATATCCCTCTTTCATTCTTATTCTCTACCAGCTTAACTGTAAAGTGACAGAATTAAGACTTCAAGTCTTGGATTATCAACAATGGTTGGTATTTATGGAAGCATAAATACCTTTAATTCAGTAGTAAGGCTCTGCGATAAATCCCTTGCTGATGTAAATTTTCATCACTTCATTAATTCCATCTTAAAAAAGGATTGGCTGATTTTCACTAAGAAGAATGACTGGCCATAGTTGCTGGAAAGCTGGTAAGTCAATTGTCAGAAATTTGTCATGCCAGATAATAAGACCAGAGAAGTTAGGAAGGCAGAGAAAACCTTTCAGCATCTGTAGCAATATTCTGGTCTGCTCTGTAATTTAATTAATTTGTAATAGCAGAAAATCTAGTTTTTTACAACCTCTGTGAATCAGAAAAAAAGTATTTATTTTAAGCATCAGATCTGAGACTTAAAGAAATAAACCCACAATATTTTAAAGTGTGAGTAGGGGGAAATCTATCAGTCAGGCAAGAAAAATGTTTATATAACATTATGTAATTCTACTTATATTTTCCAACTCATATAATGGCAAATCAAAGCATATGGTTCTTTGGCTCAGTAGAAACATTCTCTCCCAAATAAAAGAGCAAAGGTTTCTATTGGAAAAGCTATTTAAGACACGGCCACATCCCCTTCAGCATTTTGGAGTCATTCTGCACAGAAGCCTCACAGCTGCACATGACAGAGCCAACTATCTCAGACAAATATTTTGACTTGGGTTTTAACAGGCTTTTGAACTTGTCCCGTGTCTTACTGAGGATATCAAGTCAGACCTTTGGTTTGCATGCAGTTGTCTGCATAAAACACAATAAAGCCAGGGAAATTTCATTATTGCTGTAGCATCTAGAAATCTTCACAGTAAACTGTTGAGCTTTTGATGGGATATCCTTCCTTCTTGGACGAGGGTGAGAGAGCAGAGAAGGCTGCTGTCCTGCTAGTTCTTTATTTCATAGTCTCATAGCTTTCTTGAAGGCAGAGTTCATGATAAGGCCAAGCAGCAGCAGCAGGCAAACAGCAAGTAGCAAACAGCTTCTTCTTCTAATTCTAGTTCTAATTCTTTCTTACAGAAGTGTGGATTATATTTGTTAATTGACCAATAAAATTAGCACATGATTCTAGGTTTTCTTTTAACCTATCCTGGTCTAACTCTAACAGTCGTAAATCTTACACAAGTATTACATAGGTATTACACAGATTTATGTATACAGTTTCTATCAGCTCATTGTTTATGTGAACACTCTATCTAAAAAATATGAGTAGTATAGTTCTATCTATATTTTGTCTAACGTAAAGAAATTCTATGAAAAGATAACACTGCTGCAGTAAAAACTGTTTTAAGGTCTCAGCTGCAGCTTTTCAATGTTTAAAGAACTTAGCATATTTTTCTACTAAAAGTTAAAAATCTAAATTTCTAATTCACTTTGGTGTGACTTCATGTATCTAAGATTATCCAAAAGTTTTAATTCAACCCCTGTGCTTTGACTTTCCTCTGGGCCTAAGTCCAGAGGAGCTTTTACTCCAACAGAAAACCAGTAAAAACTGTCAAGTTTCTGTTACAAGGAAAGATAGGGAAAAAATATGTATAGAATAGAAGAAATCATCTCTCATTAGAAGAATTTGTACATACTAGATTTTTATTTTCCACAAAGAAAAAGGTCTTTGTCATTCCAAACCAGAAAGTTTTTCTGTAGAGGTTGTTCCACCGACTCAGTAGGAATTGCTGTGATTTACAGGAAGACTGGAGCTTTCAAGGAGCCATGCATCGTCAGGAAAAGGAAGGGACTGATCAGTGTCCCCTGGAAAATAATAACTTCTACAGAATATTCTTCAACATGATAAATGCCTTTGCATGTGCAATGCAGGTGCATTTTACACTACTGGCATTCTGTAGGGCAATGCAACAGCTGCCTCTCTCACACACAGTCCTGCCCTACAAAACACACACCTACAGCAAAACCAGGGAGCAGGAGTGCTGTTATTATCACAGACTAGGTAAGACTATGCTATTTCTTCCCCACAGCTCTTACAGATTTTTTTGGCAAATGTTTGGCTCTTACTAGGAAGCTCTTGATTGCAGCTGGAGAAGTTTAAGAACCAGTGTCTGCCAATCTCAGCAACATGAGATGCTACCCACCCCACACTCTCCAGATCTTCATTCAGAGATTTCCAGCCCTGCAGCTCTTGGTTCAGAGCTCTGGCAGCCCATGGACAAAGTGACCTCACCCAGTCATCTCTGCATCAAGCCCCTCCTTTCTGGGTTTGCACAAACACGTGCACATGTACAAGTGGAGGAGTGCTGGGGTGGGCAGCATCTCCCCTCTCACAAGCTCAGCCACCAAATGGGAATGACACAAGTTTGCGTCACTGGAGGAGGAAATTGTCGGGGCCTGGACCACAACAAACACTTGCACTCTGGCATCCCATTGGAGATCTTGTGACTCTGGTTGTCCCCACATGACAAGAATGTCCTTCATGCATGCATCTGCCCCACACTGTAGTGGGGCCCCGAGGCCTTGTTCAAAGGCTTGACATCAGTGACACAAGTGAAAAATCAAAGCCAGAGCTGGCTGCAATCCAAGGATTCATCCTGCTGCTGTCTCAGCTGTGCCAGTTGGAGTTAGTTATTGGGGAAGAGCTCTAGAAACTGCACCACAAGTGCTGAAGTGATTGAGAACGTCATGTATGACGTGAACAGGAACTGCAGAGCTGTGGCAGGACCTGCCTGACCTTTGTGGTATGGGAGAAGACATGATGTGGTTTGCTTCAGGACAGCCTCCCTCTCCCTCAGCCCAGGGCAATGCTCAGGGACTGCTAATGCAGAGAGCACAAAGGTTAAAACAGAGGCCTTTCTAAAATATCAGATGGTACTGTTGTCTTCCGGCAAAATGGACGTGTTTCCACCTAGACTCTCTCTGACCTACACCAGCCCTTTGTACCTTAGCCTGGTTCCATGGGCAAGCCCAGCACCCAGGTTTGGGGCTCCCCTCAATATTCACAGCTGCAACAACTAACATGAAATCACACTAGGGAAGAGGAGATCCTGCCAACTACAGGCTCAGTCTCAAAACTATTTTTTTGTCACAGACCCCATCTCCAGGAGTTGCCTGCCCCAGGCAGCTTCTTTGTGGGCTACAGATTTCACTGCAATGGGACAACTCCCTGTCTGATGTCTGGAGCTACTGCAAATTCAGAGTCTTTACTAAAGGGGCAGTTGATACAGGCAGGACAACATATTCTACGTCCTTCCCTACAACATATTTCCGTCTCTTTGCTGGAAATGCTTCCATTTCCCAAACAGATAAGCAGTATTTGAATTTCCTCATGTCCTACTCACTGCAGCATCAACACACTGCAAGTTCCAACCTGACCAAAGGAGCAGACAAGACACAGTTTTCAGACAGCTTCTGCAGCCTTTTTTTTGTTTCCCCAAACAAGTACTCTGCAGATCCTGAAAAGGTTTGTGTGCCCAGAGCATCACCAGGAATCACAAGATGACACGAAATGGGAACACGCTGACCTTCTGGATGCTTTAAACTCTGGCCAGCACCAGAGAGAAAACATGTAAGTCAAAAATATGATCTTCTTGGGAGACTTAAGATGAAAAAGAGTAAAATGCACCATTTAAGTCTGACAGTTGTTACCAAACCCACACATCTCTCCTTACCTCCCTGCCACTGATTTATGAACCAGATGCCTCATCCTCTGGACAGGCACACACATGTTTCACATTGACACAGGTTTTCTTTCCCACACATCTCTGCTGCGTAAGGTGACCATTTGAACTCATTAATTCACCATACAAAGAGAGTATGTTCCCTTAGCTGGTGTCCTACAGAGCTCAGGTTAAGGGCAGGAGAGTGAAAAGGGCTCCCAGTTTGGGGAAATGACAGGAGGAGGGAAGGGAGCACGTGAAAAGGATGCACTTTAAACCCAGCACAACTTGCCTTCTCTTCACCCAGAGCATATGGTGTGCACACAACTTAAATGGAACAAAATAACTCATTACTTCACACTAACCAAGCTGAGTGTATCTGTTACTGGTCCCCAAGTCAATTTGAGCTTGAGGAGGAAACACTGCAGCTTTTTCTCAACAAAGGTAACTGGAGAGATTCAGGTTCTCACGCAGTGTTTCACTGTGTCTCAAAGCATCAGCTGAAATAGTGCTGAGGCTCAGATCAGCCAGGTGAGAGAAGCTGAAATAAAGCAGATTTCTGTTGGCCTCACTCTCTACCTGACCTCATCTGAGGGCACCTTCTCCCTGTTGTTGGCTCAGTGTTGAGAGATCCCATATTTGACACCAGCAGCTTGAGAGAAAAAAGCTCTTCTTTGCTCTTCCCTTTAGCTGCACACAATTTGTTACGAAAGAGGTGAGAACTCATCACTAAGGTGCAGAGCAGTCACAGCCTTCAGGTAAAGTGCAGATCCTGGCAGCCCTGTTGCTCCTACTTTGTATCTTTGTGTCCAAGCCCCATCTGTGCTCCATCACTGTGGTCCCTGGGCCCACAATAAAAGCACTTTTACTCATACAAAAGGCTAAAGAACTCTCACAGTTCATGAGTAACGTTCTCCATTCCCTCTCCCAGAGAAATCAGTAATAATCTGGCAAATTTGGACCAAATTCATATTTATCCTTGGATATCATTAATGTTAGAGGTTGAGAATTACTCTGTTTGTGGCAAGCAGAAAAACTGAGAGGAGGAAGTAGCAAAAAATAATTGGTAGATGAATGATTTTAAGGAAATAAATAAGTGGTTAAAAGTAATTCCATGGTCAAGAAACATGTTTCTCCAGGAACTTTACTGGAGATGATATGTAAATGATAAACCAGAAAAAGGGGTGGAAAAAAAAATAATAAATTACCCACAGCCATCTATATATTCACTTCTTTGTTAAAACCCCTGATGCAAAAACAGTGCCACCATCTCCCACTGAACTTTGGGGTTCTTTGCCATATTTCACAAAACAACATCTGTCACCCTAAATTGTAATGGAGATGAATTACTTGCTTTAAGATGCTCAGTGCTCCTGACTCCCACAGACAGCCCTCTGCAACTGCCTGAAAAACCCATAATTAGTAGCCATACACCACGGATGGAAAAAATCCACCCCAAATATTATTAGAATGCAGTAACATTATTTTCAAGGCATTTTGAGTTGCATCCAGAGGGATGGAGTCCTGGGTAATTTCTTTTATTTCGCTTTTGGCAGAATGAAGTGGAGAAAAGGGATTAGATTGAAACTGTCAAGCAGCAGAAGAAAATGATAAATCCCCCATGCAGAAGTTGGACACAGCAGGTCACTCAGTACAGGGCATGTGGAGGAAACCATTTGGGTCCCCTCCTCACCACTTCACAATGCCAGAAAACTTAGTTGATGTAAATTACTGTTTCCCCTTTGACTTCAGTGGCACCATGCCAGTTTGTAGCAGCTGAGGATGTGACACAACAGTTTTTACTCCCAGCAAACATTGACAAAGTTATGCAAAAATACAAGAATATATGAGTTTGAGGTCTAACATCCTACTGGGATAATGCCACTGGTGGCCCTGGTATTTACATGAGACTATAAAATAGGGTTTTTAATCTTTTCTTGTCCTGACCTTGGGTTTAAGGTATTACAAGGGTGGGTGATAAACAAGCAAATAAATTCTTACAGCCAACAAGGAAAGGATCATCACTACCACACTGCTTCTGAGCTCGAGTATTATCTCAGGCAATCGAAAGTTTAAAGGGAAGAAAAGTCAGCTGCAGCAAAACTGCCGGCTGTGAGAGCAGCGTGTGTCCTTGTGTCCATATGGCTGCAGAGTGCCAGGAGGGGAAATGCCTGGAGCCACTGACACCAGCCCAATAGGGGCCAATTCTCCTGGCACAGCACTGAATTAACAGGAAAGAAACGTGTCCTGCACAGCTCAGCACTCTTACCTTCACAAAGGGAAAATCCTTGCCTGGAGAGAGAGGATAATGCTGCAGGCCTTGTGTGGAAGAACTCCCTCAACACAGTGCAGGTGGGAGGATTTACCAACCCCATCTGTCCCAGGCCCCACAGTCGTTGCTCTAAATCTGAGGTGCTCTTGCAGTGATGCTCCAGGAGATGCTCTTTCTTTGCTAAGGCAGACACCCTTAAAAACAAGAAGTTGAACCCAGCAAACCTAGCTGAACTTCGCCATTAAACCACTTCAGGAACTGAGTGACAATGACCTTATGCCTAACAGCCTGCAAGTGAACACACTCTTCCAATTGGCAATCAACAATTTTCAATCTTTCCACTAAGGTAATGGTAAGTATAGCAAATGTTCTGGAAAGTTACAGGTGAGGACACAGGCAGAGGCCAGACAACTCAATCATCCTTCCTCTACTGTCCCACCAGTCTGACCTGCTTCCCACAGCCTCACAGCACCAGGGGAATATTCCAGCAATAAAGTTAACTGGATCTTGGAGAAGTTTAGCGCAATAGGCGAGATAACATTCAAAATTTCAAGGGAAATAAAAGCTGGGAGCCTTGCCTTTCCACTGTCAATATAAAGGGCATTTCAGTTGTAAAGACTCTGCATTTTATTTCTGCTGCATCCTCATAAGGCTGCAAAGCAATCCTAAGAAAACAATAAAACCCAATACACAAAATTCAGCATCGATTGTGTTTTCACATTAGCAACATCAAAGGTCTTGCCCTGACCTGGAAGAGGACAGTAAGCTTTGACTTTCTGTCTGTGCACTTCATTTGAAGCAAACATTATGTATACACACACCCCCACACCCACATATATAGATACACACACAGACTACTTATGCAGAAGAAAATCTCTAATAGTTTGTCTTGCCAAACATCCTCTGTGGCTTTTATTACAGCACTGCAAGTTTCCTAATCTTTTATGTCCTCTGATCCTAAAGGGAACTATTAAAGGGCCGATGTGTGATTCAGCATCCATTTGTGGATGAAGAATGCCCACGGCTGGCACTGCCGTGGCAGGGGGGCGGCAGGTCCTGAGTGATCTCCAGACAATCAGGAGGCAGTTCAAAACATTGCTGCAGGGATGTTAATCCCAGCTCAGCCTGCAGTAAAAGCTCCCTGTGCCATTTTGCAATGCGGCAAACGTTCTCCCTCAGAGCAGCAATTTCTTCTCCTCTCAGTTTTGTCTTACTACATTTAACGTCAGTGCCAAGGTTATGTCCTCCTCCAAAATCTCTCAGACAAAACCAAAATACTTGCCAGATGTCTAAGGGAGCCACTGACTTAACAGAGTCAATGTGCAGAAAAAGATCTGCCATTTTAAAAGAATATATAATTTCCTTAGAACTTCTTTCTCCCCACTGCTGCCTCCTAATAAACAACTGTCAGCTATGTGATATCTCAGCTGGAAAGAAACCATAAAGATGGTACAAAATTGCTGGGCACAGGAGTTTTCTGTGCAGAAGTACAACACCAAGGGGCAGCAAGATGAAGGATCTGGTGCTACAAGGGACAGCTCGGTCCATGGGTTTTTATTTCAGAGTTACAAATGATTGCCTCCAATCCAGAGTTTGAATCCTCAGCCAGCAGATGCTTATTTAATTCATGGCAAGATCTTGGCAGGAAGTCTGACATTTTCAGAAGATAACTGCAGTTAATAGCACAGATCTATTTAATCACTTCAGTCAGGACAGAATGACCCAGTGTTGTCTTCTGATCTGATTTATGAAATGATGGCATCAACTAGAATAAAGCAACTGGCTGCTACAGTGTTGGTGACATGATGTTCCTGCAGTGCTCGAACACATGATTTTGGGGAGAGGCAGAAGGAGAGCTAAAGAAGCTGCAGTGACAGGCAGTCACATCTTCCTCAAGGACCCCAGCTTAGAATGTTAGCATCCAAAGAAACAACAATTGGACACATTTTTTCCCACAAGGCAAAATTTGGGCTTGGAAACCTGCATAATCCTCCTAAAAGAGAGTCTGAAGACATAAAGAAATAACTAAAAGGGGAAATACAGTTGTTATTTCCAGTCTCTCCTTCCTTCTAATTCTCTTTAGCTACTGTCCCCTCTCTCCAGAGAGGCCACCACCCCCATAGGGCTCAGCACATCAACACCACACTGACCATCAACAGAGCTGGCAACACTTACTGCAACCCTTCCATGGTCACCTTCAGGCCAGCTCCTTCAGAGGAGTCACCTCATCAGTTCCCCCACAGCCTCTGAGATCTCCCTCCCACAGGATGCTCTCTAATCTGCAAGTGTCTGCTAAACCTGGCCTGCAGCCTGTAAGGTGTGGACCAACCAGTGATGGGCTGGAACTGGCCTGTGGAATGGGGAATTGGCCTGTGAAATGCTTCAAGGAGAAACAAACAATCTAATAAAGGATTTCTCACTTATCAGCAGGACTTTCACAATGTCTATGGAGAATACTGATGACTGGTCAACTGTCTAGCAAAGATCATGATTAATATTTTGACATAATTGTTTCTCATTTAAGAAGCTTGTAATTACAACTTTGCACAAGCTTACAGTTCTGGTGATTTCACTGGTGCAAAAGAAACTGGCCTTCAGGTTTTTCTTAATGAAGCTATATGGTCTGTTTGGATACCTCACTCAAAGTCCTGGGGGGGGGCTCTGGATGTACAGATTGCCCCTGTCCCTGTCCCCATGTCACGTGTGCCCCACACCTGTTCCTGACTGGTTGGTTTGGGTGCCCAGGCCCGGGAAGAGCTGAGGGTCCTGTGACTGAGAGAGTCGGCCTGGGAACTCCAGCCATGCAGCTGGAGGAATAAACATCTCTGAACATCCATCAAATATCGCTTCGTATTTCCTTCCAATGTTCATCGCTGTCTTGTACTTGTTGTAAGGATTCCTTGCTTACAACAAAGGGTGGAGAAATGTGGACAAATGATCTCTGGAGAAAGTGATTAATGAGTAAACTCTGGATATCTCTTCTTGCTTTCGTTTTGCTGTCCCATCTCTGAACTATGGAAGACTCATGGCTGTCTGAACCACAAAGAGACGTTTACTTTAAACTTGAAAAAGTTCTTGAACAGCAATATGTAGACTTTAGCTTAATTCAAGCTCAAAAAGAACTAAGACACTTCCTGGCATGGTTGTTTAAAGACTTCTTCTATGTTTCTTGGGATTTGATTCTTACCAAAGACTTTTGGGAGGATGTTTGGACACAATTAACTTCTGAATCAAAATATATGCTGATGGAAGAATATTTCCATGAATATTACTTGGTTACAGAGACTGCTGAGCAGTGTTGGCTGTGTCCCGGGGCTGTTTTAGCAGGGAATGCATGGGTGAGCAGCGTGCGCGTTGCAGGGGGCTCCTCCGTTGTCCCACAGACCGTGTGGCCCCAGCTGCCAGCACCCAGTACACTGCGGGCGGCGACGAGGCAGTTCCCACATGGGGAGAGCTACAGCGAGCCACGGCGGCGGGAGCAGAGCCCTGCAGAGCCGGTGGTGGAACCGCGTGGCGCGCAGCGGATGGAGCTCTACGAAAGGCAGTGGTGGCAGCAGCAAGTGGTGGCAGCAGCAGTTGCTACGGCAGCCGCGGTGAGCCGCACCGAGCCGAGCTGGAGATGCATGAATGGCGTGGCGGCGGCGGCGAGGGGAAGCCGCGTGGGTCGGCCGGAGCAGCCCGCTAACGGGACGGTGCAGCGCGGGGCCGCACCGAGCCCAAGCAGAATCGTATGCAGGGCACAGAGCCAGCGGCAGGGACAATGCCAGAGAGCGCAGAGCCCAGAGAGGCACCGGAGCAGCACCTCCCAGAAAGCACAGAGTGGCGGCCGTGCGGGGGACACACTGAGATGTTAAAGTTGGCGAAGCGGCAGCCAGAAGTGGCGGCGGTGATCCCGGCTGTGGCAGCCCCGGCATGAGAGCGAGCAAAACCGAAAGTGAAACCATTGACACAGAGAGGAAGAGCAGCTGCTACACAGAAAAAAGAAAAAATCACCATAGATAGTTTTAGGAGTAGTCAAATGGTATAACGTAAAGAACCATTATGGGTTTATAACCAGATGGGACACTAGAGATGTTTTGTGCAACTGCCGTAATGAAATATAATCCCAAAAAATACATTCCAAACTTGGGAGATTGAGAAATTGTAGAATCTGACATCGTATGAGGAAGAAAAGGCCTGCAGGCAGCCCACGTGACAGGGCCTAAGGGTGTTCCACTCAAAGGCAGCCATTATGCACAAAATTGTGAAGAATATCCTTTTCCCCATTCTACCTTCCCCTTTTATCCCATGCCTTTCTATCCCCAGGATATGCCCAATCCATATTTCTATCTCTGGTTCCCCACTCATCCGTTTGCCATAAAACACTTTACAATGCCAACGGGGGGAAAGAAAAGGAGGGAGAGAAGAAATTAACTGTCATTTTCTAAGATTCCAACAGGTACAGAAAATAAAAACCCTTTTCTGACTCAGTTTCCACATGAAGCATGCTCAGAGTCCTGTCTCCCTTCTGATGCTCCAAAGAAAATCTGTCGGACACTTGGGGACTCAAAAATTGGCTTATTTTCTTTAGAAATTGTTTTGTTATGTTTATCCAGCTGGTATCCAATGCTCATTTTATTTGAAAACAAAGGGTGAAATGTTGGGACACCTCGCCCAAAGTCCTGGTGGGGGGAGCTCTGGATGTATGGGTTGTCCCTGTCCCTGCTCCCATGCCACGTGTGCCCCACACCTGTTCCTGACTGGTTGGTTTGTGTGCCCGGGCCCGGGAAGAGCTGAGGGTCCCATGACTGGGAGAGTGTGCCATGGGACCTCGGTCATGATGAGGCTGGAGGGAAATAAACAACCACAAACATCCACAAAATATCCCTTCGTATTTCCTTCCAACATTCATCGCTGTCTTATACTTGTTGTAAAGATTCCTCATTACTACAACGGTCCAATCACTTAACATCACCAGTACACAGACTTCAGGCTATCCAGTCCTTGCGGCTTCCAGTGTAGAAAAAAAGAAAATGGAAAATGTCAGGGTATATTTGCACCAGAATTTTGTGACTTCTTTGTCTTGCAGACACTTTACAACCCAAGGGTGTTCGCCATGAGTTTATATCTGCACCTGTGCTGAATCAAGTGTTGCCCTTCATAAAATCACAGCAATAAACCCATCACTGTAAAGAATTTTTTCTGAATATCTAATCTAAACCTATCATCTTTCAGTTTAAAGCCATCCCCCCTTGCTTTGACTCTACATGCCTTTGTGGATTGATCTGACACACCTGACCACAGCCCCTTGATTCTCCCATAGTCACAAGGAGAGAGAGATACCTGAAGGTACCAGGGCATGCTCCAGCCTTTGCTAGGCTGCCTCCTCCCATCCCACCTCTCTGCTGCCCACTGATGCCAGGGAAAAAAGTCCCATCAATTTCAAGATGTTACATCAGCCCTTTGGTCTGCAACAGCCAAGCAGTGAGACAGAAGGACTAGGAATGCATCCTCTCCTTCCAGCCCACCATTTTGCAGAGCATTCCCTCACAGGTGGCTTTCAAAAAAACACCCAACCAACCAAAAAAAAAATATAATCATTCCTAATGGATTTTCTTGAAAGAATTAATTTACTATTTCTAAGTGGATTAATTTGAAGGCCACAATCGTCAGGAAATTATCCAAATAAAATTCTGAAAAATGAGGATCGTGTCATGTCATCCACCATCTTATCAGTGAAATGAAAGAGGGGGAAAAAATAGTTTTCATGGCAGTCAAAATAACACCCTAAAATGAGAATGACCTTTATGTGTTCTTGCTGCTGAATCTTCAGGTTTTGTATTGTGAAAAACCACGTGACAAGATCCCTGCAAAAGATGCCAGGGGTTTCCGGCAAACTGTACCGACAGCAGCATCATTAATTTAATCTTCCACTACCCGACTCTTCTCCTGACTGAAAAATCAATGCTAATAAGGAGCTTTGGGAAAAGACTCTGTTGATGCCTCATCTTGTATGGACTAATTTTAACCTGCTATCTAATGACTAAGTGGCTTTAAAGAACCTATAAACCCAACAAAGAGATTTTTAAATGTCTCCTTCCCAAATGGTTCTCTCTGCTGATGAAGACATCTAAATGCATGAGGATGGGTTTATGTGCTACCTCAGCCACTCTGTCAGGAGTGCTGGGGGTGGAGGCCAAAGCCTTGTACTTCAGCTGCATCAGCCCCCACGCTCGCGTGCAGGAAAGCACCAGCAATGAATCCGACAAGGAGCAATTCCACGTTGTCAGAGACAGTAATAGGATCTGAATCATCTGCAGCTGAAGGAAAGGAGCGTAGGGCTCTGCTCATTTGGATGAATTGCTGCTGAAGCAATAACCGAAGCCTGAAGAACAACTGCGATCTTAAGCAGTGGTCAAGATGGGATGGAACCACCACTCCTAACAGCCTTGGCTTCACTCCTGAGCAACCCCTCCAGAGCTGACCTGAGGTGTGCCTCTCTTTACCTTTAAGTCTTTGTGGAAGCAGCCCACAAGGTCAAGGAGCACCTGGGAGATCGTTCCTCACCTCTGAGGCTTGTCTGTTCCGATTTTTCCCACTTTTTGGAAGACTTCCAAAATTTGCTCTATGGACACACAGCCTTACTATAAATCATACCACCTGGGGACCACTAAGTTATGAAGTAGGATATCTTTTCTGAAAAACTTCCTTTTAAGACCAGTCAGCTCTTCCAGTTCATTTATCTCTTCTGTTCCATGTTGTATCCCAATATGTAACCAATAATCACATTGATCTGATCATCAGAACAGTTGCTCTCATATTTTTTACCCCTTTCTACAGCTACTAGCACTGTGAGTGCTCAATCTTTAAATCAAAGGTCCTGAGACCTTCATTTGCACTCAAATACCAATCAATACACCAGTATTTTTAGTAGATTTTTAGAAAGATGCTTTGTTTTTTGAAGATCCACCTATCAACATTGGAAAGTGCCTATGAATTTTTCTTCCAAATGCAAATCTTTGTCCATACTGACCAGAATATTTACTGAACGCTCACTAAACTTCCAAAGGAAGTTTAAATTTGTTTTCCTGTCTATTCAGCAGCTTTGACCACAGAGGCAGATACAGAAAAGAATGGATGCAAGATTAAATATTGACGCAGCCTGAGCAAAAGCTGCCTCCCTTTTACGAGTGACAGTGAGAGATTCTCAACTGCCAGTTTCACAATTCCCTCCTGAACACAGTAATGCATTTATAATAATGCCTGCTATTAATACAAATGAGGAGGAAAAAAAGCCCTGGCTGCAGGATACAGCAGAGTATTTATCCCAGCTAAACATCACTGTCTTATCACTGATAGGAGTAGGAAGGAAACTAAACACTACATCAAACCAGCTTTTAACACTCAGATCCATCCTGATAATATCACGGTAGATAGTTTATCAGCAGGATCTCATCCATCACTAACTCCAGACAGGGAGTCTGTGATGAGGTATCATCCCACCAGAGCCCTGCTTCATTCCCCAGTGCCTTGCTTTCATCCCAGTATCAGCATGCCAGGCACAGACACCAGTTCAGCCCCATGGGGCTAATCCCAGAGGGACCGAGGTGTCTCGGAAGAGCTCTGTGCCCCAG